>BPWL01000006.1:2400000-3000000 GCA_020884735.1 Clathrus columnatus
CATGCGGGGGAGGTGATGACGACGATGGATCTCTCGGTAAAGGAGAGTTACGAGACAGTGATTGGTGTATAGTCTCGTCCAAAACAGCATCCTAAATAGAAGACACTTAGGAGAACCGAGGCACGAAAAATAAAAAGCGAATACCATTGATACTTTATTCCTCACGACCTCCACCGGTTTTCCAAGGTCTCCCAAAATATCGTCATCAAAATCAAAACTACCTGGTGTATTGGATTGTATGAGGATCGAAGGTTGGGAGGACCCTGTAAAGTCTACAAGGGGAGAGAAATCATCTGAGTCCAGAAGATTAAGTGGTTGTCTACCGGAGGTGGTTTGAGACTTGGTTTTGGAAGACTTAAAGTATATAGAATCTATGTCCCATGACTCCCCAACCGGTGTTATATATGTTTGGTTTCTGTTGGAAGAAGAAGGGGCTAGAAAGTCCAAGTTCCACTCATTATTTCCTGGTGCTGGTGTTGATGAAGAGTCAAACTTATCCCAAAAGGAACTTTGAACGGGAATCGAGATGTGGGTATCGGTGTCCTTTTTTGAATTGGATTTTTGACCTTGTTCATCTCTTGCGGCGCGTTCTGCCAGAGTTAGACCGATCGTCTGCTTGTTTGCGGTCGCATTTGTGCCAAAGGAAACCAAATCTTGAAAAGCATCAAGAGAGCTATTCTTCAATTGTGGCTTTCGAGACGCGGAACTGTTGGCTAGAAAGCTAAAGGGATCGGCCATTGTTTAATGTTTACGTGTTTACTTACACATTACTTGATCGAGAGGGGTGGAAGGCAATTGTCGGAGTTTGAAAGAGCAAGCTACAACTCGGATTTGTCCGCTACAAGCACGCAAGACTCGGTGTCTGGTTTGAAATCGCCAGGAAATTCGGAGAGAAAGGGAAGACAGGGAAAGAAAGCTTTATTGTTCTTTCGTTTTTGACCAAAAATATGTCAAATAAAATTGTGGTAAGCAAAACTTAAATACTCAGTGTTACACTAGAACTTACTTGAACAAAGCCACAAACATACCGGTCTGTCATTGATGATGTGATCAAGAATATCAGATCTGAATTCGACGAATATGGTGTTTCAGAAGATGTTCTTGCTGATCTACAGACCGTAAGTTAGTCATAACCGAATCAAATGTTGCACTCCTCATCTTGTGGGATTCACCAGCGTTGGGAGTCGAAAATAATCGCATCCAAAGTTGCCGAATTTGAAGCTGATCCAAAACAGACGTCAAATGTTCATGATCCTAATGGGACATCTCAGCCTTCCATTCCCTCTTTGCAGACATCTTTCCCCCCTCCTCCGCCTCCGCCACATCCCTCCCACTATCCACATCCCTCCCATTTTTCGTCACCTTCATCACACAGTCAATATCAAACCAACGGCCCGCTTCCTCCAATCTCCATCAAAACAGAACCTGGAGAGTCCCCTCGCTATCCACCACCTCCGCATCTTCAGACATACGTCCTCCCTCACCCTCTCCATGTACACCCCCCAACACATCCCGGCCAGCCTGTCGGAAATGAGTCTGTCCTCCAGTTTCAGCAGAGATCTTCCGCTCCACATTACTCTTCCCAGTCCCAAATATCTCCTCCATCACAACCGACAACAACCCAGCAATCCCCACAGGTCCCCCGAAGAGCAGGTGGTCCTCCCCCATGGACTTATTCAGTTAGCCCTAGCCACCGGCGTGATCTGCCTATGATTCCCCAACTGGATGGCGCAGCATCCACGTCTTCCAACTCCTCTAATACCCCACCGCCAGGTGCTGGGTTAGCTGGATCCTCTCAACAAAGAGCCACAGGAGCATCAGAGGAAATCAATTCGGATTTGGATGATTCGGAATCCGAAGGAGAAGATGCGGAAGAGACAGAGACTGGTGGTCCTGAACAAGATATTGTATTTTGCACATATGATAAGGTTCGTGTTTTCTTGCCATTCCGGAAATTTCACCTATACCATAATTCAGGTTGCGAGGGTAAAGAACAAATGGAAATGCGTTCTGAAGGACGGAATGGTGCATATTAACGGGAAGGATTATTTGTTCGCAAAATGTACAGGGTATGGGATCCTGTTATCAAATAACGCTCTATTTCTTTAACTAGTCTTGCAGAGAATTCGAATGGTAGTACGAACAGTTCCATTCTCTTCACACTCTTTTTGATCTTTTAATTCCCGGTAACCTCTTTTTTATTCCTTCCATTTTTCATTCATCCATAAAATTGAGTCAATCCAACCAATTCTGATTCTTAGGGTACATACATATCAGTCTACTTATATAGAGCAGAAGAGCTTTGAAGTTAGTGCTAACTTGACCCATTAGTTTGATTTGAAGTGTTTGTAATATAACATACAAAGTATGCAACATGGAAACAAGAGAACAGAAATGTAATGAAAAGAAAAATTATGCTTTCGTTGATGTTTCCTAAATAACTGCGGTGCTAACAGTCACGAGAGGGTTTGATAGTTGTTCTTTTAATTCATTGTGTGGTAGAATTGGCATACTGCTGTTCGATTCACCAGGTGGTGGCAATCTATTGGCAGATGCACATCTATCACCATCAAGATATGGACCAGGGGTTGGCGGACGAGATTCCTCAGCGTCATCGGACGAGGCAGATGTTACACGAGACACGAGTTGCTCATTGACCGGATAGTACGTTCGTCGTTTAGAATTCTGGAAATTGTAATTAGTAAATCTTTAGAATAAATTTGGGTTAGCTGCTGTAGTACAGAGGAGTTGTGAAGGACCTACTGTTCCTCCAGAATCCTGTATTCCGGACTCAGACGGCTGACATCACGATTCGCTTTCCGTTTTTTCTTTTTCAGTGGATGGTCCTCCAAAAGTAATTCTTCCAATTCGTGAGACAAATCATAGTTCGGCCGATTAGACTGAGTCATGTATTATCAAATTACATCTCCTTTGGAATATTGAACAGATGACTTACGTCTGGAATTAATGATGGTTGTATCTCTTTTGCCTCTAGTTTCTCCCAATCCATACGCTTCAACCACGCCAATTTTTTAATGTCATCAAGCTCATGGGATGACTCAACTCGGGATCCAACTCGATGTTTAGGATCACGCTCCAGAAACTAGGGAGTGTTGCCATCATAAATTAGAATATACACGTGTCAAATTAAAATCAAGACTGAGTCGCTTCAAAGAGACAAAAAAACTAACCTCCCTGAGGGCTACCAATCCGCTAACAGAAAGTTTTTTCTCAGCGTCATGCGGGAATTTGAGTGTGCTCCGACAAATGGAATGCTTTAGCTCGCCACTTTTCTTTCCATGAAACGGCCGACGACCGAACGCTAATTCGAATGCCATAATGCCTAATGACCACCAGTCAACGCCAAATGTATAGCCCTTTCGGAGTAATATCTCAGGAGCTGCACAACCAATTATGGTCGGAATGAATGTGAGACTAAACATGTCAGGGAAGCATACCCATATAGGCTTTACTCCCCGCTATACTAGTCAAAACTCTATCGGTGGGATGATAGACCGCAACATTGAAGTCGGTAATGTGTGCATGACCTTTAGCATCCAAGAGAATGTTATCCGGCTTGATGTCACGATGTACAATTCTCTTTTGGTGAAGGTAAGCCAAACCACTGGCAACTTCCGCGACATATAATTGTACAGTTTCTTCTGGGAGAGCCTTCAGTCGGTCTAGATGAACTATATTAGGGGAAGGGGGGTCAGTATTAGCAAATCATCTCACAACGTGACTGATTGTACTACATCACACGTACAACGAAGATCGCCGCCTAGCATAAGGTCAAGAACGAAGAAACAATTCTCATCGTCTTGAAAAGCGTAGCGCATATTGACAATGAATGGATGGTCTACCTGTGAAAAAAAAACTGATAACTTGTTTATCCAATGTTTAGCGGAGACTTTACGGACATCTTCCAACAAACGGCGTTCTTGAATGATATTTGAAACAGCTTTCATTTTTGCACAGCGAGATTTGTCAATATATTTGAGGGCATAGAGATCTTTTGTCTGTTTGTGTTGTACAATTCGGACCTTAGAAAGAGAATCAAAGAGATATAAAGAAAAGAATAAGTATACTCTGCACAACTAACCCTGCCGAAGGCACCTTTTCCTACTACCCGGAGAAGAACAAAATGAAATAGATCAATCTCGCCATTGAAGTCGACTTGCTGATGTATGAGATTAATCAGCCACCGAAAACGGAAGGGAAACAGCGGAATGAACCCACTTCAGGTCGACATAAAATAGCTCCCATCAGGAAAAGTCAAAAGAAGCAGCGAAAAAGATAATTTAATAAGTAAGGCTAGATAATGTGTTGTTTGACGAAGTGAGCTGATATATTTTTAGAGAGACAATACTTGCCAGATGAGAATCGACGACATAAGGTATGGGAAGTGCGTCGAGAAAACGAGGAAGCTAGTTGTAAATAAACTTATGTAGGTGAGAATATATATATATATGTAAGGAGTATGTTATAAACTAGGCGGGTTGCCGATGAATGATGATGGATGGAGGATGTGCCGTGGGAAACTGAGTTCAAAGCGTCTATAACGGTTCTCCATGATGACGGAAGTGGAGGATATTCTGAGTAGCTCTTTGCATCTTTTGTACGCGTACGCCCCAGTGTCATTCTGGGGGGATGTTCTCGTCCACGAGCGATCCGGGTGTGCATTCGAAACGCCGGATCCGACGCCCTCAAACTGGAAATTGCATGCATCATCTATATGGATCGCATCTTTGTTCCTCGCAAATCATATAGGCGATGTCAACGGCAACCACGACAATGAAGATGCGCCCACACCAGCAGCACCAGCAGAGGCAATGACTAAGAAGGTACTGGAGTTAGGTGCAGGATCTGGGATGCCGGGTATTGTACTCGCCAAGCAGGATATCAATAAAAATACGCTGGTGACATTGAGTGATTTCCCCGATCCGTCCATCATCGCTTGTCTGCACAAAAATATTGCGCGGAACAACATCCCCATTACACGTATCAGAGTCGTCGGCCACATCTGGGGTGACAAGGACTCCATCGTCAACCTCGGTTCGAACTGCTTTGACATTATCATCGCGGCTGACACACTTTGGAATCCTGAATTGCACATTCAACTGTGCCAAACACTTCAGATGACGCTGAGAATATCACTGAACGCGCGCATACATCTCGTCGCTGGTCTGCATACGGGACGGTGGACCATCCAAGGATTCATCCAGAAGCTCCCACAATTTGGATTTATCCTCGAGTCGATTACTGAACGGTTCGCAGGATTGGATTCGTTTGTCAAACATAATGAAGATGAAGAGCTACAATCATTAGAGTTAGTGCCTGATCGGGAGTGGAACATCGACCGCCAAGAAGATGAAGCTGAACGCAGACAATGGGTGGTGTGGATAATCGTCAAGTGGGACCCTGTCAAATTCATCCCAACTGAAATGAACTACTACAACCTTTCAAATTATGCTCAAATACTCCCAATTCTTTTTTTTAAAAAAAAAACAAAGAAAGAATATAGACAATAGCAGCAACAACGATCAAATTAACACAAAATGGAAAGATAGAAAGACATCATGAACAACCAGGTGGAACTGTGTCAGCTAACAGAGATGGTAGGTAAGATAAAAACGGCTGATAATCAAGGAATGAATTAATGCGCAACAGATGTACTAGTAAAAATTGTGTCAGATATATATGCATGGTGGGGAGGTATCAAAGAATAAAAAGGAAAAAGTCACCGCAACATGCCATAGTAGATGTAATTCGTCAAAAGCAGGCGAGAAAATGAGAATAATCATTCGCTTTCGCAAAGAAAGAAGATAAAAATTAACTGTGACTTTGGAGAGCCGACGAGAGCAGCTTGTCAACGATAATCTTTTTCCGATATAATCTTCAAACTTGCGGGCGGTGTTCCTGTTTGTCGATCAACCATATTTATATTGGTCCCGACATTGTTATTCCATGATTCTTCGATACGGGGGTTCGCATTATTGCCACCACCTTCAAACGCCGCAGGTGTTGTTGGTCGAGATGCTGACGCAGTTGTAACCGTAACCGTTTGAGGGTTGTTCAGGGGATAATAAGATCGTCTTTGCATCTTACGAAAATCGTATGACGTGAATCTGGAAAATATTTAAACTAAGGAAGGAGGGAAAATGAATGTGGGGAAAATTCACTGTTCTTCCATCTGACGATATTCCGCACTGAGAGTGCTGATATCTTTGTTAGGATCTCGCTTTCGAGCCTTTAATGGATTATCCTCAAGTAATAACTCTTCCAGTTCGTGAGTCGCATCAAAATTAGCTTTCTTCGACTGAAAATACGATAAAAACCCTATGTGAGATATACAGTTATCACTGATTGGACACTGCTTACATCAGGCACAAAGGGCGATTCTAATTGTTTTGCCTCCAACTTCATCCAGTCTATCGATCGAAACCATGAATGCCGTTTTATATCCTCTAATCCTTCACCGTTTGGTTTGCATCCCAGTCGACGGTTTAAGTCTCGGTCCAAGAACTAATAAAAATCAGCCCAAGCAAGGGAGAAAAAACACGGAACTACATACACTTTTTATAGCATGCATTCCTTCTCGTGAACATCTATTCTCTGCTTCTTCAGGGAATCGCAGATGGTCGCGAGAGATGGCATGCGTTAGATCAGAATTAGTTTTGCCCCTAAACGGGCGTCGTCCAAAAATTAATTCATAACCACAGACACCCAAAGACCACCAATCAATTGTGTAACTATAACCTTTCTTAGCCAATACTTCAGGAGCTGCGGAAAATTTGACAATAATAATGCATTGTGCATGATTATATATATATATATATAACATACCCATATAGGCCATACTACCGGCCACACCAGTGAGGGGCCGGCGATCCGAATAGTGCACAGCAATGTTGAAGTCAGTGATATGGGCATGACCCCGCTCGTCAAGAAGGATATTATCGGGTTTAAGATCGCGGTGAATAATTTTCTTGTCATGTAAGAAAGCAACAGCGCTGGACAGTTCAGCCATGTAGAAACGCACGGTATCTTCAGAGAGAGACCCCAGACGTTCGAGATGGACTGCAGAGAAAAAATAAACGTGGTCATGAAAAGCAAGAGACACGGTTTGAGAAACTGACATCTTAGATCCCCTCCTAACATGAGGTCTAACACAAAAAAGCAGTTCTCGTCGTCTTGAAAGGCATATCGTAAGTTGACCACAAACGGATGATCAATCTGAGAACCATAAGGTAAGTTTATGTAAATGAGATAAGATAATGGAAGGGTTTCGTACTTCTTCAAGTAGTCTACGTTCTTGAATAATATTGGCTACAGCCTTCATTTTGACACATTTGGCTTTGTTAATGTATTTGAGTGCATAGAGCTCCCGGGTTTGCTTGTGCTGGACCACTCGGACCTGACATCCGATTTAGGACGGTGTGAGATACAAATTGTACGATATGCGCTACCTTTCCAAAAGCACCTTTTCCAACACTACGAAGGAGGACGAAATGGAAAAGATTGACTTCACCATCGAAATCTGGAAGCTGTGAGAAAATGCATATTATGACATGAACAAACGTTTACAGAAAAAAAGGAAGGGAGGGAGTGCTAACCTCTTGACGACAGCAAAGAGCACCCATTAGAAAACAAAAAATAGAACGACAGAACGGGTAACTTTAAGCCAGGATGAGAACCCTAGGGAGTGAGGAGAAGCGGAGGTGGAAAGGATTTTATTTGAATTTATAAAAAAAAATTGGTGAGTATTTAAAGGGGATTGAGAGTAAAAGCGAGTGGAGACCAGTGTTGGAGTTCGCGCCGGAAAGAAAAAAGAGGGCTGAGTGAATAAAGGGAGTGACGACCTCTGAAACGACGGGGAGGCGAGAGGTATATTTGAACTCCGATAAGTGTAAAAATAGATTTACTAGTAAGGTTCGACGTTCAGCTGTCGCGATATCCTTAAAAAGATTCGATCAACTACTACATCCGTCATGCAGACTACATCTATCGTTTGTGTTTGCTAATATGTACCCTAATATGTATACTGCGAGGCGGAAGAACGCGCCACAGACAATGTTCGCGTCTGGATGCACTCTTCAAAATGCTCTGCCGAACCGTTTATATTCGTGAATACCAGCGAATAACCGAATGCCCACTTCTTTCAGACAGTCTTGCTGTTGTAGTCCACTGTTGGAATGACAAGACTGATGAACGCAGCATTGATATATTAGCCCAAGTAACTGAGTGTTTTCTTAAATCATTGGTATCCTAAGGTCTTATCTCGCCAGTTGAAGAGGTTAGGTCCCGGGTCATTCCCACGGGGGGTACATACACTCACACCGATTTTTTGACAATCCAAGTCCCGTTTATATTACATAATATATGTGGGACCTTATTTTAAACAAGTATCAGTGCCCATGGCAAGCCATGTGTTAGTTCAGGTTGTATCTGAATAAAATACAAATTTATACAATTTTGAATTATGTTTAGTAAAATATATTATTAGAATGATATTAGCATTTGAGTGTTGAATAACACACTATCTGTTTCAGGTATATTATATCCTACTGTAGTGTTTTGACCAGAGGCTCAAGAAGGTTCAGCATTACATGTTATGCATGGTTGGCTTGATGGCTCAGGGAGATTTTCACAGTGTTATGCACCAAGTTAGAGGCTCAGACTAATTTTTTTTTCATTACTTCAGTGAGAAAATTTGATGTTGTATCCCAGACATTTTCTAATGTAAATTAAACCTCAGTTGTTAACAAGCAACTGATATATTCTGTACCTAATGTAAATTAACTAAAGGAGCAGTTTAGTACAAAAAATTAAGGAAGTAAATTTGTATGACTTACACCTCAGTTGTTAACAAGCAACTGAGGTTCAGTCTCCAAATTGAAACTGTATATATATCGGTGAGTCAACACCAGTATGAATAAAATAAATAAAACAACATTTGAGCTCCAGAGCTCAACATCTGTGACTAAGCATGTGTCCATGATGGTACACAACATTTGATTTTTTCAGTCAATTTTTTTTTGGAAAAAAATGTTATTCACTTGGGTTGTCTCTCACATTGATCTCATTGTATACATTCATACTCTTCATAACATCCTTGTAATCATATTCAAAATTAGGACATACATCTGACTTTGTAAGCACAGCACATAAGCTGAGACCAAAGTCCTATCCCATAATCTCACTCGTACTCAGACATTGTACTCTTGTAGTCATTGTCAGGGTTTGTTTTCGCTTTTTCCTATTTACCCCCTATATGCCCCTATTCTGTTGGAATATGATTATCAACAACTCTCTTGTAATATATGTAGAATAACTAGTAAACGGGTCTAGGGGCTTAATAGGCGCCCTGGACCAGTGTAGTTAGCCCTGGAGACAAGGGAATACTCTTTATTCAGAGTATTCACCATCTGTCTCCAGTGGTGTTAGTCTTGAAACTATCATCCTATACTCCTCATTCAACAGGTTATGGGCCCCGGCTTCTAATCCAGCCTCAGGACGTCTTTTTCAACCTCATCTAACACCATCTATTCATCTATTCTCTCACTTCAACTTTCTGTGTTCATCCACATCATATTATCTACCTATATCTCCCCTGATCGCTCCAATCGCTTTGCCCCATCGTTGTAGAGGTGTTAGATGTGTCCACTACCATCCCCGAACTCACCGGAAACTTATCCCCAGCTTATCTCCCAGCATTTCTGTTTCTTTGTCACATTTGTGATAGGAAACTTATAATCAGTATTTGGAGTTTACGCATATATTCGTTTCCTGTGTTCCAGAACCTCATTTGTTGCGTCTATATCGTCGTTCGGGTCTTTACTACATCGTCTACTACCTCTATACAACACAGCATACAACCCTCCTTCGTCGTTAGGTCTCACCATCACGTTTATCGTCATTTGCAGTTACACATCACATTCAACCCCTTTCCAATCTTTCCCAATCTTTCACCTCCTGGTCATCGTTGACATCACCCTTGACTCTGTCCACCTGTTAGGAGCTTGTACACACTGTCAATCGTCATCTCCAAACTCTTTGGACCTTCTGTCATTGTCTGTCATTGACTGTTGTTGGATTCATATTGCACACTTGGGGTTTCCTTTGTCTGTACTGCATTCATCGTGCATCGTTTGACCTTCCATCATCGTCAGGAGCTTGGGAACATTACATAGATTGTTGGAACAAGTAGGTGTATCCCTGTTAAAGCAGACAGATAATGTGGCTTCTATTACACCAAACAACACTGGGTACAGTGGTGAGTGCTCTGTATAAAGAGCACTCTCCCACACCCTAGGCCTATCTACAGCGCTTCTGCCCGCTTAATTACATACTGAGAGTTGTACTGTCATATTCCAACACTCCCACCTGATCAGACAACTCTCTCAACTCAATCCCATCATCCTCTGAAGTTCTTCAACCTTTGGTTTAGGAAGTGCTTTCGTGAGAAGGTCTGCAGCCATCATATTCGTTGACACATGTTCAAGATGAAGTTTACCACGTCCAACTTCTTGTCTCAACCAGTATGTGTCAATGTCCAAGTGTTTCATTCGTCCATGATGATCAGGATCCTTTCCAACTGCAATTGCTGACTGATTACCAATGTAGAGTGTCGAAGGTCCAGATGGAGGATATCCAAGTTCTGTCAACAAGTTGCGCAATCATAGCACTTCTTGTCCAGCCGCAACAGCAGAGATATATTCTGCTTCAGTTGTAGAAAGCGCAACAAGTGTTTGAAGTTTGCTTCTCCAACTGATCGCTCCACCACCCATGATAATCAGATATGAACCTGTAGATTTCCTAGTTGACATATCTCCTGCATGATCCGCATCTGAATAAGACAAGAAGCGCTCTTTGGAACTGCTGGAAGAGTAAGTGATTCCCAAGTCCATAGTTTTCTCCAAGTAGCGCATCAGATGTTTCACTGCATTCCAATGAGCTCTTCCTGGGTTAGAATTGAACCAAGCCAGTACACTGACAGTGAAAGTGATATCAGGTCGAGTAGAGACCGCCAAATACATTAATGAACCAACTGCATTAATGTATGGCACAGATTTCATCTCTTTGACTTCATCCTGAGTTTTAGGACAGTCATTGACACTGAGATGCAATCCAGGCTCCATCGGTGTACTGACAGGACTGCAATCTGACATTCCATATGTATTGAGAATATCCAACACATATTGTCGTTGAGAAATGGTCAGAGTCCGCTTTGTCTGTTTCGTTCAATTCCAACACCAAGTAGATAGTTGGTAGGTCCCAAATCATGAATCTTGAAGTGTTTCTTCAAATCCAACTTTAACTGATTAATGGCTGACTTGGAATGTGAGGCAATGGTAATATCATCAACAAAGACAGGAACGATCACTTTCACACTGTCTTTGTCAAAAATCCATATGCTGTGTTCACAGAGCAACTGTTTATAACCCAAAGACAAGAGAACAGAGTTCAACTTCTTATGCCAAATTCGAGGTGATTGCTTCAGACTGTAAAGGCCCTTCAGCAGCAATAAGAAGTCATCTCTAGCTCCTTGATGAAATCCTTCGGGTTGCTCCATGTACACTTCCTCTTCAAGTTCACCATTCAGAAAAGCAGATGAAATGTCCACACTCTCAAGTTCCATATCCTCAATTGCAGCCAAAGCGAGAATTGTGCGCAAAGTTGCCCATTTCGCTGTAGGAGCAAAAGTGTCCTTGAAATCAAATCCAGGACGTTGGGAATAACCTTTTGCAACAACTCTGCCCTTGTATCTGTCAATTGTCCCGTCCTTGTTATGTTTCACTGTTGAATGAAGAGTATAGGATGATAGTTTCAACACTAACACCACTGGAGACAGATGGTGAATACTCTGAATAAAGAGTATTCCCTTGTCTCCAGGCCTAACTACACTGGTCCAGGGCGCCTATTAAGCCCCTAGACCCATTTACTAGTTATTCTACATATATTACAAGAGAGTTGTTGATAATCATATTCCAACACTCCCCCTTGATAAGACAACTCTCTAACACAATCCCATCTTTTCTCGGAATAATTCCACCTTGGGTTTTGCCAATGGTTTCGTCAAAAGATCAGCAGGCATTGAATGAGTGGATATATGTTCCAATTTTATCTTTCCTCTCTCAACTTCTTGTCTCAACCAATAAGTGTCCAAATCCAAGTGTTTCATCCGTCCATGGTGATCAGGATCCTTCCCAACTGCAATCGCTGATTGATTGTCAATATACAGTGTAGAAGCTCCATCAAATTTATATCCCAACTCAGTTAGCAGGTTACGCAACCATAATATCTCCTGAGCAGCATTTACTGCAGCAATGTACTCTGCCTCGGTTGTAGACAGTGTAACAAGTGTTTGCAGTTTACTACGCCAGCTAATGGCACCAGTACCCATCTTAATCAAGTATCCTCCAGTTGATTTCCTCGTAGACACATCTCCAGCATGGTCTGCATCGGAATAGGACAAGAACAACTCTTTCGAGTCACTGGGTCCAATTGTGAGTCCCAGGTTCATTGTTCCCTTCAAATATCTAAACAGACGCTTTACTGCTTCCCAATGTGCTCTCCCTGGATTGGAATTGAATCTAGCAAGGACACTGACAGTATATGCAATGTCAGGTCAAGTCGCAACAGCCAAATACATCAGAGAACCGACTGCATGAATGTAAGATACATTCTTCATCTCAGTAATCTCTTCTGGTGTTTTAGGACATTGTTCCCTACTCAAACAAAGTCCCGGCTCCATAGGTGTCCCGACAGAATTGCAATCAGCAAGACCATACCTTTCAAGCATGTCTACAATGTATTGACGCTGTGAAAGTGTGATGGTTCGCTTCTGCCTATTCCTTTCAATTCCAACTCCCAAGAGATAAGAGGTAGGTCCGAGGTCATGGATTTTGAAATGGGATTTCAAATTGTCCTTGAATTGTTGAATGGCAGACTTTGATTTAGATGCAATAGTCATGTCATCAACAAATACAGGAACAATCACTTTCACATTGTCTTTGATAAATACCCAAAGACTGTGTTCACATGACACTTGTTTGAAGCCCATACTCGAGAGTACAGAGTTCAGTTTCTTGTGCCAGATGTGAGGTGATTGTTTTAAACCGTAGAGTCCCTTTAATAGTAAAAGGAACTCATCTCTCGCACCTTGGTGAAATCCCTCTGGTTGTTCCATATACACCTCTTCCTCTAATTCACCATTGAGGAATGCAGATGAAATGTCTACACTTTCAAGTTCTAAATCTTCGAGGGCTGCAAGTGCAAGGACTGTTCTCAAAGTGGCCCATTTGACAGTGGGTGCAAAGGTGTCCTTGAAATCAAATCCAGGATGTTGGACATAACCTTTTGCAACGACCCTAGCCTTGTACTTGTCAATGGATCCGTCTTTCTTTCGTTTGACAACAAATACCCATCTAGAGCCAATTGGTTTACAACCCTCGGGTAATTTAGCCAAAGTCCAAGTACCGTTATCAACCAATGCTTTGATTTCATGGGATGCAGCATCATACCACTTGTCAGCTTCAGGAGTGTTTAATGCTTCAGCAAGTGTCTGTGGCACGTTATCATGTGCAGCCACCTTGTAAGCAAATTCAAAAGTGTCATGAACTGATAATAGAATGTCTGCAGTGTCAGATGCCTGGCCAGCATAATCTAGAGAAGGTGCTTCAAGTTCATCATCACTAGATTCAATTGCAGGAGTGGGTTCTCTGAAATTGCGATTTCTAGAATGATCAACTCTCCACCATTCACCAGGAGGTGCTCTATTTTGTTGAGGGTGTTCTCTAGGAGGCAATATAACCCTCCTACGACAACCTTGCTCGGGTTGAGGAGAAGGGGGATCAGAGGGAGCTGGAGATGGAGTAGGAGAATCAGAAGTGTCTGAAGTGTCTGAATCAAAAGATTCAGAATCAGCATTTTCTGGATTCTCTGCCCCATCCCCCCCTGGATTCAGTTCCCCTTCAACTCCCCCTCGATTTGGCACATCTACAGACACTGGAACAGTCATGACAAGTGGTAATATGTTGGGTTGAACAGAGTCAGAGGTTGTGGACTTTGAAAGTCCTGGAAAGGCCCTTTCATCAAACACAGCATCGTTACTGATCATCGTCTTTTTGGTCAAGGGATTGAAGAATATCCAACCCTTGTAATCAGATGGATATCCAATAAAGACACATTTCTGTGTATGAGAGCCAAGTCCCATCCTCTGATCTTTTTGTACATGCACATATGCAGTACACCCAAACACTCGAAGATGAGAGACATCAGGTTTTCGACTGAAAAACCTGGTAAAAGGCACTTCACCATTCAATGCCTTGGTAGGAGAGCGATTCCTAGTATGTGTAATTGAAAGTATGGCATGACCCCAGAACGAAGCAGGAAAGTGTGCCTCTGTAAGAATAGAGGTGGCAGCTTCTGCTAATGTTCTGTTATACCTTTCAGCGACTCCGTTTTCGTTGGGATGATTTCTCACAGTGTGCTGTCTTTGAATTCCAGCACTAGCCATGAAATTATCAAATTCCCTTGAAACATACTCGCCACCCTTGTCATCTCTGAAGTGTTTAATCTTTGCGTTCAAGAGATTTTCAACAAGTGCCTTGTACTTTCTAAATGCATCAAACGCATCGCTCTTCTGTCTAATGAGGGCAACAACAGCATAACGCGAGGCATCATCAATGAAGGTAATCCAATAACAAAATCCTTCAGAGGTGCGTACTGGAAGTGGACCGTGTACATCAGAATGAACAAGTTCAAGTGGCTTTGTATAACGATGGTTTGCCAACTTGTTCAAATTCCTATGCTGTTTTCCAGCAATGCACGGTTCACATATTGGATCAGGACTCTGTCCCAAGTCGAGTTTCATTCCAGTAACCCATCCCTTATCAATCAGTTGCTTTATATCAGCCAAATTCAAATGACCAAAGCGACGATGCCATAGTGAAATGTCCAATGGTAATGGACTGCTGTTGCTAAGACCTGCAAACTCTGTCATGGGAATGGTAATTCCATCCAAATGCGCTACATTCTTATCATTCACAGTGGCAGTAAAGAGTAACTTGCCATCTCGAATGAAAGACATTTTAGCACCAACAATAGAAACATGAAATTTTGATTTCTTTGTTAAATATAAGACAGAGAGGAGGTTACTTCGAAGTTGGGGAATGTGTAATACTCTTTGGAACTCTAATACAGGTACATTTTTCAAATCAGATTTGAACTTCACCGCTCCAATACCTGCAGACATAATTTGCTTTCCATCTGCAAGTTGTACTGGAATAGACAATGGTTCATAAGACGAGAACCAGTGACGGTGAGGTGTCATATGCGAAGAAGCACCTGTATCAGCAGTCCAATCAGCACTGGCATGAACGAGAAGAGCAGAACATGGATCAGAAACAGAAATACTCGCATTTCCAGCAAATTCAACATTATCTGCTTTTTCAGATGTATTTGAATCTGGAGCAATCACAACTTGTGCATTCTGTTTCTTGTTGGATTTTCTGTTCTTCAACTGCTCTTTAGCATCTTTGGACGCTCTGATGCGCTTGTAACAAGTCTCTTCAGTGTGATTCTTTCCATCACAAAAGTTACAACTCTGATTCTTCTTTTCAGAAGGAGTAGTGACTTTTGCAGTGCTTTCAGCACTCCTGGTAGCTTGTAAGCTCCCTTGAGTAGTGAAATGCTTTTGGACGTCAGAATAGGAGAGTTTCTCTGCCATAAGCAAAGAGGAACTCCACACAGCATCAGATTCCGGCAAAGCACGAAGTAATGCGAGTGCTGCCAACTCATCATCAAGCATATCCAAAGTATAGCCAGTCGGGCGAAGATTTTTGACTTTGGAAGTGATCTGATCAACTCTGCTCATAAGGGATGAGAGAGATTCATCAGAGTCCTTTCTAATGTTAAACAGGTCATTATAAGTGTCAAAGCGAACCAGGGAGCTGTTTATTGTGTGCTTTCACTATCTTTGACCATAAAACATTAGGCTCATCATCTTCATCAACAAGATGTGCTTTTGATGAAGAGAGAGTCGAAGGATTAGAGAAGCGGCTTTATTAGAACGAGCAAGCCACTCCTTAACCTCAACTTCTGGTTTCACTTCCGTACCATCAACAATCTTCAAAAGCCCTTCCCCAGAAGGGCCCCTAATATCACGTCTCCAATCTTCATAATTATCTCTCAAGTAAGATGACCGGTCTAGCAGTTATGCAGACATGACACGTTCAATCCTCCAAGAATTTATCTTAACTATTCTAAAAACTATCTAATGTGATCAGGCAGTTGTGAACCGCTGGGCTCAACAGGGTTACCGCGAATTGCCCGGAAGGTTGAAATGAAGGCCCACTGAAGTGCACTTCCCCAACAGTTCAAGATCACCTATCTACAGAGACCGAGATTGCAAAAAGAATGTGCCCTGACTGGTAAACTGCAGAGAGGGATACACCTACTTGTTCCAACAATCTATGTAATGTCCCCGAGCTCCTGACGATGATGGAAGGTCAAACGATGCACGATGAATGCAGTACAGACAAAGGAAATCCCAAGTGTGCAATATGAATCCAACAACAGTCAATGACAGACAATGACGGAAGGTCCAAGGAGTTGGGAGATGACGATTGACAGTGTGTACAAGCTCCTAACAGGTGGACAGAGTCAAGGGTGATGTCAACGATGACCAGGAGGTGAAAGATTGGGAAAGATTGGAAAGGGGTTGAATGTGATGTGTAACTGCAAATGACGATAAACGCGATGGTGAGACCTAACGACGAAGGAGGGTTGTATGCCGTGTTGTATAGAGGTAGTAGACGATGTAGTAAAGACCCGAACGACGATATAGACGCAACAAATAGGTTCTGGAACACAGGAAACGAATATTGCGTAAACTCCAAATACTGATTATAAGTTTCCTATCACAAATGTGACAAAGAAACAGAAATGCTGGGAGATAACTGGGGATAAGTTTCGGGCGAGTTCGGGGATGGTAGTGGACACGTCTAACGCCTCTACAACGATGGGGCAAAGCGATTGGAGCGATCAGGGGAGATATAGGTAGATAATATGATGTCATGAACACAGAAAGTTGAAGTGAGAGAATAGATGAAAGATGGTGTTAGCTGAGGTTGAAAAAGACGTCCTGAGGCTGGATTAGAAGCCGGGGCCCATAACCTGTTGAATGAGCAGTATAGGACGATAGTTTCAAGACTAACACAATTGGAGCCAATGGTGAATACTGTGAATAAAAGTATTCCCATTTCGCTGTAGGAGCAACTAACTGTCCTTGGGCGCCTATCCAAGACGTTGGGAAGACCCTTTTGCTAACAACTCTGCCCTTATATTCTGTCAATTGTCCCGTCCTTGTTACATTTCACAACAAAGACCCATCTAGAACCGATCGGTTTACGATTGGGAGGTAACTTTGCAAGTTTCCATACACCGTTGTCAACCAATGCCTTGATCTCCTGATATGCAGCATTGTACCACTCTTCAGCTTGTGGAGAGTTGAGAGCTTCCTTGAGTGTGCGAGGGGCATTGTCATTTGCTGTTACTTTATATGCAAACTCGAATGCATCCTCAACATCAAGAAGGTACTCTCCAGTGGTAACAGTGTCGGCATATTGAATTTCAGAAGATGGTTCAAGATCAGAGTCACCATCACTGGAGTCAATGATGGGTGATTCTCGAGGAATGTTATTATTATTATTCTCAAGAATCCACCACTGACGAGGAGGTTGTCTGATACGAGGAGGGAGGACACGACGTTCAACAGGAGCAGAAGGGAATCTTTGACGCTTGGGTGGTGGTGGAGAAGGAGATGGTGGAGTATGTGACCTGTGAGTTGGCACATTCTCTTCAAGTTCAGGATTCAGTTCAGGTACTTCAGGAGCTTCAGGGAGTGCCGGAGCAACATTCTGATCATCTCCCACCTGATTTGGTACATCCTGAACTCCCACCTGAACCGGCACGTCTCCAACATTCACATTCACAAAATCAGGAAACCAATCTCGAGTATTTGGAACAGGAACAGGAACAGACACAGGAACAGACACAGACTTTTTAAGACCAGGTAACAAACGTTCGTCAAATATAACATTGTTACTGATTAAAGTCTTTTTGGTCAATGGGTTGTAAAACATCCAACCCTTGTAATCAGGTGGATAACCAATGAACACGCATTTTTGAGTGTGCGCTCCAAGTCCAGTTCTCTGATCCTTCTGCACATGAACATATGATGTGCAGCCAAATACACGAAGATGTGAAACATCCGGTTTCTGACCAAAGAATTTGGTATATGGAATACCACCACCCAATCCACTTGTAGGACTCTGATTTCTGACATGTGACATGGAAAGAACAGCATGTCCCCAAAACGAAGGAGGAAGATTAGATTCTGACAAAAGGCAAGTGACTCCTTCTGCCAGCATTCTATTCATTCGCTCTGCAACTCCATTCTGATGAGGACTGTTTCTGACAGTGTGCTGACGTTCGATACCATGTGTGATCATGAAATCATTGAAATCCTTGGACACGTATTCCCCTCCTTTGTCATCTCTGAATCGCTTTATCTTTCTGTTCAACAAGTTTTCAACCAAAGCTTTATATCGTTTGAATGCATCAAACGCATCGCTCTTCTTCTTCAGAAGTGCAATGACAGTGTAACGAGAGGCATCATCAATAAAGCTCATCCAATAGTTGAATCCTTCAGATGTTTGAACAGGAAGAGGACCCGTGTAAATCAGAATGCACCAATTCGAGTGGAACAGTGGAACGATGTGTAGCCAACTTGTTAACACTCGATGTTGCTTTCCAGAGATTCACGGCTCGCAGATAGGATCCAGTATTGAATGAGGAGTATAGGACGATGTTTCAACACTAACACCACTGGAACAGATGGTGAATACTCTGAATTTATTAAATGAACAAATTAACAACATACCTGGAGACAGATGGTGAATACTCTGAATAAAGAGTATTCCCTTGTCTCCAGGCCTAACTACACTGGTCCAGGGCGCCTATTAAGTCCCTAGACCCGTTTACTAGTTATTCTACATATATTACAAGAGAGTTGGTGATAATCATATTCCAACATCCAGTGATGCGGAAGAAGCATCGAGTGATAGTCCGGTGACTAAATCACTCTTTGTCAGTTTACTCAAATCTCTCTCATTCAAATGTCCGAAGCGACGATGCCATAGTGTCAAATCATGTGCAGAGGTATTTGCAACATTGGCATACCGCGTGATAGGGATAGTAATGCCATTCAAATACGCAACATTGTTACGATTGACAGAAGCAGTGAAGAGGAGTTTATTATGAAGAGAGAATCTAAGAGTGGAACCGACAATAGAGACAACAAAACGCTTTCTAGTAGTTAAATACAAGACTGACAACAGATTACTCCGAAGTTGGGGAACATGGAGTACTCTTTGGAATTCCAACACAGGGACACCCTTTACATCCAATTTAAATCTTACAGAACCAATTCCGGCAGACATGACAATGTTGCCATCAGCAAGTTCTACAGGAATAGAACAAGGTTCATAAGTTGTAAACCAGTGACGATGAGGGGTCATATGCGAAGAAGCACCTGTATTGGCAGTCCAGTCAGAACTTGCATTAACAAGAAGAGGGCAAGAGGGAAGGGAAGAATGATGAATGAAAGCACTTGCATTTCCGGCAGATTCAACTGATTTCTCAGTCTCATCAATGACAACAGTGGCATTCTGACCGGTTTGCTTCTTTCTCTTCTTTCTGTTACGAACCTCCTCTTTAGCCCTTTTAGAGGCATCAATCTGTTTGAAGCATGTTTCATCAGAATGACCTGTTGCATCACAGAATTTGCACACAAGGTCTTTCTTAGAAGCAAATGACAAAGATTGG
This sequence comes from Clathrus columnatus, assembly GCA_020884735.1. NCBI lineage: Eukaryota > Fungi > Basidiomycota > Agaricomycetes > Phallales > Clathraceae > Clathrus > Clathrus columnatus. The sequence continues at coordinate 2,419,894 of BPWL01000006.1, forward strand.
GGATTGGAAGAGGGGGAAGGGATGCCTTGGCTGCAGATTCATTACTCGAGTGAAAGAGATTTGACTGAGTGTTGAACGCGGCCTTGACATCAGCGTAAGAGAGTTTCTCTTTAGAAAAGAGAGCCGAACTCCAAACATGATCAGAGTCAGGAAGGGAACGAAGCAAAGTGAGTGCCATCAATTCATCATCCATAATGTCCAATGTGTACTCAGAGGGACACAAACTTTTGAGAAGAGACATGGATTTGTTCACCCGAGCTAACACGGATTGTAAAGACTCATCAGGATCTTTACGCATGTTGAATAACTCGTTCATGGTGTGAAATCGATTGGCAGGAAGCTGTTCATTGTGAGCCTTGACAATTTTGTCATACATCACAGCAGGTGAATCACTTTCAGTGACCAAATGACGGACACTGGAAGAAAGTGATCTGAGGATTATTGCAGCTGCCCTATTTGAACGAATAGTGTACTCCTTGAGTGCATCACCAGCATCAGGAGGAGACTCTTTTCCATCCAAAATCTGCAAATAACCTTCACCCAGCATAACCGCACAAATGTCATGTCTCCATTCATCAAAAGTGCCCTCCTCTAACACAACAAGGGATTTAGAGGATAAAGAGGTCATGAGGATGAAAAGAGAGGGGGAGTAGAGCCAGAAACCAAGGGAATATGATACGAATACGAGTATGAAACGAAACGAAACACGAAGGAAGATGCTCAGATGAGACCTAGCCAAGTCTCCACTCAAAACCAAACAAAGATGCACAATTGGAGAATTCGCCGTAGACAGTGCAAAGACTAAATGCTTATATATGACCTGGAGTATTCACTGAACCGTAACCCAATGAATTTAAACCAAGTTAAGCTGCTTGCACCGCAAACTGAGAGAGGTACTAGGCAACAGCGGACTAAGGCCGTGCAGGCGCACTTCACAGTTTATAAGCTTGATCTATCCAACCTTGCTCCTGCCCAACAATGAGTGAGCAGCCAAAATGAGGTCAAAAGGGAAGGAAAGGGAGGTCCAGAAATGAGCAGGAAAAGAGAGAGAGAAGAGGAGAGAGAGATTTGAATGCACCAGAGGTGATTCAAACAAATGGACCAAACAGGCAAGAGTACACTCTCAACAACAAACACAACTGTGTAAACGGAGAAGTAATACCGATGGGCTGAAACGTTCACAGATGATAGATAGAAGTGTTATCTATCTTCGGACAGCGATAGGGAGTTGTCCAAGATGATTTCGGGTGATAACACCGGGTTGACCAACAATAACCCAATATATGCTTTCTGCCAAGTTATGAGACTTGATACTTGAAGAACAGCGTAAGAAGAACTGATAGAGACGGGCTGACGCGTTCGGGCAAGGTAGTATGCACGGGGATGTATCTCCGGGTGACGTGGCAGGAGTATAGGACGATTGGGGAGACATTGGGAGACAAAAAACACGAAAAATGTGTATCAAATGAAGTTGTATATGAACCCAAGAATGCAGAGAACTGATCAGAACGAAGGAAGGAGTGCAGGGGAGGTACTATAACGTCAGGGCAAGGTGTAAGGGGGTGTAGAGAGTGTTCGACGAATAGGACAGATGACTCCAATGAATTGGTGATGAGATGGATGTGAAAACTTGTTCTGAGGGTGGATGGGTGCAAATACTGATGAATGGTGTGATATAGACACAGCAGGAAGATGTTGAATGTATACTGATAATGATTCAACATGCGGGGCCCATAACCTGTTAAAGCAGACAGATAATGTGGCTTCTCTTACACCAAACAACACTGGGTACAGTGGTGAGTGCTCTGTATAAGAGAAGTTCCCACTGACCACAACTATACCTGGGTACAGTGGTGGGCTCCTATAAAGAGCACTCTCATACACCCAAGGCCTATCTACAGTGCTTCTGGCAGCTTAATTACATACTGAGAGTTGTACTGTCATATTCCAACATTTAATGCTTTGCAATACTGGGACTCAGATCCCACAAGTTACTGTATTTGTTATTTGTTTTCTCAAGGAACTGCTCAAACATGAGGTCTAGGTCTTAACATGACAAATGGACTATTTGACTCATGTTCAATCTGAAGTCTGTCACCTCTGGTCTACCAAGTACACCAATATTGTCATTCGCCTACAAGTTTTATTTTCTATTCATAGGTAAAGGCATTCTTGATGACAAAGCTTGCAAATGAGATGGATGAAGTATGTAGTTGGTGGTAAAAGAACAGAGGTTGTAATGGAATCCCAGTTCAAGTCAAAAGTAAAGCAAACCGGTAGAATTCACTGTCAAGCCATTGATGCAGATTGAGAAATCAGCAGTCTGAAGGAACTGCGCAGCGTTTGAAGTTCAGCTTCTCCAACTTCCTCGCATTACCACATGTTCAGACAGACCAACCGATAGATTTCTAGTTGCATATGAAACACATGAGATGGCATCAGAATTAAGAAAGAAGGCAGATTCTTTTAGAACAGGCTGATAATGTTGATCCCAACAATGTCATGTCTGCAGGAGTAGAGTCATCTGCTGATTTCAATAGAGTAGTGTGAAGCTCTGATGGAATTGGAATTGAAGGAGATGATACACTGACAATGGAGCAAGCTGTCGGTCAAGTATTTAACTACCAAAACATTATTGACAACTGCATTAATGTATTGCACAGATTTCATCTCTCTTCATGAATAAAGTCCCACTGACAGCTTGACACTGAGTGCAATCCTGGGTGCCTATTTGAAGCACAGGATACAATCCATTCCATATTAATGAGAAGTATCCAACACAAATTGTCGTTGAGATGTCATAGTCCGCATTGTCTGTTTTCGGACAATTTGAATGAGTAGGATTTGGTAAACTGGGACCAAGAGTCATGAGTCCTGATTTGTCATTTGTTCTTCAAATCTACTTTATCAATTATGCCGACGTGTAATGGAAAGCATAATATGAACAAGACAGGAACATCATTTACACTGTTCAAAATTGTGATTCTGTTCACACAGAGTCTTCCTGTTCAAATATATGAGAACAGATTCAACTACATGCCATATTTGAGATGATTGCTAGTTAGACCGTAATTGCACTTGAAGAATAAGAAGTCATGAGCTAGATGAAGTTGAAGAGATGGTGTTGGGTTGAAAATTGAGTTGATCAGAAAGTTCACCATTCAGATGACAAAGCAGATGAACCTACGTGTCCAAGGACTTTCAATGATTCCATGATCCACATGGCATCGAACGTCAGCACACTGTCAGAAACTAGTCCTCTCGCAGAATGGAGTTGCAGACAATGAATAGAATGCTGGCGAAGGAGACTTGCCTTTTGTGAGAATCTAATCTTCCCCTTCATTTTGAAACATGCTGTACTTTCCATGTCACATTTCAAAATCGGAGTCCTACAAGATGGATTCGGGTGGTGGTAGTTCCAATACCAAACTTTGGTCAGAAACCGGATGTTTCATATCTTGTGTATTTGGCTGCACATCATATGTCATGTGCAGAAGGATCAGAGAACTGACTTGGAGTGCACACTCAAAAATGCGTGTTCATTGGTTATCCACTTGATTACAAGATCCATTGGATGTTTTACAACCCATTGACCAAAAAGACTTCTAATCAGTAACAATGTTATATTTGACAAATTTTGTTACCTGGTCTTAAAAAGTCTGTGTCTGTTCCTGTGTCTGTCCTGTCTGTTCCAAATACTAGAGATTGGTTTCCTGATTTTGTGAATGTTGAGACTTGCCGGTTCAGGTGGGAGTTCAGGATGTACCAAATCAGGTGGGAGATGATGAGAATGTTGCTCTGGCACTCCCTGAAGCTCCTGAAGCACCTGAACTGAATCCTGAACTTGAAGAGAATGTGCCAACTCACAGGTCACATACTCCACATCTCCTTCTCCACCACCACCCAAGTGTCAAAGATTCCCTTCTGCTCCTGTTGAACGTCGTGAACTCCCTCCTGTATCAGACAACCTCCTCGTCAGTGGTGGATTCTTGAGAATAATAATAATAACATTCCTCGAGAATCACCCATATTGACTCCAGTGATGGTGTGACTCTGATCTTAACCATCTTCTGAAATTCAATATGCCGACACTGTTACCACTGGAGAGTACTTCTTGAAGTTGAGGATGCATTCGAGTTTGCATATCAAGTAACAGCAAATGACAACGCCCTCGCACACTCAAGGAAGCTCTCAACTCTCCACAAGCTGAAGAGTGGTACAATGCTGCATATCAGGAGATCAAGGCATTGGTTGACAACGGTGTATGGAAACTTGCAGTTACCTCCCAATCGTAAACCGATCGGTTCTAGATGGGTCTTTGTTGTGAATGTTGGAATATGATTATCACCAACTCTCTTGTAATATATGTAGAATAACTAGTAAACGGGACAGGGGCTTAATAGGCGCCCTGATCCAGTGTAGTTAGCCCTCTGGAGACAAGGGAATACTCTTTATTCAGAGTATCACCATCTGTCTCCAGTGGTGCTTAGTCTTGAAACTATCGTCCTATACTCCTCATTCAACATTATGGGCCCCGCTTCTAATCAAGCCTAGGACGTCTTTTTCAACCTCATCTAAACATCTATTCATCTATTCTCTCACTTCAACTTTCTGTGTTCATCCAGAATCATATTATCTACCTAAATCTCCCCTGATCGCATCCAATCGCTTTGCCCCATCGTTGTCAGAGGCGTTAGACGTGTCCACTACCATCCCCAACTCCGAAACTTATCCCCAGCTTATCTCCCAGCATTTCTGTTTATTTGTCACATTTGTGATAGGAAACTTAAATCAGTATTTGGAGTTTACGCATATATTCGTTTCCTGTGTTCCAGAACCTCATTTGTTGCGTCTATATCGTCGTTCGGGTCTTTACTACATCGTCTACACCTCTATACAACACGGCATACAACCCTCCTTCGTCGTTAGGTCTCACCATCGCGTTTATCGTCATTTGCAGTTACACATCTCATTCAACCCTTTCCAATCGAAGCCAATCTTTCACCTCATGGTCATCGTTGACATCACCCTTGACTCTTCCACCTGTTAGGAGCTTGTACACACTGCAATCGTCATCTACCCAACTCCTTGGACCTTCCGTCATTGTCTGTCATTGATGTTGTTGGATTCATATATGCAACTTGGGATTTCCTTTGTCTGTACTGCATTCATGTGGCATCGTTTGACCTTCCAGTCATCGTCAGGACTCGGGGACATTACATAGATTGTTGGAAAAGTAGGTGTATCCCTCTCTGCAGTTTACCAGTCAGGGACATTCTTTTTTATGCAATCTCGGTCTCTGTAGATAGTGACTTGAACTGTTGGGGAATGCACTTCAGTGGGCCTTCATTTCAACCTTCCGGGCAATATCGCGGTAACCCTGTTGAGCCCAGCGGTGTCACAACTGCCTGATCACATTAGATAGTTTTTAGAATAGTTGTGATAAATTCTTGGAGGATTGAACGTGTCATGTCTGCTATAACTGCTAGACCGTCACTTAGTTGGAGAGGATAATTATGAAGATTGGAGACGTGATATTAGGGCCTTACTGTGGGGAAGGCTTTTGAAGATTGTTGATGGTGAAGTGAAACCAGACGTTGAGGCTTAAGGAGCAAGGTCTTGCTCGTTCTAATAAAGCCGCTTCTCTAATCCTTCGTTCTCTCTTTCATCAAAAGCACATCTTGTTGATGAAGATGATGAGCCTAATGTTTTATGGTCAAAGATAGTGAAAGCACACAATAAACAGCTCCCTGCTGTTCGCTTTGCCACTTATAATGACCTGATTTAACATTAGAAAGGATCTGATGAACTCTCTATTCCTTATCAGAGTTGATCAGATCACTTCCCAAAGTCGAAAATCTTCGCCCGACTGGCTATACTTTGGATATGCTTGATGATGAGTTGGCAGCACTCGCATTATCTTCGTGCTTTGCCGGAATCTGAGTGCTGTGTGGAGTTCCTCTTTCATCATGGCAGAGAAATCTCGTATTCTGACGTCCAAAAGCATTTCACTACTCAAGGGAGCTTACAAGCTACCAGGAGTGCTGAAAGCACTGCAAAGTCACTACTCCTTCTGAAAAGAAGAATCAGGTTGTAACTTTTGTGATGGAAAGAATCACACTGAAGAGACTTGACAAGCGCATCAGAGCATCCAAAGATGCTAAAGAGCAGTTGAAGAACAGAAAATCCAACAAGAAACACAGAATGCACAAGTTGTGATCGCTCCAGATTCAAATACATCCAAAAAGGCAGATAATGTTGAATTTGCTGGAAATGCGAGTATTTCTGTTTCTGATCCATGTTCTGCTTCTTCTCGTTCATGCCAGTGCTGATTGGACTGCTGATACAGGTGCTTCTTCGCATATGACACCTCACCGTCATTGGTTCTCGTCTTATGAACCATTGTCTATTCCAGTACAACTTGCAGATGGAAAGCAAATTATGTCTGCAGGTATTGGAGTGGTGAAGTTCAAATCTGATTTGAAAAATGTACCTGTATTAGAGTTTCCAAAGAGTATTACACGTTCCCCAACTTCGAAGTAACCTCCTCTCTGTCTTATATTTAACAAAGAAATCAAAATTTCATGTTTCTATTGTTGGTGCTAAAATGTCTTTCATATCGAGATGGCAAGTTACTCTTTACTGCCACTGTGAATGATAAGAATGTAGCGCATTTAGATGGAATTACCATTCCCATGACAGAGTTTGCAGGTCTTAGCAACAGCAGTCCATTACCATTGGACATTTCACTATGGCATTGTCGCTTCGGTCATTTGAATTTGGCTGATATAAAGCGACTGATTGAAAAGGGTGGGTTAGCTGGAATGAAACTCGACTTGGGACAGAGTCCTGATCCAATATGTGAACCGTGCATTGCTGGAAAACAGCATAGAGAATTTGAACAAGTTGGCAAACCATCGTTATACAAAGCCACTTGAACTTGTTCATTCTGATGTACACGGTCCACTTCCAGTACGCACCTCTGAAGGATTTTGTTATTGGATTACCTTCATTGATGATGCCTCGCGTTATGCTGTTGTCCCTCATTAGACAGAAGAGCGATGCGTTTGATGCATTTAGAAAGTACAAGGCACTTGTTGAAAATCTCTTGAACGCAAAGATTAAACACTTCAGAGATGACAAGGGTGGCGAGTATGTTCAAGGAATTTGATAATTTCATGGCTAGTGCTGGAATTCAAAGACAGCACACTGTGAGAAATCATCCCAACGAAAACAGAGTCTCTGAAAGGTATAACAGAACATTAGCAGAAGCTGCCACCTCTATTCTTACAGAGGCACACTTTCCTGCTTCGTTCTGGGTCATGCCATACTTTCAATTACACATACTAGGAATCGCTCTCCTACCAAGGCATTGAATGGTGAAGTGCTTTTACCAGGTTTTTCAGTCGAAAACCTGATGTCTCTCATCTTCGAGTGTTTGGGTGTACTGCATATGTGCATGTACAAAAAGATCAGAGGATGGGACTTGGCTCTCATACACAGAAATGTGTCTTTATTGGATATCCATCTGATTACAAGGGTTGGATATTCTTCAATCCCTTGACCAAAAAGACTATGATCAGTAACGATGCTGTGTTTGATGAAAGGGCCTTTCCAGGACTTTCAAAGTCCACAACCTCTGACTCTGTTCAACCCAACATATTACCACTTTGTCATGACTGTTCCAGTGTCTGTAGATGTCTGCCAAATCGAGGGGAGTTGAAGGGGAACTGAATCCAGGGGGATGGGGCAGAGAATCCAGAACATGCTGATTCTGAATCTTTGATTCAGACACTTCAGACACTTCTGATTCTCCTACTCCATCTCCAGCTCCTCTGATCCCCTTCTCCTCAACCCGAGCAAGGTTGTCGTAGGAGGGTTATATTGCCTCCTAGAGAACACCCTCAGCGAAATAGAGCACCTCCTGGTGAATGGTGGAGAGTTGATCATTCTAGAAATCGCAATTTCAGAGAACCCACTCCTGCAATTGAATCTAGTGATGATGAACTGAAGCACCTTCTCTAGATTATGCTGGCCAGGCATCTGACACTGCAGACATTCTATTATCAGTTCATGACACTTTTGAATTTGCTTACAAGGTGGCTGCACATGATAACGCGCCAAAGACACTTGCTGAAGCATTAAACACTCCTGAAGCTGACAAGTGGTATGATGCTGCATCCCATGAAATCAAAGCATTGGTTGATAACGGTACTTGGACTTTGGCTAAATTACCCGAGGTCGTAAACCAATTGGCTCTAGATGGGTATTTGTTGTCAAACGAAAGAAAGACGGATCCATTGACAAGTACAAGGCTAGGGTCGTTGCAAAAGGTTATGTCCAACATCCTGGATTTGATTTCAAGGACACCTTTGCACCCACTGTCAAATGGGCCACTTTGAGAACAGTCCTTGCACTTGCAGCCCTCGAAGATTTAGAACTTGAAAGTGTAGACATTTCATCTGCATTCCTCAATGGTGAATTAGAGGAAGAGGTGTATATGGAACAACCAGAGGATTTCACCAAGGTGCGAGAGATGAGTTCCTTTTACTATTAAAGGGACTCTACGGTTTAAAACAATCACCTCACATCTGGCACAAGAAACTGAACTCTGTACTCTCGAGTATGGGCTTCAAACAAGTGTCATGTGAACACAGTCTTTGGGTATTTATCAAAGACAATGTGAAAGTGATTGTTCCTGTATTTGTTGATGACATGACTATTGCATCTAAATCAAAGTCTGCCATTCAACAATTCAAGGACAATTTGAAATCCCATTTCAAAATCCATGACCTCGGACCTACCTCTTATCTCTTGGGAGTTGGAATTGAAAGGAATAGGCAGAAGCGAACCATCACACTTTCACAGCGTCAATACATTGTAGACATGCTTGAAAGGTATGGTCTTGCTGATTGCAATTCTGTCAGGACACCTATGGAGCTGGGACTTTGTTTGAGTAAAGAACAATGTCCTAAAACACCAGAAGAGATTACTGAGATGAAGAATGTACCTTACATTCATGCAGTCGGTTCTCTGATGTATTTGGCTGTTGCGACTCGACCTGACATTGCATATACTGTCAGTGTCCTTGCTAGATTCAATTCCAATCCAGGGAGAGCACATTGATAGCAGTACAGAGCAAAGCAGGTATGTTGTCTGTTTAGATAGTGTTGTTTGGTTTGAAGCCACATTATCTGGAACAATGGGAAGCAGAACCTGGGACTCACAATTGGACCCAGTGACTCGAAAGAGTTGTTCTTGTCCTATTCCGATGCAGACCATGCTGGAGATGTGTCTACGAGGAAATCAACTGGAGGATACTTGATTAAGATGGGTACTGGTGCCATTAGCTGGCGTAGTAAACTGCAAACACTTGTTACACTGTCTACAACCAAGGCAGAGTACATTGCTGCAGTAAATGCTGCTCAGGAGATATTATGGTTGCGTAACCTGCTAACTGAGTTGGGATATAAATTTGATGGAGCTTCTACACTGTATATTGACAATCAATCAGCGATTGCAGTTGGGAAGGATCCTGATCACCATGGACGGATGAAACACTTGGATTTGGACACTTATTGGTTGAGACAAGAAGTTGAGAGAGGAAAGATAAAATTGGAACATATATCCACTCATTCAATGCCTGCTGATCTTTTGATGAAACCATTGGCAAAACCCAAGGTGGAATTATTCCGAGAAAAGATGGGATTGTGTTAGAGAGTTGTCTTATCAAGGGGGAGTGTTGGAATATGATTATCAACAACTCTCTTGTAATATATGTAGAATAACTAGTAAATGGGTCTAGGGGCTTAATAGGCGCCTGGACCAGTGTAGTTAGGCCTGGAGACAAGGGAATACTCTTTATTCAGAGTATTCACCATCTGTCTCCAGTATTAGTGTTGAAACTATCATCCTATACTCCTCATTCAATATAGAGACGGGCTGACGCTTGGGCATGTAGTATGCACGGAGATGTATCTCCGGGTGACGTGGCAGAAGTATAGGACAATTGGAGAGAAGTCGGGAGACAAAAACATGAAAAAATGTATCCAATGAAGTTGTATATGAACCCAAGAATGCAGAGAACTGATCAGAACGGAAGGAACGCAGGGAGGTACTATAACATCAGGGCAAGGTGTAAGGGGGTGTAGAGAGTGTGAGACGAATAGGACAGACGACTCCAATGAATTGGTGATGAGATGGATGTGAAAACTTGTTCTGAGGGTGGATGGTGCAAATACTGATGAATGGTGTGATATAGACACAGCAGGAAGATGTTGAATGTATGCTGATAATGATTCAACACGTGGGGCCCATAACCTGTTAAAGCAGACAGATAATGTGGCTTCTATTACACCAAACAACACTGGGTACAGTGAGGCTCTGTATATACATAAATCTGAATAATTGTTGGAATATGACAGTACAACTCTCAGTATGTAATTAAGCGGGCAGAAGTGCTGTAGATAGGCCTGGGTGTGGGAGAGTGCTCTTTATACAGAGCACTCACCACTGTACCCAGTGTTGTTTGGTGTAATAGAAGCCACATTATCTGTCTGCTTTAACAATAATAATAACATACCTGGGTACATGTTAAAATATTTGATTTATTACATCCCCAGATAGTCTATTTCTCTTTGTTTATACTTAATTAATTATTGCAGAGTATGGGTGCTTAAATAAGCACCCAGGTCCGCACTCAATAGTCCTAGGTCAGTGGGAACTTCTCTTCATACAGAGTATTCACCACTGTTCCCAGTGTCATTGGGTATTAAGAAGCCACATAATTTGTCTGCTTTAACAAGGGAAACATGAGGCAACATGATTATACAGTATCATACATGGATCAACATCTGTGAGAGTTGTAAAGATAAGGATAAACTATTAAGGAGGTCTAGACTCATATCTGAACCTTTGAGGAATGAATAAGTAAATATTCAATACAATCAGTACAATTGTAGTGGAAAGGAAACCAAGGGTACAGATGGCAGTGAAAAGGATCTGATGGAATTGTGATGAGTATGATTGGTCACGATTGTGTTTGGATTGTGACAATATGACAAACTGGATGACCTGGGAAGGGGTCAGGGTTGTACCATGACATGGTAGAGATAATTGTATCCCTGCACTGAATGAGCTTTTACTGTGAGATACTAACAATACTCACAAATATTGCAGCCAACATAATCACCCTTATATACAAATATTTTTACAAATTTTGTAATTTTATTATAGGAGTTATTTAAGGTATATACAGGAAGTTGTGAAAACATGTACAATTTTTCAGGCAAGTGTAGCTCTTGTACCTATGACTCTTCACTAAGACTTGAATTATAGTATGGCATTTTTGAAGGTAATGAACATGCTGCAATTCCTGCAGTGAATGAGGTGCATAGAATAAGATCATCTTCATTTTTCTCCTCTTCATGATCATCTTCCTCTTTTCTCATGAAAAAGTTCCTTGAAATTTTCAAGGGGATCTATTATTACAAAGTTTTTTACTAATTTATTTTTAGGATAGCTACTAGTTACCCTGCAAAGCCAATGAATTACTTCCATCTTTTGTGAGTTTGGAAAACCAGTGTTTGGTAACTGAAAAATCTGAAATCATGCAAAAAACCGAATCTTGATTTGGTTTGCATCCAGTTGCGGAATGAGCTCAGGACCCGTGGGACATTTTTCCGGTGGCTGACGTTCTGTGACATAACAGGGCTCGTCGAACCTCATGTTTCATTATGTCCAGGACCAATATTTTACAGACTACTACCCGTCCAGATGATGTTGTACGTTATTAGCATCATATTTGATCACTTAAACTATGTCTTAATTGATCTTAGAGAAGACTTGTCTTTGATTACCTGTGTAATAATTGCTACGCCAGCACTGCGTTTGTCTTTGCACGCGAGAGTACTCCTCGTGAGCTAGACAGGGATGGAGACGAAATACCATCTGAGGGTAAATTTGGATCTGATTCTAACTTGTTGGATCCTACGATGTTTCGCTTCGCTCGAAGAAGGAAAGGTACGCTTTGCTCATTGTTCTCTCTTGGCAATCATTCTTATATCTAGCAAAGAGATTTATGGCCGTATCATGGCTGGGCATATTCCGGAATGCATAGAGTTGCTAAATAGTTACTTTCCGGACGTTTTATCAGCACGATCTACCGGACAATGTCTTTACGACCCCTCCCACTTACACCTCAACCTTAAAATTCAACATTTTATAGAACAATCCCGTACTTTACCGCTACCTTGTCCGAATAATATCCCAGTCTGGGTCCAATCCACACCATCCAACCCCCAATTAGTTAATTCTGCTTACGAAGAAGAGAGGAAACGTCGTTTATTGGCCTTGGTGGAGGAACTATATTCCTTGGTTTACGCTTTACCGGACACCAAGGATCGCAATCTGTATATTGATGAATTAAACTGTGTCGGTGGTTTACTTGCTTATCCTGTACCAGAGAAATGCAGGCAAATGCGAAAATACTTGGACAAAGCTCGTCGCGAAGCAGTAGCTGATCAGATTAACGAGGCCATACTTTCTGCACTCTGTGGGGTTATTTGGTTTACACAGCGTTTGCCTTATTAATATATAGCTTATGTAGACGGCCCGGAAACAGTTCCAGCTATTGTTGAGTTGATGACGCGTCAGACTACTGTCCTCTTTTCAACGTTAAACTCCCTACGTCTTCCGCTACCCGCGACGGAACAACGACCTGCTGGACTGGACAGCTTCCTTTCCCCAAAGCCCGCGACCACAGTGCAAGAGATGAAAACCCTAGAAGGAAACAAGGACAAAGAAAATTATGAGGTAATCCGAACGTGCATGTGTATTTTATTATCTTATATACAGCTTGATTTCAGATCGTACCGATTTTTGAACTAGACGCATTGTTGGGAACAAAGGTTTGATCCTCCTTGAAATTTCTGATACCAAAAACCTTGCATTCAACACTCAGGTTACTCAATGCTATTGTACACTAGTAATCCAGGCTGTTAGATATATTTGTCTTTTTTGACGCATTTATATTTTGTTCCGAGCAGGGGTTTAGATTCCGTCCGATTCCGCGTATAGTAGATCGCACATCAAATTTTAGGATGAGATTGGGTTGTTGACCAGCAAAATCTCATGCATGAGTAGTGGATATCTTCGCAATTCCTTTTACGACGCCTTCAAAGATCCTTCTCCGCGCGTCAGTCATTTTTTTGGCAATGTCGTACGAAAAATCATAGTCCATCTGATGTAAAATTGATTAGCACAAAAACCGTTGAAAAAAGGAGTTGGCGATATCGTACTACTCCCGGTGTAATCTTTTCTGCAATAGCAACAAGGTTTTTCCTGTTATCTAAGCTGTTCTGTGCTTCACAATATTTTTGAAGACGATTAGAGACAGCTGCTAATGATGCAACTATGTTAAGACGCATCAGTTTAATAGCTTGAGTCAACTACATAATTGTCAGAAGGTCACAAAACTTCCAAAAGAGAGACAGACTGGATCGTTCTTCCGTTTCGTCGAAGTCTTGAAGCGTGCAGTCTGAATACTGAACAAAACAAAAGCCTGACAAAATATTCAATTGAAGACACTGCAATTAGGAATACTTCTAATACCTCTTGTGCTAGCTGTGCGACATGCAAGGCTTCCCATGCCATACAAATTTCACTTGAAACTTGGTCCAACCTTCGCATGACATCTGCGAATGCTGTTTGATAAGTCATATCAACATCTGTTTAATATTACATACTCTCGTAATAACCAGTTAGAATGGTGGGTGGATCTTGCCACCGTACTGCCGCTTCCAATGCGGTTGTGTCAGCTACTGCACGATTTTCTCTGGGACGAATGGCCTCGTGGTGTGGTTCTAGCCATTCAGCAAGCGCGGTGGTGTATTCCCAGAATAGCTGTTCATCTGGTGTTAGCTAAAAACAAAAGGACTTTAGGCAACAATATTAAGAGACCAATGCAAAAAAATGTACTTCTGTCAATTCTTCTTCAGATGCTGTCGCTACTCGTTCCTTCAAGGGTCGTGGATCTTCCATTCGAGGGACGAGCTTCAAATATAACGGATCAATTGTCCTGTTTTTCGCACTTTCGTCATAATCACTGGCTTGTGTTAGAGCTCGAACGTAGATTTTGAGCCACACCTCCAGCCAACCAAACTGACAATAAACATTAGTCTTGGATCAGCATTGCCAATGAAATGGAGAGGGACGAGTATACCGCTGGATGAACGCTTCCGAGGACGGTCTGAAGATCAAATGATTGGTTTTTAGGTTGATGATCAGGTAAGACGGTGAAATCCCGATTATCATGATGAACTAGTAAACGCAAAGGTAAAGTTAGTACTAGCAAAGGAAAAATTAAACATACTCCTATCAAAAATGAATCGGAATTCCAGTAATTCTACATCTATAATCTCCGGTACGGCAGGTTCGTGGGCCAACCGCATCCTAACATGCTCGATCTTCGTCAAATCACGTTGGAGAGAATTATCAAGGCGGTCCTCAAAAAGAATGAAGTCTTGAACCTTACAAGTGTATTAGAAACGGACATCGTGTGCAGAGAAAAGCAATTACCTGCGAATACTTCTCATGCTGAAATGCCCTCGCAATCATCTCTGCGGTCTATCAAATAAAAATAAATCATCAAAAAGGCCAACCCTATCTTCTTTAATAGAAATGTAGATACGGACTTCAGTAGAGTTAGCCGCATATATCTGACTTGCTTCAAGACATTCATTGGACATTGTAAGGTCTCCGATAGCCGCAAGTGAGAAAGTTGCAGCACGAGACAATATGAGATGCGACAAGGTGTCAGTTTGCATTTGCTTAGGATTCAGGGTATGGTAATGATCCAGCGCAAGTAATGGTGCGCCTACTATCTGTATCAGTACTATAATATCGCGAAGCGAATGAGCGCATTTAATTGCCTAGTAAACGGTAGAGTCGGATAAGCATTAGTCGGAATTGATAGTTGTGCTTGCTCCTCGTAAGGGCATATTCCAGGAAGATGGCTGCAGTAGATATGTAACTCGAGTCACCTGTCATGCAGATTATATACGGAAAGCTGCAGGAACAAACAAGGAAAACTGTACCACTCAACGTCCACATAGATACAAGAACCTCTCCAACTAACACAGCCAAATCATCAGCAGGTTGCAGATCAGTCTTCGGCAAAATTTTCCCTGCCAACAAACAAAATTAGCCCTTAAGCAAGCCAGCAAGGCCGGGTGAGTGTGAAACCTAACGGCAGTGCATCTTGATATAACCGAAGGAGCCCTCGTAACGTCTCGCTTTCACTGAGCATTGTAACTTCATCACTCCTAAGGGTGACACGGCGGAACTTTTCTGCATTACAAAGACGTCGTAAACTGGTTTCATTGCTCTGACTTCTGTCAAAAAAAAAGTTCTGATTACGAAAAAGACCAACACACCACGTCGTTTGGTATCTCTTCCAGAAGGATTCTCCACTGCTTGAGGTCCGGATCTCCTAATGTAACTATATATGGACGGAGATCCTCGTAGCAAGATGGTTTATCGCCAAACGTTCGAAGGAACAGACCCAATAGTCGAACATATGATCCGTCTTCTGAACCAAAAAAAAAAAACTTGGGGTTTGAAAGGAAAGAGGATTATATGTTTTGCAAGTACCTAAGGTCAAGTCGGACTCATCCCGTATCCTCCGCTCCAGTTCTAATAACGATAATAGCGAACCGCGTTCCTCGGCACCATCTAATTCCACTAAACGCTCGAGAAATGTGCGAACGGCATGAATACGTTCTTCTAGAGTGTTTTCAACGACTTCTTGCTCATCGCTAGCTTCCTTCTCTCCCGTCTTGGTCCGTAACCTTTCGCGTTCAGCTTTATCCTCTTCTTCCAGTTGCTTCTCTCGAAAAATCTCCTTCGGATCTCGTATCCTATTTATCTCGGGCATAGTTGCTTTAAGGGAAAATTCAGACTGCTTGCGGAAGGTTGCATCTAGTAAGGCCAGGAAGGTTAACCAATTACGATCTCTATATAAATGGAAGAATAAGATATAGCACAAGTAATGTATGAATATCTGTTAACCTTCGAGTAGTTGATTGTTCTTCATTGCTCTGTGATTGACTAACATTGAAGACACCATCAAGTCTTTGACGAGCTAAGTCTCCTTCGACTTTCCAGAAACCTCTTTTAACAGCCACCTGGGAACGAACCTCATCAATTACCAGAGAGGTATCACATAAGCTTCGTCCAGCCGGGGACAGAAGAAGTTTGTGAGCCTCGGCTAAAGAGGCCTAAAAAAGATTGGTACGGAAGAGTCAAATTAAGACCTACACAGTCGTCCCAGCTCAAAAAGAATGGATAAATGTAAGTAAAAACGATCAGGGGTCGCAAATGATGGAGTATTTGCTGTTTCGATGAGTCTCAGGGATAACCCAAATAACATTGATCGCGTAGGCGCAGGTGTGTGTGGATCATTTGCCTAGTTGGATTAAAGATGATGGATGGTCGGAATTACCGAAACGGCTCACTTGTAGAACGGCAGACATGACACTCCAGTATAGATACCGGTCTTCCTTGAAAGTTTTATACATTTTAGTAGATATCTATAATGGGATGATAATGTCACACTCTCGTCTGCTGTAAGGAAGGGAAGAATAAACCCAAACCTGCTGCGCCACCTTCCAGTTGGATATCTTTGCATTGGCCATAAATGCCTGCGCCCCTAGTTCCTCATTTCCGGGCTGTTTCTTGAAAGCTTCGTCGTACATGGCAGTGACGTCGTCATCTAGTTGTCTGTAAGCGCTATTTGTGAAAATAAACAAATACAAGTAGACTCCTACGTCTGCCGAGAGTTCTTAAGGAATGTGATAATGTTGCAAGAATTACGTCTTCCGTAGGTTTACGGGCAATTATTTCGTCGCATAAACTGCTTGATTCTTCTGCTTTCCCCGCACGTGCTAATGTGAGCGCCTTGAGGGCCTGTGCTAGGGGAGTGAACAAAATAGTCTAACAAGAGAATAATACAAAACCACGTACTTTCACCAATTCAAAGGCTGGCTGTTTCCTCAATAGTTTGTTGCAAGCCTGTAATGCGGCTTTGAATGATCCCGTTTCGAGGGCATCTGTAAATCAATTCGCGCATTAAGAAAAGCACTTTTTTAAATTAAAAAAAAAACACTAGATAAGGAATACCGTATATGGGTTTTACTTGTCGTTCTTGTAGAGACATAGAAGACAAGATTTAAATCTAGCCAAACCCAGTTGAACGAGGGTAACTTGGAAGAAAAAACGGGATACCGAAACGGAAAGTATCGGATACCTCCATGTCCACATGCACCTACGGCGCTATCGGGTTTTTCAACTTCTGCTGTGAAATTGAACGCATATGCAAGTATTTTTCATTCTCTCAAGCAATTCTATTTGTGAAAGAACAAAGCACCTTCTATTTGAAAGCTCAATCTTTAAAATAGGGCAGACGTAGGGATAATTAATGGCTGATGTATTGGAAGACAAAAGATATCTCTTTCAAGCCAACTTCGGCTCTCAGAAAATCATCATGAATATGTTTTAGTTCAGCGTTTGTAAAATGGTTCCATCTGTTGCTCATTTAATCAAGTATTCAATACGTAAAAAGTCCACTTACGTGCTTGCGTCGCCGTAAAGCAATGTCGGAGCTTTGATGAACTGCTTCCCATCTTTACAACGTTTGCACTTAAAGGTGTCGTGAGTTTCACTGTGAGTATTCTCTTTGAATAGAAAAAGTCGCCGTAATTCATCTGTGGAGAAATGACGTTCCGTGTCTTGCTTTTCATCTACTACACAAGACGAAAGAGCTTGTTTCGAAGCTTGTCGTTGAAAAATTTTTTCTTCAATTGTCCCTGTGGAAATGAAACGATATACAAAGCCTTGACGGAGAATATTAACTATTGCCTTCGGAAACTTGATTATAAAACGTCACTTACATTCCTTCTTTTGACCATCACGCCATACACGAGCTAAAGCCTGCTGATCGGCTGCAGGATTCCAATCTACCAAAATCTTAGTTGTCTTTTCTAAAAAAGAATGACATTAGGAAGATCGCTACCTGGATCGAATAGAATTAATCGGTTAGCACCGATGAGATTGATACCACACCCTCCAGCTTTACTGCTTAACAGAAACACAAATTCACTTCTTTGAGGATCATTGAATTGGTCAACAAACTTCTGGCGCTTGGTGATGGCCATGGAACCATCTAGTCGAAAGTAGCCATATCTGAAACACCGAGTTAGACGCCTAGACTTCAGGAAACCTCAGCCTTAGACTTGCTTTTTAGCACGGAGCATCTTCTCGAACATATCCAGCGTTTGAGTATAGTTACTTATAAGAACGATCTTATCATTAGTCTCCGTCTTTATTCGATGCAGGAACCTTAGGTGAAAACGTCAGAATAGTACCTTTCTCGTCACGTTTATTTACCTCTCCAGAACAAGGAATTTACCGCCCCATTCACAATGGACACCAACCTCAGACCTTGAGCTCATGCTAGCGCGTTCCTTGGCTCCAACGAAGTCCTGGGGTATTAACGGTTCTGAACCTTTGAGGTCGCATGGTAAATCGAGTAACTCGGGATGATTGCACAGTTTCTTCAATACGTTAATGGCCTTCAATGGTTGTGAGTCTTTCCCTCGCAGCAATGCCCTGATTTCCGGAGAAGTAATAAATAAGCGATAAAGGCCCAGCTGAAGATTAGATAGTCCACAGAAAACGACGTGTTCATATTTTACAGGTACTACCAAAGGTGGATAACTATCAAGAAGGAAGGTGTAAAGAGCAATACTCACAATATTTACTTAATAAATCGTTTGTGCGACGAATTATGAATTTAGTGACGAGACCCGTCATTTCTTGCAGCTTTTCTTGACATAATTGTTTATCCCGGTCGGTAGCCTCAGCATCCCTGCCACGTATGATTGCGTTCTCGAAATTTTTGCGAAAATCCGCTCGGGAACCGAGGAAATTGGGGTTCGCAAAATTGAGCAAAGAGAAATATTCTGATAGATCATTCTAATTTACAGTGTACATTTTGATTCAACTTCAGAGAAGGTTTTATAAGGACATACCTGGATCGGCGTTCCAGAAAGAATTACTCGCCGCTTAACATTCAGGCTTGTCAAAGCGGTGAAGGTTAACGATTCTGACAAAAAAAGACGGGGGTTAGGTAACCGATTATAATGCGATGAAGAATGATTATACCTCCGTTTTTTAACCTATGGCCTTCATCACACAACAATAGACCGATTTCGGCACACGCCAAGTACGGTTGAAGGGTTCGCAATGTTTCATAGGACACAATTAAAACTGTAACCCAGCTGAGAGTTCAGACAAAAAGAACCGCCAAAAATTACTACCTGGTAAAGTGATATTTCTACCAGTGGCTTCCGCCCAACGTTGAACACGAGCGACCATCTCGGCCTTTGTACCTTTCCCGTCTAATGCCAGACAAGGAACCGTGTCCTTTCCCAACCACTTACCTTTTTTCATTTTAGTGACGATAAAGCACGAGTTTTGGGGGCAGCTCACTGAATTCATTGGCCCAGTTGCGGACTAGACTACTAGGACATACCACGATACATTTGTCGACAGAAGGCCTGCCCGCTCGAGGGGATTGTTTCAAAAGGGTCCAGAGAAGAGTTATGCACTGCAAAGTTTTTCCTAAACCCATCTCATCGGCCATTATACAACCATATTGATTGTCGACAGTCATTCCAGTAGTACAACGATACAGAAACTAGAAAGTGCATGAATAAGAGCCGGGCCCAATCGTTTGGTGACACATACCTTAACTCCTTCAACCTGATGTGGACGCAAAACCTTTGACAACCGCGGATCAATCACAACAGGAACCTTTGGGTGGGCCATATTTTTCTGTGTAGTCTCCCCAAGCAACGAACGCAGACTTTTATGAGGATTAAACATCCCTTCTGTCTTTTTTCCGACTTCTTCTTCTGCCTTAATTCTTTCTTCTTCTTTTAACCGTTCTTGCTTTTCTTGGTCTGTCTCCCGGTCATCGATCGTCGGATCATAAAGAACAATAGCATGATCCTGCATAGGATCATGCAACGGTCGAGGAGGGATAGAAGAAGGGGGTCTAATGCCTAACGAACCGTTTGTAGGAATAACAGAAAGAACCTCGCCAGTCTTGGATCGCATTTCGGGAATAGAAAACCTGGCAGTCATAACGACTTCGGACGGTTTTGGCGTATAAACAGGAAATGATTTACTGAGATGTAACGAGTTGGTCGCGTCATAATCCCCGCCTTCATCGCGTGTTTTCCTTTTTTTAGTTTGAGGTCCACTATTTTCTGCATCAGAATCTTCGACGTCCTTATAGTTGACGTGCTTTCGTTTGCGTAGCGGGACCTGTGATTTCTTGGTATTGATGGTCGGAGGCTTGAAAGGTTGATTAAGGCGACTGCTTGCATGTAGACGGTCAAGCATAACTCCATCGTGTGTAGGAATTCGGCGCAGCATCGAGAACCAACAAATACAAAACAAATAACACTTGGAGATAAGTTAGTAATAAGCGACGACTCACGAGAAAGCTTCAACACGATCACGTGGTGACACCTAACTCTGTGACACCTCGTGAAATCCAACGAGCCGTTAATTCCCCCTAAAAATCATCCACCAGAGCGCCTAACGGCCATTTAATTTGCCTCCGTTAGGACCGGTTAATAAACACATAGTAAATACATTCAATGCATGCATGTTGTTCATTGGTTGTTCACTGATTCTTTACCATACAAGTCCAAGATATAAAATGTTTTTCAGAGACTCCATTGCTTTAATTGAATCATCTATTCAAAAATGTATAAGGTATATGAACAAAGAAATTTAAATATATAAACTGCTAATGAACTTTACAAGCTGTGGGTCTTCAACAGGGTTTCAGAAATAGTGTGAATATCTTGCAGATGACAGTTAGCAGTAGGTAAACACATAGGTGTTATAAATACAAACTCAGATTACTTAAATATGAATGCTCAGTTTTCTCCAAGCTCACCAAATACTGACAACTGCCAATTACCATCATTGAATCTACAGTGTTTTCAAGAAAGAAAAACCATTTGGTTGTACAAATATGAATATGCTTTACTTTAAGGCTGCCATTATCTGTGAATTGTTGAGTGGGACTCCAAAATTAAAAACTGCAGCATTATAAGTAGGAAGCAACTTAATTATTAGAGTGGTCAGAGGTTTCATATCTCAGAGTATATGATTTTTCTGAAAGCTCTTCACTCAGAACAAAGTGCTCAAATTATTATAAAACTGGAGAAATTGTTGTTATATTACGTAAACACTCAGCGTCAACTATAATAAAAGAGTACTAGCATAGTTTTCTCTATTAGCATATAATTAGGAACTGTACAGCTAGTCTCGGAGTATAAAATATTTTAGCTACTTTTCTATAATATAATAACTTTTATCCACAACTAATATGTCTACTCCAGTATTACAACAACAGGTTATGGGCCCCGGCCCCAGAACCATGACGAACGACAACTTCGCCTCCTCCCTATCACAAGTCACTCCTCCCCCGAAGCTGGAAGCAGATGGACGAAATTGGGTACTATATAAGGCGAGAATGATGTCAATGTTCACATGGCGTCGCCTAATCTGGTATATTGATGGACGAGCTTCTAAACCCAAAGAACCTGACGAAAAGGCAACTGAAACTCAGGTCGAAGAGTATAACAATAGACTAGATGAGTGGATGATCCTAAACGAACATGCGAGATCACTCATCATGAGTACAATACCGGAAACACTACAAATTGAAGTCATCACCACAGAATTGGCATCAGAAGCCTGGAAAATTGTTACCTCGAAATTCGACGACCAATCTGAAATGGTGCAGGCCGACTTGCTAGTACAGATGTACCAGACTCGATGTCCCGAAGACGGAGACCCGCGGGAAACCATCCAAACCCTACAAACCCTTCATGCCCGATATGCATCAGCCGGAGGAAAGCTCGACTCAGCACAATTTATCGCCATCATCCTCAGTGCAATGCCTGAATCCTATCGACCAATGTTACACTCACTTGTAGTAGCAAATAAGGCAATAGACAAGAAACTTACCCCCACTGAAATCATAAACCACATCTCCAAAACGGCCCAACACAATGTCATCCTAAATGAACGGAAAACTGGCGACTCGGCACTATATGTGAAGTCGAGAGGTGGATCAGCGAAAAGTCCCGACAAGTCAAAATCCGAGTGCCACAATTGTGGAAAGACCGGCCACTGGAAAGAGGATTGTTGGAGTAAAGGTGGAGGAAAAGAAGGACAATGACCTACGAGACGAAAAGGCAAAAATAAAGAAAAGGCTAACACAGCATCAGAAAATCAAACTTCGGATGACCACGCTTTCCCTGCAATGGAATACTCACTGGTTGCGAAGACAAACCTTGAACCGAAAATTAATCGGGTCCTCGACTCAGGAGCTACAAGCCATTTCGAACCAAGACAAGAAAATTTCAAGAACTTCTGAGAAATTATCCCATGACCTATTAAAATGGCAGAAGGTCGAACGATTTATGCGACTGGTCAGGGTGATGTCAAATTCACTGTCCTGAAGAAAAATAACAGTCAGGTCAGACTCACATTAAAAGACGCTTTATATGCCCCCGAGATGCCAGTATCACTAGTATCAGTTAGCCGAATGACGAAAGCAGGATATAAAGCAATATTTACGAACGGTTTAGTCCAGTTAATGGATCCTAGAGGAAATGAAGTTTTCAGCATCCCCGAAACCAATGGCCTTTACCTCATACCCACAACACTCACAACATCGACTGAACATGCGAAATTAGCCCTAACAATCAGCCAGCTACACAAACACCTGGGACATATTTCACCTATCAGTGCGAGACAAGTAGTCGAAAAGGGATACATCACTGGAATTGAATTAATTCCCGGAGATGACGACGACTCATTTTGCGAAGCTTGTGCAAAAGCAAAACAGACACGGCTCCCTTTCCCAAAAGAGAGACAAGGAGAACGAGCGAAGGAGTTCGGTGAACTTGTCTACACGGACGTTTGGGGACCGGCTAAAGTAAATACCCAGAGCAGGAAGAAATATTTTATTTCATTCACTGACGATGCAACGAGAGAAACTCACATTTTTCTGATGGCAGAAAAGTCTGAAGCATTGGAGAAAATGAAGGCATTTGTCGAGTGGAGCCGGCAGCAAGCTGGAAAAGAAATTAAATGTTTTCAGTCCGACAATGGTGGCGAGTATACAAGTGAAGCGACGAAGAAATACTTACAAGGTCGTGGAATAAAACACCGACTAACAGTCCATGATTCACCCCAGCAAAACGGATCTGAAGAACGACAGCACCGAACATTAGTAGAACATGCCCAGGCTATGATCTTTGCCGCGAAATTACCGGGATCGTTATGGGGAGAAGCCATTAGCCATGCAACATGGCTCAAGAATCGACTGTCAACTCGCGCATTAGAAAATAAAACCCCACATGAAGCGAGAACTGGGAAGAAACCAGACTTCTCTGACATACATACCTTTGGTGAGAATGTTCATGTCCGAATTGACCCAAACTCCAAATTAGATCCAAAATCAATCGTATGTCGCTGGATCGGTTTTGAGAGTAATGGGAATGGCCACCGAATTTATTGGCCAGAATCAGGACATATCAGTGTCGAACAGAATGTCATCTTTGAGCCAAAGAAGAGAGTTCCGAATGAGGGGAGTTGGAGAGTGTGCCAACAGCACCACCAGTCAGCACACAAATCATCCGGAACAACCCCGAAACTCACCAGAAAACAACAACAGAGATTGCTGAACCCGAACAAAACAAAGAGTTGCCCGATCCCATGTTAGGACTTGAAACTCCCACAAACCAACTAGAACCGACTGGACTAAGATGAAGCCAGCGAAACATAAAACCTCGAATTACGTCCAGGATATAATATCTGGAAAAGGTTCAGCAACTGGACAAACGAATAAACCAACTTTACCTACTGGAATACGAAACAACAATAGTCTGGAGAGTGAAAGCAGCAAACTAGCCGAAGAGATCACCATAACAGAATACACACTAACAGCAGCAATATTCGAACCGGAAACTGTCGAAGAAGCACTACACGGCCCGAATAAAGAAGCTTGGTCAACAGCGATGGCAGAAGAACTTGAACAAATGCGTGCGAGAGGTATCTTTGAGCTGGTAAAACCACCACCGGACACTAATATTGTCGGAAGTAAATGGACATTCAAACTGAAGCTAAACAATGAGAACGTACCGGTAAAAGCAAAGGCAAGACTTGTTGCACAAGGATTCTCCCAAGAGCCTGGAGTAGACTTCAACGAAATGTATGCCCCGACAGCGAACTCGGAATCAATTCGTCTTATCCTGGCAATAGCAAATAAGAATGACTGGGAAATACACCAAGCTGATTTCAAGAGTGCTTACCTCAACAGCAAAATAGACGAGACGATCTTCATGCAACAACCACCCGGATTTGAAGAAGCCGGCAAAGAAGATTTCGTTTGGCACTTATTAAAAGGAATTTACGGCCTAAAACAGAGCGGTCATTTATGGTACTTAACCCTAAAGAAAATGTTTACTGACCTTGGTTATTCTTGCTCAAGAATAGACCCGGGTATCTTCTTCAAACGAGAAAACGGAACGATAAAGATAGTTGCCGTTCATGTCGACGATCTGACAATGGTTGGAAACAAAGACGATGTTATTGCCGAAATGAAGACCGAACTAGGAAAACATTCGATTTAGTCGACCTAGGAAGAATCCATTGGCTACTCGCAACGAAAATTGAAAGAAACCGAGAAGAACGAACCTTATCAATATCCCAATCAGCGTACATTGAAACACTCCTCGAACGATTCCAAATGAAGAATGCAGCACCCGTTTCAACACCACTTGAACCAGGACTAATCCTCTTGAAGTCGCAATGTCCTACAACAGACGAAGAAAGAAGAGAAATGAATAAAATCCCCTACAAGCAGTTAATCGGCGGATTACTCTACCTCGCAAGAATGACTCGACCCGACATTCAATTTGCTGTCACTTTATTGGCGCGTTTTATGTCGAACCCCGGACACATTCACTGGGAAGCTGCAAAACGAGTTTTAAAATACATAAAAGGGACGAAGGACTTAAAACTCACCTATGGTATGGAGAAGACAGCCATCTTCGGTTATACTGACGCCGATTGGGCATCCCAAGAAGATCGACATTCGATTTCCGGATACGCATTCTTCCTCGATGGGGGAGCTTTCACCTGGAGCTCGAAGAAACAGTTGTTGGTCGCCCTATCAACAACAGAAGCCGAGTTCATCGCGATAACCCAAGCCGGAAAAGAACTCAAGTACATCCGGAACCTCCTCGGCGAGTTATTTAGACCGTTCTTGACACCAATGATCCTCTATTGCGATAATCAAAGCGCTATCGCTTTCCTGAACAAAGGAGGATACAGCGCGCGCAATAAACACCTCGACATCCGGTACATCTGGATATGGGAGTTAATTGACAATGACGAGGCAGTCTTAAAATACTGCAACACGAACCTAATGATCGCGGATATCTTTACGAAGGCTCTTGCACGCCCGAAAATCGAAGGATTCACAACATCGTTGGGTTTGCACGCTCGTGCGTGAGGGGGAGTGTTGTTATATTACGTAAACACTCAGCATCGACTATAATAAAAGAGTACTAGCATAGTTTTCTCTATTAGCATATAATTAGGAACTGTACAGCTAGTCTCGGAGTATAAAATATTTTAGCTACTTTTCTATAATATAATAACTTTTATCCACAACTAATATGTCTACTCCGGTATTACAACAACAGAAATGTTTTGTGTTAACTCTAAAGTTACGTAGCTAATAGTTACTACATAAGGTGGGTCACTTCAATTAAACCAGTTTCAACTGCCCAAGAAAATAAGCCAAAAAGAGTTCACACTCCTTACTTTGAACTCACAATACCAGGAAAGAAGTCACACACACAATACTTGCAGGCCTTTCACCCAATTCAGCCTATATAGGATGACTGAGTGTTGAGCATGCCCTTGTAAAAATTTATTTCCAATTATACCTTAGTATAACTTCATGTCACAATCCAAACATGATTATGACCAATTGTACTTATTGTTAGGGTGACTGCTCAGAGTAGATAGTGCTAGCAGGAGGTTTTCATTAACAATGTAACTACAATACTCACCTAACAGGAGGTTTTCCTAAGAGATCAAGCTTAGGAAAACTCTGCTAGGTGCTACAAAGTTATATATGCATCGATAGGCTTATTGCCATATTGAGTCTTATCACCGAAACCCTCAGGGCTCTAGCCCAAGGTTGCCCAAGGGGTTAGTGCCTGGGATCAGATAAATCGAGATGATGCATATCAAAATAAAAAGAAATGGGAAGGGAGGAACAAGGAAATAAATAGCAATCATATGTAAAATGATGAAAAGGAGTTAGAACCAAGGGTAACAAGTGTGAATAAAGAAATAAGTGAAATAGTGACCATGACTGGGTCAACATATACCCAGATCACAAGGAAGGGTGTGGAAAGGAAGGAAATGGGTTTTAGATTCTAAAGGGAAGTGTAAAATAACATAGAAACTGAGACAAACAAGTATGAATAATATGAAAAATAAATAAAAGGAAGGATAACCCAGGAGCAAACCCTGACACTTATCATGATTCTATCAGATCCTTTTCACTGCCATTCGTACCTTTCATTTCCTCTCCACTATGATTACACCAATTGTACCAAACATTTACTTAATCATTCCTCAAAGGTTCAGATGTGAGTCTAGACCTCCTTAATAGTTTATCCTTATCTCTACAACTCTCACAGATATTTATTTGTGTATGATACTGTATAATCATGTTGCCTCATGTTTCCCTCACATATCTTCTCATGACATTATGACCCTGCACATAGCATCAGCCTTCAGCCAATATCTATATAACCCTGCATGTTCGGATTAACTGAATGTCTATATAAACTCAATGTAATCATTAGGTAGACTCAGTTTTGATATTAAATAAGATTTGATATTAATAGCTACCTTTTATATACATCTATTGTTCTATTTACTTACATCTATTACTATGTCTCTTATCTCCAATCTAACTCAACTCGTTGTCATTAGACTCGATGTTCTACATCAAGTCAACAGATCAACTGAGTCTTTCTCTTCATCAACATTGTTCTCATTAGTTGTGTCATTGTTATTGTTCCAACCATTCAATACAAATAGTAGGACATCTATCAAGTCTTGGGAGTAGGTGCAATACATAAGTTGAAGCTAAGTCCTACACTATCACTGATTGTTCTGGATGTTTGTCAATTGGTGATATTATTGACTGATCTTCACCAATCAGGATCTGATCTTGACACTTCAAAAAAATATGAGGAAATTTTTTTATCTTATATTCAACCTAGATTGATTCTTTTACCAATATTATGCATTGATTGCAGTTTAAATGCAGTTTATGTTAAAATATTTGATTTATTACATCCCCAGATAGTCCATTTCTCTTTGTTTATACTTAATTAACTGTTACAGACTATGGGCACTTAAATAAGCACCCTGGACCACACACAATAGCCCTGGGTCAGTGGAAACTTCTCTTCATACAGAGTATTCATCATCATTCCTGTCAGGGTGACTCACTGATGGAGAAAATCCTAAGAGATCAAACTTAGGATTCTTCCATCAGGGACTAACTATCTATATACTAAATGTGTAACTGTGTCTAACCCTTTGCCTAGGTGTTAGCTGTTACTAGTGATGGCTAGATACCTTCTCACACTCCATCCCAGGGATCTCTTACACATCTGGTGGTTCGAGGGTTGGATTGGTGTTAGAGTATGGGAATTGAGACTGATTGGAATGGAACAAACCAGATGACCTGGGAGGGGGATCGGGGCTGTACCATGACAGTTCCCAGTGTCATTGGGTGTTAAGAAGCCACATAATTTGTCTGCTTTAACAGTTTAATTCTGTCTAATCAGTAGGAGTTGTAGAAATCATGATGCTCACTGTCTTATCTATCTTGCTCATACCTTTCACAGACTGCTGATCTTTTTGCAAAGCACCCTCAAAACACCATTGCATAATCACCACCCTTATCTCAGCCACACAACCTATAAATCATGTAAATCTGACCACTGAACATAAACTCTTGTGACAACAAGAGCTCTTGCCTATTGTTATTTTTCTACTCTACCACCTCCAACCCCACCTCACTTCTGCTGTTTTCTTTTGTTCTCAATTCTGTAGCCTCATTACTCATGTAAATTCTTCATTTTACTCTCTTTAATTGTATATTTTTTAGTGTCTTCTGGGATCAAATAATAATTGAGACTTGGCCCCATACGAGCAGCCACAGTCTATTTCTTGCTATCAAAGGATTCCCTCTCTGCTCCACACTGATTAGAGGTATTTATTATTACTATGTGTTTATTAACCAGTCCCTTATAACAGAGGCAAATTATATGGCCATTAGGCACTCTGGGGGATGATTTTTAGGGGGAATTAACATCTCATTGGATTTTCTCAATAATGTACCTAATAAAAAGAATATTGCGACTGTTTTGAAACTAACTTTGGTAAAAATACATAGCCATTCCTGAAAGTGTGTGATTTCCAATAGACTTTCTAGCCTTAAAATTGCCAAAAAGAATATTGAACAAGAAAGGAAAAGTAAATAATCTTTCAAAAGCAATACAATATTCGGATGAAAGTTTGGCAGATAAGTAACTTCTGATGTATTTGGTCATTTGTCTGAGGGCATTTGAGGCTCCCAGAGCAACCCAATTCTTGTTGTGATTACTATCAATGTGAGATAATGAGTCTTGTAAGGAAGGTGGTATTGTCCAGAACCTTAATTAAATTTATAATATAAGAAAGATCTCATAGTGGGTTAAACACAAGTCTGTACCAACAGGCAGCGTTATGCAATGGTTGGTGGTCACTGGCAAGTTTAGCTTTAGACCTTTTTAGCTTTAAGATTTAAATTTCAAAGATCTTAAAGTGGGTTGACGAAGCCGGAGGCCGGACTCCGGAGTGTACGTGGCCGCTTTCGGGGTTTTAAGTCGGAGTCCGTTAGGCTTGTTTGCCAATGTTAGAACACCTGTTTCTCATCTTTTTCGTGGTTTTATTTATTGTAAGTATGCTGTATATCAAAATTTTCATTCACGATGAATCCATTTATCATCCTTGTTCTTCGAGTTGCAGGCTTCCGAGCCATCAAACTCATCTCGTTGCGCGTTGCGACTATGACGAGATCAGCTTGGGTTGTTATTGCTTTTATCTGAAGATTCTTGTAACCTAAATCTCGCTCCTGTGCTAATTATCGCTTAGATTTATTGCGTTCTTATATTTATTTCACCCAAAAAGTTGATTTCAAGTTCTGCGGAACGACAATATGTATCAGCCGGATCATCTCAGAAAATGCTGCCCCTACCATCCTTGGATGATTCCCCGACGGTCGATCTGTCAATAATAATACCTGCTTTTAATGAGGCTCAACGTCTTCCTTCCATGCTCGAATCGGCTATAACGCATCTGGCTACAGTACTTTCTCGAACATGTGAAATCTTGATTGTAGACGATGGCTCTAAAGACGACACAGTCAAAGTTGCTCTTTCTATATCCCGGCGTCGACCCTCCTACGATATTCGCGTTGTTAAACTTGATAGAAATGTGGGCAAAGGAGGCGCTGTCAGGCATGGTATTTTGCATGGACGTGGCAAACGACTACTCATGGTGGATGCCGATGGAGCCAGCCAATTCTCTGATTTAGAATTACTATGGAAGGAGATGGATAAAATAGAAGAAGACGGACATGCCATAGCTGTTGGCAGTCGAGCCCATCTGGTTAAGACTGAAGCAGTCGTTAAGGTCTCGAAAAAATCTTCTACTATGACTTTGTTTGTGCCTGTTGACTTTTATTATATCATAGCGCTCTGCCATCCGGAATTTTCTTATGCATGGCTTTCATCTTATCTTACGGACATTGGGTGTCAAACATATTCGTGACACTCAATGCGGTTTTAAAGTAAGTGAACTTTCAAGTCTTGTTGTTTGCCAATCCTTACGTATCCCCACAAGCTTTTCACCAGAAAAACTGCTCAACAATTATTCCCATCCTTACATCTCGCTTCCTGGGTTTTTGATGTCGAATTGCTGATCAGAGCCCAGTTATTAGGTGTACCAGTCATTGAAGTACCCATTGCGTGGCACGAAGTAGCTGGTAGCAAACTATCCATCGTCTCGGATTCATTCGGCATGTTCAAAGATCTCATCATTCTCAGGCTAAACATCGTTCTTGGTCGATGGGGTGTGTCTCAAGGGAAAATGAAATCGGAGTAAACCAAAAAAAAAAAAAGGAAAAACTCCCGGGCGATGCCGATTACGAAAGTTGCACCAACACTCCATATATATATTATATTTATATATACTTATTTGCAGTACATACCCGTAAACTGGAGGTATTGGCACAGCTCAGAGAAATTAATTTACATAATTTTACAAGTTCGCAAGTTGATCATCCTGACCTTCGAATACATCGCAAAAAGCATGTCCTATCTCAGACAGTAAATCTTCTGTTACCAACGCGCGACCCAAACATTTGAATCCCCTTCTCGAAGTAGTTCGAGTTACCAAACAAGCACCAATAGACGCGAGGAGAGGAATATAGGTCGGAGGGAGTTTTACCTCTCTGGAGAAAATGAGAAATTATCGCATGGCTGTGTATGTTTAAAATCTGGACATACCCATAAACACCTAGTTCGTAATTTTTTCCCCAAGCAAGCATAGTTCCAGTAATGCCCGACAAAATATCCCCCTGACCGCCACAACGTTTCAGACCTCCTTCAATATCAACGATGAAAGTCTCCTCGGCCTGCTTTTCGGGAACGTGAACGGTTATAAGGTCATGTTGACCCTTCTGTAAGATAGTGACTCCATTCAACCTTCGAGACATAAGTGGCGCTATTGATTCTGAAGGTACATCTGAGGGTATCCCCTAATTCCAGAATCGATCGACAAAGTTGAGACTCCAAAGCACACGGAAAGACCTACTAAACTATTCGCCAACCTTTTAAATTCGGAAATATTTGGAGTCAAGACGGCCTTTGTATAACCATGAATGATACTAGGGTCTTTCTGTACCATCCAAAGGGCGTCAGCATCCAGAACAAGATACATGTCCTGGTTCTTGGCCAGATCTATGGCTAAGCGAGCGTATTCCTGCATGTAACCTTCCCGACCCAGCCCTGGACCGATAACTAGAGCGTGGAGACGCTGCAATAAACCTTTTAATTCTTCTCTCACATCGCTTGTTGGCCTAAAAAAACATGTAGAATATTGAAGAAAGACTGGAATATAGATAAGAGGAACACAAACTTATCCTCTCTTAAAATTGGATGGACAATTAAATCTGGTGAATATGACTTTATGGAACCAGAAGCCGTAGGCGAGCATATAACATGCGAAAGATCGGCACCCTGTGTACCGTTACTGACTGAAAGTAAAAGTGAATGTCGTTTTTATTCGCTAACGTACCATACGCAGGACCGACATGGCTGCGAAGAAGGGTGCACCAGAGTAACTATGTAAATGGGTTATGAATAGCAGCGCCGTGAATGGGCAAGTCCTAACTCTTGTGCGCCTCCAACTATACCCACCCTACCTGTAATTTAGCTGAATAGACAGGCCTAAAGACAAAGATGGAGACGAACATATTCTCACCTGATTGTCCCTTGTGTAGATTGCCAGTTAGGGGTGGAATGAATTGTTTAATTTTTGCTAGTACTTCCCGAGGTATTGGCATCGCCCGTCTTCTTTGCTGTATTGGTTACTTTCAAGCTTGTTCGACTGTGGGGATCAAACTATGTATGTATGTATATATGTATGACGTTATACTTACTTTGAGGCGTGAGTATTATTCATCCGATTCCAAGCCCGCGCTTTTTCAAAGTGTGCACCACCACCACCACTACTACTCATGTTTGAAAAATCTTCTCTTTTCATCTTAATGATATTTTTAAATGTCTGTAGTAGCTCAGCTTTCTGGAAATCGAAGGCGACCTCGTTGACCGCTCACGGTATGACCCATGCCGTTGATGACGCTATGCTCGCTTTACCTCCGGTTTTACTCTCAAACATTTTCGACAATTCGCCTGCCGTCATAGGTCTGCCTAACTTTTTGATCTCTTTATTGTGAAATTGTTTAAAAATACAATGACATAGAGCTTGATTGTTTTCAAGAAGCTATTTCCTCGATTCGGACTCGTTGTGATAATGAATTAGTCGCAAATACGGAAGAACGGGTCAAAGGTAGGCGTCGTCTTGCAGGACACCAATTGACCTTGCCGCTTTTTAATCTTAGTTGCCATATCGTTAACTATGTGTGAACTGGCTACTGCGAAACATAACCCACCCCCGCTGGAATGCATGATGTTTTTGTCCGTCATACCGAAGGATGCCCATTATGATGTCGCTTCCTGCGTTGGGCTAGTAACTATCTTGTACCATCGAGAACTCATTCACTGACAATATTAATGCAATAGAGCATTGTCAAGGAGTTCTCAGTATTGGTCAAGTTATTCAGGCTATCTAAGAGACGTCCGTAAGCACCAGGTCGGACCTAGAGGGCGGGACCACTTGGTTATGCGTTTGTATTTTCAGCTCAATTGTGCTCTGCCTATCGACAATGGCATAATATTGGTATCCACACAAAATTCTTTAAATATTTTACTACCCTGTCATGAACACTAAGTTTTAGACACGGCTAAAACTCTCTACAAGAACGTCACCATAGAGAAAATTAATCTTCTTAAGCTTCTCCAGTCTCATGAACTCAAAATGATGGGAATGCTAACAAATGTGTCTGCCGGTATTCTGGCTAGTGGTTTGTTAAGGCTTACATCCATGTGGCTCACCAATATCCTTCCTTTCAGAGCTTTGCCTCTGTACGAGATCACTTGGAGACTTCCGCCGCCGAATTAGGGGTCATTGTTCGAACGCTGGGTGCTTTCTTTTTGGAAGTAAGTTAAAATAACCATATCATACTGTCCATCGGTCCAGTTCACAGTGACAGACGGAACACCGTTTCAACAACGTGTTTGAAAACTTCGAAAGGCAACACAGGAATGAATTAAACAATCGTCTAATTGAAGTATTTTTCTTTCTTTTCTTTTCTTAAAAAAAACTGTAAAATCCCCCCAGTTTCAGACCAATCTGTTAGGAGAGTTGAGCGCCGTGAGTTTCTCGACATGTAAACCTTGCATTCAGCATTGAATCATACATACCAGCATGCCTCATTCTCCTTATCAAATACTCTTATTTCTACTTTCACCCCAATGTTCCAACAAATGGAGAAGAATATTTCCGATTATTCATTGACACTATACAACGCCTTCGTAAGTTGCTATATCTGATCCTTGTTATTGTTTGGACTGTTATAATGTGTCAGAACCTGCTTGAAACTAAATCTGAAGTCCTGGGTCGAGAGTTAGGAGGTTTAGTAGAAGTAAGTGCGCTCGTTCACTTGTATCTTATCCTGATCATTTCAGAAAATGGCCTTACTGGATATGCTGATTAACGGCATTACCGCACAATCCCATCGAAACATGATAGATCTTACTTCCATGAAGGTAAATACACGTTTAAAAAGTGAACAGGATGTTCGCAAACATGATTGACCAGACTCTCCAATCCGAAAATCTGGCCATTATGAACAACATGACAGAGAACATAGCAGAGTTTGCGTATGCAGCTCAAAGCGGTCTAGCGCGACTAAATGAAACGGCTTATAACACGTTTCTATCTCCTTCCAAATTGGCAGTTGCTTCCTTGATAGTACATGGCTTCAAAACCTTAGTAGACGGTTTACCCCAAGAACTATACGGCCTTCTTGTTGTTATGAAATGGTTAAGTTGTATCCTAGCAGCATCATGGATTTTCTGTCGCTCAATCATCGTGAACACTCGTACTCTTATCAGCTTACTGTTGGTCATTAATTGATGCGCTCCTTTTTCATTTATTTTTCAGGGATTCTCACTACTGTTTATCAAACGATGGGTTAATATTGGAGCTCGTCAATCGTCATCCTCACGTCAGAAATTGCATGCACCCTTGCATATACCCGGCATACGAGTTTCCCGGATTCCTGATCGCTTGTACAGGAAGATAGAATTGGTGTGAATCTGTTACTTCGAGGAGCTAAAGAAGAATATTTTGTTAGTTTCCATTAGTCAATCAAATCAAAGATTTCTTTCGAAGTTACGGTGACATGGGAGCGAACATAGACTCGATTCTGAGCGGTTCGCAATCGGAAACCAAGAATCCAGCGTTCAATGGTAATCTTCCTCGACTTTGACACTAGGTTGCGCCATCAACCCCAAATTTTGATGATCCATTCAGTTAAAAGCATTTATCTGAACCTTATCTTATCTGACCTTCTTAAGCACCGACAGAAGAGCAAAGCCTTTGAAAAAAAATCCACTTAGCAACGGCTGTATCACATTCTGTGGCAGATGTACATATATATATATATATATACATATGTAGTTACTGGGTGCGCGGCCGGGTCAATGCTTTTCATTGACACCGGTTCATTATATAAAACTTAACTCGACTTTCTCACTAATATATAGTACATACATGACACAAGATATAAGCTGCTGATCTTTTATGCAATAATTCGATACTATAAATGCAAGGGGATAGAAACAGACATCCGTGTATTTCTAGTTTTTGAAGCGGGTTGACACAAAAACATTGTTGAAATCAAACGATATGGTAAGAACGTTAGAACATATGCGTCGAACGAATGCTACTTGTAGACATGGACAGCATGATAGCGTGATGGGAGCCTGAAAGGTCTTGAGTTATACCGACAGATATGTCACCAATTGGAGAAAAGCCGACTCCAAATGACGGGAGCTCAATGCTGGAGGCACTGGGAATGTATGGACAATGAAACGAAGACATGTATGGCAGGGACCGCAGCTCCGAGCTGAGGAAGGAGTTTGGATTTGTCATTCCAACTATGGAAGTTATTGGGGACAGTGGCGCCCCGTCCTCTCTAGTATCACCTATAACATATTGTTAGTGATTCTGCCTTAGGGAAAACAAGGAACAACGTTACTTCTGTTTGTAGATGGCGGGTGTGACGTTAAAGTCGACATCATTCGAACTGGTTCCAGGCGTTCATTTGTTTCGCACTTGGAGGCTTTGCTATGGGTGGGGGATCGGCGGTAACACCTCTCTGGGAGTGTTGTACATCCTGTTCTCTTTCCTTGAAAATGAGCAGGGGGGTAACTGTCTCGTAAATCGGCGTAATTAGAGAAGCTCTCCCCGTACACTAAGACAGACAGAGAACTCACACATTCCCGGATTCATCCATATCAGATCGACCGCTGCGATGAGAGTTTCCAACTTTAGAGACTCGTCCACAGCTTTTCCTCATGTTTTTTTTTGGTTTCCCAGACTTCCTAGTAGTACGGCCTTCCTTCTTGTTTGCTGGTGATGGAGAAACGGCGTGGTCAGCGCAGGCTATGGCTGAATCGACGCAGGCCAGGCAAGGTCGCACATTATCACAGCTTTGTAGGTATATAATTAGTGTAAAGGAGATAGAAAAAGAAAAGTGTAGAGAAAACTACTCACACTTTTTTACTTTTCCTGCATGGATGACAACCATCCACACATTCCTCCGCCCTATTTCTTTTTACACAACTGTGACAAGGCCGTTGAAGGTCGCAACGAGACTTTTCACGTCTGCAATGGGTACAGGCTTTAGGGACTCGAGAATAAAATAAATCAGGGTGGTGAGTGGTGTCCTGACATCTGATCTGAGGTGACGCGGAGTCGAAAGAGCTTGACCGGCCCGGTTTTGTAACTAGAGGATTAAGAGGGTTGAGAAGGTCTGCCAGTTTCATCGGTCAAAAACAGTTTGTGTTTTGTTGAAGGGAATCAAACGAAAGAGAGAAAGGGAGGGAGAAAAAGATCAGGGAGGAAGAGGATTATTAGAATTTCCTGCTTAAGCCCAAAAGAGGAGAAATTATTGAAAAAAAAAAGGTCCAGTCCATTTTGTGAATAAAATATCCGTCAGAATTTTTTTTTTTTTGATTCCGTAGAGAAGGAAAAAAAAATAAACATGAAAAATAATAATGCGGGGATGGACTTTTTTTTAAACTCCAGACCAGCAAGGGTGAGATCGAGATTGGTCTTCTTCCAATATGGCGGACAGCACGCTTTAGGGATGGATCGAGGGATCGGATCTATTGAATCTTGATTTTTTTACTTTCTACTTCCCCACACGTTACAGGTGGAATTCCCGGGCGGAGATATCAGGTATATATATATATATGTATGTATGTATAAAATACTCACTCAAAAAAACTTCGTAATTTCTCTAACGAATGGCGCTGGCTTCCACTAAAATCTTGACTGTTGTGAATTGCTTGTCTTTACTCATCACAAAAAATTTGAGGTTCGTCATAGTTCACATTTGAAAAACGGCCGTCGTCTCGACTGTTGTAACTTGTGAAATTTAGTTGCCTTGAGAGGGGGTCCTTTTCCTTCTTTAGAACTGAGAACGTTTAATTAGATAAATATACTGATACTCGTGTGGATCTTCTGCGTGGATAAAAATAGCCAGTGAGTCCGTCGGCGCTGTTTATGAAAGTCAGGGTCAAAGGCTAGAATATACTCATACCTGTATGTATGTAGTTCTTGCATCCCCCAAGATGGAAACTCAAGTCCGAATGAGTCTATGACATTATCAAAAGGCGACCAGCGACGAAGTTGTCCTTTTCAAGCTCTATAATTCCAATACTACTCACCTGAAGGGGGACTTTTGGGAAACAATAGCCGAGCACTTAACATAAATGTTGTATCAACCGATGAGATCTCTTTGATCGATTCGCGAGAAATATACTAGTACACGATGCGGTTTACCTCATAACAAGTTATGACCGAATATTGAATATTTATTGAACTTCGAGTTTCTGAAACCCCAAGCCGCTTTACACCGCGCATTGTCAATTGGAACCGTGTTTGAGGAAATAAATTAAGAGATCGGGAAGAATTTGAATCGTAAAACTTGCATAATCTTTGACTTTGCTATATTGGACTCGTTATGATAATTAGACCGGTTTACGGGAAAGAAAGAAAAAAGTCTTGAGAGTTGGTAGAGGTGTAGTACATCATGCCTGAACAATTAATCTTGAAGTCCGAATCTTGATTTTTGTTCTCTCACAGATAGTTCACATATGTACATTGAAAAGCTTGAAAGCTGTCGTAGGAATCGATACTGAAAAGTTTTAACAACTTTGGTTCTTGTATGATAAATTTTTGATCTTGATCTTTGAATATTTGAATCTTGAACTTGAACTTGCGATAATAATTAAATCCTTGTGCACTCAGGATTGTCAGTATTTGTCAATAACCGGAACCAGCCATGTGCATGATCGTTGGGTACGAAGAAGAAAGGGGGGGAAATCACGTAAACACTCTTCTTCAGCTTCAGCGCTCCAGCGCTCATCCGGCTTTCTGGTTAAATGACGACAATAATGACTTCTGTACCAGGCACTTTAAACACTCCAGCTTTCTCTCACTATGCGGTTGCGTGGTCTCCATTTCATAACAATCGTTTAGCATTGGCATCAGCAGCAAATTACGGTCTTGTTGGTAACGGCCGCCTTCACATCGCGTCTCTCGTTCCGCCGGCTATACAGTTAGATAAGGCTTATAACACTCAAGACGGTCTTTATGACCTTGCTTGGTCTGAGATTCATGAAAATCAGATAGTCACAGCTTCCGGTGATGGCTCTATAAAGCTGTGGGATATTATGTTGAACGTGAGGCCCAACTCTTATTCTTAATGATTTCTTAACACATTGGGCTAATGCGAGCACACGGGCATGCAAGAATTAGGATTTACCCATTAAGGCCTGGCATGAACACACTCGTGAAGTATTCTCAGTCGATTGGTCAAATATAGACAAGGAGGTCTTTATCTCTGCTTCGTGGGATGGAACAGTCAAATTGGTATGTGTATCCTACCCATCAATTGACTTTTAAAAAAAAGTTTTCAACAGTTCTTTATAGTGGAATCCTCTTCGAGCTCATTCCCTTCAAACATTACAAGCACATTCTGGGTGTGTTTATCAAGCATTATTCTCCCCTCATCAACCATCAGTTTTGGCCACTTGCTCACTAGACGGCACAATGAAAATATTTGACTTGCGTTCACCTTCATTTCCGCCAACCTCTGTTTCAGGGGTAGCAGGACCTCCTCAACCACCTTTGCAAGCTGCCCTTACAGTACCAGCTAGTGTCACGGAAGTCCTTTCTTTAGACTGGAATAAATACAGACCCTTCAACATCGCTACTGCTGGTGTAGATAAAACCATCAAATTATGGGATTGTAGGATGATTAAATTAGGTGCCTCTCCAGAAGTCGGAGGTCTGTGCGAGAAAGAACTGAAAGGTCACGAGTATGCCATACGGAAACTTCAATGGTGTCCCCATCGACCCGATGTCTTAGCCAGTGCAAGTTATGATATGACATGTCGAGTGTAAGAAAATTCTTTCGAATATGTATTCATTTTATCTAATCAGTTTTTTTTATTTATTCTAGTTGGTCAACATCAGCGAAACCGCCTGCTCCATCTATTTTACGCATACATGACGCACATACTGAATTTGTGGTCGGATGCGCTTGGTCTCTTTTCGATGAAGGTCTTCTAGCCAGTTGCGGCTGGGACTGCAAACTATATGTATATCGAGTATGACTCGTTCACTTTTGATACCTGTCATGTCAGTTACTAGACGTAAACATCATTGGGTGTAGTATTCCCGATAGGTTTCAACGTCCAAAATCCGACAGAATTGAAGGAGAAAAAATGTGCATGAGGCAGAAGGCATGCATGCACGTACAGCGTTATCACATTTCAGCGCGCGGTTCGCTTGTACTTACATGTAAAATAGTATTATGACAAAACAGTTTGCGAAGACTGATAAGTGTACGTATAGTTATAAAGTTGATATCCTAGGACCGATAAGTACAATATATATTTATATTTTGGAGAATATGAAACAGCTTCCCCATCGGGTAAAATCCCGATTTTGAATTTTTTTTAGAGATCCCAATTGTCGCGATGTGTATGTGCCTCAGAATTCAACGGTGGCTTTACCCATGCCGTCGGACAACGGGTCTTAGGCTTACCATATCTGGCATCAGTACGCGAACAAGGAATAGACAATATCTTTCACGTAAGGACAACGGAGAAAAAACAAAAAGACAAAAAAATACTCTTTATAAATCAATTTAATCTATTACCAGAGTGAAGTATATAAGCTCTGAACAACTTCTCTGACTCGAGTGCGTTTTGACGGGCTACTAGTACCCAAAAGAGTTAATCCCTAGATGGCTGTTAAACTTACCACGAAGAGAGTCAATCGATATAATATTATATCAAAAGGGGGAAATATTGGACCAAAAAAAAACCATTTTTCTTGCGATTTTACTTGATGAGCCTCGAAAAATAGTCAAGTAAGCAGAACAGTAGTTGACCGGCAACCGCCGAGCGGAGCAGCGGAGTTGTTGTCATTCCCAGGCAGGGGATCTTCCTCCGTTTCTTCCTCCTCTCCCTCCCCATCCACATTAGTCTCTCCTCAAAATATCGAGATAGGGAGCACTCACCGCTCCACTCTCCTTCTTCTTTAAGTAGAATAGTCCCCCCCCTCTACTTTTTAGTTTAGAAAACAGTTTAGGATAGAACCGTGCACCAAGATAACCCTTATATTCACCCCCCAAAATCACGTTTCCCTTGTTTCCCCCTTTACATTTCCTTTTATTAGTGATCCCACCCTTTGATTTAGTATATTGTTCTTACGCTCCCACTCTCCCCCTTCCATCCTTCCTTAGTTACATAACTTATGGCTAGCCTCGAAGAGCGTAAAGAGCTGCTCTTCAATGATCCAGATCTTTCTGTAGTTGAGCCTCACCGCGTTTTTTGCAAGCGCTGTGACAAATGGCTCAAATTAGACGAGGTAAAACTTTACGCAGCTTCCGTCTGGCGCTGTCATAAAAATACAAAATCACAGTAAGTAGATCAACTGATAGAAATTATTTCCCAGTTGTGATTTTTTCTGTATCCTGATTTATTTATTTTTCCCCCTTCAAGCAATGCTCGTCCACCCGCCAGTGATGGCCCCTCCCCAGCCCCGGCGCTTGCTCAAGAATCGGGTGGTAAGAATGGGCGGCGGGGAGTCAGAAGCTCCACTAAGGGCTCATCCTCTGCACGCCAATCACTTCGCAGTGGGACGAGCACTCCCGTTGCTTCCCCTGCCGATCACACTGTCCGCTCTCAAGTTCAGACCCGTTTAACGTAATTACTCTTGTTTCCTCCTATATCCAAAGCGGTAATTATCTAACAATTTTCGCCCTTTCCGTTTTCATTAGCATAAAAATTCCATCCAATCTACAAACAGAAAATTATCAAGAAACTCATTCGACATCACCTGTTAACAGATTTGGTTCTGTTCCTAAATCATCTTCACATTTCTCTAAACCTTCGAAACATTCCCTTGAAGATAGTCGCTCCAGGACATTGCAAGAGTATTCTCCCGGTGCTCTTTCCGAGGACTCATCAAGTCAGATAGGTCTCTTGACTGACTTTCTCATTTTTTTTCTTAGTTTTAATTACTTAATATTCGATTTTTAGTTGAGGCAACCTTGATTCCCTCGCCTTCGAATCACATCAAGGAACCGGAAGGACATTCTACATCTGAATCAGCATTTCCCTATCCTGATAATCTTTCCCCCAATCGTAAGGCAAGCTATAAAGCTCTAAGAACTGAACCTTTTGTTGGAAGACTTGAACCATTTCGTGCATACTGTACACTTTGTGCCCGTTGGGTCCCTTTGTCAAGCAGAACCCCCTATAGCCACGGAGTATGGAAAGGTCACGTTAAAAACTCTGAGAAACAGTAATTTAATTTTAATTATTTCCCCGTCGTAAAATTTATCCCCCCGCTTTCTTTTTCAGTAATGCGACCACTCAATCAAATTTCCAAGATGAGAATTTTGAATCCCATTCTCCGGAACGCACTGGATTTCGAAAAATGTTCGGTTTTCCTAAGTCAAATCGACTGGCCGGATTAAATACGGTTCAGCCATCACCATATGTCCACGGGGAAGGCACATCGAAAAGTCACAACTCAAGCAAAGATGACGGGACAGATGTGATGGAAGTGGATAGCGTCTCTAACGTGAACTTGCCTCTTCTTCTTCTTTAAAATTTTATCTGACACCCCTTAAGAATAAGAAATCTAATCCGTTCGCATTAAAGGCGGCGACAGACTCCAGTTTCGGACCTCGTCGCGGAAGTGCTAACCTCAACGAATCTAGAAACGGAGTTGTGGAGGGCGATATACCTGCCTTAACAGATAGCAGCGACGGCGAACCATTTGCCAAACAGACGCCACAGAAAAAGTACGGCTTATCAATCGTTTTTTAGATAGAAACCGAGTAACTCAAGTGGTAAAATTAGAGCCTCCCTTATCGCTTTAGAACGCAGACGGCAAACTATTATACTCGATTCTGACGCTGCAGTAGTGGAGCCTCGGAGAGTGAAGTGCGGTATATGCGAACGCTGGATTAAAGGAAGCAATACCCAAGAATACTCTCTTCATCACTGGCTTAAACACAAAAAGAAGTGTCTGCGAAACAAGAAAGCTCTTCTGGCAGATAAATCCGAATTGATCGAAACTCGAAAATCATTATTAGAAGCAGATCCAGACTTGACGGCGGTAGAAGCGCATCGAGTGCTATGTAATATATGTAAGAAGGCAAGTAATCATTATTCTATTGCCTGTGCAGCTGAAAAACAACCTTTCTTGAAAGTGGGTAAAACTCTGTGGCCGTAGTCGATATTCGGCAAGCCATTGGTACCAACATAAAAAACTTTGCTTAATAACTCAAAATGGCGTTCAAGCTGTATCTTCGTCTCAAACGACTGTAACCACGGCGCATGAAAGAAGAGTAGCCCTTGAATCTGATACGGATGCTATGATGGTCTGGCCTGGCAGAATACAATGCCACCACTGTCATCAACTAGTAACAATCCCTTCTTTCCCGTCGTTTATGCCGGCAACTTGGATTGCTCACAAGGCAGAATGTTTCAAGGCAAATGATGTGTATGTCCAGTGCACTATAAACGTGCGTTGACTGATTTACGACCCCAGCGTCCGAAAGAAGCTTGAAAAGGCTCCTGAGATACGGCAGGAAACATTGAAAGCCGATTGCCTTATTACCAATTTGAGTCCACATAGGTTCGACTGCAGAGTTTGTCACACCGGCGTTGAATTGGATCAATCTCCGCCTTTTAGTCTGAATCAATGGGATGCACATAAGAGAGTATGCGGAGTACCGAACAAACGCTTGAAAAGGTGCCCATGTTTTATAACAATCTTTATATATATATATACTCACATATAGCCTTAAGGGACGATCTCACTCCGAACGGCAATGAGTCCAAATCAAATCCCATTGAAGCAACTACTGAGCCGATCAGTGCACCGACAGGTAAGAGAAAGGAATCTCAGTGTGTCATGGATCGTCTCAAATAAGTTTCCATAGATGACACTGAGGAAGTCAAGTGAGTCGTTAAGCTAGCCTATCAGAAGTATATTAACCCAGTATCGAGACTTGCCAGTGTTATTGAACCTGATCCAAAATCTTTACCCAACGCCGCCTCGTGAGTTCTATTAACATAAGTAATTCTCGTACGGCTACTTACCGACCAGAAGTAATGATCAAACAAATAAGATAGAAGAAGAAGACATAAAGATGGTGGACGAGGATCGAGTAATGTACGTCGAGAATTAAAGTACGGCGCGACAATTCTGTCTGATTCTCTCCTAGCCTACCGTTTCAGAATGAGGAAAATCTGGATGATGTTGTGAAAGTGGTTCCTGAGTACGCTTAGTCTATTTTGAGTTTATGCTTCTAATGACTTATTATTTATTACGTTAGACCAGATAATCTAGCCTACGCCAACACTCGCCTTAATTACTTCTTGGCTCAACATGATGTGTTCAAGATAGAACCTCATCGCGCTTTTTGCGGTAATTGCTTGACGTGGATAACACTTGGTTCGGATGCCTTTAATGTTCAGAAGTGGGAAGCACATAAGACCGCATGTCGAGGACCGAAATCTTATAAGACGTAAGAATCATTTCCCTCATCTCCTAACTATGTCTTTTCTTACATACTTAAAAACAGACCGGATGATCCACAGGCAACTGATGTTTACGGTCTAAACTCATTAAAGCAAGCATTGGCAAGCCGACCAAGCGCAAAGTCTATTGGCCCTTCGCCTAAGAAGAGGATTAAGTCAGTCGAGGGAAAGCGTCCACGGTCGCCTGCAGCTCTGTTGCCACCATTGCCTCCTCGACCTCGTTGGCCAACCGAAGATGAACGCAAACAACTGTTTTTAGATGACCCGGATGTTTTGAAGGTAGAGCCTCATCGGTTGTTGTGCAAAAGTTGCAACTGTTGGATTCGGTTACATCCCGTTGTTCGGTATTCACAAAGCGTGTGGCCTAAGCATAAAATAGCCTGTAGAGAGACCTCGCTAGAAATGTAGGTGTGATCTTCTTTCTTTACGAATCCACTCTCCTTTTCTAATTTAACCAGCAGTTCCCCGGGGGACGCTCGAGTACGGGCGAAAAACGAAAAGGAAAACGTCCGACGTCAAATGCTTGAAGACGATCCTCATGTAACGGACATAACACCACATCGTGTAACCTGCAAAGCGTGTGGGACAAACATACGGCTTGATACCACTTATAAATATGAAGGCTCTCATTGGCGTGCTCACCGAGCCCGTTGTGCTCATATACCATTTCATGAAAGAACAACCAAAAAACGCAAACAAGAAGGGCGCCGAGCAAGTCAAACTCACGACAGTGGACGTTTACAAGAGCATTCACCGACAGGCGAGTCGTCTGATTCGTATGATTCAGATGCATCTTCAGCACCACGTCCGCAACCTACGTCTTTTTTTACCACCCCTCTTGAAATCAACCCTATGAAGATGTTTTCTTCTCGTATACGACATCATTACCGGAACAATGCCTCTACGGATCCGAGCAAGGAAAAGCCTGCATATGACTTATCACATCTGCACAAGATCGCGAAAGATCTTACCGAATCTGGTCGTTTGGATGAGATAATTAACAAAGCAGGCAATGGAACAACATCCAGCTTTCCAGAATCCGATTCTACCGATGAAGAGGTTCCTTCCCCAGATATTGTATATCCTGTTTGCCGACCAGAGTACTCTGAGCCGGAAGTCAAACCCCCGGTTTCTCCTTATCTGGACGTCCCTCGGATAAAAGACCCAGAAACAGCGGATATGTTCGATGAATTGTTCAGGTCTTCTGCGTACGCTTCACAACATAGCCCAGACCACCATACTCGCATGTGCACATTGAATAAGGATTCGTTACCTATCTTGGAATAGGTACTTCGGATCTGGATCGAGTCCACAATTGGTGTTAGTTGCTTTTCAATTTCCCCACTCTTCCCTGATTAGCTCATCTTGATAGGATGATTTACTTGTTTCAATAAAAACTACAAGTTACAAAACATCTAACCTTGTATCGATCT
This sequence comes from Clathrus columnatus, assembly GCA_020884735.1. Classification (NCBI taxonomy): domain Eukaryota; kingdom Fungi; phylum Basidiomycota; class Agaricomycetes; order Phallales; family Clathraceae; genus Clathrus; species Clathrus columnatus. The sequence continues at coordinate 2,464,610 of BPWL01000006.1, forward strand.
AACGCTGTGTTTTGCTCCCATACTTTCTCTACACGTACGCTTACGTAATTGTTTGTATTCTTCGAAAGCGTTGCTTCTAAGTAAATTCAGATCCTACATACTATTGACATTGTCGTTTGAATAACATTGTCAGGGCTTATGAGAACCATTGACCTGTAGTGGCCCGTCGGTAGGTTCCATCTGAATTTCAGGCACAGCCCCAGATACAGAATGGCTATCTTCACTTCCTTTGATTTGTTCAGGAGTCATATGTCTCCCTTCCCGAGTTTGTGAGTCCGAAAGCGGTGGGATTATAGGTTGTGTTACTAGGCCCTCATAACAATTATCACGTTGTGATTGAGCCAGTTTTCTCTCTTCTCTTTCTCTTTTTTTCTTCCGTTCCTCTTCAGCCTTCCTTTGAAATAACTCTTCTTCAACCCATGGCTTAATTTTCTTCACGGCACTGCTGGGGTCCGTCTTCCAAAGTAACAAGAAACCCTGTATTTCTGCCACACTAAAGGTTTCTTCAGGTATACTATCCGTGAAGACGTCGGCCAGAGTTGATATATCCAGTTTCTGATCCGCCTCCAAGTTTGCAAGTGTATGAAAAAAACGCATGAATAAAGCCCTGATCTGCCTTTTGTTGGTATATTTGTATTGCAGTTTGCGGTCTATTCGACCGGGGCGTATAAGAGCGGGATCCAATTTTTCAATATAATTTGTCTTAAAAGGAAAGATGATTTGATAAGGAAAAAAAAACATGTACAGAATCGCGAATACATACTGTGGCAATAAACAATCTGCCTTCCTCTTTATATCGAACTTCAGTATGAACAAAAGTAATAAGAATTAAGAATTAAACTTACCAGAACCAACGCCATCCAAAACGTTAAGTACACCAGATAAAGTAACAGATGATTTAAGTCCTTCATTAAACGGATCCTTCTTCGCCCGCTCTTCTTCTTCCCGACTGGGGAAAGCACAATCGATATCTTCAATCAATAGAATTGCTTTTGGGGGGATCTGACTAACGACACCAGCAAGTGCGCTATCGTCCCAACTGTAAATAAATAGTATCAACTCCGGGGCCCCCAAACGCTATGTTGAGTGAACGCACCCATGACTAGCCAACGAAAAAGAAAATATTTCTAATCCGAGTTCACCTGCCTAATTAAAGTTTGAGTTGAATAAGCATATACCCTTTCTTGAAAAAAAAAAACATACTAAAGTATACACTGTAGAAGCTTAAAGTACAGGTACACTAAGAAGGACAAAGAAAAAAGCAGCCAACGGTACATACTTTTTCCCGTTCCAGGGGGGCCATAAAGAAGATAGCCACGTCTATATGGAATACCAGCTGCTTGATACCTTGATGAAGGAAATCCGTCGAGTATATTTTTTCCTTAGAAACTTGTATAAGAATAGGACACACCATGACTCGGAATCCAAAAACTCCTGCGCATCGCGCAAAAGAGCTTCTATCATTCCTTCCCCTAACAGAAGTGACTCCAGAGGTCGTCGTTTCTTAACCCTTGCCTCTGACCACCTGCTCGGAGTAGATGAATAGCGTTCCTTTCAGAGTAGGATTAACTAAGCGTCCTGGTATCCATGAAACAGAGAAAGATTACAGTAGTTGCCGTGTGAACAATGACGTTATTTCTCCTTGAAAGTGAAATCTCAATAAACAGAGGGGATTTAAAACAAAAAGTTGTGGTGGACAAACATCGTCTCAAGGTAGTTTAATCGGCATTCCTCCACAAACTCATATAATGCTGTGGGATTCCGTGTGTAAATCCTGAGAGGGGAGAGGGGTAAATACTTAGTATCAATATACTGAAGCGACTAAGAACTAGAGAACAAACTTTAGTATTAAGCTGGGAGATTCGGTATATGAATTATCTTGATTTTTCTCATAGTCTCCCATATAGGGTCGATAAATGTCACCATATTTGGTACGTGCAATTTCCATCCAGTAATTTCTCCATCGAAAGAACTGAACGGCACCATAATGTGGAACGTAATCCACTAAGTTATTGGGTGACAGAAACTTCCATTTTCTATGAAAGCTCTTGGATTTGACAAATATATGACGAGGATTTTGCCAGATCTTTGAGTTTAACTATTAGCGGAAGGGGGAGGGGTACTTATCAGTTCCAAATTCAGAGTTCATGGTGTTTTGACACCACGAGGAGCAAGCAAGGATAGGTGCTAACCATGTAAGTCATAACCCATGCATATGTGACATCTCCATCCTTGAATTCAGCAGAAACAGTAAGGCCTATATGATCATGATGTTAAATTTAAACCGACTCTTTCCTCATTATGGTGCAAGACGACACAAACGGGGACGGAATCGATCATCGATCCATTCAAAAAGACGCCGACCCGTTTCCAGAAAGGAATCAAAAAGATATTTCAATAATATTCCGAAAAGAAAGAGCTTCAAGCCCTCGACCACGAATGGTTGTGATTTCAATCCGGAGAAAGTAGTGTCTAAGTCTCCCCGTCCTTGGAGGACAGCCGTTATTCCACCGAGTAAAGGTCCACCTAGAAAGTCCGAGATCCAGTAGTTCCAGTCCATGAGCCAGATGTGAAGGTCTTAGGTGTTTTAAGAAAAAAATGAGTGCAAGTGCAAAGAGGCGATGGTTATCAGTCTGGCTTAAGTACTTATTGTGGCATTTGATATTCAAATAATCTCGCCTGAGGTCACGAGTTCGCCTAGATAGCATTTCGCGCGGTAACATTTTACAATTTCAGTTTTGATTGATTAGCCAATTGTTCTGGTGTAAATGTTCAAATTATAGCGACGATCAAGGCCTAAAGTTTGAACCGAGAATAAATTGTCCGGGAAAAAGATGGGGTACACCGTCCACGTCTTTGCTTGTGATGGAGTTAATTTGCGGAGCTTGTTATGTCGAGAGTTATTATTGTGATTAGAGAAGGAATGTATATATATATATATATTTATAATATTCAGGTCTTCTAAAGGTCTGGCGACCCGGTCTTATATTATTAGGAACCGCTCGGGAAGGGTTGACTAAGGGTCAGTCATATACTTACTTAACAAAAGAAGAAATGAATATATATTCTAGACCTCTCCTGACAAAATGGAAGGACCTGGTTTTCCTCGGATGTACATAGTAGGGTTGATGAGGAATGGACAATAATATAGAAGAAAAGGGTGAAAACTACATAAAGAGAAAAGACTGGAAAGAAACTGTTGCAATCTACCGAGCTGGGTGAAAGAGTATGACATGTGGAAAAACCGAAGAGGGAAGAATATTATACGAAATAAGACGGCAAAAACCGAGTGAAGAGTGGATAGACCCGGGATTAAGTCGTATGCGATTCGAGGTATTGCATTCGTGTACCTATCGCAAGACAGAGAGAAGCTAATGAAATACGATCCGGTTCTGGACGCGAAGACAAAACGGATCTGAAGGAGATAGATGTAATATAATAGGAAGGGGGATGTCTGTCGTACGCTGTCAAGTAATTTATTGAGAACCACTAGAAACCATAATTCGACCCTTTTAAGTTAGCGATGAGTCGCGATTTAGCAGACACGTCAAAAAAGAAGAGAAAAGATCTCTGTCAAATTGGAATACATGCGTGTGTACAACTTGAATACTCTCCGTGTATGTCGAAAGAGAGAAAAGACGATCACATTCGATGTTCTCCCTCCATAACATGATGAATCACGTGACTCACTCAGACTTGGCTCTTTCGGCGATGCATTGGAGAATTATCGGACCGTGGTGTTGAAGAACAGCTTACCGTTATTTTTTATTTTTTTAATTCTTTGCGAACAGCTATTAAAGCAGGATCATAAACTACTATGCCGTCTCTTTGTTCTTTACCATGCCCCGGACGTAAGTCTTGCTTTGTTTTCCCGTTCACGTAAAAACACTGGTTCACTGAGAATATATTTTTCAGAACTGCACCCTCTACCAACCCCCGCATCTTGGCGGGGTATGCCCCTTATGGAGGCGCAAAGACAGAACAAGGAACAACATCTTTTTCAAAGATAGGTGGCTCTGCTTCAACGACCGAAGAGCGCAGACAACTGCTTCTCGACGATCCTTACACTCATGATGTCCAGCCAGAACAAGTTACTTGCAGACGTTGTTCGAAAACTGTCCGTTTGCAAAAGGGAAAACAATACCATTTAGCACATTGGTTAGACCACAGATGGCGTTGTGATCGCACAGAAACAGAGTAAGTTTTTCCTCGAATAGACTAATAATAATACCATAGTTTAATATTATTATTTCAATGTACATACAGCCCACAACCTCGTGCACGTTGCCGAACTCTAGCAGAACGTAAAGCTTGTCTTGAAGCTGATCCTGACGCTAAGATTGTGGAGCCGGAGCGTGTCGTATGCGCCAGATGCAATAAAGAGGTCAAATTGCGCAAGGGACGCGCATATGGCCTTTCTTGTTGGACCCAGCACAAGCTCTCCTGTCATTCCCCGTGTGTTTACTGTTCTTCTTTTTTTGATTTTGAATGAGACTGATGAACATTTTATTTTATTTCTGAAACAGGAACAACAACAGCAGCAGCAGCCATTCAACTTCATCAATTGGCGCGTCGATGGGGCCAACCCCGTTTATTGCATCCGCGTCCGGGTCTTCCTCTGCTTCCTCTTCCTTGTCCGCCCCTAATCCCAATACTGCACTTAAATCGGACCCGCTGGTGGCAGCTATCGATTCGAATGGCGTAAAATGCGCAAACTGCCATAAATGGGTAGATATCGGACAAATTCATAATTTAGACTGGCACGCATGGCGACGACATCGCGATTTCTGTCTTTTAAATAATGTAAGTTGATGTTACCATCCCTGATTCTTTCAGTTTTTGTCATATTCTGACTTAAAAAAACCCTCCCCTTCTCCCCCCTCTTTTTTTTTTTTTTTTCATAAAATAGCCAATCGATAACCCCAAACCAAGCCCACCCGTACATCCGCAATTTTTCCGTGCACGAGCCAGTACGATTGAGACCATTACTTCGACATCAAGATCAAATGCGTCGACGCCCCACCCTAGCGATTCTTCCGACGACGCCGAAGAACCTCCGCGTACTCTCGAACCTCGTCCAATGGATCTACCATACCACCACCACCAGCATCACCATCACCATCACCATCACCATCATCAACAGCAGCAGCAACAACAACAACAACATCATCATCATCATCATCCCCGTACTATGACAAATGGACCTCAACATTACCAAGCTCCATCATCATCATCATCATCCGCCTCAACCTTGTATACTTCACGGTCGGTTTCACCACTCTCACCACCACCACCACTATCATTTAGCACGGTAACGTCGGCCTCAACCAGTGTCACGTCAAGTCCAATGACGAGTCCTTCATTCCGTCGCAAGCCTTCTCTATTCTCAAATCCACGGCACCTACCTTTGCCACTGCCCGAGTGCCCACCGCTCCCACCACAACCACAACCGCCTGTACTTGGGTTGTCAAGACTGACATTGGAGAAAGATTATAGAGACGATGAGCAGAGAGGAGGAGACAAGTACAAAGCCGCGCTAGGTCTCTCTTTCTCTTCTCCTCCTTCCCGGTTTCCCTCGCCGACCTCCCCCTCCTCCGATCTAGGCACGTCCTCATCTTCATCCTCTTCTTTTAGGAATAGCTCGCACCAATACCTTCCGCCGTATCCAGAACGAACGCCAATTATACTTCCCATGCCGGAACGGTACTGGCGTTTCGGGGGCCTAGAGTGAAAGAAAAAAGGACAACAACCTCACCTTTTTGAATTATCGTTCTCTTTTGTTTCTGATTCCAAAGACAGGAACGGGGACATTTCTATTGTAGATTTCTTTTTCGTTTCCCCGTAAAGTTTCAAGATCTCTCCTTTTCTCTTCTCGTATATAGAAACCTAGAAGTAAACCCTATTCTTAGACTCCGTTCATTTTATTCTTTCTCCCCTCCCCCCTCGCTTCCAGTCGCTTGTCGCTTTTTTTTATTTATTTGTCTTGCTTAATTCTTATAGCTGTTGTATCGGACAAACTCTGAAAATAAGTATTCTATTTTTTTGTAACAGGTTCACATAACCTTGTCAACAATAAACCCGTGTTCTTCGAATTATTGACCAAACCCGCCAAGCCAATTTATATTAAGGCCCTGCATGCAAGCGAATAAGAGCACGTTGACCCTGGAAAAAAAAACTCATTTTTTGTTCATGAGAATATTTTCCCCAAACAATAATGATTCACAACTAATAAATTATGTAAAAATATGTGTATTGTTATTTTTTCCACTTAGACGACCCGGCGCGGCGCTCACCAAATTGTTGTAATTATCAAATTCCCCACCTCTTTAATGGGTGATCTCCTGCATGCACATCATGGCCTCGAGGCAGGAAAAAGATCTACACACGGTGCTGTGCAGCGCTTCTCCTTTATATGCATACCCATTGGAAAATGATGACTCCTTTCTGCTTTTTCCGGTTCATCATAAGTGTCACTTGTGCTCATGTTCTCCATACCCGCCCTCACCAACTTGGACGGTGCCGCCAACATGCTTGGGAATGGGCCTACTCTGACTGCCACCTCAACCATCCCATTCATGTCTAATCCTACTTTTGATTATTTTATTCAGCTACTCAATTACGCCATCAACTTTCTCGGACTCTCAACATGGATCTCGCCACAGACTGTCATGTTTCTTGCATCCAATCCACTCGTGTTAGATAGTATAAAATTACTCTTGTTGGGTTCTTTCATCGAAACCGGCCGAAGAATATTCACCTGGATTCTTTCATTTTTCACATTTCGATACTCTATTTCTGGCCAATTCAGCTCGGGTGATCCGACCTATGAGTGGTTGGTAACCTATCTCGTGAGTATTCTTTTTTTGGTTTCGGTTGGGCTTTCATCAAACAAGATCTTTAAACCTAACAGACGAGCCACGCCGTCTGGCGTGTACCCTTCGATTTTCAAGTTGAATCACGTTCCTCGAGTCGAAAATGGAGGATGGACCAAGGAAGCCTTAACCCTGTGGAGTCGCATGCTTATTCTCCATATATGAAAACCTCATTTGGAGAGACAAATAATGATAAAATCGTCCCAAACGCTCACACTGAATCCGGTCGTCAGCATCATGTCGATTTCATTCCTAGTTTCAGTATGACCCAGTTTTTCGTCTGGAAAGGATATCTGATGGAAATAACGAGTTCAATCTCCGGAAATTCTATGGGCTACGATTATCCATATAATAACTTTTCTCCTCCTCCTGTTCCTGGATCTAGACGATCATCTCCCATGTGGCTTCATCTAAAGCGAGTTTTCCTGGCGTAACCGTATAAGCCTTACAATACTTACGCGGTTACTTAGGATCTATACACGAAAACCGAAAGTCTTGTTCTCTTTTGTAGAAGAATGCAGATTACAATACGTTGAAAAATCGTATGTGTTTCGGGGGCTTCTCTTGGAGCACCATTTCTCACATGGCCTTTAGCAAACCTGTTGTAACTGTATACTCGCAAGGAGTATGTCTGAACCCATTTAACCACCCTGTGTACTTTATTGACAATGTCGTCCCCAGTACCTGTCCGGGAATCCGAGTATGCCTTGGGCATGGGGAAATGTACAGACCAAACATCGTCGTCCCATTGAGTCTCTAGTTTTGGATAATAATATGGCAGAGAATTTACTTAAAGATGCGCGAGAGTTCCTTGCTTTGGAAGATTGGTATGTCCAGTGCTACTTACATTTATTGTGTTTCTCAATTTCTTTGTTCAGGTACATTAAATCTGGTATTCCTCACAGAAGAGGGTACCTTCTCTACGGACCTCCTGGTACGGGAAAAAGTAAGATCTTTTTTAGTAGCTTGCAAAGTACTTTTCATCTAATTTATTAACAGCCTCGACGGTTTATACACTGGTAAGGTCTCTACCGAAGACGTCACATCATTAGCCCAATCTCAATCAATCTAGGCTGGCGAACTTGGTCTAGATATCTACGTACTTTCTCTGTCATCTTCAGGGTAAGCAAAAATGCTTCTTCCCATATAAGTGTCGCTTAACCTTTCCATAAAGGTTGGACGACACCCAACTTGCTCAGGCCGTAGCATCTGTGCCGCACCATGGTATCCTTCTCGTTGAAGATATAGATTGCGCCTTCCCTTCTCGCGAAGAGGAAGAAGACGAGTTCTTGTATCCGCCAATGCAACCTCCAATGCCACCTCCTGGAATAATGCGAAGAAGGCCCTACCTTAGTCCACCCCCACCGCCCCCACGAGTCACCCCGTGGACCGTTCGATCAAATATTACAATGTCCGGATTATTGAATGTCCTAGACGGCGTTGGTTCTGGTACGACCTTTAAAAAAATCTTGTTTCATATGTGACTTGATAACGATATTCATTTTTTAGAGGAGGGGAAGATTTTTTTCGCTACGGTACGTCCATACCATTTTCAAGGACTTTCTGGGTGACTGGAGATGGCTTCCTCAAGACTAATCATGTTGATCGCCTTGATCCTGCACTACTTCGTCCAGGACGGATAGATCGCAAGGTTCTCTACACCCTTACATCAAAATCCCAAGCTAGGGCTCTCTTTCGAAGATTTTATCCAAAAGCACTTTACGTCATCAACGATAATGTAGAGGAAATGCCAACCATTGCCGGTCTTCCAATTCTACAACAAGTCACAGAGTCCGAGTTGGAACGATTGAGCGAAACGTTTGGCGACAAAGTTCCTCCGGACGAATTTACCGTTGCTGAGTTACAAGGATATTTACTGGATCACAAATTGCGACCTTTAGATGCTACTGAAATGATTGAAGAATGGGTTCAAAAAGAACGACAAGCTAGGAAGGACAAGGCTGACAGAGAACAAAGACGTCGGGATCGCATTTTAAAGGCGAGGGCTAAGGAACAATTAGAAGCTAGTGATGCATTTGTACGGGGTATAAGCAGAGTCTTTGCTGAGGAGCGGAACCGAGTTGAGCCGGATGATTTGGTATCGTCGAGTGAACCGCCTTCTTTGGTCAACGGAGTTGACGGATCCTCCGTTCCTACAACACCTGTCGCTGTTTCACCACTTCTGACTCATCCTATTTCACCATCAGGCGGCGCCGGCATAAACGGTTTCAATCATGCTTTAAATTCAGATGGATCCGAATAATTAGATACATAAGTCGAAGTATATCCGTTTCTCGCTTACTGATCGTCAATCTTTGTAAAATATATCATTTCCCCATAATGTGAACTGATCTCGTCGTAGATTTTCCGAAGTTGTGCATAACTGATGATGTGCTGGATATAGAAGTATACTTAGAGAGCGCAGACTCAACGTAATAATCACACGTTCGAGAACTCGTCCTGTGACGTCGATCCTTCTCCACATGATAAATACATAATGCGACCACTTTTACTTCATCTGTTCTCCACTCATCATCTCGACCTGCACGATCCCTGGGATGGCCAATAAAGTTACTACTATAAACACCAAACCTTTTGACGGACAGAAGCCTGGGACTTCTGGATTAAGGAAAAGGTATGAGCAAATATGTTTAATTTCTCACAGAATCCGAAAACTGGCAACTTATTTGCAATCAAAAGAGTAAAAGTCTTCCAACAAGAGGTTATATGATTTCTTCTATTTCGAATGTTTTAAAAGTCTAGCTAAAACCATCCTTTTCATTAGCATTATACTGAGAACTTTATTCAGTCCATCTTTGATGCCATCTCTCCTCAAGGGAAGACACTCGTTATAGGTGGAGATGGTCGATACTTCTCTGAACCGACTGTGCAATCTATCATTAAAATCAGTGCTGCGAATGATGTCAAAAAACTCATTATCGGTAAAGACGGCATTCTTTCGACCCCTGCTGCAAGCAACATTATCAGAAAATACAAGGCGGACGGAGGGATTCTCTTAACTGCCAGCCACAATCCTGGTGGGCCCGACAATGATTTTGGGATCAAATACAACGTCTCGAATGGTGGTCCAGCTCCTGAAAACGTAACCGACTCCATATATGCTAAGACTAAGACGATCAACTCGTACAAAATTCTCGAAGGCGGCTCTATCGATCTTTCCAAAGTCACTTCAAAACCAATCCAATATGGACCTACACAAATTACCATCATTGATTCCGTCACGGACTATATTGAACTCGTTACATCTATCTTCGACTTCGACCTCATCAAGTCGTTCTTGCAGAATACACCATCTTTTAAAGTGCTTTTCGATGGCTTGAATGGTGTCACTGGTCCTTACGCAAAAGCTATTTTCCTCAACGAATTGTCTCTCCCGGAATCCTCCCTGCAAAATTGCGTACCTTTACCTGATTTTGGTGGAAGTCATCCAGACCCTAATTTGACATACGCACATAGTCTCGTCGAAGCCGTTGAAAAAGGCAAAATCCCATTCGGGGCAGCTAGTGATGGAGATGGAGACCGTAACATGATTTATGGTGCAGGTGCATTTGTTACACCTTCAGATTCGGTGGCGATCATTGCCGATTGGGCGGAAGTTATTCCCTACTTCAAAAAAGGTGGAATCAAGGGGCTTGCTCGAAGTATGCCTACTTCGGAGGCAATAGACCACGTCGCGAAGAAGAAAGGTCTTCAAGTATATGAAGTCCCCACAGGATGGAAATTTTTCGGTAACCTTATGGATGCAGGACGTCTGTCAATTTGTGGAGAAGAGTCATTTGGTACGGGATCAGATCACATTCGTGAAAAGGACGGTCTATGGGCTGTCGTGGCATGGCTCAATATCATTGCTGCTGCCAATTTGCCATCTCACAAACACCTCTTCTCGAGCGCAGGTGATTTCATAGGAATCAACGATATCCTCCAAAGACATTACAAGACGCACGGTCGATCATTTTTCACACGTTACGATTACGAAGAACTCCCTTCAGAAGATGCCCAGAAAGTCATCGACGCCCTCAATGCTCATATCACCAATCAATCATTGAACAATACCACTCACACTTCAGAATCTACCAAGGAAACGTTTACTGTGGCCCGCATCAGTTCGTTCACTTACACTGATCCTATCGACAACAGCGTCTCCAAGAACCAAGGACATATTATCAGTTTCACCGATGGTAGTCGGGTCGTCTTCCGACTTAGCGGAACTGGTAGTCAAGGAGCTACCGTCCGAGTGTACATTGAGAAATATACTAAAGATGAGACCCAATTGAATTTATCTACTGCTGATGGTTTAGGAGGCTTGATTCAGGTAGCCCTAAATATTAGCTATCTGGTCGAATTTACTGGCAGGAAGGAGCCTACTGTTATCACCGTAAGTTTTTTTTGTTAATCTAGGATCCAGTTATTTTCGCTAATACCCATTTTAGTAAATACCAATCGGTAGAATCCCAATATGTAACATTTTGTGTCGTTGTACAACAGTCAGCCAATATGTGAATGCACATTAGAATATAGTGATAGAATATTTTGTTAAATCGGTCTTTTTTCTTCTTCGAAAAGGGCATGTCTTTTCTTATTGCGAACTCTTTAACACGAAATACATGGATGAAAAGTTAGAAAGATGATACATAATCATAGACGAGTTAAATCAGTCTACTGTTGACCTTTCCAGCACCTGGTGCCCCTAATGGAATACGACGAGCACCACCAGGTTTAACCATTTGAGCCTGAGATTGTGTTTCCAGTTTCGAGGATTTTGTAGATTTATGTTTCATAACTGGAGCATCATCCATTGCGGAAACTGTCTTAGTATTCTTCTTCGGCACATCCGTGACCGAAGGTTTGGTCTTCTTCAATACCACCTCGACGTTTTCTTTTTCCATAGTCACTGTCCTGGCCTTACTTTTTCCTTTACCTTTCTCGTCTTGCAACGTAGATTTCTTCGCAAGTTTGGCAACAGCATTCTTAACCTCTATCCTTTCGCGAAGGGGGCTTGCTTCATCATTGGTATTCGATACATCCGTTCGTGTAGGGACAACAAGTTTACTAGGTTCCACTTCAGCTTCATCTTTTTCCATTATTACTCCTATGTCATCCCCAGGTGACGGTGGAGAGTCAGCAATCATAAGTATCCTCGACAGAGGAGAAGGCTTCGCAGGACTATAAGCATGTTTCATCATTCCGTTTGCGCCAGCGTTCAGCAACGCACGCGGCGTTCTTGGTGAAGGAAATGTTCGAATTCGTTTGGAGGGTATCAAAGGTATCAAAGTTGATGACGATGGTATGAGCGGTATATTGTCGAAGGCAGACGGGGACGAGGTTGAAGTTGTTTGAGCTGAAGGAACGGGGGTTGAAGAGTTGGGTATGTGGTTGAAAAGGGGTTCCAGAGATGACGAAGATGATACCACAAGAGGCTGAAGGGATAACGAAGATGCAGGAGAAGGCGGTGGCAAAGAGAAAGTCGTTGGCAAAACAAGTGGCATCGAAGGTTTTGAATCCTTCAACGAATTTTGTCGTATTTGGGATTGTAAAGCTGGCGGGAAGTCTTTTATGGGTGGAAGGTTACTAGTGTCAACCGTGATGGTTGATTCCGGCTTGGCTTGCTTATTGGTCTCTGGTTCATACAGAACTTCTACTCTCTCGAACGATTTCCCACTCCTCATCTTTGTCCGTTGATTCGTATCTGCACGGTCCTCTTTGAATATGATCTTTGTTTTCTTTTTTGAAGGTGATTTGAGAGATACACCAGCTCGTTTAGGAGATTTCGCAACTATTTTTGTCACTCTACTATGGTTTGGAAAAGCCGGTTTGGTCTTGACTTGTCTCTCAGGAGAAGGTATTAAATCAGGATCTTGGACAGGAGGGGTAGGAGGTAGTTCTGCCAACATTTGGTCAACTGCCCAACGCCTCTTTTCTTCGAGGAAGTTGCGACGCTCTGCCTAGAGTTGGGTGTTAAAACTGGAAGGTTGGAATATCATGAATCGGTTCTTTCCCGTACCTCTAGTTTAGATTTTTCATGTCCAAATTTAATTGTTGCTTCTGTATATTTTTTTCTTTCTGCTTCCAATTCTTCCGCACGTTGGTCAAGTGCCTTCCTCAACTCGTCCTGTTCCGTATGGGTTATCAAGTCTGTACTAAGATTTGAGACCTGTGGTTGAACAAGTCCACGGCTCAAACGTGAACGTTCTGCAGCATGTTTGGTATGTTGGTCAAATACTTTTTGAGCTTCACTCTGTTTAGAGATTTGTCGAGCTTTATCTATAATCAATAAATATTCCAGTGAGTTGAGGTGTGAACGATAGAGTATTCACCTAGTTCTGAACGAAGTGAGTTAATAGTCTCTCGCAACATCGTGACTTCTTCGTCTGATACTGGAGATTTGATTATTGAGGATGCATCTCGTCGAGTATTGGCAACGGCTTCCTTCAGGCTAGAAAACAGTTCCTTGATTTTGAGATGAGCATTTTCTGGATGTGTAAGACACGAAGTTGGTGGAGCAAAGACAGCGGTAGGTGTTAGTTGCGAAGGCTATATAAAATAGGTTATATAAGATGAAAACCTGACGTGAGACTTGTAAACTTACTTCTGGAACATGGGTATCTTGATCGGCTGTTCTAGTCTTGTAGATCATAGTTTGTAGAGCATTAGCGGTCCCAAGAAGGACCGATCTGAAACCTTCGTTCTCTTTTGTAAGTTCAAGTCGAGCTTCTTCAGCTTGCTCGAGGGCTTCTTCCAGTATTCCTTGACCCACAAATAACTCGCATGCCTCGGCATAATTGGAACAATTTAAGCCAATACCAACTGTGCCTAGTTTCACTTGAGAATCACACACTCTAGTCCATCGGTCTAGTACTCGTTCAATGTCCTTTTCTTTCCGTTTGAGTTCGTTTTGTGTCGTTGTTCGGAGATACTGCATTGATGTTCGAGTACGTTGTAGTTCTGACGTTGTCTGCTTATGAGCTGCAACTTCTGCTGTATATAAACGCTGTGAAGCACTGTGATTCAAGTCAATTTTACCAAGGTTTTCCAAAGCAACTGCTAATGAGAAACATACGCCAACTTGCTCTGGAAAGAGGTCATTTCACGTTCTGCATTGGCAGCCTTTTCTTGCGCAGATCTATTAATCGATTGTGAACGTTCGTATTCATAGGTAAGAGTGCGTAGTTTAGTTCCCAGCTCTTCAGTTCGACTCAGGTCCTCCTAAAACCAAATCAAATCAGGAGTGTAAGAAAAAGAGAGGATGTGTGACGTTACCACGCGTTGGCTTAACATGGCCATTATACATTTAACGAGCTTTTGACCATCTTCATTAGATATACCATCAATTGATATGCCTGGTGATCGTGCAAACCCATGGGCAACCAACTGGGCATTGACGTATTGTAGCGTTGAGGATGGTTCATAATCTTCCGAAGGGTTTAAGGACAAAGATATACCGGGTAATGTGCTGTTCAGTTCTTCTAATATCCCGCTTCGTAATGGACCCGCCATAGTGGATGAAAGTTGTAGGTTAAAGAGAGCTCCAAGCCAAATCACGTGATTACGACGCGTTCAACTGTCACGTGATTATTACCTGTTGAAATATTCAATACATTGAATACTCTATGGGTCAAGGGGAAAAAAAACTGGCCGCATCGTTTAGATAAAAGAACGACTATTTAAGTCGATGTTTCTTTTTTTTTTTTTGAGAAATAAATAGTAGTTTAGATTGATTTGATTAATCCAGTTAAAACTGTCATATTTGAGAAACGTATAAATACAATCAATATACTAGTACAGAATCCCAATGGCGTATATGACGATGATGTCGTTATTTCATGAAATTCGTAAAAGGGTCCAATCACTGAAATATATCAGCTAAATTGACATCACAATCAAAGAAAAAAAACCAGCATACATGGACTCAATTAGCTAGTTAACACGCGTGAACCAAGGTCGACCCACAAACAGTTAATCCTGAAAAGATCATGTGAGATTTTATGATGAAAATTTTTATTAAAACTCTTTTCTTACTCCCGGTGAGAGAGTGCGTGATGGGAAAGGCAACTGTATTGACTTCCTTGCTGACTTTTAGCACGGGTGAGAATGAGTCTCATAGCAAAAAGTAGTATGACTTTTTTTTTGGACTTACGAGCATGGGAGAAATATCCCGACGTGCTCTCAGACCCTTGCGAACGCAAAGTAGAGGCCGACGCAAAATCAATGTCTTCAAAGTCGTCCAAAGTCATTAGACTGTCCTGTTCTTGCGTTTGCATACTCGAGAAAGAATCCTCGGTTAAGGGAGGACATTGAGAGATCTAGAAACAGAAGGGAGAAGGGGGGAAAGTGTAAAATGAGTATGCTAAATGGTGTATATATACTAACTCTCGAACCGTGGTCGACTCGGAGGATTCTAACTCGTGCTCGGGGATAATCGCAAGCGTGGCTTGGGCCATTTGAGCCGGCACCGAATTGTGGTGAATATTATTCGCCTTGGAGGTTGGGGGGAGAGTATTATGTAGATTAGTTATATAATTAATAGATGCATACATTGTTCTTACAACCAACGAAGGAAGATGAACAGTCGATCCATCTTCCAATTCCTCTTCTTCCATGATAGAATCTAACAAAGCAATATGGCGTTCCCGACGCCTTTGCGCGTCACTGACGGCATGCTCATTAGCGGTTACGAACGACTCGACGTTCTCTCGACGAGTGCCTTCGAGCAGATGAACTGAGGATAAAGGAGCTTCTTCTACGAGAAGGTCATCCTTACGGGGATATTAGCGCACAAGATTGGAAAAATAGAATAGTTATGATGCTTACCACTTCATCTTCAAGGTCCTCAACAAAAGGTTGAGTTTCTGTGTCAATGGCATTCTCGTCAAGAGGCCGAGAGGGATTTTCTGAGGAATTCTTAATGGAGAAATCTTTAGCTTTCAACTCTTTGAATAAAAAGAGGTTGCCCTACATAATATTCGGTCACAAGATTAGCCGGTCCCCATAACCCATACGCTGCATGGAAATAAATCATCTCGAAATAACCAAAGTTAACGTAATGGTCTCCTATCCAAATACAATCTGCATAGGCACAATGTCCGAATCTTTGGGAACATGAGAAACATCGGAAGATAGGCTAGTGGATGCAATCATCAAGGGGGAGGGGAGAGATATTTCAATTTGATGCAACTTACTTCCAACACTGATAACTGAATGCGTGGTTGGGGTCGGCGAATAGGACGTTTACTAGAGTTCCTCAAACTCCAGGTTGGAGGAGAAATTTCTAGAGAAGAGTCCTTACGTGCCATGGGTGGACTATTGTGTATTATAGTTTTCTATGGAAAGAGCCGGGAGTGAAAATTTATCTAAAAGTGACGTTAAAGTTGACTTACATTTAAAATAGTTCGGTCGGATGGAAGTGAGCATCGTAAGTTGATCAAACGTCTAAGATGAGCACCAAGTTCCAGCTTAGTACCATCTTTCAGTCGTGATTCCGCGTATTCCCTACATTGCTTGGGTGTAGGTAAAGAATAGTATCTCCGGCGCTGGAAACGAAAAACAGAAGTTTAAGACTAGCATTCTACCATTTAAATGTACATGTACGAACCTGTGAATACCCTGAAGGCACAAAATTATTCCCTGACAGAATTGATTCAGTTTTCGCACGTAATCGAGCCAGAGGCGTAGAAGAGATCGGTGAGGAGATTTTAGGAAAGTAATCTGGATTATTATAATCTGTAGGGAGAGAGAGAAAAAAAAATTTTTTTAAAAATGCGGGACAAGTTTTTATTTACTATGATTGGAGACACACAAGAATAGGCCGAATCACAATCTTCTTGAGAATCTGTATTACGGTCATCTTCCTGAGATGAGGGGTATTTTCCCGGCTTGTCGACTGAATGTTTACGAGCTATATGAACCAGTTTATATTTAGGGTCAACGTAAGGATTAAATTTGACGATCCCCCTACAGTTCGTGACGGAGTCATGAAAACGTTTATCCGTGAGCTGGTGTCGTAAACGTGAATTATCGTCTCCTAAAGATCGGACTTTCTGTCTAAGTTGAGAAACTTGGTCAAGTAATTCTCCAATCAAATCGTCTCGACGATCCCGAATCGATCCGACGGAATTAAGCGATGGCGAAGACTTTTTTTTTTTTTGGTTAGTTCTAAATGAAGGGAGAGAGTGACGATTCACTTTTAAAAAGCAACGTACCACTTCCAACCGGGAAGGCTGCAATAATTCGGGCAAGTCGTCTATTAAGGAAGTGAACTCGGGTAATTGGAGATGGAAATCGAGATTATTCGAATGAGAAGAGGGAGTCAATAAAGGAGAGAGGAAACCATCCGAAGTCGCAGACGTGGAAGGCTCATAAATGAGACTATGAGCTATAGGGAGCACATCGTCATCTGATACATTGGCCTTGTGAGAATATATATATATGAGTAAAGAGAACAGTCGACAAATAAATTGACGGGAGATACTTTAAATATATCCTAACACAAGAGATATTATTTATTACAAGGTGAAAAAAAAAAAGAGAGACAACGAATTAGAACTCACTACTTTTGGTAAGATATCCTCTAACTGTTGATTTGACCATCGAGGCAGTTTCCATCGAGACCAGAATGAAGGAAAGTACATCATCTCCGACTTGAAAAGAAGTTCGAGAAAGGGCGAAAAGGAAAGAAGTTCTTTAAGAGGCTGAAAAGAGACAAAAACCCAAAGGAAAATGAAAAATTTGAAAATTCAACCACTCTTGCAACCCACAACAACCTTAAACCTTTACAATGTGTATACGGGTTGCAAGCCTGCCCAATCCCGCACTAACAGCGCTGAAACAGCCTAATCCGGAACAGAGGGGGGACCAAATAGGACAGTCTACTAGAAACTTGATGTTTATATATGAACCATGGCCTGTCCTTGCCTCAAGTCAAAGGCGTGTTTTTCGGCAATCTTTTCGGCCGATCAAGCGCTTATGTAACACGGGGCTGCATCTGGCTGCATGCGCCAAATGCATGGTCATAATTTGCAGTCGTGTCTTCCTCGCCCGCACTTTCAAATTGTCTACTTCTCTTATTAAATCCTCATTATTATCTCTTATTCATTTCTTTTGGATAAAGTAATCTATTCTCTTTTTGTAAAAATGTATTTCATTCTCTCTCTCCTATTTTTTTTTGATCTCGTGTTGACTTCTGGTGACGTAGAAATGACTGAGGAACAACCTCGGGCTGCCCTTGACCTTACACATATATTATGTTAGTATATATCTATCCGTCACATCTAGATATACTCCATTTAACTTCTTTTCTTGACAATCATAGATGACTCTAATTCACACGTTTCACTATTTCTCGCACTGCTATCACTCACTCCAATTCTACTTATGGTAATATTCTCGACTTTTTGGATAGATTCCCCTTTTTTCTCCGTCCTGGGCTGAACAACTTCTTAAATAGCCTGCATATGCCTCGTTGACTGTTCTAACGCGTGAACTCGTTATCTTGGAAATGTGGTCTGGACAGCTGGTGTGCGAAGGGTTCAATTACGTACTAAAACACGCGATAAAGCAAGAGAGACCGGTCGGTCAGTGTTCTTTTCTCACATTCACCATCTTTTAAATTACACACACACTCTCCTAATAGAGGCCCTTGGTCATGGCTATGGTTTCCCTTCGTCACACAGTCAATATATGGGATATTTTTCAACTTTTCTGATGCTCCATATCTACTTCCGTCATCGGTTTACCTCTACCGGATTTTGGATCATAGATCAATCTTTCAGATTGATTGTTTACGCAGTATTGTTTCTATGGGCTGCACTTGTTTGCTATTCCAGGTTTGTTCAATTCATTCCTTATATTAAGATTTATTTTATTTTATTTCTAGGTATTATCTGGCATACCACACGGCTAATCAGGTTCTTTGGGGCTGTTCACTGGGTGTCCTATTCGGCTGCTTAACTTACGCATTATGTGAATATATTCCGAACACCTATCCACACTCACTTTTGGGCAAGTTCCGGCGTGGTTTATTGAATTCACCGACTCTGCAGTGGTTTCGTCTTCGAGATGGCTGGTTAACCTGGGGGGACGCGGGTCGAGAAGTTGAGTGGCAGAGATGGCGTGTTGAATGGGAAAGGGCTTGCAAGGATGTTGATATATCTGATACATCAAAATCGAAGAAAAGAATTTAAACAAGCACCCAAAAAGAAAAAAGAAAAAAGCTGTATGCCTTAAACCAGGCGCGCCGTGGCTTCACTTTTAATCTTGGTCAATTTATTTTAGACTCTATACGACAATGGTTCTCTCTAGTTTGGCCTCCAGTTAGGCATATCCTTATCCAAATACCATTTCGCCTCTAAATCTACCCCTAGTTTCTGCTTTAGACCATCCATCTCAGCTTTCGTAGGATACCTGTCTGGCGGAGTATAATTATCCACAATACGAACCATGAGTTCACTCTCGGTATATGTTCCAAACGCTTCCCGTATTCTCAACGGATACCGAAACCCGTCGCTGAGATAGTTCTCCAGAAGGCCTGTTACCGAAACGAATTTCATCTTGGAATCGTCGTCCCCAAGCAGATTTTGGAGTGCACGCTTTAATACATCCCCCCGAAGTGGAATTCCATAGTCCAACAGAGGCGGTTTTTCTGAACTATCGCTAACATTGTTGTTTAATATAGCTGGAAGAGCAGTCATAGGCTCCATCATTTCATAACGTGTCATATCCATATCTTCCTCCTGAACAACATTTCAATTAAGATGGGCTTTTTTAAAGAGAGAGCGCAAAGATTTTGATTTTTTTCTAACCAACCTCTGTGAAGGAATGCGGTTTCAACGCCGGTTGCAATTGATCAAGTTGGTCCTCTACTGTGAGCATGTCGTTTATATTATAAAGTTTGGCAGTAAACGTCAAGTTTCAAAAGTTTTTTGAGCTCTCTGTAGTAATCTTTAAACTACATCGTTTTGCCGCGCCGCACTTGGCCCCCAACAATGACATCATCTGAATCACATTGCGTTTATCGACCATAGTGGAGTGTCACAATAACACAGGAACGTACCGTACCTCTCGAAATCACATATTTGAAATTCAAAATATTTGACAGGAATATAAAAAAAAGAAAACCCTAGATCTAATTTCCGCGCTCCTCGGAACTAAAACAGAATGTGCTATCGAAATGAAACGAGATTCCTTCGTGATATGTATCATGGAACCTACATACAATTGAGTTACAAAGATTCTAGTCTCATTCATTCTTTAACGCTGTCCGCTTTCCAACCCAGAAATCGTTCTAATTTCCCACAGTCAAAGAAACCAGTCGTTTTAATATCCTTCCTAACGGGTATATCTTTCCAATGGCGTTCTAAAAGAACACTGATATCTTCATTACTGGCAATATCCGGTTCCACAACAAAGAATACTTGATGAGAATTCGGAAACGAGGCTTCTGAGACTGTCACCGCGAGTAGGAAAGCCCGAGCACAACTGCCTTCTAAGGTATATCCCCAAAGGTGTTTCCAAGCATTACCCTTTGCACTTTTAAGAGGTATATCACGAGATGGGACAACGTGATGAGGTCGTAACGATGCGATACGTATATGAGGGTAACGCCGAACGATAGCATCTGCCTGCTGTTCACAGATCCTGTAAAATGTCGAAATTATAACCCTTAAAATCAGAGAAGGCGACCTTGAGAAAGAAAAAAAAACTCACACTTTCGATAATGAATATGGATCATCAGGTCGGCACGGATGCTCCTCATCTAAAGGAAGATAATCAAGTGAAGCTGGAGAGAGGTTATAATATAATCCTATCGCGTTAATACTTGAAGCTTGAGCAATTCGTGTTATACCAAGCTGTGAAAGATGATTCGGGTCAAATTAGAACGGCCAAACGAACGCTTGCCATTTTTACTCAACACACTTCTGTAGCTGCTCGAAGAACGTTCCAAGATATAGTAACATTCCTTTTGAAATCAAAGCAATTAGAAACTTGGGCATATAATTAGGCTTGACGAGGAATACCGCACGTGTTATGCGTCTCTGCTCTGCCATCTCCAGGCGATCGTATCCCAGCTAGATGAATCACAGCTCCGCAGTCCCTCAAAGACTTTAGAGTAACTTCAAAATCGCGCAAATCGGCTTGGATGAAGCTATACTTGTCAGATTTGACGATGTATTCACTCCGTTCGACAGCATCAATCCCGATAACGCTGTGTCCTTCATCTGTCGCCTGAGTAACCACGCATCGTCCAACGATACCATTAGCCCCAGTGATAGCTATCTTCATCAGAGAGAGGCAGTCAGTCGTATGAACGTTACTTTTTTGGCGCGGAAGTCGCTTCCTCTAGTTTTGTCGCAGAAATAGTAAGTTCATACTAATTTGAGAATACAAACCTGCAATTGGTTTGGTAGTTCAGTTGGTGGAACGTCTGCTTAACACGCAGAAGGTCGTCGGTTCGAGTCCGGCCCAGATCATTTTTTTATTTTGTGTAATAAAAAAAAACCTCCCTTGTCACCCCTAGTTTTGCACATTTTAGGATGACCGTGTTTTAAATTGATAAAAGCACGGGCAGATGCAGAGCTTCAGACATACTGCTTTGACCTCGGAGTTGAAAGTTCGGGTTATTACTCCATGTGACAAATCCTTCGCCGTTCATGAATCATCGTTCCCCACACATCCTTTCAATGACTGGGAGCAAACTTTTGGCCTGCAAACAGGTGGGTATAGGGTGCATCATTTTATTTTTCATTGTCGCGAGGAATCAGAGTATTCAAACGTTCGAGCATCTCCATAGACTTCAGAGGGCGTAATTGAATCTCTCTTGCTATCATAGTCCATGGAGATACTCGGACGTTTGAATGCCGCGGCAACGGAAAAAGGGATGAATCGCAAATATTACTCGGTCTAAGTAAAATTAGACGACGAGGATATTAAGACCTTTTCGAGGAGTGGGCTTAGTTATCTCCCGTGGACATCTCCATTTATCGTTTATATAAACTGACCGAGTGCTACTGGTGAACAATGCTCCACCATGATTCCAAATTTCGACGGTTTTACTCCTCTACCTCCCGAAAGCACTCTCACCATAGATCAAGCCTACGAATGGCATAGCATACACTCATCGACCGCTCCCGCGTTCGTATATCCCGAAGACGATGATAAACTGGTATGTCTAGGCTGAAAAATCATACCTTTATCCATTCATCACTGAATCCTCATCCACAGCACTATATTTCCTGGAAAGATGTGGGAAATGCTATTAACATTGGCGCTGAGTATATCAAAGACCAGATTTTACAAACTATACCAGAAAACGAGACAAACCGTGAACCTTTGATAGTTGGGGTATTGTCGACGGCCGGTTGTTGCCATATACCATTATCCCTGTCAAGTACACTCATCACCTTATTACAGATCCCCTCACTTTCGCAACCTTTCTCTTATCAAATATTCGATTGACTCATTTGACATCCACACGTCGTATCCTACCTTTTGCGATTTCCCCTAGGAACTCGGCCACCGCCGTTGCTCATTTATTGAGACTCAAGCAAGTAAAACATGTTTGGGTCACTGAGGGTCCAATGCGACATTTGTACGACGAAGCGATGAAAGATCTCAAACCAGAAGAAGTCCCCACCGGGTTTGTATTTCCAACCTACGAAGAACTATATCACCATGGTACATCAAAGTCGGAAGGAAAGGATATATTAGCACCTATTCCTTTGGATCGTCCAGCAATCATACTTCATTCCTCAGGTACTAATTTTTGTCAAAAAATAAAATAAAATTACTGAACGCTAATTGGCTTGTAGGCTCTACTGCATTCCCCAAACCCATAACGATAACCCATCAAATGCTTATGGAATGGGGGATAAAAGCAAGTAAGTTTAGATTCGGATGAAAATTATGGTTTTAAGGCTTATACGTAAAAGTCCAAGGGGATTTTGATTTCAGGGGGCACACTTTAGGTGCGCAGAACGGACCTATGTTCCGTAAGTCTAGCATACCATATTTTCAGAAAGATTATAATTATACTTGACACTATGTAGACTCTATGGGTTGGTTTCATACAGGCTGGGCTGTGGTGATTTTTTATTTCTTTTTCATCACATTAGGTCAGTGGATAATTCAAACCGCTTTTTCAGTACACGGGTTTCATACGATCTGTTCAAAACCCTTTTTCCGGCACACCGTCAAGCGATCCCGAAAGCTTCCTCCGTGAGATGGTACGGAGCAGGACTACAATTGGCTACGCTTTGCCCAGTTTCTTAGAGGTGAAAACATTACTACGTTACTATGCGAATAATTTGACATTCAATGTTGGAGACAGGCATGGGCGAATGAACCTGAGAATATTAAATTTTTGAAACCCCTGAAAACAATTGTAAGTGGTGATTCTGGTGTACTAGTTCATGTCTTAATTCCAGTCAGATTTTTGGGGGAGCTCCGTTAAGTGAGCGAACGGGAAAGTACCTAAGAAGTCAAGGCGTGAATCTCCTGATGGTTTACGGCTCTACTGAGATAGGAGATATTACCCACCTCCCCGGTACCTTTAAAAATCGATTTTCTTGAGGCCTTTTGGTTCTATTTGATATGAAATTTTCAGATCAAAGTTATCCCGAGGGTCCTGAATGGTTCCGTCTGCCCTTATGTACCGACCCCGTCCTCATCCCAGATCATGAAGAACCCAATCTATTCGAAATAGCTTTCAAAGTATCCATTCACTGAAAATTATTCACCCGAGCATTTTTCTCAATTTTTTGTAGCTTGCTAAAGGCCATCATCTCGCTGTATTCAATACCGAAATTGATGGTGTCCCTGCTTATACTACTAGTGACCTAGTGGAAAGACACCCAAACAATCATAACCTTTTCCGAATAAGAGGAAGAATAGACGATCAGATTGTACTCAGCATCGGGGAAAAGGTAAACTTTTTGTAATTTTGAGGTTTTAATGTCGAGATTCTTATTGCATTGTCTTCCAAGACGAATCCCATTCCTATCGGTGAGTAATTTACATTATTAACAACACCACCCCCTTCAAATAGATGCTATTAGAAAATATAATATCTAAGAATCCACATGTCAAATTTGCGGTAGTTTTCGGGAGAGGTAGAACTTCTAATGGGGTTATCATTGAGCCTACTTCTTTCGACGAGGCTGAGCGTTTGGGATTGGAAAAGTTTAGAAGTCTCATTTGGTTTGTTTATTTCTTTTATCGTATATACACCTAAACTCATCAGAATTTAGGCCGAGTGTCGAGAACGCGAATGAATTCGCCCCTTCACACTCACGAATTTTCAAGGAGGTAAATGATGACTATCCTCGACGGCGACATATCCATATCTCATCCACGTGACACATGACAGATGATAATACTTGCCTCACGATCGAAACCCTTCGTTTATACGGCCAAAAATACAGCTCGTCGAGGTGCCGTCATCAAAGAATACGACGATGAGATTGAAAGCCTGTACAAAGAAGTTGAGAACTCGGCTCAAACTGATGTACCACTTCCTTTAGAATTAGACGAATTCGGTGGATGGTCATTTGAAACTACTCGTAATTTTGTCCGAGAAGTAGTTCATTTAATCATGAAGGATGCCTCAAATATGAGAGACGAAGATGACTTTTTCGCTTATGGATGTGATAGGTAATGAATGATACTCTTTACAAAAAAGTATTGCTAATATTACTATTAATATCCCCATCTTAGTCTCCAGGCGACCTATATACGCAATATCATGTTAAATGCTTTGCGGAAAGGTAGTTCATCCTCAAACGTCCAGAATCTACCGAACAATCTTGTATATCAACATCCGACAATTAATGCTCTCACTGAAATCGTTTCCCAAAGCTCCAGACCTAAAACCGTCGTGGGAGAATTGGAACTGAATACAGCTCGACAGAAACGTCTGCAAGATTTTATCAGGAAATACACCCAAAATTGGCCAAAGCATAAACCAGGATCTGTACAAGGACCCTATCCCGAAGTAATTTTGTTGACCGGAAGCACCGGTAGTTTGGGTTCTCAAATTTTCGCCGAGTTAATTAATACACATTCGGTGAGACGGATATATGCCTTCAACCGACCGTCATCAAAGACTTTGCGCCAACGACACATAGAGGCTTTCGCCGATAGAGGCAATGATTTATCCTTGCTTGATTCTGATAAGATCGTATATGTTGAAGGCGATACATCAGCTCAAAACTTGGGCATTGATCCCGAGTTATTTGAACAGGTTAGTGGGTTTGACCAATTGTTGGCTTCTTCATTCATCATAAAAGTTTAGTTACGAGACTCAGTGACAACAATTATACATACTGGTAAGTCTCAATAGTGAGAAGGAGAATTAGTCGAGTATTTATCTATGGACGGTAGCGTGGAAGGTCGATTTCAATATCTCCTTGGTATCATTTGAACAAACTGTTCGAGGAGTTCGCAATTTGATTGATCTCGCCCTCGTTTCGCCTCATACAACAACACCACGATTACTGTTCACCAGCAGCATTGGAAATGTGAAGCGTAAGTACTTCTTCCCATCTTTCAATTCCCAGGATCTTCAAATAATAAAATATTTAGTATGGGCCAACATTTCTGCCGTACCTGAGAGTTCCTTCAAGAATGTCGACCTGGTAAACTCGACTGGCTACAACGAATCCAAGTGGATCAGCGAACAGATCTTGGAAACCGCTTCGGTGGAAACATCGCTTGAACCTGTTATCGTGCGAGTCGGTCAACTGTGTGGTGGTATTAATGGGAACTGGAATATTCGAGAATGGTTCCCTGCTTTGGTCAAAGTGTCAGAGGTTCTCAAAGTTCTTCCTGAAAATGAAGGGGTAGGATTTTCGTGTTCTTGAAAACCTTTTTGAGCTTATGTTTTTTTTTATCAGGTTGTTTCCTTTATCCCATTACATATGGCAGCCAAATCACTTGTAGAGCTACGCCACAGTTCTTCCACATTCGCCAATCTAGTTCACCCAAATCCGATCCCTTGGAATAAAATTATCAACTGGGTCGGTGAAAGATTGAACCTTTCTACGGTCCCTTATCAGGAATGGTTACGGAGATTAGAAGGTTTACCACGCACCTATGAAACGTTATCTCAGAATCCCGCTCTGCATCTTTTGGATTTCTATCGTGCAGCGGCCACGCTAGCAGATGGATTACAGGATTTCCAACGCCACGAGGCAATGGGAATTGCAACGTATGAAACAACAAATACCATTATAAATGCCTTTTCCTTGCAGCCAAGTTATTTACCTCAGCTTACTCGTGATGACGTTAATCGTTGGATCGATTATTGGGAACTTAAATAGGCGGGAGATGGAAAAGCTTAGAATATAAATAAATGTTTCGAACTTTGTTGCTAGCTAGGATCAGAGTTTACAATTCTCCAAGCTCCTGTAAACGCGAGAAATCGCTTCAATAATTTGATTTTGTAGATTTTATAGTCTTACTACTCTTCCTAAATACGCAGCCCAAGCTCAAACATGCAACTAACGAGCGGTTTCGTCTAAAGCTGGCCACTCTGAAAAAGGTTCACAGTGCATTATCTCCCGTTCTCTCCTTAATATACGCCTCGTCCCAATCACAAGTCCTCCAATCAATACAATCGGTCACATCCCATACATCCCTAGTGAACGAAGAGGAAGGCCTACTGCTAATTGCAGTAGTGTTGCTCGTCAGACCAATTACGCGACCTTCCATGCCATCGACTGGTAAGGCCGTATTATAAGGGCTTACCCTTACGAACAATCGATTTTGAGGGTCTGGTATGCTAGCCAGAGTGGTACGAAGCGGAGGATTAGGATGAATATTCCGTCTCACGAAGGACATTTCGATGATTAAAACGGAGAGGTTTGGTAAGGGATAGGGTCTATCCTTGGTATCGGAGGTGTTCATCTGTTCCAGGCGATGATTTTCTTCAGAGTCTGGTCGTTGTCCAATACAACCTTGAACGATTTCGACACAGATGTGGTCCGGAGCAAAGCTGAGGTGTTGGGTAAAACAAAGGTGTGTCAAAACCGACGAACAAAGTTTGGCATTTGGGGTGAGAATAGAAAAAGGAAAGACTTGTTCATATCTACAATGCAACTTGCGTACATTTTTGAATGGAGGGAGGTGTAGATTGATATATCTCAATCCTCGTCACACGGTCAGTTCGGTGGGTTGAAAGGAATCGATTTCTGGGATGGGATGAATATAATTAAGATACAGTGTTTGAACACTTGAGCAAAAAGACAAGATGGTATCCAGGAGATTTGTTGGGATGATTAGGCCAGACATTTGGACGTTGCCTGGTGCCTTGTCCACCAATGCAAGACGTTTGAGGGTAGATGTAATGAGATGTGATTGTGCATTTCGTTTGTTAAAAAAGGATTCGGGAACGAAGATTTCGACGAAGGATATCATTCGTTCTATTCCGATAAGCTCCAGAGTGTCGAAAAATACAGGAAAGACGAGTTTCCGTGTAGATTTTGAGATTGTCAATAGATCGTATCGAGATTTTTCGCGAGGTTTAGAGCGGAGGGCCGTTAAGTAAATAATATGTTGGATTAATTCGACAGGTAAAGCTGGTTTGAAAGGGCGCGAAACATCATAAATGATTGAACCTTCGAAAGGAGGAGGAACACCGATTACAGACAAAGCAAATTCGTTACCGAAAAGAAGAGAATATAACTTTTCCATGATTAGGGCCCTGTATCTGACTGGGAGACCGGCATTTTGACTGTTCAAGTTGTTGTGAATGACACGTCAGACTCGGAATCAGAAAAAGCGTGAGAAAACCCGACTTCCGGATTTATTCCATCATTCAAGGTAACACACCAATTTTTATTTATTCTCCTTTAGCTTTGGTGCCAACATATGAACCATTCCTACATGTTACTAATGTCCTATAATAAATACCATGTACATACAAGAATTTCGCTGAATCAGTTTTTGTTAAAGTTTATTCGCGAGAGGTATACATACCTTTCGATCGCATTGTTTTGCTCTACTCATAGTATTTATGTAAATCTTTTGCAGCCTTGTTTCCAAAATAGATTTGTGTTGACCTGCATAGTATTTCTGTCATGGGGAGGTGATTGGAATGATTCTAGCCGTTATATTCCTAGGTGATATCAAAATGAGATTGATATTTGAACTTACACGATAACCTCAGGTGTTCTGAAGGAATAAGCCTGAGTCGCACGTTAGCGAAAAATCAGAAAGAGCGATTTATGACTTTTCATAACGAACTCTGCTGGGTGGGTCCGGAACACATTGCCTCAGTTTTGTTTTCGATCTAAACATCATGCCAGAATTAAAGCCTGGTCAAACGAAATATCAAATACTATTGTTGAAGATTGAGTTTTATTGTATCAAATTGACTAGGTCATGATCAGCTTTTGTTTTGGAAGTCGAGTGACCACATAGCGATTGCCCCTTAATTGCCTTTTCAATGATGCGGCATGATTCACCAGCTCTATATTCCCTAAGTGATAGCATCGACGAACGGTACGCCTAGAGAACAGGAATTCTCGGGGCATACCGGAAGAGCTACAAAATTTGCTTATAGGTATGACGATGCGCACAGATAAAGAACGATATTACCAATAGGTTCGAAGATATGTCTGTAGCGTCTGGTCTCTGCATTAATGTATGGTCATGTTTTAAACAAGGTGACCAAAATGAAACGATGACCTACCGAGAATTCTTCTCTGATAAGTTTGGTAAATCCACTTGGAGATGTCATCTATTTTATCTAAAGAAAAAGTCATTATATATGAATATCTCGTCCTGTCGATTTTGAAAAACAGAGGGAAGTTTTACAAAATTTTTAATCTGTAGTCTGTTAGGACACGAGTATCTTTATACATTCACAATCATTTCAGCCTGGAGTGTTGATGAGTATTTTATTAGGAAACTGACCAGTAGTTAAATAAACGGCGGGGCGGGAGCCCTTAAGACATTATACTTTCATAAACTATATGTTCGCTTACATTCCATCATTTATAGGACTTGCATAAGTATAGGCTCGTGGTTCCAAGTCACAAATGTCTACTTCAATCTAAATCAACCATCAATACAATTATCATACTCGATGTGACTTACGCTCCAGATATTGTTTTGATTAAGAAGAACGCTAGATCGTTTAAATTGAATGAGCACGTACGGTTGCGTGAGGTATTGCAGAGAGGGCGCATTCAAACGTGCTCCGCAACCAATGCTGAACTTTTAGTAGTATTGGACACACTGATGAAGTAGACGGGGATCTTATTGGTTGCGATAGAGTCGCGGTCTATTGACAGGGTATAAAAAATGTATACGTACTTTTTAGCACTGTCTCAAACAAAGCTCAAGTTCGTTCGTTGGATGGATAAAAAAATTTTTTCAGGGTTATATCATCCAATAAAGCATTCACACTTGCTTCCATGAGTTTGTTAATTTGTGTTTGACATGATGTGTGTTTGTGTGCATGACTTTTTCATACTGCGAGTTTCAAACGGTTCTTGATGAGATATCTTTTCATTAACTTACCTTCCATGTTCATACATACTTGCAGGATACTTGAATTTTGAAATGGGCGATTTGAATCTTGTCTCCAGAACATGTTCTGCAACTTGTGTAATCCCCATTCTGGATCGTAGATCTGAGTTACGAGATCGTCAAATTTGGCAAATATCGCAGTAACAGGAACTAAAAAAAATATTATTGGGAATATTTGAACGAACGAGTGCAACCAATATCGGGTCTTTCTTTGTTGAAGAACCTTGTCTCTAGGTCTAACAAAGGTCGTAATGTATTCGTCACTAGACAAAACCTGAGTATCTGTCAGCCGATTCTTCCCACTCTCCAAAAAAGAACCAACCAAATAATGTGAAAGTTGCTCCTCTGGACGCCGTGTTTTTGATCGTTCACGGATGAACTTTTGTACTTGTTGGAGTTAGGTTTCATCACCTGTCTCGAAACCTGGTGAATCGTGGAAAATAAATCTCGAGTTGCTAGGGAAATGGAATGATTGGTTGATATCATGATACCGCGCTTTTGTTTCAGCTTTTAGAACGTTAAAGCTAGTTCAAGAAGAGCGGGTTACCATCCGTTGGTTTTATCTAAGAGCAATTCTAGATATACGTTCTAACATCATCTATGGTGTCTCCGATCCATCACCTGTGTTGCAGAGATGTTTCAAAAGAGTCGTTTTACCCGCTTTGGCACGTCTGAGTATGGGGATCCAGAGAGAATCATAAAGTTTGTTGTACTTTGAGGTATTGACCATGTTATGGTGGTGGAGGATCAAGAGCGCATTGTTGACATGCATCGCTTGGTTTCTGTTTATCCTCCCCTTTTTTTGCCGATATGCCTTTGTACTTTGCAAGTTCGGTTTCATACGCAAAGATAGTTGTTAAAGAACCATGAGCCAAGTTTTCAACGTTAAATATGGTCGTAAGTCTTAGGAACGAATGCAAGTAATTCCTGTAAGTCAAAAGAGTTTAGTTTAGTATACTTGACTTAATTACGCATGTGACTCTGGCGAAATGTGAGAGTTATGTAATTTCCATATTTATACCCAAGTTCCAATCTCTAAACACCAAAGGCAACTTAGCTTTGGTAATCAGGCCTAGTTTTATAAAGGAATTTTTAAATAATAACAAAAAGAAAGTGACTATTGAGAATAATTATTACAATCCAAAAAGGTTGAGTCATTGTTAGATGGACGAATGAACGTATATTACAACACACCTTCCCACGATTAGCAAACCCAGGCGCAGGTGATGACTCTGAACTTTTCACTCATTCCCAACTTTGACATCGCTTTAAAAAACGATGAACATAGATTGATTCTGGTGACAGATCATATCGCATCATCTGCGGATTTTATTCTTCATCGTGTATTGGCACAAAACCTGCAAAGGGGATCCTCAGTTCATATCACTCTTATTTCTCTAGAACGCGAATTCGCTCAGTGGCGCGCAATTGCTGCCAAGAATAATATTCAACTATCCACGTTTCTACAAAATGGAAATATGACTTATATTGATGGACTATCTATCTCTGCTTCCTCTCAAGCTTCATCAGGAAAGTCCGATATGGGTCCAGGATACTACATCGCTCCATCCATATTCCAAGACGTCGATAAAGTCACTCTCCACTACTTATACACTATCCTTGAAACGACTTTGCAAAGCACACGAACCAAGTCTCATATGCTGATCTTTGATTCCCCTTCTATTCTCGAATTTTTAGGCGTACCATCTCTCGAAATAACACGTTTTATCCGCGCCGTTTTAAGCTTGTACCGATCCAACTCAACATCCTCTCTCGTACTCTTTCGAGGTCATATTACCTCTCCTCTTACAACAACCACGACACCGTTCGACACACCGGTTCTGCGCTTACTTGTATCGCTCGCTCACGCACATGTTGAGGTGCTGTCGTTAAGGACGGGTCGGAGTGGAGCAGTAAGTGGAGAAGTTTGCGTGCATCCTGGTATTGGAGACCTTGTTAACAGACAAGGCGGTCGTCGAACGGCTATACAGTACAAATTAACCGACTCCGGTGTGGTGTTCTTCCAGAAGGGGATGAGTAAAGGTGTTTTATGACTGTTTAAGGGAGATATTGGTTGACATTTGAACCCCATTTCG
Organism: Clathrus columnatus; assembly: GCA_020884735.1. Lineage (NCBI taxonomy): Eukaryota > Fungi > Basidiomycota > Agaricomycetes > Phallales > Clathraceae > Clathrus > Clathrus columnatus. Next base: position 2,496,120 of record BPWL01000006.1, read on the forward strand.
AGGCTGTCAGAGTCTCTCAGTTTTTAAAGAGCCTACCAGAAATTAGGCTAGGAAACTCGGTATGATATCTCGAAAGGATTAGCCAAGATTTAGAAGAGAGTCGAGATACTTATCGTTTTGGGGTATTGAATTACATATGGGTTGATTTTCGGAATGCGGTTCAAGATCACTCTTTATGGCGTATCGTATCGTTTGCTTGCCTAATAATGGACGGAGAAAGGTTTTACTTCGCAAGCAAACTCGTTGGTGAACCGTTTCCATACAGTTAGTACACCTTCAGAGGTGTTTGTTATGTAATCTCCTTTATTTAAACTTCTCCGATATCCAATACTTTAAAACTTCGTAATAATGAATGTTCTGATGATTGGTACGCCGTTGAAGTGGAACTTGAATATTCTTATATTCTAATATTGTGATGACTAGGGAACACTACGTCAAATCCGGTTATGATCATGTTCTTGAACTAAATCCACCAGGACGGTTCGGACTATTAAACACAAACGTTGTATATCGTTCCCCCCCCCTCTAAACATGGCCTTTTCCCTAACTTAATCCCACTTATATGCACTTCTGAAAATTACTAGGTCAGTGACACGTTCATTCCTATCAGGATTTAAATAAATCGGAAATTTTTTTTGTCAAGTTGATTTTAAGACATAATTCCCAGTTAAGTTTTGTCCTTGTAGCCGGACTAATGAAGAGCAGAAAGCAGTAAATAAATAAATTGTTGCTCATCCCAGCATTCGTACCGTTAACCTGGTATATATGTTAGTTTCGGTGTATGTAATTTTTGACTACTCATTCATCTGAATTATATACCGCATCGTGAACTTTTAAAAGTATCTGTCGAGTGGTACAATATTTGATTATATATGAAGTTTTTTACTTGGATTTTTCTTAAACAGTGTTTGGAAAGTTCATTGTTAGTCTTGAGTTTTATGAAAATGATTGGTCCGGGCCAACAGACTTAAAAGCTTCGCGAAGTCGGTCTAAACCCATTTAGGAAATCAATAGTTGATCTCTGCAAGCGAAGCCGCATGACGTTTTCGGAACCGGTACCGGTCAAGAACGAGTGGATATTTTTCTGTTTTCTGAATCCTACAGGTTTCCCTCAAATTTCTTTTAAAAACATACACCATACGTTGCTCACGAGCGTTACTGTAGCATGGTCCGTGCAACATTGTTTAAATTCACGTGACCGACGCGTCGCGAACGCCCAACCATCTTTAACTTCAACTTCAACCATCTTAATAGTGATAAAATATGCTTCCTGTTATAATCTTCATAGTTTCGGCCATTGTGCCTTTCCTGATTGTTCCCTTAACATTCCCAGTCTCATATACGCTCTTTCTACCCTCCCTCCCCGCAACTGGACACGTCCGCCCCCCCTTCACCTTTGTTAGTCTCATAGAATCGATGACCTCAAAATCAACCGTCCGTAAGTTCATTTTATATTACGTGATTATCTGTTGCAAGTAATAATAATTATATATATAAGTATCTGCAGATATCTACCCATTGTCCCTGCCAACTCCCGTCCCAACTGCCGGTTTTGCGGCAAGTGGCGAGCAGACTCAAGAGTCTTGCTTCCCCGCGGGAGTCACGTCCTTTCTCGTTTTTGTCGTTTCCATCGTCTCTTTTTACCTTGGTTACAAAATGGCCTGCCACCAAAGGAAAAGAACTAACCCGGCTCCCACTTTCACCTCCACCCCGTCCCCTACCCCCATTCCGTCCCCCATTCGCCATTTCTTCGCCCCAATTCCCCACTCCTTTGCCCCAATTCCGTTCCCTACCCCTGGTTCGTCCTTCACCCCCAGTTCGTCCCCCACCCCACCGTCCATCCCCTCCGCGTCCTCGCCTTCAGTCCTCTCTGCGTTCCCCCTCCTCACCGTCTGTTCTCTCTGCATCCCCGCATCCGGTCCTAGGGTCTCCCATCAGACTCCTCTCACCTCGCATTTCTGCATCCCCGCATCCGGTCTTAGGGTCTCCCATTAGAATCCTTTCGCCTCGTACCTCCCCATCAGCCGTCGTCCCGCTCATCTTACCTGCACCCCTGCATCCCGCTCCGAAATTTCCATGGGTTCCCAAGACACCTGTTAAGAAACGTACTGGCCTGCCTCAACCTAAACCAATGGTGCTGCCTGAAATTTTCATGCCATCCGTCGCCGCTTTTCCAACCTCCCCCCCATCAAACTGGGATAGTCCTCCTTGGGCGGGAAGGCTAAGCCCATCGTCTTTGTTCGGGCAACAGTGCGAAGCAGTTCTCCTTCCGGACCCCCATGCAGTGCCGGTAACACCTGTATTGCATCGACAAAGCCCGGCTCACTATACCGACGTTCTGAGCCCAACTGCGTTGTTCAGACAACAATGTGACGAGTTCTTCCTCACAGACCACCTGCAACACTCCCGCCAAAAACGAGACCCTCTTCTCGAGAAGAACAATCCCTTTTTGCGGCTGATGCTTGAGTCTATTTAGTCGTATCATCCGAGTTATTGCTTACTTTGTTTTCAACAGTTCCGAGGCAGAGGATTGAGATTCAAGTCAAAAGTTGTATCGGATTCATACTTGCACCAGGCGTACGATGTTTCAGACCAAAGCTGCCACAGGTTTTTTTTTTTCACAGACCAGGCTGGTACCGGTATAGGGTCGCGTTCGTGTCCGGTTATTCATTATGGAGCTTTTACGCTCATGAGCAATCTGAGACGCACGTTATGGAGACTGCCCTCTCAAGCTAGAAGGTCGTGGCTCGTATGCTTGTCGGGGTACTTATTATGGAGCGTTATGCTCATAAGTATCTTTGCAAGTATATTATGGAGACCGCTCTTCTATCGCTTGTGTTCTGGACGGTTTTGGTCTAATATTGAGGTGGAAGTTCGTTCCTTTGGCCTGGTTCCATCGTACAGTCTGGGTAAGTTGTTTCCGACCACTTTAACTCGTATCTTGAAGCTAGATGATGGCGGCGGCGGCAGTGATGGGACGAGAAGGTAAGCGTAAAACAAACAACTTTATGATACTTAATTTCATTTTTCCGATATCGTTATGCTTGGTTGAGTTTGGGTTCGCTGTCAGGGGAAGAGCTTGTTTAACAATGGTACTTCTTCGCCTGCTCACGTGCTGAGGATACATCTGACTCTCATCTATATTCAGTGGTCGTTCTGTCTCTGCCATTGAACCTTTCCGTCCAAAGGTCATTGGTCATTGTGGAGGTCACCATTGGTACCGATTCGTTCTTCAAAGTCAACACATCATTGGGTCATTTGCGGTATGCGTATGGGTCGGTTTACTATCATTATTATCATCATTCATCAAGAACGGGTATTGCTATTAGCTTCAAGTTGTTTCTGTATCGTCATAGATTTGTATCTCACTTGTATCGTCATGTATTTTATGGAGTTGTCAGCTAGAATTGGAGATCGGGGTCTTTTTGATTCTATTTGGTTGTATTACACATCATGTCTGTGTTATGAATTCCCAACTTTTTCGTCACACTACGTCGCAATCTTCTCTCGTAGTGCAGTCTCAGCTTTGCAAGGTATTCTAGCATTTATACATTTCAATCTTTGTCATTCTAATCTAGAATTCTTTTACTTTGTTCATTCTCAAGACTCAGGCTGATATAGCGTGTCGAACTTGGACGCAAACGTGTTACACTATCGGGTAACGTGGAATGGTACGGACAATACAGAAATTTCCTTCGCTGGGGCTGTTCAAAATGCAATTGTACTTTTCGTGATCTTAAAGATGCAAAATAACACCTATTACTGCTCAGCTCAGCCCATCTTTTCGAAAAAACCTCGAACGATCCCCGGTAACATGAGGGCTGGGTTGGTCCGCGTTTGTCAAGTAAGCTCGATAAGTAAGTAGTTAATATTCTTATTGTGTATGATTGTCCCTGATATTTATAAAGCACCATCTAACCTTTTTGATCCTGACCTGGAGACCCCTGGACCGCTGTCCCAAACCATGATGGACTCATCGCATCCCACTAATACTGTCGCGTAACTTGGGAATGGATATTAATTCAGAGGTATGTTTTTATGTGTATTTTAATACCATTTGTACAACTAATTATCGAAGAATGTGAACTTTTATACCTACAGACCATCTCAACATGTTTGTCACGCAATTCTTGGTGGATGTGCGAGCTGTATGTTTCCCATTGTTTCTAATATTTTTATCTTTTAATACAAGTGATAGGTCTATTTCTACATTTTATATGATATGGTGTTTCGCGGTGTGCTATATGGCCTTTCTTTTACTAGGGATGCCGAGGGTTCAAAGTGTTCTAGTAAGTTTATTACATTGCTCTGATTTAACAGCATTATTCATAAAAGGCAGTTACATTAACCGTCCTGGCTATCGAGGGCGATTAATTACACGCCCAATTGGTTTGAACATCGTATGTCCTTGTAGACGCTATGGCTCGCATTTGCACGTCTCGACAATTCGGCCGACACAAGTCTGCAAAGCGACTCAGCAAGTTACGGGATTCCGATAACTACTTGCTGATTGAAAACAATGCCGCCGAAAAGCTAAAGAAGACTAATCAAGGACGAGCGCGAGGCTGTCGACCGTCGACAAGCTTAGATATGACTATATCAAAGCTTTGTGGACGATATCAGAAGTTCTCTTTTCAATGGTAGATGCGGGAACAAGGATTCAAAGAAGCCTGAATGTAACAAGATCTACCGTGAATGTCAGAAACTATTATCTCAGGCATGGTGGGTCATTCGACCGTAAGCCTTTTTGCGCTTTTTCTTCTTCTTTTCTCTCAGAAGAAGAGATGCATCCAAACATCTGTTCCTACTATTCATCATGTAAACGGAGTTAATCGGAATGGAATCAATATTCGCCTTGATCTCGCCAAGTTCAAGAAGCAAAGACAAACGTTGCCATCCTAGTACTCTATTCCAGTGGCCATTCGAGAGAAAACCCGGACGAATTACTAAAGACAAGAGGCAAAAGCAGGAGATAGTTGCACATGCATACTCGTTTAGACTACAGTGGCCCCAAGGATGAGATCGGATGTTCTAAGGGACAATTACGGCCATTATGATTATGTTTACATATCATGAAAATATATGAACCTGTTATGACTAATACAAGCCATTACCATTGGTTTAGGTCGTTCAGTTCCCCGACTGCACATTGAAGGTTTCCCCGTCATTGCACTCAAGTCTCCTAGAGGCCTTTTGACGATTGAATTCCAAGTTTTACCATCAATAATTACAGCCCTTGTTGTGACCCTCGCACAGAATCGCAAAGGAACCGGCGTTAATCATGATTGTTGATAATACTAAAACACTCTAACCTCTGACCGCTACGAACAAACTCATGATCACACCACATAGACTTGCTTGGAGTCCTTGGAGTCGAAACCCGTATGGCTGAAAAGGTTTAATGGTTACAAACATCAGTGCATGGGATCGTTTTACGACATCTTTCAAAACATTGACTTCAGGCGCGTATATGCAACTCTCACGCCGAATTGTTTGTACACTTGATCTCTAACTGTGAATGGAGGAACTTCCGTTGGCATCTCACAAAAAGAGAAAGGAGGATCTATAAATGATATCTCTTTGTTTTCTGGTTGGAACCTTGTTTTTTTTTTTGCGAAGTCCAAGATGTGTCTCCTTGAAAATTGCTATTAAAGGTTTTTCCGTAGACCAAACTACGATCGCAAATCCAGTAAGGTGCTTCAAACTATAATATTTTTCAAAGAGAATTAATGAAAAATCGAATAGGAGATCTGTATTGTTTCTGCGTCGAATAAGGTTTCGGATAGGCTCTTTCCCACCCAACTACGTATTGAAACCATTCTAATAATTCTCTCATCACTAAACCTTAACTTAATCGCGTTTCTATAACTCGATCTTTCCTCATTTATGCCTGATATGCCCTTTCAAATGCTTTCTAGCCAATTGAAGTACATGTGAACCTTGTTCTATTGTTATTTCCTTGGTTGCCATGTATCGTAAGTTTTATACTTACAGAGAGCAGCTGCAATTGTTTTTTTTTTCATATCTCCCACTTTTATCACCTTCCCCCCCACACATCGACGTCGACATGGTCATCTCTCCAAAAGAAAAAGTAAAACCGGAACAATTCAAAACTTTCCGGATCCTCGTGATTGGGCGTGCTAATGCGGGCAAGACGACACTCTTGAAACATGTCTGCAGCGCAGATAATGGGTCAGAAACACCAGTATACCATAAATTTCTTTTGGGACGGCCATCGTCGGTATGTCAAGTCTAAATAGAGAGTTGACTTCACTCTCATGATTCCATGACGCGACACAGATAAAACCCACGGATGGTGTAAGCTGTCGTGCCATATTATATTATGCTTGGTCTTTCTTACAAAAACATACAAAAAAAGCGCGGCATTCATGACATAAATCGCTCATTCCATTTTCCTAGCAATCCTCGGTTTATCTTCCACGATTCACCGGGTTTTGAGACAGGCGACGAAACTCAACTTCAACAAGTGCAAGAGTTTATCCGAAAACGGGCTAACTCACGGCGTGTTGACGAGCAACTACATGCTATTTGGTGTGTCACCTTAATCCTAACCTAACAATCGCTTTGGGAATCGTGGCGTCTGATATCGCTGTTTTCATCATGCATGTAGGTTTTGTTTAGTAACAAACGCATCACGACCTCTCTTAGACTTGGAAAGAAAGTTCTTCAATGAGGAAAGACCTACGCATGGTATTTGGGATCATTCGGTTCAAACATCTGCATACTATTACTACTTTTTCTTCAGTTCCTGTGATTGCTATATTTACCAAATTTGACGATCTAATAAGTCAGATCTACGATCCGGAGCTGGGTTGGCAAGAAAACCGACGAATCGCCGAACAGGTCTTGGATACTAGATTCAAAAACCCATTGTCAGATTTTAAATACCCTCCCAACGCATTTTTGACTATGGAAGGTGAGGTTTTCATGGAATAGTCGAGCATCAATTTCAAAAATTTCAAAACAGACATGCATACAAACATCTCATTGCGTCAAAGTCAAATTAGCAAACTAATAGAAGCGACTGTCAACTCGCTGGACGATTTGACCGTGAAAAAGCTGTTTGTATCTATTCAGCGAACAAACTTGGAGCTTTGTATGAAACACAGCACTAGAAAGTACTTCTTATTTATTTGACTAATAACGGCTTGAAATAACTAAATATTCTTATTCTTTAGTTGCATATATCAATTGGTGAGCACTGCCTTATATACCATGGTTTCTTTTTCGTAACTGTCCTCAAAGCGATGGAAACCCATTAATTTTGTGATTGCCTTTGACGAGATTTTTCCTTGGTTTCCTCATGCAATTGTATGTGTTCATCTTTATAATGATATTTCTTTTTCCTAAGAAGACATAGAACGTAAACTCGGTTTTTTCTTATATCCGTAAAATTAAATCACTAGTTTTTGTTTCATCTAGGTTTCTGTAAGTAGTTTACAAGTATCAGTCTGAGTGTATATCACGCCTCAGTATCATGAGAATAGAATGTAAGTATCACATGAGTCAGATAATACATATAACTAACGACCCCCCAGCTAGTATGTAACCCTGATTTCCTCACTTACCGTACTTACTGCTCAAATCGCCTTTGCAAGGGATATAAGTCATTTACCCGTCAAAAGGTTGGTCTCCTTATAATTTCAAGGCAAGACTACTTGCTAACTCACTCGTGTTCTCTAGTTGGAGACTAAGGTATTTTTTAAATGTGTAACTCAAAAGCGTATATGCTTGAAACTGACGGATCACTTTGACAACAGCTCAAATTTTTTGTAATTGTTTTGTTCTCTGATATGTTTTTAAAAAAGGACGCTTGCCCTCATATAAATACTTTTCAGATTAATTGGTCGTTAAGTTTGGAGTCATTGAAAGACTGCGAGATAATGGAAAGGAGTTTCAGGGAAGTGTTTCCGGTAAGTCGTGTCGTAATTTCTGTAAACGTCATTAATCTAACCTCTTTGGTAAGGAACCGATGGGACAAGTTTTGACTTTCGCAGAGTGCATGGGTAAGTTTTAAATTACAAACACTTTTATAATTTTCTTCACAATGAAGATTTTACAAGCTCTAATCATATGCGCCGAGAATTCATTCTGGCATTGTTCTGCTGGTGTCCCGTTCATTGACGCCCTACACCAATCCTTCCAAGAATATAAGACTAGCGAGTCACGTCGTATCATTGAAGAAAGTATTCAACACATTAGCGTAGCATCATTGAAAGAAGTTCCTATTATCGCCTCATTATGGACTTTTGAAGATTCGATGGTCAAATTATTGCATGAAAATCGACTTCGTATCCAGTTTTTATTTGTTCAAATTTGAGACATTTCTAATTTACATTTTATACAGCTCACCCAACCTATCGAAACTAATAGTCGTCCATGAAGAATCCAGTTTTCAGTAAACACTACGATCGTCAGTCGTACGGAATTACATGATTATTTCTGGCACATTTTTTTTCTACGGCTTTGATGGTTTGCAGTTTTAACATATATACCCAAACATTTACGAGATGTACAAAAATATGTATCCACAAATTCTTTTGTCCAAATAGGTAAATTCTGATTTCACGCACGCTACGTCACGACGCGTTGTCACACATGGCTTCAACCGATGAGAACAAATTAGAGTTAGTTGTACAATTAAAAACACAGGTAACAATTTTCAGGCGACGATAACAATAATAATACTGGCGAAAGTTTGAAAAATAAAAGCAGGAGGATGTATATTATTTGCCATTTTAGTAACTGCATTCTTCTTCTAGCTCTTCATCTTCCATGGTCATCTCAAACCATGTTTTTCCTATTTTCCACGCATTAATTTACATATATCACGAAACAATAAATTCACTCACTGTTTTGTTTTGCTGATTGCAAATCAAATTCTACATATCTTCGGATACTATCTGTGACAATTTGTTTCGATCTTCTTAGTGAAGTAGGTTTTGCCATTGAAAATGATCCTGAAGGAGAGCACTCTAGTATGGGTATCTGTAGAAATAAGGGTTAAAGTCGTATCTTATTAAGAAAAAAGGGAATATCCGTACTAAAATTTCATCCATCTCGGATATTAGAGAAAGTGATCGGTGGAACCCTCGACTTGGATATCGATTCCTCACATCTTTTGGTCTAAATGTCTGAGGAAGGATGTTGGTATAATAATTTGAGTTGCGTGAAGGGGGTATAAAGTATGGCTGTGTAATCGGTATCATGCCAATTTCCTAGAGAACGACGATGTTATAAAAATTTACACGAAAAAATAAAATAAAAGTTATCTCACTTCTTTTTCTTCACCAACATTAATTTCATCGCATGTACTATCATTTGGGCAATCTTGGATCGAATTGTCCGATGCGATGGGTTGTGGGGGGCATAGGATATCGAGATCTTCTTCCTCAATATCTACGTAAGGGATAGAAATAAGAGTACACGATGAAGTGTTTTCAGATCCCAGTGTTCGTTCTACGTCGCTCGACATTGTTGAGGGATGGGATGTTGAGGCGACGTCAACGCGTATTTGCTGAGGATCTGTCTCCTATATTAATCATGATCATGTGAGAAGGTATCCTTTGAGCTCCGCCAACAATTCTGACCCACATGCACATCATCCGATTCAAAACTTTGCATAGTACTTGACCACAAAGAACCAAAAGTTAAATGATAGTTCTAGATGTTCAAAGATTAGCAGACGTAACAATGTGTATCGATATATATACCTTTACTTCGTAACGTTGCCGTGGCTTCGGTCGTGGCGGTCGAGGACGATTAATGGGCATTATGCACCATGGATTACGATCCTCCACGTAGACGTCATTTACACGTGGAAAGTAGATACAGTCCTGTTATATAATCAGTAAAAAAAAAAGAGGGGAACATCTTTATATGTGCGTACTTCTTGAGTTTCATTATCAAAACTCTCTGTATCCTCTTCATCAAATAAAAGACACTGATGAATGCTATTTCGAAAGATTCCTAGGTCTTCAAGTGACGTAAAAGAAGAGCAACGTTTTATCTAGAGTTTAAATTTGAATTAATTATCTCCGCAAAGTTGATATTAGAGAGATACAAATTCATACCAGACATGGACGATCTGTATCGGAGATAGTGTAAAATCGTGGTGGAGCAGAGCACGGTGTGCCACAGCGTCGAAGGGGTACAAAAGAATCTAAATCTGTGTCTATAAGATGCATGATTAATAAACCGAAAAAACGAAGTTTTGAACATACCAGGTTCGGTAGGGGTTGTCGTGTCTGACTCGCCATCCTTGAGAGTATCATCAGAGACCAAAGTTTCGTCCGGAATGTCATCTTGGTATGATTGAGAAGACATCTCTTCTTCTAAATTAAATTACCATTAAACTTCCCAACCAAGAACAAGAGGTGACAATTATGCACGAACCAAAAGTCGGGGATTTTAAGGAGCCCGAACGAGTTTGAGACATGTCTGATTCTCGAGTTTGAGGTTGATCCCGTTCGATCTTTAACGCATGAATAACGTGTCTCGAGTGTATTTCTCTGTGTAGTTCCTTTATTGAGTCGTTTTGAACCCAACAGTCGATTTGGTGGTGGTCTGTTGTGGCGAATGAGTTCTGGAGGATCGCAAAACTACGTCAGAACATGGGCGGGATGAAAGATTAGACAAATCTAGTACCTCCTGCGTAGCATCAAGGAACAACGATGGGGAGAAAGTCTCTTTTGACGTCGAAGAGCAAGGATTATATGACGTTGTTGGTGGTTGAGATGAAATGCCACCGCAGTTTTGGTTGCTTGGAGTCGATTGAAGTTGAGGCATTGGGAAAACAACGAAACAATGTCTTAATCTCAAATCGCCACAGGTTGAAGATGATGACGATTAATCGATTTCGGAATTACAGAACTCTTCGAAGAGGAGAAGATGCGTGAAGGAAATGAAGGAAGAATGAAAATGGGAGGGCTGGGATTAAATGTATTTGTATTTTACAACTTTTGTCCATTATTTGGACTTTTTTTTTCGAACAAAACAACAGATGTTGTCCACTTGTTCATTTGTCCACCGAGTTGTTCACTGCCTTGTTTTGTTTTCCTTTGTCACACCACTCAGAGGCGGGGCAAAAACAAAGAGATGGCGCTAAAAAGACTCGGGTCCTTCTGCCACCCTTCTGAATTTAACTCGAAGAAGAAAATGTGTTACAATTCCTGTTTCGTTTCTAAAACGGAAAAATTATTGGCATGTAATGCCCATTTTGTCCTAGTATCTTAAGATCTCCCTCATTTTTTTTCCTTTTTATACCCTCCATGCCACCCCCCCACTATTACTACCTGCCACCACTGCTATAATGCTACTCCTCGACCTCCCTTACGAAATTTTATATGAAATTATTTCACTTGCTATAATTCACAATGTACATGAATTATGTACTTTTGGGGGTGATGTATACTCTAAGCGACAAAATTGTCTCGCCGTTATTCCCACAATATCTTGGGCATTTCGATGTATATCAAGGAAAGTTATTCTTTTCACAGTATCTCCTACACACGAACCGTGGGTTTTATTGTTATTGTTTGTATTGAACAAATGACTAAAATGCCACCTCGCTTATAATAGGATTCGAATGGACCGGCTAATGTCCATCATTCAGTATCTGCAGAGGATATCACCTTCCAAGTATCACAACTATCACCGTCTACCCATCGAAGACATTATATTCTCTCCAGAATCAGTCATCGTCGCTGGCGTTCGTCTAAGTACTGTGGGAGGTCTTTTAAAGACATACTGGGACATAGCAACAAGACATATAACATGCTTTGCCGCCCTAAGGCACGGTATAGATGATACCCGGCTGTGGCTCCTCTTTCTTCGAAGAATAAAGGACCTCCTTCGCTCGGAATATTTTCAAATAGATTGGAATAAAGGTAATAATACCTTGTCAGTTCACGACTATTCAACGAAATATTACTTGGTCCACCATGCGGGTAAGAAGACTATCATGCCACCCATCCTATACTCCTGGTTTCACTAAAAACGGGACTTTAGCTTTGGGATACCTGTCCTTCCTTCCGGAAGGATCGTCAAGTAGAAATTTTCGAATAAATGTAAGTCATAATACACATATAATGTAATGTAATTTATGCTATGCCACCCACTTTTTTTCGAACAGTCTCTCATGAGATTCCTGACCGAACTACATCGGTTTTCTCGTATCTTTGATAAAGTACGAGAAACCGATCCAGAGTTCTTGTTTAGTCTATTCAATGTACGTTCGCGCTCAAAACTTGTATATATACCATAATCTCTTACATGGCATTTAGAACACCGGGTTGAGCGGATGGCTGGATGAAGGGAACAAGTTTCCTGGGACTAGCCTCCAAGAGCTTTCTACCAAGTTATCCCGCAAATGGATGCCATTTCTCCTTGATTACAGATATCGTCTACTTTCATAGTGGTGGTGTTTTAGTCGTGATATGCTACAAAGCTGGTCCTTTTATCTTGTTCCTTTGTACACAACGTTCGTAATGATATCGACTTTCGTTTTTGTACCGGAATCCTTGAAACTATAGCGCATATACATGTATTATCACTCTTTTGTTCAACAAAACAATCCGAAAAAGAAAGGCGATCGTGTTCATCTATTCACAAAAAACAATCCCCCCCCTTAGCCTAGGCTATTTACGCGATACCTAAAATGCCACAAGTTCCTCACGAAGCGTCAAATGCTGTGCTTTAGAACCGGTGAAAAAGTCAATTAACCGTGATTTGCCTATTTTATCAAAACTAAATCAGGTCTATGATATGATATTTATCGCCGGGCCCTTCCCCCCCCTTTTTTTTAGTGTGAGCCTGTACATACATGCGTGTGTGTGTGTGTGGAAGGTGTTTCAAAACAGCGCGCGCTCAATTGACCATTAACCATTGTCCACGATCAAGAAATTTTACCCACTTTGACCCTTGCATGATTGTCCATTCTATTCCCAAATGGGGTGTCAGCTGTCCCAGCCCACTCACAGCCGTTTGCATGCATGTACCCTGCCTCTCAAGAGGAATTCGGGGGTGGCATAGGGGTTTCATCTCATGGAGGGGGTAAATTTCAAATTCTCGGTGTTTGAAACCAAAAAATATATATAATTTTTAACCAAATTTCCCTCTTTCTCCATGAACAAATCTTATTTCGCAGCAGTCTCTTTTACATAACGGCAGTATAAACCTTATCGGAACCGGGGAAACAACTTGCCATCATTCAATGCACGTTCAAGAGAAGAATAAAAAAAAGAAGTTAGGGAATTGGACACGAACAAATTTCTCCAATCCGGATCCAAAAAGGGCGGCCGGAAAAGGCCGCGGCGCGACAAACTCTGTTCTTTTCAATAATAATAATATTTACTTGGAGATTCATCGGGGAAGTAGGGGAATTTACATAAACAATAGTGAGTTTGAGAAATAGCCTCGAGTGTCTAATAAAAGGAATTCGTCCATATATAATACTATATGTGGACTACTGCAACAAACAAATGTAAACAGATCTCTCCAATCTCTTTTTCCGAGTCCGACTCCGCAACCGTAACCTCCTCCTAGTCCTTATCAAGTTATGGTTTACTCTGACAGCAGCGACTTTGAAGACTTAGATGACGCCGATGAAACTTCATCATTGGACTTTCTTCACAACGTCGAGGTCTCTGAATCGGCCCAAAATCGCGTTCTCTCTGTTGATCCTAATGAAGGTCATTGTCTTGTTGAGAACTGTCCAGATCCGCTTCTTGTAGACTTTTGTCATTGTTATCCTAGAAAACTCATGTCGGATGATTCATTGGTAAGTAGAGTACGATTTTTGAACTTTACGTCTTCCCTCTGAAAAAAAAAAACACGTGTAAAGATGAGTAATATCGAGTGGCATTGGAATATGAAGTTGTATTCTCTTAGCTTGGACTCTCGTCGTAATATTTTCTGTGGTAATTATCATATCATTTTTGTTTTCTAAGATAGCTATTCTGACTATCGCCGCAAAAAGCTAGTGCTGCTCTGCATACTTTACATGACAGAAATGATTGGACGCTTTTACCCGATCACGACATCATCGAACAATATCATCAAGCATTAGTACACAGAGATGGCAAATGGATCGCGACACGTGAATCTTTTCCAAATATACCAGTACGTATCAAAAAGAAGAGAGAGAGAAAAAAGAAAACTTACGCAAACCCGCCCTCTAACACGTGTAAAAAATCTTTTAGAATCGTAATGACTTTGAATACACCTTTATACCCGTCTCGAACACAATGAAGGAAATCGCCGTTCATCGTCAAGATCGCATCCCACCGCCTGGGGTTGCAATCACTAGAGAGGATGTTACAACACACGTCTACCCATTTGACACCTTACCCATACTCAAAAGCCACCTATCCCCCAAATTTGTCATCCTCGAAGCAGGGCGTAAATTAAGTCTTCTCAACACAGCTTCAAATTTAGAAATCACAACAAGATACCCCATCTTATTGAAAGTAACGCAAATAGTCCAGGCCTGGACTTCCCCACGTCCTTCTGATGCTATGAATAACCCGTCTTACCATTCTGTCCGTGTCGATGAGAACGGATTTGTCAGCAACTATCTCAGTAATGACGAGAATAGTGATGGCTATGATAGTAGAAGTGATGTTGAGACTCAACCTATTCGTTTTGGCCTTCGAAAGCGATTGTCAGCGAATGGGACGTATAGACGTGCAAGTCCGGATTTGACTGTTAATGGGACTCCGAATAAACGCAGCAGAGTTGTGTAACAAAATCAAATAAACGCCATGTAATTGTACCTCATTTGACTCCATTGAGAACATAGTCGTCATATCACGACATGTCGCGTCATTTTCGAAGAAAGACAAAAACTCCAAGCTAAAGCCAAAAGCCAGGAACATATTGATTTGTTCTTTCGGATTGATGAAAAGTGAAACTGGGAGGTTTCTTTTACGCCTATACACCCGCAAAACTCCAGGTATGAACTCTGGGAGGCAAAGTTAGCGGAGTTTGTTCGTTTTGCATGCAAGCTGTAGCTGAACCTCCGACTCCCATTGTCGGATGGATGCACACTACACATGCATAGCTTCATGCCCCTTCAACAATACTTATCACCCTGTCAAACCCTCAAATATGAAGTGCATATACTCTTTGGAATAGGAGTCTTGGATTACACATGGACGGCTCAATCTGAAGCCGATTGGTCATGATAACGGCCTAGAAGATTCCGATTAGAGAACAGAAATAGGAAGACCAGAAAATAGTCGTTTGGGGAAGAAAAGTGCTTATTCGTGCTTCTGGGGCCTACCTAAATGGATGGACGGACTCTTATCACTCTGCGGCCTTATCGTTCATATCAGCCTTATCATTTTAGGTTCACTGACCCGACCGTCTTTATAAATCCGATCACACAACAATAGTCTCTAGCTCATTTGTCTATCTATCCCCTTTCCCCCTCACTCAATCAGTCATGTCCGGAGAAAAAATCCCCTCGCTGCCCAACTCAATAGACTTGTCTCATCATCTATCTTCTCTAGCTAAAGCAAGAGTATTGTCACCTCTCAAACGTTTACAAAAAATTAAGCCAAAACCTGGAACTATCTCAATGTCCGGTGGTATAGTGTTGTTGTTTATCTGATGTTGCCTTCTCCATAATTACTCTTTTCATCATTATAATAGGTCATCCGGATCCAACGTTATTCCCTATTGAAAACCTACATATCGACGCGTTACTTTCAAATTCGTTTGCCACAAAGAATGGCAAGAACTCGTCTTTCCTTGAATGGATATGGAGCAAGATTGGTACTAGAGCTTCACCGAAAACAGAGACCTACACAGTTAATAAATTCGGAGTGAAATCCGAAGATATAGACTTAGCTCATGCCTTGCAATATTGTTCGCCCCTTTCTCAATGTTGATTTTCTTTTTCTTTTTCTTGATAATGTTATAGCTGGCGCTGGAGGGATGATTCAGTTACAAGAATTTGCTCGAGAATTTACAAAAACGGTTTATACTCCAGCATATGGGGATTGGACAATTCTTGCAGATTGTGGAAATACGGATGCGTGAGCAATGCATTTCAATTGTTGTTTGATACTTTAACAGATAAAGAAACAGTACATCCCGATGTCTTGCCACTTTTTGTAACCCAGGAGATTCCATTATCGTTGAAGAATGGACATATCCGTCTTTTTTAGCGTCAGCAAGGCCCATGGGAGTGAAACCCGTTCCTGTCAAAGTGGACGGACAAGGAATGATGGCTATTGATCTAGAACGTATTCTTTCAACTTGGGACGAAAATGTTCAGGGAAGAAGGTGAGTATATTGTGATAAAAGTTCAGCTCTCTCTCTCTTATTCATTACAGACCGCGCACTATGTACACGGTACCTATAGGACAAAATCCAACGGGAGCTGTAAGCCTTGCATTCATCTATGTACACCCTTGAATTTACACTATCATGACGAAAAAAATAGACAATGGGCCCCGATCGTAAACTTGCCATTTACAACATCTGTGTTCATTATGGTATAGTTTCGGTATATTTTTTCCCTTTATTCTGCTCTGATTGTTTGCGAAACAGATATAATTATCATCGAGGATGATCCTTATTACTTCCTTCAAGAAGGCATATATGTTCCGAAATCCCTGCGGTGTGCCAAGACGCGAACTCAAAATGAGGACGATCCAACAGTGTTTATTAAGAGTCTTACTCCATCATATCTCAAGTAAATATTCCTTTACCTTTCCTTTACGAGTCCCTAATTTGGGTGGAAAGATTTGATTACCAGGGCCGAGTTCTCCGTTTGGACAGTTTCTCCAAGGTAGGTGTCTTCTATACTCTTCTTCCCCAATAGTTGGATTGATATTAATATAATGGGTTATTGCACCTGGTTCCCGGATGGGTTGGCTGACGTGCAACCCATTGTTCGCAGAACGATTGGAGAGGCACGGAGAGACGGCTACTCAATCACCTTGTGGTTTCTCGCAGGTATGTAAATAAAAATAATTATTATACCCTGCCTTTTTTAATCACGAAGTTTTTCTTCTTAAGGCAATCGTTATCCAACTAGTAACGAAACAATGGGGTATGGAGAAATACATTCGATGGCTTCAAGGTCTTCAAGGAGAATATACATTACGTCGTGATTTTGTAGTCGACAAGATTCATGAATTATTTGATGTATCCCCCGCGATTGGCGTGAAAGCTACTTTTGGTGCCGGATTGCCTGTTATGACTGCCTATTTGAAAGAACCAGTTTCAAGCACAATGGAGAAATATCAAGCCACGAACAGTAAAACCCCACTATTCAGCTTCATTCCGCCTACAGCTGGAATGTTCCTTTGGGTAAGTTTCGTATTCTCTTACAGCCAAAATACTTAAAGCCGACACACTCCCTCAGATCAAATTTCACATAGGACAGAACATCATCCTAAAACCTGGTGAAACGCTGGTGGAACATATATTCGTCAACTTGGCTGAAGAGGGATTACTTATTAGCCCTGGCGCAATGTTTAGTGTTGACGAGAGTACTATTCCCGAACAGGAAGTGGCTTTTCGAATAGCCTTCAGTAAAGGAACGGTGGGCTTCTTCTCTTTTCTCTTTACTTATATATGCGGTGTGATATTGAAATTTTTGGTTTTATTCTCGTAGCAAGAGGAAATGTCAGAAGGCTTGAAAGTTTTAGAGAGGGTTATGAGAGAGTATAGTAGAGTCTAAACAGACACCTCTTTGGAGAAATTTATATTTGGGCTGGGTAAGTTGCGCTTTTTCGTCCGGGAAATCCATCATATCTGAAATAAGACATTGCAAAAAGTGGGGAACGTGCGGAAACTTAAGGTTAGATTTAGGCATACTACCATGTAGTAACATACTAGGGAGATAATGATAGTTTCATTTTCCTCCCGTTTCCCATCGTAACGTTTTTAGGATGGGCCTATTAATTTGACCCAAGGCTAGTAACAAGCTAAAGGAGAGCTTCTTATAGGAGGTGGTATTGTGTGTGATTATTCCATTTTCAGATGAGTGATTTGATTCTAAGGAGGCGCGATCGAGCTCAAGTTTTCAAGGTCGAAATGCCCAATTCAATGTCACTCGCAAAAAGTAGTCATACGGGGTACATATATTTCCGATCTTCACCAGATTATTTAATCGAGATTAGTGTATAAAACTATGGATGGAAAAAGAATAAGGGTCGTCCTGGGCTTTTTCCTTTAGCCCCAGTCCGTACGGTTCCATTCATGCAAAGTTTTCAGAATTCGACAATCACGTTTATGATTAGGCCAACCTCCAGTTTGACATTCCTTTTTTAACGTCAGCGATTTAAAAAGCAAGGTTAAAGTGCTAGTGATCTTTGCCCACCTTTGAACAATAACGACTTTTGCATTTGCTACAACCTTGCTTGGAAGGTTTATCACAAACCATACAAGTACGCAGGATTCCAGAATCAGAACGTTGACGTAAATTGTCGTTGAGCTCTCTTAAACGCGTTATCGAGCAGGGTAAAGTCTGTAAAATTCGAGATAAATGGAAAATGACATATAATACAGCTACATACTAGAATATCTGATCGGTTTTCAATTCGATAGCCGACTTGACCGTCAAGAAATGTATGGACCATCCCATTCTTTATACAAAGCAATGAACCTATAGTGCACCCTTTTGCATCTTCTCTTGGATGATCTGTATATAAAGCTATCGTCCAATAACATCCTGGTATTTTATCCCGTACCAAAAAGACAGGACGGGTTATACTCATATTCCGAACAATCTTTAAAAAAAACAGACATTAAAAATTGTGGCTTTTCTTTGTTTAGGGGGTGCTACATACCTCAGTGATAATATACCAACTTTCACCTTCCTTTGGTGGAAAAACTGGAGTATTATTAGCGTCTGGGAAAGCCATGATATCATCAAGGTCAAGGACATATCGCTTTCGAGAACCTGTCATCTTCAATTCGTTGATTGGGGGAAAAGAAGACGTGACAATTGTCAGTCACGATCAAACTGTACATCCACTCAGGCGCCTACTCTCTATTGGTCCATCGCAATTTTCAAGTTAAATTTTAAATCAATACACATCATGTTTTCCATCATGTGCTAATGAAATAAACCCTATGTAAACCCTAAATTAACGTCCTTGCCACTTATCTTATAAGCTGATGAGCCCTGCCGCTAACTCATATATCCCATCAACCCTATTATATCAAGTCAGATATCATGAATGCTTGATTTTTTCCCAACAGGCATGTAACGTCATTCTACTCGACCCAAAAAGCATATAAAAAGTATGCGTTTTCGAATAGTTCTTCCCAACAAATTTTCAACTTCTTCACTTTCAAAACACTTCGCTTTCTAACAACCCACCTCCTCACTTTCTTTGAACATGCAATTCACTATATTCTTCTCTTTAATTGCCGCCTCCTTGTTGAACCAAGTTGTGGCCGTTCCTGTTAACCCCCCCGTGCCTATTGCGACGACAGAACCTGTAACTCCTATTCTGCATCCTTTGGGTGGTACCCAAGGGTTCACTCCCGCTCCCGTCAATACTCAGGGAACTGAGCCCATACCCAGTCAAGGAATTGGTCGCGTTCTGCCTTGAAAAGATTAACTGAGTTTGTCTATCATTCGTAGTCATTACCCGAGATTTTAGGTTGATTGAACTTGAACAGGTTACATAATTGTCGCTACCGTCCCCACTTGATTCAGGGTGTTAGGCTTATGTATACAGTCACCAGCTGGACTGGTATCTGTAATTATTACTTAAAATTAGGCACTAAATACAACACCACCTACCCATTTACTCCGTCGGGTCCGAGTACATTAATGACTGACCTTTAGAACATTCACTTGAGCTCGACGTTCCAACTAAAACACATACTTCTTTTACATGTCGATCTTTGAGGCACTGGAAGATTAAAATACGCTCAAATCTAACCCTTTCCGAAGGAACTTGAAGCTGAACTAAAATCACTTCCCCGGAACGTTATGGTTTAGATTAAGTAGCATATAACAACAGGAGAAAGCCGCCCCTAGTGAATACATGGTACTATTGCATACAATACTATGAACCGGGGCCAAATTCATGCGGTTCAACTTCACTCATGCAAGGCCTTTATGGGCACTCGACAATCGTGTTTATAATTTGGCCAACATTTTTTCAGACATTCTTCATCAGTGCTGTAGCGCTTTTTTTGTCTAATCTTTAAGAATCAAAATAACTACTATTAGTCCGTGATAAACCATACAAGCGTGCAAAGCTACAGAATGTTGAGATCCCACAGAGAGATGTTCAAACGACATTCGATACGTGGTTGATGGATACTGATAACTCCACACCTGATCTTACCATCGAAAAAATGATGTATCGTCCCGACAAAGTATTATAGTGAACTGGGAATGTAATACATTCCGAGTCTTTTGTATCTTCTCATAGGACGAGCCGTGTGAAAAGCTACATTATATCATGTGTCCTCGACGTACGAAGTAGATCAAAAGTCGCTAGTCAGGTTCGGATAATCTTATATTACCCATACGAGTGACCATTTTATATTGAACCACCGTGTTACTTCACACTTTTCCAATCTAGAGTTGAATTGTATTCCAATTCCAATCAATACTCCCATCAAATTTCCCATAAAAAGCCACCCGTTTGATAGAAACTGAACGGCTTGAAAATAGATGCCGGTAATTGTGTAAAATTGACCACCCTATTCATGCCAACTGGTCACTGGGGATTGAATAACGAATATTGATAGGAGCGGGAGTGAACTCTTGGGTTCCCCGCCAAATCACTGATTTCACGAATTTAACTTTTACGGGTAACAATAGTACGAACAAAGATACAATATCGATAGTTTTCAGGGGATAATATCGCCTATAGAGGATGACAATAAACCCCAAGGCTTGCTTGTAAAGGGTGCAAGTAAAGCAGTGAAGTATTATAAGATAACGGAAACAGTTTCTGATATAAATTTGAATACTCTAAATATCAATCCGGAGAGATTTTTCTACCACTACACCAAATTTTCTAACGTGGGTATGGAATCGTTCAATTCCACATCCAGAACTGATTGGTGGGTATCGTTCATATCTAAAACTGAAACTGGATGGACGTCGTCATCCGTCTCTCTCAGATCCTCTTGTCCATGACCTGTCGTTGTGGATTTGAATGCAGCATTGAGTTCGACCACGTCTGGCCTATTACTACCAACAGTATTACGCTGAGAAAGAAGAAGGTCTTTGTCAACAAAAATCCAGGTTTGTTATAATCTGAACAAACACACTATCACTTTCCGGTTATGTATATGCTGAGCCGTCTTTGTAAACGTTAACGAAAGATGTGGGATAAATTTGAAGTAAGAGTACATACCCTCTGACTGTTTTTGCTACTATCCCAGGATAACGGTCCAAAAAGGACGTTATCGTCTGGACGGGTTTGTGCGATGGTGTACCATCCACCGCGTGCGTTTAGCGTTGACAGAAGGGAGTTTGTATATAATTTGGCTAGAGGAAAGTCAAAGGCAAAATTTCTATACAAAGTAGTTAGGAGAAAAGGGTAAACCGGGTGGAGTTTGATGAGAATTTACAATGAGGTGTTCTATGATATGGGTTATTGTCAAATTAGCTTGTGATAGAAAGGTTCTGTTTTTCACGTACTGGGAATGCTACAAATAATACTAAATCCATGGTTGCGAAAAAGCCGTTATCGCGCCTGTGTGAACCGTTACTTTTTTTAACAAACAAAAAAGGTTAATTTTTTATGCTTTTGTGAATCTTTTATTTCACGTACGACGAATAATCCGATCTATTGCATCATTTGTTCTTGAATGTCCTGTTCGACGTTTCACCTAGAAAACAAAAAAAAAAGATATAGAAACACAAGAAGGTACAAGGTTTCCTTACCAAAGATAAGACTAGACTTAAAGTAATGCATATATCGGCGATGGCCGAAGATGCAAGCCAAGTGATAACTGCCCCTTTGAATTGTTCCAATTGAGAAAAGTCGAAAAGAATCGTACTACAGATGCTTGTCGCGATTCCGCCAACTTGTGATATAATAGTTAAAAAAACGGGAAAAAGCCGCGCATTGAGATAGAGTCGCATACCTAGTGAACAAAAAACGAATACTAATATTATAAAACAGGGAATGGTCCATGAGGCGATAATTTTTTTTATACGCCAACAGATGAACAACTGGACTGAAGTCGAAATGATGACCTAGGAAGAGATATTTAAGCTATTTGTTGTATTAACTGTTGTTGTTGAGGATTGTAAAAATCACCGTCATTAAGGGGTCTATAAGTGAGAACTCAATATCAAAGGGGTGATCAATATTTTGATATAACGTACCAACGTATAACACTAGATAATGGTGAAGTCAATTTTACATATCGCGATGATGTGAAAGATGGATATTACTTACTGACGGGTATGCGTTCTACTGCTCTTGGAGTCCCTTGGGTAAAATCAATTAGGAAAGAAAACATACGCCCCGAGGGTGTAGGTTGGCATACCATAGCGAAAAACAAGGGGTTCATATATGACTCCTATATCAAACACCGTGTTCAAAGTGTCACATATGACTAGGTATAAAACCTATACGCAATCTCGTTTTTGAACTCAAATCCCAAAATTATTGCAAAAAAAAAGTCCTACAAAATATCTCAAGAACCACCTGTCTCTATAAGGGGTAGAAGGTTACCGCAAGGAAATTCAACTAAACAAATAAATAGTCGAACTTGCGATATGTGCGATAATAAATAAAACTCTTTCGAGGGATCTCAGTGATTCCGGGTAGGAGACAAGAGGGTATAGATAAAACATACTTGAACTAACAGAATCTATCCCCAAAACATTATGAGCAGCTGAGTAGGATTTATTTTCAAAATTTCTGAAACTTACTCCATAAAGACCGATGTTAAGACACACTCCGATAAGCAGTGGGCCGAACCTATACCATGAATCGGTGTCTAGTAATTAATCGTCTATGATGAACTCACAAAAGCCCCACACCGGGCATATTGATGGCAAAAGGGAGGAGTAGGTAAGTGAAATGAAACGGAGAGACAAGGTGATATGGCGCCAACAGGTGTCTTCTTCTCTTACGGATGTTACATATTATATCCTGTTTCCCAGAAGAACCATTGTTACCAGAGTGCTAAGCTGTGCTAAGATAGAACTCTGAGGCGAAGGCTTCTCGGCAATGTAGCTAAACAATCAGAAATCACAGGAGTCGAATATTTTTAGATCCTTAGCGTTTCCTACCTTTCTGATTCGTCGGGTTCTGTTTGGGGAGGGTTTGAGCCCTGTTTTCGTGAGAGAGGAACAGTCCATGTAACTTGACATCTGGACTTCTTCTTTCTTTGATACCATCTTTTTTTAGGCTTGTTACAGTAATTCAATTGGATACTTGGAGGAATAGGCATGAAATTGTTTATGATTGTCGTTATGTTTCTTGTTCACGACAGAGATGCTATAAGCAACAAAAATATCCCAAATGGTAAATGGGTGAGAAATTGGGACATGAAAACTGCGGATGTCCTCAGTGAGTGCGCTATAACGGACGGGTCCACTTACTTGACACCAGCCCAGGATTTGCCTAATTTGAAGTGAAGGAGTTGAACATCAAATTGTCCATTTTTTCAAGTCATTATTATCAGTAAATTGGCTGCCTTTTTTTTGATACCATCTTTTTGAAGAACCAAGTATATTGAATCTTTTTATGATTGTCGTTATATTTCTTTTGTTCACACGGAATGCGCTGATTTGATACGCCACAAAAATATCCAAATGGTGGGTGGGTGAGAAAATGATCTTCCTGCTATAGGCGAGATCCACTTACATTAACATCAACCTAGGATTCTTCAGGAATATATTATACCATCAAGTTTATAAAAAGTCATTCGAGTTATCAGCATTTGACTGCGATTTTCCTGGACACTTCAGGCCGTGGGGCCAAAACAGGCTTCGCAACCTTTTAATGCAATAACGATGAAGAATTTGAATAAAAAATAGAAATTAGAAACCAGACCAAAATTGAAAAGAGTGTCCGTCGTACGTCATTTTACAAGTAGGATGGGCGTCTAGACGTTGCGTTTTTTTTTTTGCAACTTTCATAATGACTGTCACTGTGACTTCTCCTTCCTCCAATCAAGAGTCGTCAGAAATGAAGGATTTTAAAAAAGAATACGTCTTGGACCTTGATAACATGATGCCGGATAATTGCAACAATCCAAAAGGTAAAAATTGGTATGTTATCACTCAGGTATGCTAGTATAGTTGTTTTTTTTCTTTCTTTCTCGAAACAAAAGCTCAAAAGTCAAAAACCCTTTCCCCTACTATAGATAATTCGAGAACTCAACATAGACCCACCGCATCCTGTTTTTTGGGTACGGAACGATAAGATGCCGATAGATTACTGGGTTATAGCTTTTCATACGTTGAACGCTAAAGAAGATGCGAAGAAATGCGTTCCTGGTTCACTACTTTGTATAAAGAATGCACGCGTACATGTCTTTCCTGATGATAAACTCGGATTTCGAATTGAGGACCCCTCGACGATCTTAGTAAGACAATATATAAACCGCCTTTCTTTTACTTACTCAACTTTATCAGACTCTACCTTGCTCAACGGAACATTTGAGGGTGCTCAATCACTATCTACGCAGACGTTCCGATTTTGGAGTTCTACTCAATTGTTTTGTTTGTAACAAACCTTCGAAACTAGGCTGTGGAAAGTGTAAAAGTCGATATTGCTCAAAGGTGAGTGAGTCATAATTTATTCCTCCACTTCCCTGCTAATCCAAACTCACGTTCATTTATAGGAATGTCAAACAAAGGATTGGCCGAGCCATAAACGCGATTGTCGAGTGTTTAAAACCTTGTACGAATGGAACAGTGAAGATTGGAGCTAAAAAGTCCAAATGGTTTTCCATACTACGTGGTCTCACTTTTCCTTACTGCAGAAAATGTGAACTATATAAATATATATATATATATAACTGGTATCCTGACGTTGGTCCGGTTTTCTGATTGTTTTCTGGCGCGAAAGAACACTGGATAGAACGACGCGCTGAAAAACGAACGTTCCAATGCGGCTTGGATGTAAAATTTACGGGTATAAATTCTGTAGAGGGACTCGGATATGCAGATGGTTTATTTGAAAAGGCAAGCCAGAACAACATAAATACGCTATATCTCAGCGTTAACGTTATTCATATTATAGGAGTGCCGAGCCGAAGCATAAACGCGATTGTCGAGTTGTCCAAACTTTGCATGAATACCGGAGTTGTATGAACGGGAGTCAAAGTCTAAGATGACTCGTCTTGCATGCTACTTACTCGCTTACAATCTTCTTCTCATCTTTCATAGGCACTAAACACGAATTCAATGAGATGTATAATCTTGTTCCTAAAGTGAATATATCTCGGTTCCCTCAAGTATACACAAATGGCGTGCTTTGAAAATTGACCACCTCATTTATCCCATATAGTTTCTTTCTTCCACTGTCTTTGCTTGGGAACGCATAAACAATACAAGCCGTTTCGTGCACTCAATATATACTTTTGAACCCTTGCTTAATAGACAGTCTGGGGATATCTCAGGGTTATTAGAACACGTGCACTGGATATGTCGTTCACACATTACGATACTCGGGTGTACTGTCGTAGGTAATATTAAAACAAGAATTGATTGTACTTTAAGCGATTACAAGCACCAGTCCAGCTGGTGAGCCCTATTTGTTGAGCCCGACACATTGATTAATGATTTAAACCTGTTTAGGTTCAATCAACCTAAAATGTAGGGGTAATGGGTATGAATGATAAACGAACCGAATTAATCTTTTCAAGGCAGAACACGACCAATTCCTTGACTGGGTATGGGTTCAGTTCCCTGAGTATTGACGGGAGCGGGAGTGAATCCTTGGGTACCACCAAAGGATGCAGAACAGGAGTTACAGGTTCTGTTGTCGCAATAGGCACGGGGGGTTAACAGGAACGGCCGCGACTTGGCTCAACAAGGAGGCGGCAATTAAAGAGAAGAATATGATGAATTGCATGTTCAAAGAAAGTGAGGAGGTGAGTTGTTAGAAAGTGAAGTGTTTTGAAAGTGAAGAAGTTTGAAAATTTGTTGGGGAGAATTGTCTGAAAAATACACACTTTTTATATGCTTTTTGGAGACAAGTAAGATGACATTACATTTTTACTGCGGGAAAAGAATCAGACAGTCATGATCTTTGATCTTTGATCTAGGTAATGTATAGGGTTCTGATGGCATATGTAATCGTAATCGCAGAGCTCATCAGCTCATAGAGCGATACGATGAGTCTCTAGACAACTTGATCAATACATCACACGGTCTTATATGTTTTCCATCATGTGCTAATGAGATAATTCCTAAGTAAACCTGAGGTTAAGCCTGATGAATCGATGACTCATGAGCCCTGCGGCTAACTCATATATGCCATCAACCCTATTACATTAGACGAGATATCATGAATGTTTGATTTTTCCCCTCCAGCAGACATATTTCTACACGTCTCAAAAGCATATAAAAAGTGTATATTTTTCAGACAATTCTCCCCAACAAATTTTCAAACTTCTTCACTTTCAAAACACTTCACTTTCTAACAACTCACCTCCTCACTTTCTTTGAACATGCAATTCATCATATTCTTCTCTTTAATTGCCGCCTCCTTGTTGAGCCAAGTCGCGGCCGTTCCTGTTAACCCCCCCGTGCCTATTGCGACAACAGAACCTGTAACTCCTGTTCTGCATCCTTTGGGTGGTACCCAAGGATTCACTCCCGCTCCCGTCAATACTCAGGGAACTGAACCCATACCCAGTCAAGGAATTGGTCGTGTTCTGCCTTGAAAAGATTAATTCGGTTCGTTTATCATTCATACCCATTACCCCTACATTTTAGGTTGATTGAACCTAAACAGGTTTAAATCATTTATCAATGTATTGGGCCTCATCACCAGCTGGACTGGTACTTGTAGTCACTTGAAATTACAATTAACCCTTGTTTTAATATTACCCGTGACACTACATATTCACCCGAGTGTTGTAATGTGTGAGTTGAATTGACGATAACCCTGAGTACCCCTAGACTGTCTATTAAGTCAATGTCCAAGAATGTATGTTGAGCGTACAACACGGCTTGTATTGTCATTGAATCCCGAGCAGTGACCAGTTGGCATAAATGGGGTGGTCAATTCTGAAGTACACCATTTATACCGGGCCATCTTAGACTTTGACTCCCGTTCGTATTGTAACGGTTCTATTCCTGCAAAGTTTTGACGACTCGACGACAATCGGGCGACGTTTATGTTTCGACTCGGCACTCCCATAATATAACGTTAACGCTGAGACATAGCATACCATGTTCTTGCTCGCTTTTAACAAAAATGATCTTTACACCAAAAAAGGCCGAATTTACAGTAGAGCTCGGTGCTGGTGACTCATAAAGGCTGTACAGGGTCTACGCCGCACTGGAACGTTCGTCTTTGAGTGCGTCATTATTCTTTCGCGCCAAAAAGATCAGGAAATAGGACCAGCGTCGCTATATCAGTTATATATACAACTAGTTCACATTTTCTGCAATATAAAATGGAAGCAAAAGCGAAACCGCGTGGTGCGGGATACTGCTATATAGTCGCTTTTGAACATTTAGAGCTCCAATCTACACAGTTCCAGTGGTACAAAATTTTGAATACTCTACAATCGGGTTTATGACTTGGCCAATCCTTTGTTTGACATTCCTATAAATAAACGTGAATTTGAATCTGGAGGAATAATAATGTTCAAGTTTCGCTGACCTTTGAGCAATAACGACTCGTGCATTTGCCACAACCTGATTTCGAAGGTTTGTTACAAACAAAACAATTGAGTAGGACTCCTAAATCGGAACGTTTGCGTAGATAGTGATTGAGCACCCTCAAACGTTCCGTTGAGCAAGGTAGAGTCTGATAAAGTTGAGCAGGCAAAAGAAAGGTGGTTTTATATATTTGCCTTACTAGAATTCTCGAGGGGTCCTCAATTCGAAATCCGAGTTTATCATCAGAAAAGACATGTACGCGTGCGTTCCTGATACAAAGTAATGAACCAGGAACGCATTTCTTCGCATCTTCTTCAGCATTCAACGTATGAAAAGCTATGACCCAGTATTCTGTCGGCACCTTATCGTCTCGTACCCAAAAAGTGGGATGCGATGAGTCTATATTCAATTCTTCAATTATCTAGGGCCGAAAAGGGTTTTGACTTTTGAGTTAATTTGTATCGAGAAAAAAAAAGAAAAACTACATAACCATACCTGAGTGATGATACACCATTTTTTTTCTTTTGGATTGCTACAAGTTATGCAACTGTCCGGCAGCATATCCTCAAAGTTCAAAACATATTTTTTTCTCGAACCCTTCATTTCCGACGATTCTGAGTCTTGATTGGATTGGGACTTGGGGGGAGAAGAAGCGACAGTGACAGTCACGGTAAAATTGCAAGAAGCACAGGCGCCCATATTCTATTGGACCATCGTGGTTGTAAAATGACACGACAAGCGCTTACGTTATTAGGACATTTCACACTTTCTTATTTCTTGACACAGGATCAGATCTTTATCGCAGTGAAATTATTCAATTCTTTATCGTTATTACATTGAGAGTATCTTTGTTCGTACGATTATTACCCGTAAAAAAATAAATTCGTGAAAGTGTATATCAGTAGTTTGGCAGGGATGCAATGATGATGGGATAAGAAGAAAAAAACACATTGCCGCAAAATAAGCCCTTCCCGGGGGAAGAATCAAATATTGTAATCATAATATAGAAGGTGGTTGAATAGGTTTATTCTAAAGGGATGGTGTTTTTCTTTTTGGTTCATGCTGCAGCATCAGGAGCAGGAGCTTTCTGTATCTTTCGATTTCGAATGAGTAAAGCGCTGAGTGATGCTAGTCCACCCGCTGGTACACCTAAAATAAAGATAAATCTAAGGGCAAGCTATTGATGATGATATTTTAATTAAAAAAAAACTAGTAAAATAATTGGACCATACCACGTATGCGTGCACAACTCTAGTTCGCTGGTCAAGGGGTAATTGCCAAACAGCCGTGATGGAACGGAGAACTAGGTCGAAAGGAGCATCAGGCGCTAGCTCTTTAAGGTATTGGCCGAGCTAGTAGAACAGATTTTTTTTAGTAAAGATTGTTGGAAAAAGAAAATTGAAACATTACTTTATTTGTAAATAATGCACTTCCCATACCCAAGCCGACCATACGACCCAAGAATCCGATGAAGGCGATAAGAGAAGTTGCGTATCTGGTATCAATTAGATTGTTCTCGTATTCGGCTGGAGAAATAATTTAGATTTCGTAAAAAAAAAAAATACTGAAAAACCGTTACCTTGTCCTGCCAAAGTAGGAAGTTGTAATGTAGAACCAATACTAATAGCCCAAAGGACTTGATAACCAGCCAAACGAGCTTCCGAGGTTTGTTCATTGATCGTGAATTCCAATCCTCTGAAAACAGTAAAAAAAAAAAGGGTCAGTGTATACTCAAACCATTCTTATATAAACACTTACGCAGCTACAGCTCCAACGAGAGGAAGTAAAACCATTATGTGCCAATATCTTCCAACTTTACCCACGAAAACGCCTGACAAGAGTGCGAAAGCCGAAGTGACAAGGGATAGAGGTAAAACATCAACTCCTGATTTCGTGGGAGTGACACCTATGACATGCATGCATGAGAATTAGGGATCAACGGGTGAGAAGAAAAGACTAAATTACCTTTTATGGCTTGGTACCATGTCGCCAAGTAAACGTTACTAACCCTGTTGATTGATTAGTATTGGTTCATGATTTCCCATGAACGGGGGGGGGGGAGGGACACAACAACGTACATCAAAGACATCCAAATGAAAAAATTCGCAAAGGGAAGCGCCAACAATACTCCTATTCTTTAATAAACGAATAGGAAGAATTGCGTCCGTTTTACGATACCAGGACCACAAGACGAATAAGATTGCAAGAATTCCCGATACAATGAAGAACTAAAAAAAATCAAAATCAAACTAATAAATAGTAGAGTATATTGCTTACGGAAATAATGATGGCGCTGTTCCAAGGGTGGGTGTTTCCACCTTCCACTAGTGCATATAGGAACATGATGGTGGCACCGATAACGAGAAGGGCACCTTCGGTGATAATCAAGTTTATTAAAAATCTGATTTACAAACGAAAAGGATGGTGTTACTTACCAACATAGTCGATACTGAGGAATACCCTCCATCCTTGACGATTTGCTGGTCTGGGCGGCGCAGGATAATTCGGAAGGAAAAATACGATTACAAGCTAATTTCATATGTCAATTAAAAAAATGTAACATTAAATTCCCTTCTAGACTTACAGCAGCGAAGCCACCAACTATAGAATAGCACAAAAAAGGGTTTATTAACATTCAAACGATTCCAAAAGAAGGGCTGGAAATTTGAATACTTACTAGGAAGATTCTAGAGTGAAACGAGGAAAGAATGAATTATGTAGTCGGAGAGTGAAAAGGGTTATAGAAACTTACAATGTAGAAACACCACCTCCACGTTGAAGCGTCTGTTAGCGCTCCTCCGACTAACGGACCTATTACAACAATATATATTAGCCATTAGGACGACAATACAAATCCTATGCGATAAACGTA
The DNA here is from genome assembly GCA_020884735.1 of Clathrus columnatus. Lineage (NCBI taxonomy): Eukaryota > Fungi > Basidiomycota > Agaricomycetes > Phallales > Clathraceae > Clathrus > Clathrus columnatus. The sequence goes on from BPWL01000006.1 coordinate 2,526,809, forward strand.
CCGATAACGGAGGTAAGACCGAATACTGTTCCAGCTAAACCAAGAAGTTTCGGTCGTTTTTCAAGTGGTGCGATTTGAGCGACTGCAGTAAAAATGGCAACGAAAAGACCGGCTGCTCCTATTCCAGCAACTCCACGTCCGAAAAGAAGGAAATTGATCTAATATAGAATTGTTTAGACCGGGAGCAGGAGATGAATGAAGGATTTTTCACATACATTGAACGCGACGCCACAAAACAAACTACCCAATTCGAATATGAAAACCGAAGCGAGGACAAAATACTTTAATGGAACTAGGTTCAATGTTTGCCCAAAGATCTTTGTAAAAATGTTGAATGTCGTTTGTCTACGGATTATGGATACATCACTTACGATCATGAAACAAGCCATTGTAACAAAATAGGCATTTGGAATCCAGGAAATCTAAAAAAGTATGATTAAAATGTTTATCCAATAAAACTACTGCTGTATACACGAACCTCGTCCAATGAATTGAATTGACTGACGATATGAGGTATGGCGGTCGCTGTAAAAGAAGAGGTGAGTTCATAGAGCAGAACGATGATTGGTTGATTACAAAAACTCACTTAGGATAAGTTGATCTAATGCAGGTAAGAACAGGCATAATAACAACCCAGCCATAACAACGAATAATGGCCATCCGTCAAGATACCCAAGTTCGCCCAATTTCCCTTTTGGCGTGCCGCCATCCGTCGTCTTTTCAGCAGCGGAATCGACCGTTTTAGTCTCTTCAATAATCGATCCTTCGACTACGGCAGTTTCATTATCGTTCTTTAATGTCGTCGCCATCATATGGATATGGGAGGGGGGAGAGGGTGGAGATGTAAAAGTCAGGTGCAGACTTGTGGGAGATCGGTCTAAGACAAATAGCATCACATTATATAGTAGCTCGGTTCTAGGGTGTAACTTGGACATGTCATCACCAAAAGAGTTTGCCGCTGTTAGACTAATCGCACCGGCATCTCGAGAACCCATGCAACATGCATCATCTGAATCGCATTACCGATGCAAATGTAGTATTGCCTAGCATCACACCCGTTCTCTCCGGGTTGCTTAGATAATCCGGACGGGAAGTTTCTTAAATGTTCTATTTCTAAAAAAAAAGACGGAAGCTTAACCATAATATACCAATCCAACGTTGATTGACAGAAGCGAACCCAGGAAAATCTTTTCAAGTGAGTCAAGAGCGTGTGACTATGACTGATGTAACCCGGTCACACCGGACGGTGAGACCACGCACGTCGGAGGACACGTACTACACAAGACAACCAACGGCACCGGACTTCGTTTATAGAAATCATTGGCCCTCAGACGTTTGTATTTGTCATAATCAGATAATCAAGTCTGATTACATATCAAAATGGCATATGGAAAGTCCTATCCTTTCGGAATCCCCCTTATGCTTCCTTTTGGGACGTGTCAATCCGGATGTTTGATAAACCGGTAGTTTTCCTTTCATCTCAATTGGACTGATCGCCATGTAATGTTAGCTAATGAAGGAATACAAATGAACGCAAACCTAAATGGTGTAGCTTTTGGACAACATTACTGAAGAGATGGGAGACCAAACGGGTCCGTAGCGTATATGAAGACTATAAATTTGTCGAACGTTTGAATTGGCCAAGTACGTCGTATCTTCCTTTCACACGTCACATCTTAATTGAATCAATCTGTCAGATTGGCATGCACCGTTACTTTTTATCTCTGATATTATACGCCGCTGCACGTGTTATTTCAAAATCCATATATTTGCGAAGAACATCAGGAGAAGATGGTCAACGAGAGATTAGAGAAACTAAGCGAATCGCGTATCAGGACGAGAAAGGGTGCTCCCAAGGTCAATAAGGTCCTCGCTGGGAAGATTTTGACGTGAAGAAGAACGTGAACTCAAACGTGAAGAAAAGCGGAGATGACAAAAGAGTAAAGATGTCGCTGTTGACCAGAATGCCACCTTGAGCAACCATAACCACAACCGACATCGATGAATTCTTCTTCTACCTTGTTAACCGACGAACATTTCAAGGCCCTGTTTGAAGATCCTGAATTTGAGGTTGATATAAATACAAGAGAATACAGTCTTTTGAATCCATCAACCTCCGATCTGGGGCGTATTCTCTTCTGAGGTGACTTATGATTATTTGTGACGCTGATAAAACGTTATTGATTTGTTTACCAGAAATGGCGAACTGCTGTTGAAGAAGAGGAAGATGAAAGTGACAAGGTGTTGTCTGATGATGATATGGATAATTCGGAAAGTAAAAGTGTAAGTGAAGAAGATTCTGAACCAGATGGCAGTTCAACGGACAGTAGCGGTGCCAGCAGTAAGTCCCTGTTACTAACATTCCATATATATCTCTTTCTAAATGTGATAATAACAGGTCTTCAATCCTCGAGATCATGAACGAACCGATGGAAAAGCAACAAGAAGGACAACCAACCTTCCTGCACCTAAACTTGTTCCTTTACAACGATGAATTTTTCATCATCTATTAGATCCAACAATAAAGTTACATCAGTTTCGATGAAAGACGGTAGGCTAACCAATCAGTGCTTGTGAAGTCTAGGGACGGAGCTAATAGTCATTCTAACCGATGGTGTTATGGAAATGACATGGGTTCCTACTAGCCCGACTGCGCACCACAATGGTGACGATGATGGTGATGGGTGCGTCCAGTGACGTGTACGGTGGTAAAGCCAAGAAAACCAAGGTGAAGGGAGTTGGGAGATTTGGTACAGGGATGGAAAAGTCGTAATGTTTTTCGGAAGTTAAGTAGGGTTTCGTTTTACTGATAAAGTTCAGGAGAGAATTACGAACAGAACATTGCATCATATGTTATGTATTTTGGCTGATGAAAGTTTTTTTTTTCCCCCTTCTGTATACAATAGCCTAATTAATTATACAATTCGATTTTAGATATGCTTGCTCCTGTCATTTCAGGGAAAGTAAGATTTTACGATTTTTGGACACCTGAATTTTGGCCATTTACTTGCGCACCAACCACTTTCGTCTTTCCACTTTTGACACGAGTTTCCCCCCCCGATCATGGGTTTCCATAGTATATGTTTCGGTATCTGTATGGCAGCGTATATATAATTGGCCCCCCACGCAGGCTAGCACGACAGACTACCGAGTTGACGGGTGATGTACGCAAAACTCTAACCTTGGAATACGCGCAACCCAAGAGAACAATGGTGAAAAAGACGAAAACAGCTGCTCTTTTTTGTTTATTTAATATTTGCCATACCAATCGATGTTTCAAAGGGCCAGTCAGGGAAAAAGAAACTACAGTCATTCATTCAGCTTCACTTACATAAATGGTAAAATCACACTTTTCGGTCGTGGAAAAACTCCAAACCCACACAAGGTTTTGATCCTGTTGGAAGAATTGGGTGTTGTTTATGAGATCGTTCAAAAGGCGCATTATAACGTGGATTTCTTTTGAAATTATTTTCTCCCGAACAAGTACTTGTTGTTTTTAGGAATTGAATGATGGTCCAAATGGAATCAAGCACGAGAATTTTAAGAAATCCAACCCGTACGTTTTCACAAAAACCTTTATGTAAAGTGGTTTCAACTTTTGACTGTAGATTACTAATTAGAAACGGACGTGTACTCGCTACCATCGACCATACGAATGATGATTTTGTAGTTTAAGAATCAAGTGCCATTCTGAGTTACCTCACAGAACGTTTCGAATATACTGGAAAATACCTTGGCAAACCTCTGAAGGAACGAACTGAAGTATCAGAGTGGTTAACCTTCTAGGTAATCTTTTAACCTCCGTTGTCTTTTCAAAAAAGCATGTTAATTTTCTTCTAGATTTCTGGAAATGGTCCTATGCAAGGTCAGGCGGTCTTTTAATTCAAATTCTTCCATCCTGTGAAGGGCCTTCTCAGCGAGACACTAAATTCCCAAAGTGCAGGGGTACATCAGTAAATTCGCGTACCTATCTAAATCCAAAGCCGCGGCTTCTAAACTTGTAAATTCATCGATGTAGTAATCTTGAAAAATCAAACAAGAAGTTTTCAGTTTGTAAAACAAAAAGGATTAAGCAAAGCAGATCAGTAAGAAGCCCTTAAATCCGAGGGACGATGAACGGTTCTCCAATGAGAAACCATGTCCTTATCTATCATCTCAGAGAGTTTCATTGCGTCCTCCGAAAGAGAATTATAGCCGCAATCCATTACCCTCCGAGTCGCCAAGCTCTAAACAAGGGACAAGTCAATATTACGGACGAATTTGGAAAACAGATCCCCGATTTCTTTCCATTTGGAGGATTTGTTAATGTCGTCGGTAGTATTTTTATAACCAGTGTCGAGAAGAGCATTGAATGCGGTATCCAACTGAGAGTCATCAATGAGAACGTGAATCAACTATGTTTGGTGGATTACTACTTTGAGTCAGTCACTAGACAATAGGACCGACACCATGTCGAAATAATAACGGTTCTGTAAATAAATCTATCTTTCCCCATGTAATTGAACTGTAAGCTGCGCCTAGTCCTATCAGACCTTTGTGATCCAAGTAGCTGATCGCGACCTTGTTAAATGGTTGGCTGATTTTGATGATGATTGACACCCCGGGTGGTTTCAAAAGTTCGCCTGCCAGTGGCCGGTAGTCATTTTCCCCGATGGCATGACTGTCAAGGTCTTTTCACCAGCTTGGATGCTTCGCGAAAAATTGACCTTTACGATATTATATTTCTACGTGATTTTATACGTCCTGAAGAATACCAAGTTGAAGTATTGGAGATTAGAGGCGCTCCTGCATAAAAGAGGCTTTCAAAGTGCTGATTTCAGTGTTGAAAAGGGCCGATGTAAATGCTGAATTACTTCAAAAGATATTCCTTATCGACGAGCAAATAATCCATGTGAGTTTTTTTCCTTTTCTTACTACTATGTCATCCTTTTAACTTCTTTCTGCAATAACAAGCTTTCGACTCCCTTTTGATCAAACTTTTGTGCAGATTTAGTTTATTGCTATATTAAACAATTCGCTTCAAGTATCATTTTATGTAAAAAAAATAAGGTCTCCACAAAGCTATACTCAACTTTCCAATTTATCTCAATCAGGCATTTAGAGATGATGGAGCACCCATCACAACTCGAAGTCTTTATAATGTGTCAACTTGAACAGAATATCAAATGATGTCTTTTTTTTTAAAAAAACTATTCCTCTATATATACTTCACGTTTTTCTTAATTTTTTTACATGCATTGAAAAAGGTGATGTGGTTTATATTTTGGACGGGTCGGGGATTATAAATACTGAGATTCTTCGAGCGAATGAGTTCGCAACATAAAACAGAATCATATGAATGGAATAAACTATCTGATTTAATATTAACAAGTACCATATCAATGAAAGGTCTGATACTTACCGACAGTTTATACGATTCAAGTTCAAGTAGTTTCTGGGTCTGGTTCTCCTTCAAGTTGGTTCAGACCATCAGTACCCACTAGACCACTCCTTTCCCCCATTTCGGCAATTATCCTCTCCTGAAGGCGACCAAGTGCGGATTGTATGGATCTAACTGCCAAACTATCCTGGGATGACTGGTTTAAGTCCGGTAATTCCAAAGCAGACTGGTTAGGAAGTGATCTCATCACTGTGTTCCGCCGACGAAGATCGCGGGTAAATTCGCAGACGAGTATTGTTGAGAGCCTGAGAGAAAGTAAATATAAATGGACATTCATAGGTATATAGGATATTTCGTACACATTCTGAAAGCTGTTGATATCTTCTCCGACTGACTGTTATGTAAAGTTTATGTAATTAGAGATGCAACAGGGGATTTCCGATTAAAGTATCTTACTGGTGAAAACTGTGGAGATTCATATTGACTGGATTTAGTGAAATGCAGAAGAAAACTGTGGTGACACACATAAGTAATTATAATTTGTGCGGGTGAGATGGAAAGTATGAAGCTTCGATAATAAAAATTAGTCCCAGTGAAAAAGAGTAACGGTAGCTGTTGCATACCAAAATCTTAGAATACCTGACAACTAAAATTAATCACCGCTGATATCTTGATGAGAGTGAACTTACCCTGTTGGAGAAGCAGAGTAACAAAGCCTTTCCCACCCTGTAAGCCTAGCCTTCGCTTTTCCTTCCATAGGCCCCAAACCTGATGAATAACTGAGAGGAAGGCCAATATGTCCAAGAGAACTGTTGCGACATTTTGAACAAGGAACAAAATAGGGACATATGCTATAAGAATACTGCATTCAAAACACATTGTTTCAATTTTGAGTTTTCTCTTACGGCTAAAAACCAGGTTAATAAAAAATGGATCAGAGATAAAAGGAAATCCTACGGTTGTGGGTCGCATGGGGCTATTGTTATAACTATATAACATGTCAGTCAACATATTTCCTAATGATATTGATTATAGTCCACAACTATAGATCTCCAAGATTAAGGCAACACAAAATGTTGTAGAAAGTGCTATTGTCATTGGCCGATATCCTTGGCATAAAGCCAGTGTTCGAATTAAGATCAACCCTATGGGGGTTTGAAACACGAGCACCACTCAAGTATATGGAGGTAGAATACCTTGTACTCCAATCAATAGAAGAATGTCGATAGCACTGCCTAAAGATGCGAGAACATTACATATACTAGATTGCGGCATCATCATTTCTTTTGTATTTGGAGTAAATGAGATAAAAATACCTAGACTGTAAAAAAAAAGCACCTGAGTAAAAAATAAATGGATAGGAAAAAGATTTATAAAGTTACCGATTCAAAGTTATTGACTGTAATGAGGATTAAAGTTGAAAAAAGTGAGTACTTGGAACATAAATAAAGAAAGGTCGTTATTGTAAATTTTGGCTTCCATATGTACCGAATTTCATCATCAAGATGAAGGAGAGATGTGTAAAATAAAAATGCTACATGCGTGGATTTCAACTCTATAAAGACCAACCCTTTGAAAACTACTTACCAAGAGCAGTTATTCTTGTGTCCACCTGTATGGTTCTGCAAATGGTTAATTAAATTAGTATAACAGCGATACGGTGGCATACACTCCAGAGACAAATTGGGCCAATCTGTAGAGTTATTAATTTAAGAGGCAAAATAAAAAGACAGGACAACCTACTCTTCAAATAGGATCTGACTTGAGGTATTCATGGTTTCATCGTTCATTTTGAGTGGTTTGAGCGTTGAAAAGGGTTTCTATATGTTGCAACTCGCGCTATTGATTAGGAAAAATAGCTTGTATTTTAGTTAAACAAATGTTACAGTTTATATACTAACTACGAGAGAATATTATATTCTAGTGTTCAGCGCACAGCGAAGCTGTGCGCGCAACGGATATTCCGGTCTGGTACAGACCAGGATATTAAGTCGTTAGTAAGGAATTTACTAACGTCTATTAACCATTACTAACACCATACAAATGTAAATATACTACAAACGCGAGCCTCAATTGGAGATGAGGTGAGTTGAAAGTGGAGATGATCCGTGAGATGTCCGAATCGGAGAATTCGATATCGGTTTATCAACTCATATCAGCCCCTTGTCGAAAAGTTAGGCGCCGATACAACACGTACTGCACAAGACAACCAACGGCACCGGACTTCGTTTATAGAAATCATTAGCCCTCAGAGGTATCCATGGCATTTTTTCCGCAATTCTCCTTAAAGACGTTTGTGTTTGTCATAATCAGATAATCAAGTCTGATTACATATCAAAATGGCATATGGAAAGTCCTACCCTTTCGGAACCCCCCTTATGTTTCCTTTTGGGACGTGTCAATCCGGGATGTTTGATAAACCGGTAGTTTTCCTTTCATCTCAATTGGACTGATCGCCGCCATGTATTCCGTATGTTTTGATATGATGTAAACTCGAACTCTTTATTTAATTATTAGATATGAAAACCGGGACAAATACATTTTGACGACTTGGAGGAAAAGCCTTGGCCCAACATCATTATTAGAGCACACTGGCGCTGCTGCACTGGTCAAAAGGTCCTGATCTAATTTTGTATGAGCCTTGGGATGTACAGCCGACTGAAATCTGTTCCTATGTTAAAATTGACGTTTCGATTTCTCCGGCAACAAACCTGTCTCCCAAAATAAAATCAACTGAGGACGTTTTTATTAATTATCAAACGGGCGCTTCTCAAATCACTTTTTATTGAAGCAAGGTCGCGTCCCTGACCCGGACAAATCCATTCCCCTTTTCACCATTCTATTTTTCCTCACACTATTTCGAGCCCGTTTGTATGTTTATCAAGGTCCTGCCTGGTCCTGCCCGCGGTCGGGGCTCATCCAAATTTGGGATACTAGTTTGTCCTCAGACCACTACTATTGATAGTAGTAATCTGCCCGCTGATTTTTTGCTAGTCTAGGGTTTTCTTAATCCATTCAACCCATAACGGCAAGAAAAAAGACCAGTAATTTATAATAAACTTACAATGTTATTAAAAGAAGGTCAAGTAACGTTTTGGGCGCGAGTGTAATCTTTTTCAGGGGGAGGTTTTCTCACGAACAGGCAAGAAACAAGGTTGAGAAAGGGGTAAAGTTGATCCATGAATTTTGGTGATAGCTTCAAGGCAGTTTACGATGGGGAGTAAAACTGAACCCTTTGTAAGACGAAAAAAATTGTGATTATGCTCATGAGTTTCCCCTTTGTTCTAGAATTTGATAAGCAAGTACATACAAATAATAACAATAGTTCTTCTGAAAATGGAAGAGGCGACACATGGCGGGGGTATTACCCCGTTAATTCTGACAGGAAATCTTAATGGCGTACACGTAGGACCCTTAAAATTGGTAGAAGAACTACTACTTATTTGATAAACCTTATGGCTAAACATCTTGTGGACCAACTGTGGCATCTTTTTTTTTTTTTCAAAAATAACCAACCAACCTTGGCCCAATTGAGTCAACGTCGCAGTTCCTCGATCTATCCCTGGGATGAGATCAGGGTAATAGTAAGAGTCCCCCGCACCGAACTTCCCATAATGAATAAAGAATAATAATAATTGGTACATATATATATATATATACATACATATGTACGCATGTATGATATGCAATTAATGAATTGAATGCTCCTTTATGGATTCATTGTTTGCTTCTTTTCTTTTTTGACACTCATTAGATCCGACGTCATCTTTTTATTCATAAGGAAGCAGAATAATTTTTTTTTAGTTTAATTAAAGAAGGGGAGATTATCGCGCCCGATTCGAAGAAGAGGAATCGCATGAATTAAAACCTTAAGGAATTCATGTCGAGGGGGTCTTCTAGCTTACGCATGACGATGTTCAATATATTGTCCAAGTGTTACAATTTTCTGTATTTTTTTCTCTCTTTTCATGCATTGAACAAATACAAAGAATGTCCAGATATGATGAATGGAAAAGAAAGGATGTGAGAAACGATAGAGCTGACAGCTAATAAGAGAGAGAGAGGCGCGCAGGCGGGATTGAACAAGCACATATAAGACGTGTGAAAGGCTATATCGGGAAGAAAAGTGTATGAATAAGGAAGACGGGCAATACATGATATATAGGCAAAAAGGCGCAAGGGGAAGAGGGTTGTAAGCGGATGGGATTGAGGGTAGCGCGCGGGTCCAGGACTGGTATCGTATCAATAAAACGTTCAAGCCAGAAAACACACACGACCGGCGCAAAGCGAAGAGAAAGAAAAAGGTCTAGAGCCTAGACTTGCGCGATGCGAAACATGAGAGAAGTGAGAGGGTATAAATCGTTTTTCCATTTCTTGAAAGGAAAGCGTTTTCGGAATATGTAAAATCCACTGTTACCGAATTGAATTGAATTAGATGATGAAATGTATATACAAAACATATAAGCGAAGAGGGACCCACCAGGTTCTTTAATGACAGAAAGAAGTGTCTTTCTGATACTGGGTTGTTACTACACGTGTTTCAGTATCTCGGAATGGTGTTATATCCTTGGGGGTGTAGAATAAGGTTTTTGTATACATTGGGAGCAAAAACTTGCCACTAACCTCGACCTGTGTTGTAACCGACTTTGTGACCAAGATCTTTATTGGTTCGGTATCTGAGTTTGTCGAGAGAGCAAACATGGGTAAGGTAGGTTCATTGTCTCTATTGCGTTTTAATTGACGAAGAGTCATGACAGCGAGGCAAAAAAGGAATAAGAGGGTCTGGTAAACGACGACTTGAATGAGGGTTTCTCGTGTAATCGAGCTCTCTTCAAAAAGAGTGAGGATCCAACTGAGTATAGAAGAAAATGCCTGTAGATAAAATAGTGTTATAACGGGTTGTATGTGTAGTATACGAAGATTACGTACCATCTTCTTTGTATATGATTCTAAGAAACAAGCTCTAATTAAAGAGTGTTATATATGTGTATGTGTGTGGGATGATAAAAACAGAATAGAAATGAGGAAAAGAGGAAAAGAAAGAAAGAGGGTGTGACGAAAAGAAAGGTTTTTGAGGAGGAGGAGAGGGGGAGAGTCCAAGTTCATGAACTGCGCTGTGGGTGGGTTTATATGTCCGGCGCTGATCTTGATTCTTTGGACGGAATCAAAAAAAAAACCACCCCAAGACGCTCAGATCCATCTTAGCTTTTCTTCTTTTTTTTTTGCAAGGGAAAAAAATTAAAAAAAATGGTCGCCGTATCTTTATCTATTTTTAGGAAAGAATATATATATATTACGTCCCTTTGCGTTACAATTCAATCGCGTCCCAAAATCAGAATATAATTTCTATTTAGACTTTTTCTTAGCGGTGAGGAAAACCATCCATAGCCGCCATTTCCCTCCACCGTCATGGCCGTTCAATGGCTTTTTATTCCCATAATTGAAACAAATCGACGGGAATTTTCCAGTACATTACTACTTATATCTCGGAGATTCAACGTTTGCCTCTTTTTTTTTTTAACCCCTTCTTTAGCCTCACAACGACACCATGGAATCGTCACGAATCGCAAATCGTGTGTGTGCGCGTGTGTGTAAGTATGTGGGGAATGATACTTAATATAGTTACCACAACAACCAAGTCCAATTGCAATTCAAAAGAAAGAAAAGAGAAAAAAAAAACTATTTGGGGGTAATCACATTAAAGACCGGCCGTTGACAATTACGTTATGTGTTATTATTATAGTGAGACCAGCCTCAATTCAATTTGCGATGTAATTATTAGCAATTTAACTAGTATTTAGCTCGTTCAAAACTTTGGTATTTAATTCCTCGGCATCCGACAAAGCTATGATAATACGCCTCCGAGGACGCAAGGCCATCGGCAGGCTTGGCACAGGCCAACATGACCAAGGCACAAACCAGCCTATGGCAGCCATGTATGTATGTACATAGCTAAAGCCATCCGCAGAGACGTCTCCACGTCTTGTCTTTATTCCACACTGGGATGAATAATTATTAATGCATCACATAATTTTTTTTCTTTCTTTTTTTTTTTTCAAATCAAGAATTCGAATACTTGACGAGTTCCCTGAAAAAGAATTCAAAAAAGAAGCATGCGTCTGCAAGTTACATAATTCCGTCCACATGCACACCGATACATACCCCGTCGCTCAGGTTTTCTTTTTCTTTTTATACTAGTTAAGCCAAAAAGAAGTTAGGGTGAGCGCATCTTGCCAAAATGATATTGTCCCAGGCCAAATCAGGAAGTTGGGTATGGTACCGAAAATATCATCAAAGTATCTAAATATGATTTTTTTGCCAAAAATGACTCCTGAACTCTCGAAGAAAACGGAAATCCTAAGAGAAGTCATTTTTTTATTATGGAAAGGGGAAGTTTCATCGATTTTCTCATCGGTTAAAAAAAAAAAGAAAACTTCAAAAAGTTTTACACGCGAGTCTGGCGCAATTGAAGACACCTTTAATGGCACAATCACACTTCTAGACAGATTCTCACAACCGAGGTACATTATTAACCCTTTCCCTTGTACTTTTTTTCAAAATCTCTTCGCATTCGGGCTAATCAACTTCTTTATTGTCAAATCCCTCCGAAATCGCAAGTGAGACCCCCTCAGAGTTAGTATATCCACATCAAAGTTCACCACCCCCTGTCCATCAAGCCTACCTACTAGATAAGATATCGATATCTCCCTCCCATTCGTTCTCATGGAAATAAAATCCCCGAGTTTATTTATTTTTTTGGTAACATAAATTATAGATACTATCTCAAAAAGAAAAAGAAAAGAAGGGAAAATTTGGTTAATTAACCTTAAAGGCTTTATAAACCTTCCAATGTTCTAATTTTGCATTAATAATCTGTTGATATATATATAGAGTATGAGAAAATAACTCGAGCTCCCGGGTGTGCTACTCAGTAAAAGTTACTGGGTTCTCGTTTTGAGGGTAATAATATTTGTCGTCACTGGTTGGCAGGCTTATCTCCGATAACTGCGATGATGGGGGGGATGATTGATCATTAAAATCGGAATCATTAAAGCGAACGAAATCTTCAGTTACACACTGCGTATGCTGCATGTCGTTCGTAGATGCATCCACACTGTCATGAGCATAAAACACCCTTGTACAAGAATCAATATACACTAGTTTTAAGGTTTAAAAATAAACATTAATAAACACTCACCCTTGTTGGGCGGCGTGGTGGCTTGAGTAATTAGTGCACTCCGGCTCGTACATTGAATTGTGGTATGGTTGTGGTTGTGGTTGTTTTACAAGGAGATTCCCCTCGTCGTCATAAACGTCATATTGAAAATCTGAATTATAGTGTGGTTGTGGCTGTGGTTGTTTTATAAGGAAATCCCCCCCATCGTCGTAAACGTCAAATGAATTATAGTGTGGTGGTATCTGTGGTTGTTTAGAAAGGAGATTCCCCTCGTCGTCGTAAGTGTCATATTGAGAAACTGGAGAAAACAGGCTGAGATATTGACCATTGTTGTTCTCGTCACATTGGTAATAATAGTTATTATCGCTGTCAGGAGTATCTCTATGCATGTTCTAGAAAAAAGAATTCTTAATAAAGTAAATCCTTGTTTCATTAAAACAACAACTTACCGATCCATACAAGGCAGTAGAATCCACACTACTCCCTATACTATCCTCCGATTCTACACTATCCCCCGAATAAGTACTCGAAGGTGACCCTAACACCCCAGGAGAATAATAATCCTGTGCTGAATCATAATACACGGTATCTGCCAGAGGGGCAGGGGCTATACAAGAAGAGAACCAAATTAAACAATCGTGCACCGCTGATAAATCAAAAAAAGCCATACATACCATAATCATGCTCATAATACATTGATGGGTTCATATATGCACCGCTTGTTATATTACTATTAGGGTAATGATTTGCAACAACATTTTCCCCAGCATGAATGTAAGCTTCTCCATAATCTATTAAAGAGTTTATCAATAAAGACAATGTAGAGCAAAAGAGAGAGGTGCCGTACCTTCATCCATCGACATCGGTACTGGAGTTATGGAACACGAAAACTCGCATCCAAAAGAACCATCATTACCCATAGAGAAAGGAACCCAGACAATACTATCTAGAGAACGCTCATCATTCTGTCGATATTGAAGGTTTGAGAGTTGAGAGTAATCATTGTACATCTCTGATAAGAGATAGAGGAAAGTTTTTTGTTTGATGAAAACTGAGCACTGAGTTTTGACGTCAGAAAGTTAGGTATTTATCCTCAAACCGGGACAGTGACAATGAGGCAAAAAGCAGTTTTTCACATGATCATCGTAGTTTGCCGGTGGAACCGTGGCTACAAATCATGGTCATCTGTAATATGCCGTGCGGCAGTTTGATATGCAATTTATCGATGAGCCATGGTCGACTAGAAGCATGTATGTACTCCGAGGGTTCAAAGAGAGCCATGGCATGCACCCCAATCAAAGAAGCTGTGTTCATGCGCGCCCAAATTCAAACCGTGGTTCGGAAACGTGTGATAGAAGAAGCCTACTAGGCTATGCTGACGGGTCATACTTATGCTTATATAGTTTATGTGACCAGGACCAATATGGGAAATTGACAAAAAAAGACATGGGATCTAGGTAATACACGAGGGGAGAGGGGATCTGATCTACCAAACCGAACCAAACCATCAATCAAATATGACCTTTTCAAGTCAATGCGAGTTAATTATGTGAGACAAAAACAACAAAACAAACACAACCACGGCTACCACATTCCAACCCAGATATGACAGTGATGAGGGAAAAGAAGAAAAGAAGAAACCAAACAAGAGACAAAAACAAAAACCAAGGCTCACAATTTCAATTTCTAGCCTTATCCTCAAAACAACAACAACAATACATCATCTAATCAAAATCCATTGCCGCTTCTCCAAATTGTACACCGCCTTCTTGCGTAAAGATAAGCATCTTTCGTCGACCTAATTCGGCAACGCAATCTCTCACTTCTTCAAATGTGTAACAGATCGTTCTAGAAATTTGTGGGTCGAATCCATCGTTCATAAACGCCATGAGAGTCTTAAGTGGTATATCGATAGCGCCCTTTAAAGTAGTCCGGAACAGATATGCAATACATTTATGAGTATAAAAGAGCCTAGAGAACAACGCTTATTAATTACTACCAAAACTAAAATTGGGAATTCATACCGGGCTTCCTGAGAAATTCGAGCCATGTAAGTGAAAACCGGTCGGGGAGGAGGGATTAATGATATAGGAGGACTTCTACTTCTGCTTTGACGTGAGCGCTTTTTATTTGGAAATGAAGATCGTCGGTCTTCTCGCGCAGGTGAGCGATTCTTCATCCCTGCTGTAACAGAATGGCGAACGTGGTTGCTACTACTCCCAGGTGTATCATATTGACGAGGTAAGGAAGAATGTGGTGGTGGTGGAGGCGAACTAGTTCGTAGAGGTGGAGGAGGGGGAGGGGGAGAACGATATATACCGTTATTAACTAAAGAGACAGAATGTCTTGGCGAGTGAGAGATTAGACTACCGGTATGCTGCGGCACAGCCTGGGGGGAATGGTACGGATCAGGCGTAGCGTATGGACCTGACGGAAGAACAGGAATTGGAGGAAGACGAATAGGAGGCTGCTGTGGTTGTGACTGAGGAGGCTGTGATTGTTGTTGTGGCGCGCGATATGGAATGGTAGGAGATGTCGAAGTCGAAGATCCAGAATAGTTCGTTTGAATAGTTGGTCGATGCTGTTGTTGCGAGAGTGGAGGGAGCGCTGGCGGTGGCGGTGGCGGTGGCGGTGGTGGTGGCGGTAGTGGTAAGGGAGAGGGAGCAGGAAGAGGAGATTTACTAATTGGCCTAGCTGTTGTTGTTTTACGAAATGAAGTCGAATCGTCGTCACTATCCCAAAAGTACCTTGAACGTCTTCGCGCAGGTGAGCAAGCAATCGGAGTGGGTTGAATTGGAGCTGACAAAGGAGGAGAAGGAGAAGGGGGTAAATTCGGCTGGGACTTGGGTTCCGGGGAAAGAACATCCATGTGAGGGGAACGATACGGCTCACGGGGTAATCTCGGAGATTCATACGTCGGAACGACAGGCCTATGAGGCGTTTGGGATCCAATTTGAGAAACGCCGTTATTTTCTTGTTGTTCACCATGAAAAGAGCCTTTCCCAGGAGTGCGGGATGTCGATCGAGGTACAGCTTCTCCCTGACGTTGTTGATATGGAGTGTTGTTGTTGTTGCTCTCTTCAATAGAAGCCGTGGAATGTGACCAATTACGGGTTTTCAATGACGAAGGATCACTCGCGACTATTGGATCATTCCCACGGTCGCCAGCTGTAACGTTGTTATCTTTGAGTTCAGGCGGCTGAATCGACATGAGTTTTCTCTCCATAAGTTCATCATCACCATCCTTCACTCTCGTACCACCACTGCTGGTGGTGACCACAGATTTGACAGGGCATCCGTTTTTCTCGTAATTTTGTAATTGGTAAACAATCCATCGTTTACCTTCACCTGGAGGGAATGGTGGTAACGATGTCATTTGGGACAAGAGCGAGGGTGGCATAGCTTCCACATCGAAATACATTTCATAGCTGTTGTCAGTTGTGTTATATTGTGAATGAGCGTAGTGATTGGATAACATAGAAACGGGGGTACAGCTGAAAAAAAGGGGGAGGGGGGATAATTTTTTAGCTTATCTTTTGTAGAAAAAAGAAATGCAAAAGGAAACTTGCAAATGTAAACATAACGATGACCCGGGTAGGGATGGTTAGGTGGTGGTGAAGGAGGCGGAATAGGAGAAATTGAGCGCCGACCAAGAATGCTTGTATGTCCATTCTGGTGTCGACGTTTGCGCGGTCTCCCTCGCGGCCGTCGACTCGATGAATGTGGCAAATCATCTGCTTCAAGATCACCGTCCGATTCTAACTCTTCGCGTTCTGCTGGCTGATGTTGTTCAGCGGAGGCTCGTGAGATGGATGGGGTCGCTTGTCTTGGAGGAATTTGAATCATACTCGTCGAATTACGTTGTACGTTGCTCCTCGCACTAAAGAAGAAAACAGAAATAAAATAAAATAAAATTACATCATATTATTTTTTTTCCCGCTTCTTCCTAATTTTATTACGGAACTTACCTAGTCTGTCCGTTTCTTTTAACGCACTTGCTAACGTGTTGTATCCAAGGAGCTGTACAATAAGTTGAATTTTTCCTTAATTGAATCCACCTTCCACAAACGCCGCAAAGGACCCGATGGGGTTCCACAGTTGTCGCGTTGGGATCTGACTTGAGAAGTTTCACACGCTCCGATTCAGTTCGGCGAATTTGAGGCGGACTGGTGATAAGGTAAGGTGATGATTCGGACAAATTCAGTCCACTGGGACCGGGATCACTACGCCGAGGATGATGAGGACGAGTAGACAAAGTCACCGGACTCGTGCTAACGATGGACGAAGGAGGAGGTGGGAGGGCAGGAGGTGGAATAGTTCCACGGTTGACGACAAGGCCGGGCGGTCCTAAATTAGGAACGACGGAAGAGGAAGGTGTAAGAGTGTTATCCGGTGGCTGTGCAGGCACGACTGAGGAAGCTGTATGTTCTCGTTTGGGTCGCTTGCTGGTACTCAGTGGTTTAGGAGATGGTCTCTTTCTTCGGCTGAAAGAATATGACAAACGGATCAGCGTCTAAGTGTGAAGAAAAAAAAATAGGGGGAATAAATCATATACCATGTTAGTTTGTGTTCCGACCACGCGATAGAACAATAAGGCCTGTCCTTTCTTAGGTGTATCCATGTATCGCAAAAGGCACAGAGGACTTGATATTCTTCAATTTCAACAATTTGTTTATCTTTACGGAGAAACATCAATCGCTCTTCCTCGCCTAATCGCACTTTATGACGACGAAACGGTGTTGTATCTTCAATCAGTGAAACGGATGACGCATCGGAAGGAGTTGGACTATTAATTGAACGATCAAAACTGAGCGTGTACTTTTTTTTTCAAACAAATATAAAAATACCTTGCTCTGCTACACTTTCTGCTATGCATCTCCCATAGTCCCGTCGGATTACCATCCCCATCGGTAGTATTTATCAACTCTTCACAATTCGTACATCGGATCGATTGAAACGGGATCTTGATAGGTTTCGAATCCTGTGACGATGATTGAGAGCGTTGAGGTTGACTTCGGAACTTGACTGTTGAAGGTTGTTCTGGTGATAAAAGGTAGTTGATGGAAGTACGACTCTGTCTGTGATGGGCGATGTCAGGGTCCACAAGCGCCCATTTAGGACCAGCGCGATGCAGACAACATACCTAGTTGGAGGTCCGGGGTCAACCTGCATGATGACCTTTCCCTTCCTTTATGATAAAATAAAAATGAACTGAAGGAATGAAAAAAAAGATAAAAGATAAAAAGATAAGAGTATTAGAATTTCGGAAGTGGAAGAGAATTTAGACGCCATACAGTGCCTCGATGTCTCGATGTCCCTGCTGTTATCTTGTATTCCAATATTTAATTATACTATTCGATGAGTAAACACGATAATCATATAAAATATAGCGGATTGAAGAATATTTACCAGTTCAAGGGATTATTTCTTAGGAAAAAAGGCCCTGGCTGGGAGAGTGGGGAAATATGGCATGAGGGGTTGTCCGATGGATCGGTTATGAAATGTCAAAGAAAACACTTACAAGGTGAAATTGTAGATTGAAATTCAAATATCTTGAATAAAAAATAATAATTTAATAAGCGATCAAAAAATAGGAGATCGAATAAAAAGGAGAAAGTGTTTTGGAAAAAGCAAAGATGAAGAGAGAGAGAAAGAAAGTAGTGGAAGAAGCAGTGGAATGGGTGTTTTAGGAATAAACAAAGCCCATAAAAAGAAAGGATGACAAATAGAAAAAAATTATAAATACCTACATCGAAATATTTCGAAGAATATCCGATAAAAAATGGTGGGGATGATTTGAGAGATTTGGAATGAGTGTTAGGAGGGATGGTGATTGCAAAAACCAAAGGATAGCATACGGTGAATAAACTCCGACCAAACTCGACTCGTTCAGTGCCGCTCCTGCCGAAGCCTTTTGTTACTCGGGATGATGCACTCTTCCTAAACAGGTTTTGGACTTTCCTATAAATCCTATAAATAAAATTCTCAAAATTTATGAGTTTCATGAATAAATCTGGACTTTTAAAAATTATGGAATTGGAAGAAAGAAGCAAAGTTTTGGCAGAAAACTCAAAAAAATTGCTGCGACGATGGAACTTGGTTTGGGTTATAATTCCCACGGTAAACAAGTATGTATCGGCAATCAGATCCTAATCGACTTTACTTTTGAACGATAAGAAAGGATCCTTTTTTGTGTAAAAGTTCATTCTGAAACAAAGCGAATATTTGCTAAGAGTAAATATTTCTTTTTGAGGAAAGTATTTGAAAATGAATCAAGGAATAAATTGTTCTTATATACATCTCTAGAAGAAGTTTGATACCGAAGGGTTTTTATAAGTCAGTACCTTTCCCCGCTCGCTAAATTTAGAAGGGTCACCATGCAATTCATAGAACCAGCCCGATTTTATGTATTCATAAAACAGTCGATACGCAACCCTTTTCCCCTCCTCTGAAAGATGTCCGTCCGCCCGTCGTAGATGATGATTTCACCTCCTCTTAAGGGGGAATCTCAAATCGTGGTAGAGCTCGTGTGCACCGAGATCTCCCCTTGGAAATAGATTTGATCCGAAACGCAGATGTGATAATTACGTGATACATTCTAAAAATGAATAGGCACTTCTAAGCGATCTCGTGGAAGTCTCCGGATTCGTCATTCAAATGAATAATTTGGCCATGGGATCCTTTTGCATAAATTTGCTCCCTCTAATTTAAGGGGGAACAGTAGTAATAATTGAGCTGCTCGCTTACTTCGCTTGTAGTTTAAACGAGACTCTGGACAATAAAGTTTGTGAAATTAATTCCGCGCCTCAATTATACAAACTTAATCTAAGGAAGGTGATGTTAAGTTTTCCGAACTGCGCTCGTTTACATTCTCTTTTTTTAAGCCATACAAAATATACACGCATTCTTTGCTTCTCATTAGCCATGGTCGAAGGAGTCAATAGTCAAGTGAATTATTACCCTTTGTCCGCCCTAGAAAATTTATTAATATGAGACTAGGGGCGATCTATATTTTTGATACAATGATGGAAGAAAATGAAAAAGAAGACTGGGAGGTATATATATTATTGACAACCAGTTTTATCGTGCGAGACTAGGATCAGTCGCCGTTCACACGCACACCGTTCAGGGAACTTGCTCTTTCACTGGATGACTCGATTTATGTGTTTATTTATCTATATACAAAAGGTTGAATTTGAATGAATTGAAGAACCTCTGGGCTGTTACTAGTATGTACTATAAATAATATCATGTGGGAGTCCTCACACTTGTTTTCATTGGTGTCATCCAATAAGTAATTGCACCTTTGTGTACCATATATGTCCAACGCATGAGTAGCAAAGAAATACAGCCTTGGTTACAGTCCAGGGGAGTTTGTTCAAGAATCAAATCGCCGATCCGGACTAAAATAAGGTCAGATCTCAGCATACCTGGACAGCGCTAGTGATTAACCTAGGACACGTGGGCCAGTAAGAACCTGGCGCGCGCGCACGCTGGGAGACCGTCCACTAATCTGGCCATACTATTATTGATTAAACAAGCATATTAAGGCACTTGGAGGGTTTTTCTCGTCCAAGGCTTGTCCTGGCGGAACAACGATGGAGTCTTAAAAGAAAATGTTAAAAAAGAAATTGTAAGTTCAAACCAACCTTTCTGAGATTGCCTATTTTAAATAGAAAACAATAAGACTAAGGCTTGGATAGAGTATTCAGCGCCGGGCCACAGTATAGATGACTAACGGAGATTTTGTTGAAAGATTTAAAGTCCTAAACACACCCGGATTCACGGAAATTATCGAGTGCGGGTGTGTATATATTAGTCTTCTACATCAATTTTTTCTTCTTTCTCACTCCTTTCTGTAGTCACACAGGACATTCCAGACCTGACTACGTATTTCCATTGTGCTCCCTTTTTGCTGAGAACCCAAGAGAAAATTGGATACATTCTATTCCGGCCTTGACGACATTTTCATCGAACTTCCCCCAATGCAAGTACCATATAACGCATAATCCCCCTTCGCAGCTACACCCAGCATCACTGTCAAAGCAAGAGAAACCCCAACAATTGCCTTTTTAACCATGGCATCTTTCAAGATGAATATCATGGCGAAAGGGGTTTTCCGTGAAATTTCCAAGGTTTTTTGGAATCTTGGCCCAATAGAAATGCATGCTTAAAATCAGTGGCCGGTGTCACATCCCTCAGCACCATGGCAGCCACCGTCGCGCTCCAACGGGTGTTCTAGAGCTTAGCCCCAATTTAGGTGCCACAACACTCTCAGCACCCATTTCGCGCGTTTTATCGGCCTCCATCAGACCATTCCTTTCTGATGCTTGATATATAACGCTCTCTTTCTTTGCCACCCTCGGGGCCCCTAAACCATCAAACGGCGCGTTGAAGTTGAGTCCCTCCGCTCTTTGACGATGGATACAAGGAGAGGCGTTTGTTCAAAGAGAAAAAAAGCATGAGAAACCTTACTTACCACCTCGAGTTTTGATTTGCAATTGGTGTCCGGTACAAATAAAGTCAGGGAATAGTACATGTTATATATATTTATTTTAAAAAACCGTCACTTTCCGCACAAAGGAATATTGTACGGGACTTTTTTTAACAAAGGTTATTTTTAGAATAAAAGGAGTTCCGCGACATCCATTTGGTAATTCAGGAAAAATGAACTGTATCCTTCTTATGTAAGGATTGTACCTATTTACTACTTTCTTTATCAGGTACCCCAAAACCATACTAAACCAGATAAAACAAGATCATTTCTCTCAATAAATCCTTTAACATCAAAACATCTCCGAGCAACAAATTCTTCCCCTACTACATCACCCAATTCAAGGCCATGGTAAGGATGTTTGGGGTCTTCGGGTTCTCTCAAAAGAAGAAACATATATCTGTGCGGAGCGGCACTGGACGGATGGAGAATGGAATCCGAAGATTACGGTAAGTTGAAACCAAGGAGACAGTAATATGATGGTTTTACTATTACCTGCTGTCTTTCACACCGGGACTGATGTAGCTTGTCAGAGTACGAACGTTTGAAGATTGGGTTGGATCGGTTGTCAATGGTTTTACCTGCTAACGCTTCAACCACTGTTGATTTTATTTTTAAGGATAGGGTCGCTTACCGAGTTATCTTTACTAGTCTCATCTGCAATATCAGGCCCCGAAACGGGTTTCAAACCCGCCATAATCCAATGACACCAGTACGCATACTTGTTATCGGATGGGATCGGAGCGTCAGGATCGGTCAATAAAATGGAATATGAAGCATTTATATCATGAGCCTATTGAAAAGGCTTATTTTTCAAAATCTATGACTGGCTGAGAAAAGTATACTTGCGTCTGAAGAAATGAAAGAGACTGATGGCGGAATATCGGTTACGGTGTAAGATAAAGATACATTACTTCCTTGTACTAGGATGTGTTTGTTCTGAAATGTTATTTTTAGTGAAGGGATGGTGGGTGTAAATTCTTGTTCGAGTGGGAGAACATTGATCGTTGTCGGAGTGTTAGGTGGAAAGAGAGTCATGGTGACGACGATATGTGTGCATGACTTGCCGTTTATGAGTTTTAATGGCTCGGAACATAGAAGGAAGAATTGTTACTTTTAATGAAAGTTGCATGGTAAGCGCCCCAACTTTGGCATTGGATTTCTAATGATAGTCCCATTGATATTACACAGTTTTTTTCAATCGCATTTTTATTTTATTGTTATTTCTGTTTTGTTCTGTTTATAATTACTGGGTACCTCATCTAGAGTACCGGCTTTCGTATGACACGTTTTGATACTATAATATGGACTATCCCTATACTCTCGGAGGATAAGGGATGGATGTCAACTATCACTGTCGTTGCTGACCAACTGCAGCGTTGTTGTAAAGGAATGAATGCGAATTTGAATGTACGATTGAAGGTTTCACTTCTTCCACGCGGTGAAAGAATCCCCAACCTCTGATCTCCTGCTACTTGAATCTCTTGTCGTTGAACCTTTTATTGTACAATCTGCCAATCATGAAGGGAAGGAATCATCATGAAAACGTCAAAGACAGATGGTTGAAGCGTTTCGAGCAACCGAGACCGGATAAGGAGAATGCCGGATCTTCTCCTTAACGTTCCGTCGCAAACAGCTTCGTTCGTGAACATTACAAGCATCTTTTCGGCTGAATGACTTCTCGCTATGTGAAAAGTTTTCAATAACTAAAAAATAAAAAAAGGTGAGATAATGGACTAACCAGCCAGGGACGCTACATTGAAAAGCAAGACCGTCTCTTTCACCCGTTTCATGACGATGTGCACTGACACGATGGGCATACCACTTGTAACTGAAAGTAAAAGTAAGGGTTGTTAGGACATTCTGAACGTTGGCCGTCACCGATAAATAGGTTTCTCACCAACGAGGATGAACGCATACGTAAGGCTGGTCCTCCTTCCCGCAGTGACATTGGTCAATGTGCTGTTCGACAACTTCCTTGCTGGTGAATATCTGTCCTCTATCTGGGCAATCTGGATATAAACAGACGGCAAGGAATAGTTCTCCGCTGCGGACGTTATGGACTGATGTCCACATCCAAACTTTGGCAAACGTTTTCCTCTTGACGCAGCGGTGCTGCCACTGTTGGGGTGTTGAAGGCTATAACAGGTAATTGGTAATTAGCAAGGACCAGAAGGATAGAACGGCCAAGGTACGCACCTCAAAATCCGAATGTTGAAATTGCATTCTGTATTCTTGAAGCTGTGAAAAGAATGGGTAACCGAGATAATCAGCCTCCTGTGGCTGGGTGTAGAGTAGCAGAAGGAAAGGGGAGATGATTCTTGCAATAGGATGATGTAAACGGTTTATATATTTTTCAAAAACCAAAAGTGAAAATGAGATAAGAAAAAAAAGGTTTTTGGTTTTTCTTTCTTACATTACACACTTGTTAGACGTCTTATTGAATTACCCCCGTACCTTCGGAAATTGAAGTGCACAGCCATGCACGGTAGTTTCAACTTGTCTCGTCTCCGAGCTAGTTCGGCCGTTGAATCCAAAGCAATGTTTAACATTCTTCGTCTTTTCTAGCGAAAGATTTCGAAAATCAACACGAGCTTTTCCCAATCTAGGTGATCAATGATCATCGACGGGCATGGGCATATCACGGAGGAAAACTGGGGGCGCTTTCCGGGTGTACTAGTTATTTCGAATTTGGGGTAGCTCCGATTCTCAATATAGACCTTTGGCACTGATATGATATAACATATTATACTTGCTTTTGTTTCAAACCCCTCCCTTCAAATCTCAGAATCCCAGATTGTCGGAAATAATGGGTTAAGGGTAAAGGGGTAATTTTTCTTCATGATTGTGCGAATCTAACAGTAACAGGAACGTTATTCCGTATTCATTTTGAGCAGATTATTATGCGACGCTATTATTTACCGGATGTTGATTCTTTATTACAAGGAAGAAAAAATATCCAAAAAAAATTAAGGCTGATGGACCCATAATGTTCAATATCTTGAAAACAACAGGCAAGTAGAATCTGCAGTTTGACATGGTTCAAAAATCAAGGTCAATAATATCCTTTACAATATCCTGATCAGATCGACGTTGATCAACTTTTATATGGACAAAGTACATACTCACGGGTGTATAATTAGAACTTCTAAAAAAAGTGACGACAAAACGTCTGCACCATAAAGGGCCAATAAGCTTCATCTAACGGACAGAATGAACAGGTGAACGTACGGCCGGTGAACAGCGAAGTGCCACGTTGCGCTCGGAGTCAGGATCTTTCCGTGGTCCTTTAGGTGTACCAGTGCCACATCAATTAAATAAACGATGCACATCCAACTTGAAGTGCATACCCCCAAATATTGAGATACTGATACTTAGGTAAATAATAAATACCGCTCACAAGTTTATATCCGACTCTCAAATTTGTAATGTGCAAGTAAACCTTCGAGGCGTTTTCTTTTCAGAAACTGTCGTGATCAGCAAAGCCACGAGGCAAGCAGGATGTTGACACATTTAAAAGGTAGATAGCAGTGGTTTCACGCATCACGCGTCACGGCGAGTCACGGCCACGTATGCGGCGCGTAGCGGAAATCGAATTTCTCGACCGATTTGAGTCACCATTTGAGCGTGACAATGCGTCATGTAACGCCTTCCCTTGCCATCAATCCTTTGGCGATGGCCACCCCGAGTGCACCAAGTGCACCAAGAACACCAACGTCTGCCAGAATTTCATCGCATAGCACACCTATCACAGCTACCTCTTCGTCATTATCTCAGTCCTCAGCCCAAGCACAGCGCGAGTTGAAGCAGCAGGTTAGGATGGAATATTCCAGTCAAGTCTTTGGCAGTAAACAACTATTAAGCAAGATTTTCCGCAACACGATTTCAGAAACTAAGATGAGGGCCGTTATCAACGACTGTGTCGAAAGGTTCAAATCTTTGCCAGCTTTTTCTTCAAACACAGCCAACGAACAGCTGCACTACACACCCTTCGTAGACAGACTCAATGCTGTCAAGGATTCGCTTGTACACCACAATTGCATGGCAGAAAGTATATATCTTCGGGTCAGATTTGAGGTATACGATAGGTTCATGGCTAAAGGCGTTGGAAATGATGCTCCTCTGAGGCCGGATGCCTTGGCGAGGGTACCATCCGGAATTCCCAACGATCAAGTTTTTTGGGAAGATGTGGAACTTTGCGTAGAGGTGAAGAATAAATATGGAGAAATGGTCGTTCAAGGCGCAACATATGCCCGAAGCATGTTTCATGCTCAAAGAAATCGGCGGTTCGTTCTCATGATATTCTATAACCATAGACTGGGTCGTGTTTCGTTCGGACTATTTACGCCGGCATGGTTATGTCTAACTACAAACCATCATGATCTTCACAAAGAGGGTGGGCAACGTGGTTTTATTCAGGACATGGCGCAAATATGGAGTTGCAGGGATAGGTGGAGTGCTGGATTCGAAGACTCGTGCAATAACGTACAGTGTTACTTGGAGAGGTTTGGTACATTTTCGTATGGCGGCAACATTTGCTATCGAACTTCACTAAGAGGTCGGAGGACTCGGGTTGATCTCATAATTAACGGCGAGATTTGGACGGGTGCGTTTCGTTTTATTATTCACTTTATATATTGTCGTTCAAATTCTGTCATTACGATATATAGACAAACGGCCGGTGCAAAACGAATACGTAATGCGGCCAGTTCAACATCAGAATGAATATTACTTATCAGCAGAACCACAATCCGGACCTCTTCGGTTTTCCGCCCGTCTTGCCGAAAAGCGTCTCGCCCTCTCGAAAGGTCAAGGGGTAAATTCCCCTTCGGAATTATCTATCCCATTTATAAAGCCCGATTCTAAATACACAACCTTGATCTTGAAGGATTCTTGGCCACTTCGTTCACGAGAAACTCGAGAGGCCGAAGTCTTTGAGATCGCCGAAAACAACAACAAAGGAAAAGGCGACGAAAGTGATGAGCATGAGAATGAGGAACATCAAGAATTTGGGATCCCTATAATCCTAGGCTGTTTCCCGGTAACAAATTCAAAAGGCGAAGTGTCTGACACTACTTCGATGTTTCCGGAAGGGGAAATATCGTTTCCGACCATCTGGAATGACGATGGACCCGAGCTGAGTAACAATCTACAAACAGTTGAATCAAAGCCAAAGTCAAAGCAAAGTAGCAGTCCACAAATTACAGTCGAATCGAATGAGTCTGAGGAACGAGTTCACGTCCGTCTACTCATTAGTACGCAAGGCGTTCCCCTAGAACACGCTCGTGGTCCCAGACAATTGCTTCAGGCGGTTTTACATGCCATGATAGGTCAGTCTCGTTTATCCCGACCAATAGTGGTGCTAATTTTTATTTTTGATCTAAAGGTTACTCGGTGATTTTTAGGAGACGTTGGCTTCATCGAGACGTCAGCATCGGAAATGTGCTGCTTATGAAAACGCCCAAAAAGCGTAAAAGAATTGTTGGGTATGATTATCGATATTTCGTCGCGTATCGAAGCTAACTGACTTTGGTTCGTGTTGGTTTAGATTCGAGAATATCTTGAGCAATGATATCCTTGAAAAATATTTCAAAGAATGCGCTGGGTTTGTTACAGATGGGGATTTAGCTGTAAACTGGGACATACCTGACAGGGAGCGTGCGAAACAACGTTCAGTATGTCATGTTTAAAAGTTGGAATTGCAATGTCTTATTTCATCAGGGTACGCCTCCGTTCATGTCATGTGAACTGTTGCGGTCGATGAATCAAGAGGCCTTTCATTCGGCTATTGATGACCTAGAATCCTTCGTATGGGTGCTATTTTGGGCCATACTATCTGTTATGCAACTTCAAGAAGCAAAGTTCAGTAAGGATGAAGAGGAATACTGGACCAGTCTAAAATCGCGTGACTTATCTACTCTTCTTAAAAAGCGTGGTTTCCCCGATACACTTTTTAAGCAACAAATTGCTCTGTCGGAACAGGGGGAACAAGAGCCAGGTGATCCACCAGTGGAAAATGCGCCTTCTCCTGCTTTCGCACCATTTACTGAAGTACTCGCGGAATGGTTGACGCTAGCCTTTTCGAAAGAGGCCATTATGACCAGGCACCGGTTACAGCGTGTCTCCGTTGCACAACATGAAAGAATTGTGCAAGAGTGGATTGGTAAGTATCTTTCAATCGGAATCCAGCATTTGGATAGGTTGCCGGATACATGGGATTATATAACACAGTGATTAATGATCACGCATATACTACTAGACATGGCCAAGTGCTGCTTATGATACGCATAGCATATGTATATCCCACATTTCATAATATTTAATTGTCATTTATGTTGATTGGCCAATCTCTTTCAATAGACTGTAATAGCGACGACTGTTCTTGTGGACCGAGTCTAAAATCCTTCTCAACTTCTGATATGACCGTAGTCTTCGTCTGCGTACGCCTGGATGTCGCAAAAATCTGGAGGGGTTTATTTAGACCCAAAGCTCTGATTTTGCATAATTTATGTTTATCAACCCATGATCATTAATTGTCAACCGTTGATAAACATAAATCATGCAAAATCAGAGCTTTAGTCTAAATAGACCCCTCCAGATTTTTGCGACAGAGTTACATCTTATTTGATCCCTAAGAATAGGTTACCATCCCCATGTTCCAAATATCTCAGATCAGCTCGTCAGTGTCGTCACAGACAAGTACACAACACTCTACATGATACGTCGAAAATTGGGCTAATACCCATGATGTTTCAGTTTCAGTTGGAATGATTAACTTTGGGGATCGACACAAGCAGAGGAACTGCAACTACTTATTACCGTACGGACCCAAACATTTGAGATTTGTAATTTGTTTCTTTTTTCAGTAGTCCTTTTGATTCATACATCAAGTTCAGATGACACGATTAATCCGTATATAATCAAAGCGCTCTCTAAGCTAGACCGGTGACATGTCGATACCTGAGGGGGCTTCGTTTCGGTGCCGATGGCTGTCGATATTTGATCTGTCTTTGTCCTCATTGGTCATATTCAAGGACGAGGTAGAAGCTGTGTGTGAAGTATTAATGGCAAGAAAATGGCCACTCAGCTTGCCTATCATGATAATCAGCTTTCTCGCCCTTTACATAACGTGAATTGCCAACCGCCTTTTCGAACTTCCGTTGCTATTTTTGAAATTGACTGTACTTCTCGTGTCTTTAAGAAAGAACCGAATTCTTTACACACTGGTTAAGATGTTTCAGCAGCAAATTACGAGTAGAATGCGGTTGAGTCTTTTGTCATCTATTATCTGGTTTTCCGTAAGTCCTCTCTGGGAGCAGCATTTATATTTCTAATTACTTACATTAACTTCCAGGCCAGTGTTTCTGCGTTAAATCCATTGCGTTTTCTCAGTATTTCACGACGCGGTTCGTCTCCATCCTTGAGTACATGGACTACTCAAGGATGCTTCAGGTTCGCCCAGTCGATCTTCAAATCAATAGTATTCTCGATATTTTTCCGGCGACAATGCCAAGGCACCCACTCTTCAAGGAAGCTTTCTCACAGATCCCGCTATGACTCAAGAACTTTGTACGGGGCTCTGTAACTCTGGCAATTGGGTATTTGCCGGGCTCGAGTCTGGTCAGGACTGTTGTCAGCATTTTGAATCTAATTGTTTATGTTACATGAACTGAATATCTTCTCTAGTTTGCGGGAATAGTACATCCACGAATAGTGTCATTACCACCTTTTCCGATTGCAACGTCGTATGTTTTGGAAACGCCAATGAAACTTGTGGGGGAAGCTCCGAAATAGAATTATTTTGGAATGGGGTAGAACCCAACCCACCACCCCCAATGACGTTGCCTAGCTTCGGTCTCTGGGAATCATTGGGTTGTCATACGTAGATCTTGTTTTTGTTGCATCTATTTCAACATCTTGAGCTGTTTATTTTATAGCGGCTCTAACGTCTCTCGTACACTCTCTTTCCCCACAGAAGTTTCTGGTCCAATGACTGTTCAGGCTTGCTTGAACGCCTGTGAAACATCGGATCTCCCATGGGCCGGTTTGGAATCAGCCACGGAATGCTCTAAGACAATTATGTTTTCCGTGCTATTCCGTATAATTAAAGACTTCTTTTTAGTTTGTGGCACTCGACTGCTCGAGAATATACTTGCTCCTCCGGAAGACTGCGACTTACCTTGTGAAGGAAACTCGACAGAATTTTGTGTCGGTTCACAATCCCTCAATGTATATACATTTACTGGTGTTTTACCAGTCTCGCCCAAAAAAGGTTTCTAGTTTATGGACAATGAGATTATATAACGAGACGGACTCATTCTGCATTGTGTAGTGAAAGGAACCTTCACTCACTCGTCTGCCCTCCAGTTATAGTTCGTTTTTTTTCACTACGTGCGAGTCACCCATCTATCACTACGAGACAACATCCATTGGGACTACACTCAGTATGAATTCAAGTTCATTCTTGTTCCACCAATTAACAACCGAGGACACCAAGCATCGAGAATGTTCTAATCTGTCCACGATTAATATGGACTGCCGCCGTACAGAGCAATCTTGGCAGGGAGACATATCGATAACTCTCATCATAACATACAGGGGGGATCCGACGCCTGGAGATGTACCTCTTATGAGGGAATGCATACATAACGGACGCCTTGTTTGCCAACCCTCGTCGGCTTCTTCCGTTTGCCAAATCCGGGTCGACATTACCTCCCACATTTGGAACATAACATATCTAGAGCAGTGCTTCGTGACAATTTTCCAATCGCAATTATGACTCTGGGAATGCGAGCTCCAAACTAGAACTATCTTGGAACCCAGTAGAACCTGACCCCCTCCCCCCACGGCGTTACCAGGCCCACAAACAATTTTACCTAGCTTTGATATCTCGAGCTTTTCGTAGTTCCTTTTCTTATTGAACATCGTCTTAGGTGGACAGTAAAATACTGAAATCAATTCCCCAGAGGCCATATCAGCATTCAAAATGTACGTAATTAGTGCTACTGTTTTATTGGGTAATCATCAAGTCCCTTCAAAGGAGGAGTGGGGAAAGTGTCATACCGGCCCAGGCGGACTACATCGAGGTGACCAGCACATATGCAAAGAACGGAATGTCGAAAGAACGGATATCTAAAATGAATGTTGCGCCTGGTGTTTCAGGCCATAAGATAGTCTCCAATCCCCCATTCTCCTCTATCTTCGGGATAAAATACAGTTGAGGCCTTTGTAGGATCGAAAAGCAAGGTTGTATCCTTTTCTTTGCCTTTTTTGTTCTTGCGTGAACAGTTTTGTTCATGCGCTCTCCTAGCGTCTTCTCGGTCAAACAACTTTTGGCTATATCAAAAACTTATTCGATCTTTGTGATATCAGATAAAATAAAGGGACTGCCGACGAACCAAAGGTTGCAATGGAAAACAAGTCCACGTCTTTTGCATTCTTGGTGTCGGCGCGCACTACCTGAGTGAGCAAACCATTGATAACTAAAAGGATTGATTTCAATATTAGCTGAGCTTTCAGACAAAGGAATCAATTTTACCAATCAGGATGAACACAGACAAAAGGCTTGTCAGCTCCTTTAGTATGAGCTTTATTAATATGTTCTTCAATCTCTTCCCTACAAGTGAAGTCGCGTTTTCGGTCTACGCAATCAGGGTATAAGCAGCGACCAAGAAAACGTTCTCCGCTGTTTTTGTTGTTGACTGAAAACCATAGCCACATTTCCATAAACCTGCTCCTGTCGATGTACATGTGAAGATGCTGCTAGAACAAAAGGTTAAGAACTCTGCAAGAATTTTAATTTTTAACGATGTTAATTTCTACCCCACCTCATTTGTCCGAACGATATGTTGCATGTTGTTTTTCTCAAATTTTTTAAAAATGCAGTATATAATGTAATTGAAGAGCGAAACAGGTGTAGAAAGGAGAGGGAGATCTAGATACTTTACAGTAAAAAACAAAACATTAGCGGTTTATATGCATTTTTGATAAATAAAGATATTTTTTCAAGAAAACACTTATTTTTTGAACACCATAAACTTTGTATACTTTTTTGGTGATAGTGACGTCCGCAAATTAGAAAGCACCATTTCACAGCTGCCTCAGCCTCCCCCCCCTAAAGTTATCAAGGCAGTTAATATATACAGTAATTCAAGATAAGATGTCAGCCTTGGCAATACATGTCGTACTTTTGTTTTACTTTTATTCCCTTGTAACCATTTTAAGGTTGATTGGAAATAGGAATTAGTGTTTTGATATCCAAAAGAGGTCTGAAGGTACAGCTTAGGCCCCCGGACCGTGCATTGTTACGAGAGTTTTACGTTCGGTATAAATATCTCAAGCCATGTCCACACCGCTTGGATAGTTTCCCATGTGTATATCAATAGTCACATCATCGAATAAATATATAGACTGATTGATTTGACGTCAATTAAATGGATCCATGGCATTATTAGGGGTCGACCAGCGCGCAGCGAGGCCTATCCTGGCTTCGAAGTATGGTCAGGTGATACATCTCCGTTCGGGATTGATTTAATGATTTCAAAGGCCAATAAGAACTCACGTCAACTTGAACCAGACGTATCTTTCAATTAATCGAAGTGCTTCCACGATTCCATCAGCGCTGAAATCTGATGGGCACTCCTTAATTTTCAACATTTTTTCGTATAAAGCGTCTGCAAAGCTTCGGGCGGCGCTGCCTTATAATACACATTGTCATTCCAAGTTCTATTAGGCATAGCCAACACGTTTATATGGTCACCGCCGGTTCAATTGACTAACACACAAACAGAATTTAATATTTGGAAAGGAAGACATCCGACCAAGGTGGACATCTCATTACAATTTTGAATTCAATAATCTGAAACGTTTCCCTCGAGGACACGCTGTGTTACCTGGTCATAAGTAGCATCAGCACTCGGATTGGAGTTATTGGTGATTGTCATTTATTCGCCACTTGCCTCAGTATCATTATCACGTTGCATGGTTTCCAGGGTGAACATTTTATTCTCCTTTATAAACCTAGTTGTTCACGATAAGAAATATCATTATGTGGAATAAATGTTATTTCTCACCGGAAGCAGTGCAGGTTCCGTCCCATGGATGTCAAGAATGGTGTTAGTAAATGGAACTCTGCTTCTAGGTTTGAGACGACGTCTCACATACACAATAATTGACAGCTGAGCAACATATGCAACTGATTATCACGCATACCCGAGATACAGAGTATTTTTTTAATACGAGATAACGTTACTAGTGGCCTTATGTAGCTCAACCAAATAGCTAAAAATGAGAATAAGAATTTATTTAATTTTATTCAATGCCCGAAATAGGGATTGTCCATCCACAGGAAAAGTTTGGTCGAGGAATTGATTAGTGAACAAATCGTTTGGCGTTTTTTTCCCAACTAACACATCATTAGAGTGGCGTTCTGTTAGAAGACATTATGCCACACTGTTTATCAAAATCAGTACCAATATCTCTCAGGGAGAGCGAGTCCCTTGAAACCCAATAACAACTCTACGCTTAAATCTCCCAGATCTCTCAGTCTCCATTTTTGCCTGGTACAAAGTTCTCACGGTAGACAAAATGTGTGAAACAAGACGAAGACTAGTACTCGCCCGTCTTCTCCCCCTGGACCGTCGTCTTTCGAAACGAGCCGAAGCTGTCTGGAGACTACTCGTAGGTTTGTAGGTACTAGCCAGACAGTTGATATGATATATGACAATTCGTCAGGTACCTCGGCCGCCGCTCCTAATGTCTTTAAAACAACTTGATTTTTGCCCTCGTGAAAGTCCTCATAATTTTGATCGCTAGCAAAATGCGGTTCAGTCTTTTGACATTCATTATCTGGTCGTCCGTAAGTCTTCTTTAACAACAAGCGCTATAATAAAACTCTTAATTTTATGTCTCAGGGTGTCGCTGGATTAGACTCCTTACATTTCTTCCACCGTATTTTCCAACGTGATACCACCACTCCGAGTCCTACAATATTTCCAGACAATTATACTCTTATTGGATGCTTCACGTTTGTTCATTCAAGTTCCGTTTACCTGGTGAATAGAAACTCAGATCATCTTTCTTAGCGACAGTCCCGTCGGAAGTACTCTTGAAGGCAGCCGTTTCAGCGATACCCAAAATCTGACTCAAGAACATTGTACGGAGTTCTGTTATTCTGGAGATTGGATATTTGCCGGTGTCGAATTCGGTCAAGAGTGTTGTTTGTATCTTTGAAATTTCTTTTTTAATCCTTTCGTGTTTTTGTTCGCTGAAGAAAATTAATTCAGTTTGTGGAAATAATACATCTAATAGTAGTATACCCACCCCCCTTTCCGACTGCAACATGCCTTGCACTGGAAATGCTAGTGAGACTTGTGGTGGACCCGACCGGCTCGAGTTATTTTGGAATGGGGTAGAACCTCCACTACCTCCGATGACTGTGCTTAGTTTTGGTCTATGGGATTTTTTAGGTTGTTTTGTGTATGTTTCCAGAATCTCTAATTTGTTGAAATTTGAGTACAATTTCAAGTCTTTCATAGCGATAATCTGAGCTCTCGTACATTGCCTTTCCAAGTGGCTATCAACGGTCCAACGACTGTTGAGGCTTGCTTAGATGCATGTTTGGGCTCCGGTTTCCCTTTGGCCGGTTTAGAGTTTGCATCTCAATGCTGTAAGATAAATTTTGCTGTTATGTTCGCCTTACTGTTGTCAACTAAGAATTTGGTCAGTTTGTGGTACCCAACTCCTCCAGAACATGCCTGCACCTTTAGACGACTGCGACCTGCCTTGTCAGGGAAATACGTCAGAATTTTGTGGCGGACCCAGCCGACTAGATATATATATGTTTGCTAGTATCAGGCTTGCTGATGGTTTTTAGAACGGCTCAAAGGCAGAATTACAGCTGTTAAAAGTGTTAGTCCTCATGAAATAGCTCTTTTTATAGAAAACAAATACTGAACTGACTTTATTGTTGAATTATTGGCGCAATTTGAGTAAACGCGAGAACGCGATTCCACCGTGACGAACAGGAAGTCGTGTTTCGGCATTGTCCGGTCAGGCATCGTACTTTTGATTCCGTGCCGACCCTGTATCAGTTCGACGCTCATCGTTTCGCCTACGATGACAATTCGTGTTTTATTGTCTATTTTTATCGGTACAGCTTCTGTCATTGCGTCCCAATTCCCTTTGAATTAAATCTCGGGTTTTGCGACGTATGATACTGGCTTACTCAACCAAGTTGACGATATCAGAACGTTATCAACCAATGGATATGCCACTCTCACACACCCTATTCATCCTCAATATAGCGTAAGAATTAAGCAAAATGGAGCCGAATCTTGTGATAACTCTGTCAAGTTTGTGTTCTTTCTACTTTAAAACTATTTGGTGTTCCATCGGTTTTTAGATCGTACACGGGATATATCAATATCGAAGCTCGTCATTTGGTAGGTTTACTTTTTCTACTTTAACTTTGTTCTTATATTCAATAGTTTTTTTCGTTCTTTGAAAGCCAAAATGATTCCAGTAAAGACGACGTGGTTTTGTGGACGAATGGAGGTTAGTAATCAACCGTATAAGGAAAAAAGTCCAGTCCTAACCATAATATAGGACCTGGTTGTTCTTCCTCTCTTTGGTTATACATGGAACTCGGTATACGATAATGTTTTATAACGTTTTTCAATGTGACTAAAAACTCCGTCGTATCGCGTCGGGAGGACGATTCTGCCGTTGGTCTCTCTTGCAACTACAGTCTGCTATCGGGTAGGCTTACATATTATCATATCCCGATATGTCCTACACGTTTATCAGAAATGGATAGTAATTACACGCTATCTGGTCTGTTTTTTTAAATATGATCTTCTCTGATTTGGGGGTAGCTGATAACAATTTCGTTCGTCGTAACAGATTTTGTTTTTTGACAAACGTATCATGATCGTTGTTGGAGTTAGAGATAAAATCTTTCAATAAATATGTCGAAGTACTCGTAACTCGAGCTTGTAAACGGGTGCGATTGGGTGGACAGCTACCAGTTGATTTTAGCTCGGGATTTTCATCAATTTATGAGTCAAAAATTTCCTTGGAGCTCTTTCATCAACCTGACCCTCAGACTTGCCAATCTGACGAAGCCAACGATTGATTCGCTTTTATGGAGGATCTCGCCAACACTTATTCAGTAGGTCCGAACTTTTTTTTATGGTCTCCTAACAGCGTTCAGATTATAACAACGGAAATACAACGAGATAAACTGAAGTTCAAGAGAAAAAGATTGAACTTCAGATGCGACGCTTAGAAGACTCAAAAGTCGCGCTGTTAGTTAGTCTCCTCAACATCTCCGCGCCGCTCATGTTAAGATGCTCAACTATTGGTATCCAGATTTCAGACACTAAAACGGCGAATCGCGATGAACGAAAGGCCAGTGGGGAAACGATAGTCCCGAAGTGGAAAATCGGAACCGGATATTAACTGAAACAGTGGCTAATACTTCCATAAATATAATAGTTTCCTTCCCCAAGGTGGTCTTTCGAAGGTTTTATTCAATGAAATATCGATCTATCATCGCAAATCATGTATTCGATGACCACTGTAATTTCGGCCTGACCCCCATGATTATTTTTCGTACGCAACAATATCAAATCCTTATATTATTTAACCCAGTACCTCGATGCATACCACCGTCTGACGAATTATCTCCTCCTTCGCTTGCACCAGGATGATCGATATGCACAGGGTGATTCCGTTCCCCCATTTCGGTCATGATACTCTCGTGCATCCTTTCAAATATGAGCGAAATGGTTCTTATAGGATTGTTTTGTACCGAAGCGGACTGATTATGAACCGATCTCTGTGCATTCTGTCGACGAAGATCTATAGTAAATTCGCAAAGGAGTAATGCTGAGAGTCTGAAAAGGGTTTGAATATGAAACGGGAAAAGATTCAATCAAATGAGAATGAAGTTTCCATACGCGTTTTGAAAGACACCAGTTATATTTCCAATTTCCTTGCATTAGAGACAGTTGGTAATTAGAAAATAAAAAAATGGGGTCAGTTCTTACTGGTGCAAACTGTATTGACAAAGATTCATTCATTACGGGTTTAGTCCAAGTCCAACATATCATATATGGTGAGTAATAACTTACAAATGATATGAAAAGTTGGGCAATTGAAACGCAAAGTACAAAGCTTCGCACGGGGATTGAGTATCATTGACAGGAGAAAGAGTAGTACCCACCAAAACCTCAAAAGACCTGAATGATTATGTTCAATATTAATAACATTAATGATAGTGAATATTA
Source organism: Clathrus columnatus (assembly GCA_020884735.1). Classification (NCBI taxonomy): domain Eukaryota; kingdom Fungi; phylum Basidiomycota; class Agaricomycetes; order Phallales; family Clathraceae; genus Clathrus; species Clathrus columnatus. Next base: position 2,563,150 of record BPWL01000006.1, read on the forward strand.
CCTTGTCGGAAGATGGTAGTGATAAGGTCGTCACTATTCTCTAAACCCAAGCTCCGTCCCAACTTCCATAATCCCCAAACCCGATGAATGACGGCGACGAAAGCTAGGACATCCGAAGTAACTGTCATGGTATTGTTGATAAGAATGAGGGTAGGAAGAGCACCTGTTGGGATTATTTGTATCAGAAGTCATCAAAATTATTATGGTATTATTCTCTACCACTAACAATCAAGCCATTAAACGAAAGAACACATAAGCGGTGGGGAGTCACTTACGGGTCTGTCACGGAACATGACGGAAAGGTAAATTCTACATGAAATGAGGGAATAATTAGAAAATAAAATATTGAGAACGTTGAACACATAAATAACAAACGATAAAATTGGCTAATTAAGGGACCTAAAAATGTTATTGCCAGGACTATAGTAATTGGTCGATATCCTTGACATAAGCTGTATGTTCGAAGCAGAATCAAGCCTGCATCGTTTAAGAACTGATCATTATCGAAGGTGAGAGGATAAATGAAGTACCCTGGACTCCAATGAAAGCACAAAGTGATGTTACACGCGCCGACAGACCCAGTTTGTCGCAAAGGCTAAATTAGCGAGATGTTAAATTCCCGAGTATCACTAGATAATTGAACAGTATAAATACGTTATGGACTATGAAATTAATTAAAACGAAGGAAGCGATGAAAATTATTTGTGGCCGCACGCACCGACATCGCTTCTGGCAAAAGGTCAAGAAATAGCACCATGGAAAGAGTGAAAAAGAGAGGGTATTTGGATAGTAAGTAAAGAAAAGCTGGTAGTGTAAACTTCCGCTTCCATATATATTTAACTTCATCTGGGAAATGGAGAAGTGAGGCATAAACAAAAAGTGCTACACGATGCAAAGGAAAAATTGAGTTCGCACGTTGAGACCCAGCTGGAATAACACTTACCAAGTGCCCCAAAGAATGTGTACACTTGTGAGGTTCTCGAGATTGATTTGATATGCTAAATAAAGAAAATAACAAAAACTGAGCTCACGCTAGTATTGTGTCATATATGATCTGGCTTGAAGTGTTTGAAACAGTTTGATTGTCCATCTTGGCTGTCGATTTGTGAAGGAGCTCGTTCGCCTCGTCAGTGTCTTCGCATTCCACCATATATAGGCTCCATACAAGTCTCAAGGTACACAGATTTGCATGATAGTTCTTCCAGACGTGTGGTTCGTGATAGTACGAATGCATCAAGGTGTGATCATCTTTTTATGCTCAAGAATTTCAACCCAGACGCATATGGCAGATCTAAAAAAAATAAATACCGAGGGCCAACAACATCATTTCATGGTAGCAGATATGTTGATGATTTCAGGCGATGGAGTGGTGGCAGACAATTAAGGTCTAGAATATTGCTGCAAGAAGTAGTAGAAGCCAAACTCCAACGATAATGGTCAAACAGGAACCAACGTGATGTGGAACCACACTTAAGACTTCCTGCTATGATTGAATGATATCTTCAAATGTGGCGTTGGGCGCTGATGGGATGGTGTTGTTGTTCGTATCAATACACCCGAGCCTGATAAGGAGAAAGGGCAGTTTGATAGCAACTGAAGTGAAGAATTAAAAACCACTCAGTACATATGATATGCGATCGACAAGCTTGAGAAACTCAGTGAGAACACGGCCAATCATATCAAGCAGAGTCCGGACAAAGTTGGATGGACAATCAATTTAAGCCACATGTCCATATGATACCACATCTGGTCCAATAGCAGCAACAAAGTTGACAAATAATTAAAAGAGAGACCATATATCATTGACAGGTTCTCTTTTGTATTGGTTGTTCATATCATGTCTGTTGTTTAGAAAGCTCCAGTCGGAGAATTGATGTCAATGTCGGAGCATTCACTTTATGTTTTTCCAAGGATTGTTGTGAAAAAAATCAAAGCCATTGAGAGAGATGTTCAGGCAGGTGTTGGGAAGTTATAAGCAGAATTTAGTATGACGGATATTGGTTTTTACTGGTAATGTAGAAGCTAGAACACTAACATTTAACACTAGTCAGTAGTCAGGTATTTGGTAGATAACAAGCTATTCAGCTTACTATTGCATGAATAAACGATGTCGTATACTAAACTAAATAAAGTCGTAGTCCAGTATTTACAATAAGATATTTAATTATAGAGATCTTGGTTCCAAAATAAGTTGAGCTTTGCTGCAGAAAATTCTAGTTGAAAGGGATATGTGGTGAAGGGGAAAGTTTATGGAAACAAAGGGTGATAAGATTGAACACAAAGAGGGTGATGAAACATCAAGCTGAAAATGTTGGGTGTAACTTGACAAGTGGTCAGGGTTTCATGTACTTGCTTAGTGTGTCCGTCGACAAGAAGATGTTGTAAGAGATGTCTTAGGACGAGACAACGTAGGGGTTATTTAGGGGTAAATCAGGAGGTTTATGCTACAACTGATCGCAGTGAATGAGGAGGCTTTGATGTTGAAATTGTCAAAGGACTTGTTTGAGTCAAGGAAGAAAGAAACTGGCAATGTTAAACCAATTAACACTGTAGAAGAAAGACCAACTGCAAGCACTTTGCTATACAGTGGAAAAAGACTTTAGATGTGAGGACTTGACTTGAACTCTTCAGAGCACCAAACTCTTTAGAGCCACTTAACTTGGGGACTTAAACTTAAAGACATAACTTGTTTTTTATTCCTTGCCATGGGGGGGGGTTTATATACATGAAAGATTAGTCATACATTGTCCATCAAAGGGATGAGGAACATGACGGAACATGGTGGAAGATTATAGAATGTGAGAGAAACAGATAGAAAGTGTGAGAAATATGGAGAAGGGAATGGTGATATAAAAGGAAATAATGTCCATAAGGGGAAATAAGATAAATATAATTACTACTGAAGCTTCCAGAGCTTTCTACAGTGTTCCGCTTCCATGTGGACACTTCCATCTCCAGAATCTTCTATTCCACAAACTTCTGATGCACTCCTTTTCTTCCAGGCTTTTCTCTTCTGTGAGAGACATTCTGAGTTGCTTTTTGAGGAGTCAGATGGTTCTTTCAGATGTGTGGGAGAGGGTGGAGGATTGTGGGGAGGAGAATTGGGAAGTTCGGGAACATACAGCCATTCAGGTTGGATATCAAATAGAGTGTGGCTGTAGATTGTTCCTACCTCTGTTGAAGCAATGATATGTACTACTGGCCCTATATCATGCATGTGGTAACCGGAGTGTCTGATGGAAAAGAAATTGTTGATCTTGTACATGTAAGGGTGACAGGGAATCTTGATTTCTTGTCCATATTCAAGTGGGAACTTTGCTTTGAACTGTGGCATGTTCACGAGGTGAAGGACGTGTGGGGTAGGGTATTCGAGCCATAAGGTTTTCTCATCAATTGGCAGGGCTTTTGTGGAGCCATAATAAACCTTGAGTAGCATAGTATCATCCATAAGATAGGGAGTGTTGGAGGAAGGGAGGTCAATGTCGTCAGGAAGGGGACTGTTGGTAGTAGTATCATTGTCATTGTCATAAATATTATATGTTTCATCGTCAGATAGAATTGGGGAGTTAGATGAATTCTTGAGCTGAGGAGTATCTTTACAGTGCATGATGGGGATTGATGTGGTGTGTTGTAGGATTTTGATTCTCCAACACTAATCTCATACATACCCTTTATAGATGTCTTCTAGAGTCCAGAATGTGGATGACAGAACATCAAATATCACGTGGACGTCTTCTAATCCACTACGTTGATAACCTATAACTCATATGACTCCTATTGGCACATATGGGCAGCTGATTGGGAGAGTGTGAGTTCTATCAACCTGAAAGGTGCCTTGAAATCCTTTAAGCTGGAATCGTTTTCCTTGTTGTAATCTGGCTGGGACTTTGATGTTAGAAAGAGTAACTGAATATTTCTGAGCAAAAGGGGAGGTAGGCCATAATGTAGTTTTGTCAATTGGTAGTCTAGCTCCTTGATTGAGGTACAATTGTAACTTGGTTCTGAAGGGATGAAATGTGGGAAAAGATGGGGGGTGTCAGGGTTTGCTCCCAGGTTATCCTTCCTCAATTTATTTTCCATATTATTTACACTTGTTTGCCTTGGTTTCTATGTTATTCTACACTCCCCTTTAGAACCTAAAACCCATTTCCTTCCTTTCTACACCCTTCTGCATGATCCAGGTATATGTCGACCTGGTCATGGTCACTATTTCACTTATTTCCTTATTTGCACTTGTTACCCTCGGTTCTAATTCCTTTTCATCATTTTACATATGATCACTATTCATTTCCTTGTTCCCCCCTCCCATTCCTTCTTATTTCGATATGCATCATCTCAATTCATCTGATCCCAGGCACTAACCTCTCGGGCAACCTTGGGCTGAAGCCCCAAGGGTTTTGGTGATAAGACTCAACATGGCAATGAGCCTATCAATTCATATATAACCTTGTAGCACCTAGCAGAGTTTCCCTAAGCTTGATCTCTTAGGAAAACCTCCTGCTAGATGAGTATTGTATTTACATCATTGATAATATACTTAGGAAAACCTCCTGCTAGTACTACCTACTCTGAGCAGTCGCTCTAACAGGGAGGAGATTATCGGGATAAGGGAAAAGGGGGTGGGAATCGGATAAGTTAACTCGTAATCTTCTTCTATCACCCAATATTCTTCATCATAGAAAGGGGTGGGTTTGTCATCTGTGGCATGTGGAGACATTGAATGGATGGGAGTGTGAATGGGTAGATAATACATCCAATATCCAACATTATATGTTGCCAGATGGAGCATGGAATTATTTGGGATGCCTTGATGTTTCTGTGTCAGATGACAATTTGCTTTCAGGTGAAGTTGATAGAATGTGAGATAAGAAGTTGAGATAAAGTGGTTCTGATAGGTGGGGGGTCAGCTGGGTGCATTCATTGGATCTGACACCATGGGGGTAAAGAAGTTGAAGGAGGTAATAAGGGTGAATGTATTTGCATGGGATGTCAAAGAGATAATGGTGAAAGTAGTATTGGCTATTTGATGTAACCCATACTCGCACTACCATCTCTTGTTGAGTTCCTCGATATACTGATATGAATTGTTGAACCTCGTGTGCTTCTTGAAATCCTGTGAACCATAATCATTGTCCTAGGTAGAATGGTTCTTCTGGTAGTAATCAAATAGTGGCTACAGGAAAAACCTGTCCAGGATAATCGGGCCAGTTGAGTGTGTAGTCAAATTGTCAAGGTCTGATACCTTAGGTTTGTAGTCGATCTTGCAATTGATAACTCTTTCGAGATTATTGATTGGAAGTTCGACTGAGTCAGGGACGTGGCCTCAGCTTATATGTTGTGCCCTCTTCCTAGACCCTGAGTGTATGTCCCGAATTTAATGATGACAATGCCGATTATAGTAATCAACAATAGAATCAGATGAAGTTGAGGTTAACGACCATAGTAGGAGTAAATTAAGAGGTGTGACTTAGTGTCGACGATGAGCAAGACCGTCAAGGTCAAGCCGATAACAGCTGAAGTCAGAGATAGATTAATGAGCGACAAAAAAGAACAGATATTAGTTTGTTTATTAGATATTGACCAAGGTCGATATCAAAACTGAGTCTACATTGTATTTACATGAGGGTTTATATACATGTGAGACTCAGGGAAAACATATGATACATGAGTGTCGTTACAATCATTAGTAATCGGTGAAACGAATGTATGAAGAAGGTAACCCAAGGGGTTACCAGAGTGAAAGTATTTCCTGTGGGAAATACCGAGGAGTCCGAGGCAATTGAATCGGTGTCGAGTTGGTGAATTGAAGGTGTCAAGGTGGATCGAGGGTGTCGAAGCATGGTAATGCAATATAACGAGCAAAGACGAGTACAGGGAATGTTCGATATATTCAATAATGAATGATTATGTGTTACATACGAATGATCATGTGTCAGTTCATGACAACCTGCCCAAATTGAGTATATTTTTACTATGAAGGGAATGACACAGCTCACAGTGCATCAATATCCACAAGCTCACATTCTTGTGGACTCCTTCTCAATGTTTTATCCTCTCTTCCCCACAAGGATTTTCTCCTCAGTACTGTCTAAAGATATACAGATAATAGAGCTGGATTGGGTTGCCAGTCACTTCACTAGATGGACTCTTACTGCTGAATATATTGTAGTACTTGCATTGAGCCATGAATAGTTAATTATTTCAATTTACATCAAGGGGATAAACTATGTTAACATGGGATGAGGGAGCAAAAGGAGCAGTGAGTTATCAAAGTCAGTTTGTAGTTCACACTAGTCCAAAGATGTGTGAATTCTATGCCTAGCTGAATAATAATAAAACATGATTATAAACACTGAGTGGGTAATAGATGAGTGATGAGTGAGTGACTGATATAAAATTTATCTATACTTCAAATATCCCCCTTGCTATTATATGGTATTAAAGTGCAAATATAGATTTACATATAATGTGCATTTAAATCTTCCACTATACTTGAACAATAAATTGACATCTTCATTGACTTTAGACTTCAAATATTTCATAATTCTTTATGTCAGTGTAGACTTTTAATATAGTATACTTTATTAATGCCTTAAAGATTTGGGATAAAAATTTGTTTTTAATAGCAACTTTTATGATACAAAGATATCAATTATAAACGAAGGTTCATACATTGTACAGTATAAGAAATTGACTTCCGCTGTAAATGTCTTTCCAGATTCCCTTGCATGTATGCAAGGGCTCAGAAAGCTGTTTAAATTGCTTCCATCTAACATTTGTTTGTTCATATTTGTGGTTGTATTTAAAAGCGCGTGGTTATTAATACTCTTTTGTACGATATATCGGGTAACCTGGCCCCTGATTCAGGGAACCCGACTTGTTCAACAGTGTCTCAGATTGGTGTTTCGACGCTCGCGAGTACTGACAGTACTGTCATACCGGCGGATAATGTCTGTCAGTTGGTAAATTTGCTTTTAAGTGTCGGCACATTCCTCTGACAGTGTGAATAGCCTTCCTTCGGAACTGATGATGGAACTTGTCCTGCTGGGGAATCAGAGGTTGATGACGATACTTTGTATGTTGATCTACCACCCAGAACTGATGAGACGGAGACAGTCAAAGGAGACAATGATCATCTAAAGGAAATGAGATCGGGGCTGGGGGTCCTTGAAGGTCGGGAGACTTATCTGGGACGGTTAGTTGTATTGATGTAGAATGTTATTGGTTTCAAACAATTATTGTCAGCCTCCTGCTCTGACTACAACTACCGTGGAGGTTGATTCACTTCTTCCTGTTGATATTTGTAAGCAACAGCGGAAATATGAAGGTTTTGTAACCAACCAAAATCTAGCGGGAATGTTGAAATGGTCGCAATCTTCTCGCTCGAAAGAGCTTATAATTGTCAAGGACGGAGTCACGAATGTTGCGAGTCTGGTAATTCCGGTTAAAATAACAAATAGCAAGTATGTACCTGAACGTTCCATATTTCGATGACCGCTCATGCTTTGGACAGTTTTTATGTCGGCCCTTGTGGTAATTTCAGTGGAATTTTTTCGATAAAGGGGGCTAAGTATCATTTTGTTGGTGGATCCCCTGATGAACTGTTCTTGGATGCGTATAATACTGGCATCTCGCTTCTTAAATCCCTGGCAAGCTCTGTGACGAGGAATGGAGAGCACAGGAACTTATTTTGGCCACCAGATTCTGCTAGGGTTGAAGGGATAAGATTTTCACGACCTTTCTTATTTCAGCATGTACGAAGTTGAAGTTCGTTTTAGTTATGTTTAGCTAACGTATTATCTATAACAATAAACTGGAGTTGACTCAGTACTTGGATGACAATTTAAAACATCTGTCCATGATTACTGACACCGAATCTGATTTCAATCCGTTGGAATATCAAATATCCGATGTCTGACGAGCGGAGATTGAAATACGACGAGGTCAAATCTGAATGGGCTATTGAGGTGTTGAGGGTGTGGCATGGAAATACCTTTATTGGCCCTTCAGAAGTAAAAAAAAGGCTCGAAAACGCCACCGTGGCTGTCCACTTCGGGTGAAAATACGATTACTTCGCAAAAGAATCGGTGCGCCAATCTATCATCGCGAAAGTCGATACGATCTTTATTATAAGAGAGGATCCGCTGCCGTCGACTTCTAAAAGAAGGATTGAGGATGATCCTCCGACACCAGAGAAGAAAAAAAGGATTTAAATAGTTTCAGATAATTGCTTTTCTTTAATGATTTTCTTTCTTATTTTCTTATACGTTAACGTTTTTAGTGCTAGTAATTTCGTATTCTACATTAATGATTAAATCCATACATGTTTTTAATAGTTTATTTTAATGAGTAGCCTGCAACGTTCGTTTCCTATTGCCTATCTTCCGCGTAATCTGACATGCAAGGGTTCGGGTGCCCCCGGCCGCCACTATCAAGTTTAAAATAAAGTCCCGCATATATTATGTAATATAAACGGGACTTAGATTGTCAAGAAATCGGTGTATCATACAACCCAGCAATTACGGTAACGGTCGGAGTTTGGACTTCGCCTTTCTCCGGTCCGGCAGAGTATTTATATCGTGTCCCGAATCTTTTTCTCATTTCAGCATCGACACTTGTCGTTTCGACTACGATGACATTTCATGCTTTATTGGTCGTTTTAGTCGGTGCAACTTCTGTCATCGCGTCCCAATTCCCTTTGAATTCAAATTCAAATTTTGCGACGTATGATACTGGTTTATTTAACCAAGTTGACGATATCAGAACGTTATCAACCAATGGATATACCACTCTCACACACCCCATTCATCCTCAATACAGCGTAAGAATTAAGCAAAATGGAGCCGAGTCTTGTGACAACTCTGTCAAGTTTGTGTTCTTTCCATCTGAAGCGTTTCGTACTCCATGGGTTATTTGGTTTTTAGATCGTACACGGGATACATCGATATCGAAGCGCGTCATTTGGTAAAGATATTGATATTTACATTTTCTACTTAAAATTTGCTCTCACATTTATCAGTTTTTCTCGTTCTTTGAAAGCCGAAACGATCCCAGTAAAGACGACGTGGTTCTGTGGACTAATGGAGGTTAGTAATAAACCACACAAGGATAAGGAATAAGTCAAGTCCTAACCATAATATAGGACCTGGTTGTTCTTCCTCTCTTGGGTTATACATGGAACTCGGTATACGATAATGTTCCATAACGTTTTTCAATGTGACTAAAAACCCCGTCGTATCAGGACCATGTAGGATTCAATCCGATAACTCCACGGTTTACAACCCATACGCTTGGAATGAGAAAGTAAACATTTTCTTCATTGATCAACCTGTCGGTGTTGGTTTCAGTTACGCTGAATATGGGGAAGCGGTGGTAGGTGGTCTTTTTTATTTTTTGTTATATCGTGATTTCCTTAAAGCGGTATATATAAAGTCAACTAGTGAAGAAGGGGCTAAAGATATCTCTGCCTTTGTTCGAATATTTTTTGACTCGTTCACCCAATTCAAAGGACGGAGATTTCATTTATCTGGAGAATCATATGGTGCAAGTGGGATCATCACACTATGAATGAAAAAAAGGAGGTTATTCATATCATTTATTGCAGGGTCGATACATTCCCACCTTCGGCGCGCGGATCGCCGATGATAACAAGAGAGCTGTTCTAAAGGGATTAGAGCCGATTAATCTGGTCTCGTTGATAATTGGTGGGTAAAACTGACTCTTAGAAAGTGATGATTATTGAAAAATGCCTCATAAACAGGTAATGGAATGACAGATACCGCTCGGTGAGTTCATTGTTGTATGTCGCGCGAACGTTACAGTAGTGCTTAGTTTACTAGGATGGCTACTTCATATTACGACATTCAATGTACAAGTGCAAGTGTACCAGCTTTTCAAGATATAGCGGACTGTGTCAGAATGAAACGAGCTGTGAGATACTTTCTATTTCATTGCGTCTCTTTGGTTTTGAACATAGGATCCATAGATTCCTCGCTGTGAAGCCTTAATTCAGGCATCGTGTGTGGATATATATGATGAAATGAATTGCCGAGCTGCATTCGCCTTCTGCGGTGCGGAATTTGAAGCACCCTTCCAAAAGACCGGTAACTTTTTCTTTCGTTGTATATAAAACATAAGTGTTATATTGTGCTGAAATCATGTGTTAATTGTCTAGGAAGAAACACTTATGATGTTTCCAAAGATTGTGAAGGCGACAGGCAAGAAACTTTATGTTATCCAATCACAAAGTATGTGTTCATCACACTGCACCCCATCTTAAACCATCGTTCCAACAATCAACATCAACAGGACAATATCAAATTATTTGAACCGACCCGAAGTCAGAACTGAGCTCGGTGTAGACCCAATAGTTGGCAACCACAGTTCATGCTCTACCAAGGTTCAAAGTGCCTTTGTTACCACAAACGATTTATTTGCTGAACATGCCGAATTCTACGTCGCGGAATTACTGGAACGAAATATTAAAGTACTTATTTATGTTGGAACATATGATATGATTTGCAACTGGGTATGTATAATCCGAGTTTTTTTCCTCTGTTTTCATTTTTGATCTAATGGAAAACGTGAAAGATTGGGAACGAACGTTTTACCTTGAACCTGGAATGGACTGGAAGAGAACAATTCGCTAGTCAAAAATTACGAAACTGGATAATCGATGGTCATCCAGCGGGCAAAACTCGCGGCTATGGAGGTTTAACATTTGCTACGGTTGAAGGGGCTGGTCATATGGTTCCTTATGACAAACCAGCCGAGGCATTGACGCTAATTTCGAGATGGGTAGATGACGAAGAGTTGTAAAAAAAAGAAGAACAAATGTGATTGTAAACCGTTTCAATAACAGGTCATTGTCTTTTTTTACTACGTGTTCTAATTCACAACAATTTTATCTACCGGATCTCCTACCGGCAATTTGAATCCGGGGCGTGTGGTTGACGGACGAACTCTGAGACGGTTTACGTCTTATACGTCCAGGTTCGACCGACCGACCAATTCAAGGGAAAATATCGTTTTGTCGGTGGACCCCACACTGCAAGGAGGTTGTGAAATACAATAATTTTCTAATTCCTCTTCCCCTTTTCTTCTTTCTTTTCCCTTCTCCCATCCATTCCTGTCTTGAGCTGCGAATGGCGAAGAGACTTTAAAAAATCCATTAGTTAAACATCATGTCTAATATTAATCAAATTTCACTACAAGAGTTCGCCCAGATATATACGACAGAAGTATATGACAGGTGTGTGTGTGTGTGTGTGTGTGTGTGTGTGTGTGTGTGTGTGTGTTCTTTCAAATACCATTCTTTTTTTGAAACCATTCACGTGTAGTATTGTCGTTAATCATCTTCTCTATGCCGGTTTGAGTAAGTGTTGTTATATAACATTCTTCATCGGAACGGGAAGGTTTAGAAGATTTTTTTTTACAGCGATTATGGTTTGGGATACTATTTTGACATTTGGAGAAGAGGTTGATGTTATATGGCGAAGAAAGTTTCCATTGGGGTCTCACTTATACGTTATATCTCGTTATGGAACATGGTTGTCATTGTTCATCAACTGCTTTTCAGTATTCGTAACAGTGGGAGAGGTGTGTTTTTGTTTCTGTCTGTGGATGCCCACTGATTATGCCTTTTTTTAAGTCAAAGAGTATCTTCAATACCAATACGACTTTTTTTTAAAAATATTTCGGGATATAGATCATGTATAAAATATGAAGCTGTGGCGAGCGTCGTGATCTTATCAACGCAGGGGTTCTTCGGTGAGCGGAGTCCCATCCTTTGATTTTTACCAATCTGAAACTAACAATTTCAATTTTGCTGAAATCGACTAGGTTTATTCACAGCTCGAGCGTACGCTATTTCTGGGAACCGGAAATTTGTCGTCGCTTTATTATTACCTCTCGATCTCGCGCGATTTGTTAACGGTATAGTCAGCACGACAGTCAGTAAACGTGGTCTTTGTCAATCATGATATACTTTTAAGTGTGTGTTTACAGACTGTCATACAAATATGCCGAAAGGATAATGATTTACCACAATCTTTGGTGAACAGTTTTAATGTGTAATCAACCTCTTTCTTTTGGTTTGTCAATACTTTCTCAGGCTGATCGTTTCTATTGGTATATAAAGAGGTAAGAATTCTTACAATCCGCCTCTTTCTTCCATCAGCAATTCACATCACTCTCTCTAACAGAAGGCGACATACAATCTGCTATGAACATTGCAACCCAAACGTTATGTTTCATAATAACAGTTTATCATACATATGGAAGATGGCGGACTTTTAGAAAATCGCCTGGACAGTCTAAAAATCTTACTGTTTTGATATTTGAACAAGGTGTCTATGGTTTGAAGTTGGCTTCGTTCGTTTCTCATATCGTCTAGGTTGATGGCACTATTGGTTATTTTGATTAATATATTAATTCGGGTATGTTGCTTTGATTGTCTGCGATTAATCCAAATATAATTATGAGATGGTAGGTTCTTCCAGGAAATGTATGTTCCCATAGATCTAGCGAAGGAACGAAGACTTATCTTTTAATTACAGTCTAGATCTTTCGGTAACGCCACTCCCGTTAGCATTTCATTTCGTAAGGATCCCATTTTCAAAAATAAAATAAAAAATAACTGGAATACTAAATCATAAAACCTTGCCCAACAGGATACATACCTACATTACTACTGGATCGGTTCTGTCTTGCCCTACGTCACCGAAATGCCCTGGATATAGCAGCGGCTCAAACAAGATATCCTTCAGGATACACTTGGTCATCATCACAAGCTAAATTGTTAGCTGAATTTGGAGAACGATCTCCTACATCGGCAATTAGTACAGCCTCTCGTTTCTCACAAAGTTCTAGAGGTTCGAGGCGTACTAGCATATCTGGAAGTAGGGCTAGCGATGATATTCAATTAACTGTTTATTCACCTGTTTCGGTGCTGTATCGACACGATGAAGAGGTGGAGGATGAGCTTGATGAGATAACGGAGGAGGAAGGTCATCATGATGATGTTGAGACACCACTAACTGTTGAATGTGACCGGTACCACGATTGAGGGTCAATGTCGTTTTTCTTCTTTTTTTAATGATATTTATTTGATTGTTCTTTATATTTACACACGGGAGTTTATTAGCAAGCATTTTATTTTTTCTTTGTGCATAGATCGACAATTTACTGTACATAGTAACCAAGTTTCGATGACATAACGACCTATACACAATCAGTTATACTAAACATTCACTATTCAGTGGTAGAATGTATGCATCCCCAGGTGATATGCATTTAAAAGGCATAATGATTGGAGACCAAAGTGATACGTTTGAGGGACGAGGACGGCTAACCTTTTTTTGGAATAGTTGTCTTGTAAAACTGCCAGGTGAATCGTACGCAGCGGTCCGCCTTGGTCTTCTGGTCTGTCATCCTCGCCCAATGTAACGCATCCTTTGTTGTCATCAAACAGATAAGTCGGTAAAGTGTTGTTGAACGTGTATGTATCTGTATTCTTCTTGTTTATCTCCTAAAAGGGAAGGTTTCGTAATGTGTGAACATAAGTAAGCTCCTGCAGTCAGATGTATGATGGGCAAGGACGCAGATTGGCGGACGAGGTAACGGGGGTTATGAACAAACAGGGACAGTGCCAAAATCTAGGAGAACGACAGCCTGTTCAATAAGGGTGATGTATTGGATGATTAGTTGTGTTACAAGTCCAGTATGTAACTCTAGAACAGAATGGACATAGATAAAAGCGTGAACCATACCCTCGAGAAATAATGTCCAGTGTGACGACGCACCTTCTTTGTGCCAGGAGACAGAAAGCAGAGGCGCAACAGTTTTTGGCATTGACACAGCAGAATGTACCCAGTCAGGTCCGTGCAACTAGAGGTAAGTAGTATAGTCCGGTTAGCAGTGGATTCAAGTTGTCCCTGGATATGGTCTGCAGTATTAGTATAAAGCTGAGGCAAGGGGTGCGAGCGTAACAATGGTTCTGAGTTCAGTAGAACCGCCATGGAGTCGAAATAAAACGGCAATTAATTGCGAATCATCGCATATCCTCCCGCTGGCGAGACAAAAGTTTCTGTTTGTAGTGACGTTTTAGTCACGCAGCGCGCCGGCGCTTCTCCCCCTTTGTATACTTGATACTCCCAGCTCTATGCATGACTCGCTAAGAGTTCAAATTCCCTTCTCATTTTTTGTCTTGCGTTCAAAAATCATACACATCTGCATGGCAGCGGTACCAAATATGTGTGTGGAAATCAACCTTTTGTTACGTAACGGCCAGTTCGACAATGGGGAGAAGCTTGAAAACCCGCAAGCAGGTTCAAGTTCAGGTTGTTCGTTGCCTTCACAGTTAGTACAATTAAAAATCGTTTCATTCACTCATAAAAGCAACCTTTTGTTGTTAAAGGTACATAGATATGCAACGACGAAATTTCCGGTGATACAAATCCGCATGCGTAAGTACCGAAGTTCTAGGACAAAGGGGCTTTGACCTGCCATTGTTCAAAGAAAAGGTATTTAGTGGAAAATTCAAATTGTCGTAAGCTTTTTTTTACTCAATCTATTCTAAGTATAAACAACAGCCATATGTACAGGTGAGGAAGGTAGGTTTTGTATTCTTATACAAAAGCCACAGACCACAGAATTATGGTTACAAATTATCAAAGAATTATACAGTTCAACTACGAGGGGGGGTCCACTCGTTCATGCATGATCGGAGGTCATATGCAAGTGAACCGCATGCTCCGGCGTATCCATCACATGCGCTTCCCATCTCTGACCTCTTTCGCGATAATGTTTACAACGCGTTAATTCAGCGTCCGGAAGAGGACATACCACATGCGCCGAACGTAAACTTGGCGGTAGGCCATTGTAAGCTGACCGTTGTTCCAGCGGTAAGTTCATCTCCCCCTCGAGTTTAGCGTGAATGAGCATGATATGAGTTGAGAGACTAGATATCGAGGTGAAGGTCGGCGCTTTACATCCTCCGGGCTGGGCGGGTCCCGCGTACCGACATGCATATTTGCCTTTTTTAATCTCTTCATACAGATAGTCCGCTGGTCGTTCCCCTCGACTCCTTTTCTGACTGTTATTGGCAACTGGCTCATCGTCGTCCTTGGGGCGTGGACGTTTCTTTCGAGGACGAGTTACCACCAAATCGGAGGTAGAAGGAGGCGGCATCGATGCTGAAGAGGTTAACTGAGATTTGGAAGCGGAGGGAGGTACCGTATACACCGGTTGTTGGGTCCAGGGGTGTATGATGGGTTGAGGAGTTGGAATTGGAATTGGTACTGGATGAGCGACTCCGGGCATCTTACGAAAAAGAGGGAAAATGGGGTGGGGATGGGGATTATTGAAGGGAGGTTGGTCGGGTCCTCCTTGAGCCACAGCCGTATGTGGTGAAGGCGTGGGGCAAGAAAGTTGTTGACGACTTGGATCAACGTTTGGTACCCCCGATGTCGGAGGCACCGCATTGTTGGTTACAATGGCATTTCCATTATAACCAGTCGTCGATATTTTGTTGGGTGAGGTCAAGCGTTGATTGTTCGCAACACTTGGATTGTCTAGAGCGGATTGACTGTCAATGCCATATATATTATAAATATTAACTGAACTCACTATTAACGGTTATGTTAGAGTACATTTGAGGAGCTCGAGGGTCCGAGTTTAACCCAGCGAGGACGGGTTGCCGAGCTGTGTGTTGGAAATTTGGGACTACAGGGTTTGACGACAAGGGAACTATAAAGACGAAAAACGTGAATTTCCGCTCGAAAATAATAGGGTCTAATAAAATTTGACGAACAGTTGGCAAGATTCTGCGGAACGTTACCAGGACCTCGAGCCATCGTATGCCTATTCAAGGGCATATTAACAGGTCCTTGACGTTGAGATATTGGGGCTGATCCCTCCATAGACTGCCTCGCAACATTTGAAAGTGAAGCAGTGGATGGCTGGGGTGGAACTAAAGTCCGGATCAATAAACTGTTTACATACAAATTACATGAAGCAAATGTACCGTTCGTCGCGCTCCTTTGTGATGTATTGTGCGATTGAACGCCTGAGTTAAACCCGTGTTGAGGCGGGGTTGAGAAGAACGCGGGGTTCAAGTTGTTTACAGGTGCTTGATTTGGCCGCGATTGTGAATGAATTGGCGTGTTTTCTGGTTGGAAAAAAAGAAAGAGCAGGAGATATATTATCTTAAAATCGGAAAGAAAAAGTTTAACCATACCGTTAGGAGAAGGTATCGGATAATACTGATGTGGAGCGTTGGCTGCAGGAGTTGACTGAGGTGGTGGCACTGAAGTGCGAATCAACAAACCGTGTTACATAGACAAAGAAAATGAAGCAAATTTACTATTCATAACCCTTCTTTGCTTTGCTTGAGAGGCTTGTTTAACCGGGGATTGAGACGAAGCCTGACTTGCGGGTACTTGGGTTGGCTGCCGCGAATGTGAAAGACTAGAAGTGTTTTCTAGTTTTGGGAAAATTCGTCAATGTGTATGAAAAAAAAAATCTAAAACCGAGTTTAGACATACCATTAATTCCCGGTGGTAAAGAATGTTGTATTGAAGAGGTAGATGGTTGGGCCGCTAAAAAATGATTCTAGTAAGCAACTATGTACAAAACATAAACAATGAAGCTAATTTACAATTTGGGAATACGAGCTGTCGTTTATTTTCCAGACTGAAACTTGGCTTCAAAGAGTGATTTTGAGGTTGAATTGCGGGGGATGCCACGGAGTTCGTCGGTTGGGTATATGAAGGAATCGGCGTGGCTATTGTGAAAAAGGTATGATTATTTGAAGGATTTGCTTAAGGAAAAAAAAGTTTAGACATACCATTAGGTACCGGAAAATGTTGAGGTGCAACAGCAGACGGCTGTGTCACTAACAAACCAGTTCAACAATTAAATCATACAAAAAAAATCAAGGTATCTGTTTACCGTTGGTAGGCATCTGCTGTTCTATATTCCATGAATGGGTATGTCTTTGGAGAGGAGATGGGGAAGGGAAGTATTCAGGTTCAGTCAGGTTAAACACGTAGTTACTTGGCTGTAATTCAGCCGACTGAGTATCTAATGTACACGTCAGAAACTCAAAGAGATAGTTGACGACAAGATGACACGTACTATTGATACAAGGGGTGGAATCGGCGTTAGAGTATAGAAGTTCAGTCGCATCAAACGCGTTGTTGTTTGCGGGTGATACAGCTGACTGGGTATCTGACGAACCCGACCCGTCTAACAGTTGGAAAACGCGTCAATAATCAAAAAGATTTTTTACACTTGAGACTCACTATTGAAATCACAAAATTGAAACGTGTCAAACGCGTCGTTAGTTGGAGGTAGTTCAACAGTCGTTTGGCCATTTGAAGAAACCGACGCGTAGGACGGATCGTTCGTAGCGGCATCAGAATCATAAGTATCCCAGCCCGTTAGCCCCAGAGAGAGATGAATGGAATTCCAATCCAGATTCAGAGGCGGCTTTGATGGTGCTGTCAAACAGCTCCCCCGGTGGGGTGAAGACGGAGGTAGTCGTTGTCGTTCTGTGGTCGGTCCCGTGGAACCTTCCAATGAAGCATTTGTATTTTGAAGTGAAGAAGCTGTCGGGGGCAATGGTTGTACAGCGCTAACGTTCAATCCTGCAGTGCTATTTAGTAAAATTGAAGTGGACGGCTGGGTGACTATGAAGTAGGTGTAAGAACTTGGACCACACAGAATATACGAAAAGGAAACCGACCATTCGTATTTGCTATATTTTGTAAATTAAAACCGGAGTTGGGGTTGGATGAATGTTTAGGTTGACTCGCGAAAGACGCGTCTTGCAACCTGTCTACTAGTAAAAAAAAATGCATCAATTAGACATAGAACATCCACACAAGGACAGACTTACCGTTTTGCGAGGTGGAACCGGTGTCTGCGTTGGAAGACGTGCCACGGTCGATAATTTCTACGTGTCAATGGAGTGTAAGTCCACCGAGGGGGGGAAGTACGAGCGATCGAAAAACTTACCATCAATACCTAAGAAATCCACATGAAGAGGAAGAGGAAGAGTATGAGGAGCAAAACCGGTCACAGGATCTTCAAATTCCTCAAAAGGTAATGTTGTAAAGTCATTTGAAGTATTGGGGATACCAAACAATTCAAAGTCAAGAGTATCACCCGAGAACATTGCGAGAGGAAGATGTGATAAGATTACCCGTTGTGATTCAAGGGAAAGAGTTGAAAGAAAAGATAAATGTCCGTCTACGGATTTTATAGGATTTCGATTTCGGACGGTGCCACATGACATATGAGAGTGGACACATTATAATCGTTGTCCCAAACGCGGGACGGTGATGGGTCTTGTACACGGTAGATTTGTTCAATGGGAGATCTGGTAAAATGGACATGAAGCATGTCCACAGACAAGAATGTGGGGTAGGAATGCTAATAGTTATGGTAAAGGTTAATATTGGATCGGGGGAAACAAGAATTTGCTTTCGGTTTTTGCGTCGTGTCCATTAAACCTGGCCAAACTGAACCTGCATAATGACACCATCATCAATACTACCATGGCTTCTAATCTCTTGTTTGTCCAAAACAGGAATGGCGCTATTCCATTCTTTCAAACAAGACAGACACTCAGGAACAAACACGAACAAATGAACATGGTCGACTTTCCTTACAACGTTCAACTAGTTGAGCGGTTTGCCTTTCGGTTATACAAATAATATGAGAACTAAACCTATGAAAGCACGTCAACACAAATCAGTGGTAAAATAATAGACCTGCACACACCACGTTTCTGGTCTCTTGTTCGTTCCAAACAAGAATGAGCCACCTGTCCTTCAGAACAAGAGAAATAGTGACTCACAAACCCAAACCCAAATAAAAACGAAAAACAACAAGAAGGTAAACAAAAACAAAGGAATGTCGAGCTTCAACATTAGGGGATATCACAGTGGCCGTTTATTGGCCGTTTATGAGGTTGTTTATGAGGCCGTTTCTGCTCCGTTTTTCGTTTTAGAAATGGACACAGAAACGGGCGCTGAGCTGTGATATCCCCCGTTTCTCCATCGTTTCTGTTCCATTTCACTCCACACTGATTTTTCTCAGTTAACATTTTAACCCTGAATTAAACCCGGCCATCTTTCGGCTGCACCTCTGTATAATCAGATAAATATATACTTCCTTAATAAGCCCTATGAACGTGTTTTTTTGGTCATGCCTCGCCAGACCGAGCGACAAGCAGCTTCTGAAGCTTTGTTTGAAGCCTTCTTTCTGCAACTACTGCTCGAAACGCAGACACCTATTTCCACACCTTTTAATAACTCCTCTGAATCTGACTCTGAACCTGACTCTGACTCTTCAGATATTAATATCGTTGCTCTGACTATCATCACACCACCCAGTATGGCACTTCTCATCTTGCTTATTTCTCTTCATGAAACCCGATATCTTCGCAGCCGCATTTCAATCCCAAAAACTGATCAGTTACTAGACCTCATTCTTGATGAATACAAAATTTGGCACCCGGACCTTTTTCGTTGCTATTTGCATATATCACCTGCTGCTTTCGACACTCTCCTTAGCAAGCTCCAAAATGACGAGATCTTTCACAATCAGTCAGAAAACAATCAAATAGCAGTTGGGAGACAAATTGCTGTTGCACTCTATCGATTAGGCCATTATGGAAATGCTGCTAGCATGCAGAAAGTCACACTGTGGGCAGGGATGGGGTATGGCACTGTGGATTTGTGTACACGGAGAGTCCTGATGGCTATTTCTAATCCTCGTTTTCGACAGCCCCTTTTCAAATGGCCAGATTGTGCTGAAAAAGAAGAGGCCAAGGCTTGGGTAGAAGCCCAGAGTTGTTATGCATGGCGAAATGGGTGGTGTATGGTAGATGGCACTTTGGTCCCATTTGCTTCACGACCGAAATTCTTTGGGAACACCTGGTATGATAGGAAAAGTAATTATTCCACAAATGTTCAGGTACACTGTTTGTCTTCCTTGTATCATCGTATTTACATCCTTTAATTTTAGATTGTTAATTTGCCAAACCTAAAGATCATCGACTATGGTGTTGGGGGCCTGGGTAGTCAGCATGACGCTACTGCATGGAAAAAGACATGTATTCCAAATGAGCATAGAATGCTATTTGAGCCCGGTGAGTGGGTATGGGCTGATACAGCATATCCATTGCAGAAATGGTGTCAATCCCCATATAAGAGGTATGTTTTTTGTGACCTTTGTTTTATATACTTAAGGATCATCTACTAGACCAGAAAAAGATTTGCGTGAAAATAGACATTATAATTACCATGTCTTGCACATCTGTATTCGGTCTGAACACTGCATGGGGCTTTTAAAAGGCTGATGGTCATCTTTAAGAGGTTTACGACTTCGTCTTGATGATGAAGATGACATTGAAGTCTTAGTACTCTGGCTTGTTGCATGTATCACACTACACAACTTCACACTGGAATATGAAAGTGGTCGTGATCTTGAAGCTGATGAATTTTTCCAAGAAGGTGTTGCAAGCAATAGAGAAGAAGCTGAGCATATGGACAATGAAACCATCCAATGTCAGTTAGGACTGAGAGAAGGGAGGGAGTTTCGTGAAAACTTGAAAGAATCTCTTTTAGCTACCATAATATAAAGTGTAGCATAAAACATAGAAATAAAATGAAATTTATCTACAAATTTTTCTCTATGTTCTGAAATAGGAATGGGTCTAAATAACCTGCTGCTCTATATGAAGAAGTATGTGGTGCTGACAATTCCAGCTTTCTCATCTCAAAATCATGCGCATGTTGTATAATAAGCCGTTCCTTCTCAGCCTGGAGTTCCATCTCTCGAATCCTCATTTTTCCCTTCTGTTTTTCCTGCTCACATGCAACCTGCACCTGTACCTGCACCTTTGTCAGCTGTTCTTGCATTGCATGGTTTTGCTCAAGTATATCTCCAGCTTTGGTGATGATATTCGGTTGTTTGTGTTTTGAACTGTTAGCAGCTGGAACAGTGGTAGCACGTTTATTTGCCGATATTTTTGGGGTGACTATACTGTGCACTGGTTCAGGACTTGGACTCGAAGACTGTGGAAGAGATTCAAGAGAAAATATGGGGAGTGGGCTATCAAGTCCAGGAGAAGTACTATGGCTATTTGTGACATCTGATAACTTAATATCATCTGCACACTCACTTCCAGACTGTAAAACAAGTTGATGGGTGAGAAATAGAAAAAATTAAACCACAAACTTTAGAGCTCATGACATCATCATCATCTCCAGCTTCTGAAATAACATGAGACCTTATACAAACATGAGAGGTATCCCTATCAATGCTGCTATTATTGATACTCTCGAAAATGGGACTCTTGCCCATCAAGTTATTCATCTGTTTGTACCATGGGAATTCTTGTTGGATTTTTTCTAAAGACTGTAATGCACTATTTTATATGAATAGATATGGATTTTCTTACACCAAATATTTTCCAGTTTTGAGCCTTCTGCAATCTCATCTTCCTGGCCTTCATCAACAAGACCCTGTCCAGTCTCCTTGAGGCTGTCCCAATGCTTGTCAAGGTCTGATACCTTAGGTTTGTAGTCGATCTTGCAATCAATAACTCTTTCGAGATTATTGATTGGAAGTTCGACTGAGTCAGGGATGTGGCCTCAGCTTATATGCTGTGCCCTCTTCCTAGACCCTGGGTGTATGTCCCCAATTTAATGGTGACAATGCCGACTATGGTAGCCAACAATAGAATCAGATGAAGTTGAGGTCAACAACTATAGAGGGATGATCATAACTTTGCAAATATAGATTGTTTATAAGATATCAGTAAATCTCCTATCACGTTTCTCAAATGGTTATTGTTATCTAATACTAATAGCTGTGTAACTATCTAGCCATGTACCCATTTCAGAATTTCAGTGATTATTAAACAAATATAAAAAGACATATAAAGTAAACTATTTAGTTGACTGTATTTCTCAATAAAACCTTATCGGGGATTATATTCTTTCAAGATTTAGGGGATTATGTTACCATCATGGGAATTTCTCAGTTTGGAATTACTACCAAATTCTGACCAAAACTTCTAATTTGGAATGTTCCATCAATGTTGGAATATAGAGTTTAATTTTAAAATACATTTCAAATCTGAAGCTTAGATTTAGGTTTTAAAAAATTAAATTAGATTTATTTGATAAGGTAAATTATAACAAAACTAGAGATTTCATCGTACTTGGTTACATCGGAAAAGGATACATGCTTCAATGTTTAAGCTATCCCAAAACATACAGATAAGGTGAGTGCGGGTACTACTATATTTAAAGTGTATGTAACCTTGGAACTTACATAGAGGTTGATATGGATACTACCATATCTAAAGTATATGCGATCTCGGAACTTACAGATAAGGTGAGTGCGGGTAATATCATATCTAAAGTATATGTGATCTCGGAAGTTATAGATAAGGTGACTGTGGGTACTACCATATTTAAAGTGTATGTAACCTCAGAAGTTATAGATAAGGTGAATGCGGGTACTATCATATTTAAAGTGTACGTAACCTCGGAAGTTATAGATAAGGTAAGTGTGGGTGATATCATATCTAAAGTATATGTGATCTCGGAACTTACAGATAAGATGAGTGCAGGTGATATCATACCTAAAGTATATGTGATCTTGGAACTTACAAATAGACACACATGGATGCCATCACATCTAAAGCATATACAGTCTCAGAACTTACATAGGAATTAGTGTGGGTAATATCTTATCTAAAGTGTATGCAGTCTCAGAATTTACATGAAGATTAATGTGGGTGACATTATCAGATTGTTTACTCTATATTTAATGATTAGACCCTCTCAGACAAGTTATGGTCTATTCTACAGGCTCATAGATAAATAATTACTTTTGACATTTGATATGAAATTAACTAAACATTTAAAAACAGTGAAATTTTCAAGTTATGAGAATTGGAATAATTTAGACTAGTTGTAATAAATTTCTCAAACCTTAATATTATAGATAAGTTAGTATGGTTAAAGTTAGTAAGTTGTCTATCCAGTTTTTATTAAATAAGTTTTGACGTAGAAGGATTTTAAAACCTTCAATACTTCAGATATATTGTCAATTACAATCATCCCTCATAGTAGGAGTAGATTAAGAGGTGTGACTTAGTGTCGACAACGAGCAAGACTGTCAAGGTTGAGTCGACGACAGCTGAAGTCAGAGAAAGATTAATGAGAGACGAAGAAGAACAGATATTAGTTTGTTTATTAGATATCGACCAAGGTTGATATCAAAACTGAGTCTACATTGTATTTACATGAGGGTTTATATACATGTGAGACTCAGGGAAAACATATGATACATGAGTGTCGTTACAATCATTAGTAATCAGTGAAACGAATGTATGGAGAAGGTAACCCAAGGGGTTACCAGAGTGAAAGTATTTCCTGTGGGAAATACCGAGGAGTCCGAGGCAATTGAATCGGTGTCGAGTCAGTGAATTGAAGGTGTTGAGGTGGATCGAGGGTGTCGAAGCATGGTAATGCAATATAATGAGCGAAGACGAGTATGAGGAATGTTCGATATATTCGATAATGAATGATTATGTGTTACATATGAATGATCGTGTGTTAGTTCATGACAATGCTTCATATAGTTTTTCTTTAAACTAAATAAGATATTAGCATTTTATTGATTCCTAAACATAAAGAAAAAATACTTGTTGACTCTATTTTTAATAGCATCACCCAATTTCCTCTGGTTTCCATCTCACCACTGACCTGACTCATGCTCTATCAAAACTCATTGTGCAAGAAAGTGGCATTGATCAATGATTGTCTTTCCACCACTGTTGATAGAACTCCCAATAACTCTGAAACCAAATGCTTGCTGCAATGGATCACTTTCTTCTATTGCCACCAACAGTGTGAATGTTAAATCATGATCAGACTGCCAACTAAATACAACTTTAATATTGATACTGGGTAAGAAAACAAAAGGTATCATCAGAGTCTTCATCAATATTATCCTTAGAGATCTTAGCCTTCTTCTGTGACTGGGACTGCTTCTTCATCTTGCTACTGGTTCCTCCAGGGGGTCTTTTTTGTTTGTTGTCAGTTTGACATTTTTCTGAAGTTATCTGGCCTCTCTTGATTGTGTTTCAAAGAGTGATGGGCATGGAAAAAGAGCAGACACTGGAGGCATAGCATGATTTTCCTATATGAGAGGACATTAAGTAAACAGTGAGAATATATAAATTTTTCATAGAGTTTTCTAAACTATCTAAATTTCAGGGAAATTTGAAGTTTATCTAATGTTTTCATGGTTTTGCTAAGAAAACAATAAGAAAACTCTAATTTTCCCAAGATTTGAATGAATGAGAAAATTGATTGAAAACTTTATATTATTTTAGCATTTATTCAATGTTTTCTCATATAAGAAAATCATGCTATGCCTGTAGTGAGAAGAAGGATAATGAAGAAGAGAACCTGCCCTCCTAATTGCCATATGTAAAATTTTATCCTCAATACATTACATAAACTATAAATTCATTATTTTACTTATCCAAAAACTACACTCCATGGCTGTAACCAGGGTTGAAGACTGATGAAGGCTGTAAACACAGAAACGAACTGGCAGAAATGAACTGAAACAAGTGAAACAACCTTTTTGTTGTTTCGCTCATTTCTGGCCATTTCTGCACTCCAGAAACGGCCTTATAAACAACCCCATAAACAGTCAATAAATGGCCACTGTGATATCCCCTATTGTCAATCTCCCAATCAAGCTTAAATTGAGGTGAAACTTAAAACATGGCTAGGAATGATTTTGAGGAAAGGAGGTTGCTGATGACTATTTAACTGGATCTATATAACAGAGTTCAAAAATAACCTTGGATTAGATTTAGGTCAGCAGAACCTTGAGTAAAATAATGACTTCAGAATATACCTATAAATCGAACTGTAGTGATAGCCTATAGTTAAGCATACTGTTAATTCAGATACACCTATGAACATCAGCAATCCAAACACTTTCTTCCTGTCCTTAAGAAAAACTTGGGTACTAAACTTGTCACTGATGCAGTGTGTTACCTGTAGCTCATCAGTAAAATGGGAGGAGGGAGATATAGAACTCCCAAAAGGTCAAACTACTCTCAGATTTTATATCCCCTCTTCTTGTCTATTGTAGGCCCAAATAGAGAACATTTTTCTGTTTTCTGTTTACAGCCAATTGTTTAAGTTCAGGCATTGAATAAAGCCAAGGTTGAGCAGCAACTTTGAGCCCGTATTGACAATAAGGAGAGGAATAGGTTCAAAATAATAATCTAATGTACTATTATAACCGTTCAGGAAATAGTGATGGTTACATATTATAGGCTTGTAGATATCTTTGATATTAAATCTAGCAAATCAAAAGCTGGAGGTTTGCAGTCAACAGAGGAAAACCTAGAAAAGCATAATAAATAGATCTATTATGATGAGTTTAGCTTCGAGGTTATTTTTTTTTCTTTTCTACGCAATACTCACCTCAAAGGCTGATTCCATGATATGTTTTACCACAACTTGATTCTGTACTGTATACGGCGTACGGGACTGAAATTATTTTGTTAGATGAAAACAAGTATTACTCACTGGGTTGGTAGCATAGACATTTGCTGCTTTTTTGAGATCTTCTATCTAATTTTTAAGGATCAGAACTGAGTACTGAATCTGATAGATTTACATTTCATTTGTTCAAGTGCCTTTATAGTGCTTTGCAAAAGTTAAGGTGGGTGAGTTGATGAAAATCAATTTTCTAAACAAGGATTTTTTAATAACTGTATAAGGTACTCATGAACTTTCTTTTGGAGCTTTTTATAATATTAATCTAGCACTGACAGGTCTTTCACTGATTGTATCCTTTTAAATTATTCTAGAAATCCTAGTTCCACCAAAATGGCCACCTGCCTTAACTTTTGCAAAGTGCTGTAAGTGCCATCAAATGCTGGCATGCTCATACTGTGTGAACTCCATGTCAATTTGGACTGGGGTGCCTTTTCAGGAAGTAACAATAGACGAGAGGAAAATGAAGTGTTGCCTAGGGATCATATTTACCCTGAAAAAACATGGAGAGATTAGATAAGGTAGAGACAAAACTGGAGGAAAAACTTAAACCTCCTCACCCCAATCCCTGCCATAGAATTGGAAACCATTGTAGATCCAAAGTAGATAATTTAGAATCAAAATAAAGTTTGGAGAATCTATGTTTGATCTTCTTTAACCTCCAAGTATCTTCACAGAGGATGTCCTCTCTGAGTGTCTAATGGCAAATTTATTTGCCTCTGTGATAATGACTGGTGAGTCAGCCAGGCCAGGGCACTTGTAAGTATTTACAAAATTAATCCATATAAGTTCCCCTGTATTCATCTTCACCCTTATTCTACATAATCATTCCTCAACATCCTTGATCCACCTCAACACCTTCAATACACCAACTCAACACTGATTCAATTGTCTCAGACTCCTTGGTATTTCCCACAGGAAATACCTTCACTCTAATAACCCTGTGGGTTACCTTCTCCATTCATTTCTTTCACCAATTATTAATGATTGTAATGATATCATGAATCACATGTATATAAACCCTCTTGTAAATATGATGTAGACTCAGTTTTGATATCAACTTTGGTTGATATCTAATAAACAACTCATTATCACTTCTTTGTTGTTCTTTAATTCTTTCCCTGACTTTGTCCATCTAACTATCTTGGCCTCATCAGTCTCAATCATTGACAACACAAGTCTGTCTCTTACTTTAATCTTTACTCTTCTCTTTGTTGTAAACCTCAACTTTGTCTGTTAACATTGTTGACCACTGTAGTCAGATGTTTAAATAGGGGACATACACTTTGGATCTAGGAAGAGGGCATAACACATAAGCTGAGGCCACATCTGTCATGGTATGGGATAAGTTCACAGGACCTTCTGTATATTTGTATTGTATAGTTAGTTAGTATTGCTAGTGAGACTAGTTAGTATTGGTTAGTGGTATCTGGTATGCCAGTCCACTTAGGACTCCCATTTCTCCCATGTGTTCCCACTCTGTGTACAGATCACTCTGACATGTCACTCCTTACTGGTAGGTTTTCTCTTTCATGGACACCAACTTCCTATTGGCAGATATGATGTAGACTAGTTATTAATTCCGGAATAAGTAGTTAAAGTGTATATAAGCTGTATGCAACTGGGAGTAGTTCCCCAGTCCAATATCAACTTGGTCTTTGGGTGTAACATTGTCTTTAGATCCTTAAGTACAAGTCAGTGTACTGAATGGTTGAGCCCTAACAATGTCCCCAAACCCAGCCTGAGGGATGATCATAATTGATAATATATCTGAAGTATTGAAGGTTTTAAAATCCTTCCACATCAAAACTTATTTAATAGAAACTAGATAGACAACTTACTAACTTTAACCATACTAACTTATCTATAATATTAAGGTTTAAAAAATTTATTACAACTAGTCTAAATTTTTCCAATTCTCATAACTTAAAAGTTTTACTGATTTTAAATGTTTAGTTAATGTCATGTAAAATGTCAAAAGTAATTATTTATCTATGAGTCCATAGAATAGACTATAACCTGTCTGAGAGGGTCTAATCATTAAATATAGAGTAAACAATCTGTTAATATTATCTGCATCAACCTCCATGTAAATTCTGAGACTGCATACACTTTAGATAAGATATTACCTGTTAGGAGACGACTGTTCAGTGTGCTAACTCACACTTAAGGATCTAAATGACAAAGTATACCCAATAACCAAGTTGATATTGGACTGGGGAACTACTCCCAGCCATGTACTGCTTATATATACTGTCATGAACTGACACACGACTATACATAAGTATTATATAATCTTCCAAGATCAGATATATTGAATTATCCCCGTACTCATCTTCACTCATTAAACTATGTTTCAATCCTCGACACCCTTCAATACACCAACTCAACACCAATCTGATTGCCTTGAACTCCTCGGTATTTCTCACAGGAAGTACTTTCACTCCAGTAACCCTTTGGGTTACCTTCTCCATTCATTCGTTTCACTGATTATTAATGATATTAACATTATCACAAATCACATGTATTCTCTGAGTCTCATATGTATATAAACCCTCATGTAAATACAATGTAGACTCAGTTTTGATATTGACTTTGGTCAATATCTAATAAATAACTCATTATCACTTCTTCATCATTCTTTGTTTCCTTCTCTAACTTTGTCTGTCCAACTATCTTGACCTCATTGGTCACAATCGTTGATGACACAAGACTGTCTCTTACTTTAACCTTTACTCTTATCTTTGTTGTATACCTTGATTTCGTCCTTCAATGTTGTTGACTACTATAGTCGGTTATTGTCACCTTCAAATTAGGGACATATCATTTTGGGTCTAGGAAGAGGGCACAGCACATAAGCTGAGGCCACATCCCCAAACCCTGTCTATCTCTTATCCAATAATCTCGATACTAATTATTGTTTATGAGACTGACTAAACAACCCCAAGGTACCAACCTTGACATTCATGTGCTTCTTGAAATCCTGTGAACCATAATCATTGCTCTAGATAGAATGGTTCTTCTGGTAGTAATTGAATAGTGGCTACAGGAAAAACCTGTCCAGGATAATTGGGCCAGTTGAGCATGTAATCAAATGGTAGGCTTTGATCAGAACTATAATATGATTGTACTTCAGTTGGGAAGTAGATCGAATCAAGATTGTTGAATTGTTGGGACATAAGAGAGTTGGACATAGGTGATGAGGTGATGGTAGGGGATATTCAAAGTCTGACAGCATGGTGTTAGCTTTTAGTATGAAAATAGCGCAATAAAAATTAAAAAAAATTTCAAAGGTGTTATAACATGTGCTACCATACTCCTCCCTTGCTCATTATTCCTATTATGTCTTCATCCCCTTTGAAGAACTTTTCCTTATTCCATCTCATCAATATCCAGAAGACCATTTCTATTCCTTCTTTCCTGTACCAACCCCACTACTCACACTGTCGTATACTAAACTAGAACCCATTCAGTATATACAATCAATATTTGTTTATAGAGGCCTTGGTCCTTAATAAGTTGAGCTTTGCCGCAGAAATATGGGAAGGGATGGAAGGTGTAAAAGGAGAAATTTGTAGGTTGATCGTAACAGATGTAAGAGGTGGTAGAGAGAATAGGATGTGGAGGACATTAGATACCAACTTGATGTTAGAAATTGATTGATGTTAGAAACTGACTTGACTTGAATTTAGACTTTAAAAACCATTAAAAACAGACCAACTATCAGCACTTCACTAATAGTGGAAAAGACTTTAGATATTAGAGACACTTTAGAAACCATCACTTATCCTGCACTTTAGAGGGATTGGTAAAACTTGTTTTTATTTTCAACTACCACAAGAGTTTTATACAAAGTTTGATAATTATTATTTTTAAAATGAGGAAAATATTTTTTAAAAGGGGTTTTTGGGTTTTTTCAAGAAAAGAGAAATATGGTAAGGGGAAAATAGGTGAAAGAGATGAAGTGAATAATTTTTGTACAAGAGAGGAGCAAGACAGAAGGACTCATAGACAGAGAACAAAAGAATGTTTGATTAAGGAAAATACTCTCACAATGTTACCATCCAACTACCAAGTGATTCTGAAACCTTCTCAGCCCTTCTTCTAGACGCTTTTCTTCAGCCAGACTCTGATTCTTTCCCTTGAATATTTTGACAGCATAGGATCTGATTTTTCAGAGTACCTTGTTTATAGGTGGCATGGGTAGTGGTGTTGGTGCAGGGAAGAAAGAATAGAGATATTCTTCTGGATATAAGCAGGGTGGTGTGAGGAAAAGTTCTTCAATGGGGATGAAGACATAACGAGAATGATAAGGAAGGGAGGAGTATGGTTGTACACATTCATAAGGCACATCAAAACCAATGTGCTCAAAGGCGAATCCTAAACTAGCTGTTGCAATGACTCGAATAACTTGATAAGGAGGGGCGCAGCATGAGACAGTGAAGAAACGGTTAATGTGATATCACCCCTTGAAACCTATCATTGTGATGGTATCTCCATACTTGATGGTTTTGGAGAGACCGAGACTCGAAACCTTACTTCTAGTTGATATGTCTTTGGATATGAGCAGGTATTGAGGCCATAGGGTGTCAGGATCGATTGGGAGTTGACTACTCAAGCTTCGATATACACGAACTTCTGTTTCAAGGTCTTCAATAGAAGAAGGGAGAGGAGTAGTAGAGCGAGTAGGGGCTTGATCATCCATGTCCAAATCAATTGGAGGTTGATAGTGAAATCAGTGTAACACCTTCCCAAAATTTTTCGATTATTTCCACCATTTTTCCTCATATTTTCTAAAATCTAAAAACACATAAAAAACGTAATTGGACTTTCATTCTTCCATCCCCTTTACCCTTTTCCTTCTTCCCTCATGTTCTGGGAACGTGACCCCTACGATAGAGATGATATCATTGATCGAGAGTTTCACCCTGACCACCTTCTCCCTTCACCCTCCCCTACATACTTGTTGGAGGACGAAACAAAATATGACTCCCCTTATCCCATTCCCAAAGACTCTGACTTCCCTCCCATCCTATATCCGACTCAATCCAGCTATCATCCATTCCAAACAGAACTCCGATTATACATTGATCTCGGAGAAAAGCTTGATATTAGGATAAGTCCCACTACCGCATGGCCAGCCCTGACTCCCATGAAGACTTACCATAAGGATCTAGAAGACTTGGAGATAATAGAAACCCTGCACTACGCCAGACCTATCATAATCCGAGGATTTCAAGGAACCTTTGTTATCGGAAATAGTTACAGCCTAAAGAAACATTGCCCTTACACCCCTGTTGGAATCACTAGGGTGATCACACACCAAAAATATGGACCTCAATTCATTCACGTTGCCTTTAATGTTCCCTCTACGGCATTTTGGACCTTTAGCGACATGGAAGACTACCCCCGAAAACAAATCTGGCTGTCGGAGCTCTAAGGGACTCATATATTTAACAACCTCCAGAAACCTACATCACCCATCAAAACCTCACACCGCCATCTCGCCTCAATCTCCCGAAACTCAGACAATGTTCTCTTTTAACGTAACCACCCAAAACATTTCAACTAATTCCAGATCCTCTTCTTCCTATACCTCCCGATTCCACTACCAACCTCTGTCTGATTCGGAAACAGATGATCAAGTTCCCACTACTCGCCCTACTACTCCTCTCCCTTCTCCTATTGAAGACCTTGAAACAGAAGTTCGTGTATATCGAAGCTCGAGTAGTCAACTCCCAATTGATCCTGACACCCTATGGCCTCAGTACCCACTCATGTCCAAGGACATATCAACTAGAAGTAAGATTTCGGATCTTGGTCTCCCCGAAACCATTAAGTATGGAGATGCCATCTCAATAAAGGGTTTCAAGGGGCAATATCACATTAACCATTACTTTACTGTTTCACACTGTGCTCCTCCTTACCAAATTATTTGAATCATTGCAACTGCCAGTCTAGGAATCGCCTTTGAGCACATTGGGTTTGATGTGCCCTATGAATGCGTACTACCATACTCCTCCCTTCCCTATCATTCTCGTTACATCTTCATCCCCTTTGAAGAAGTTTTCTTCACGCCACCCTGTCTATATCCAGAAGACCATTTCTACTCTTCCTTCCCTGCACCAACCCCACTACCCACGCCACCAATAAACAAGGTACTCCGAAAAATCAGATCCTACACCATCGGAGTGCTTAAGGGAAAGAATCAGAGTCTGGCTGAAGAAAAGCGTCTAGAAGAAGGGCTGAGAAAGTTCCAGAATCACTCGGTAGTTGAGTGGTAACATCATGAGAGTATTTCCTTAATTGAACATTCTTTTGTCCTCCATCTATGAGTCCTTCCACTTGCCTCTCTCTATTGTACAACAGTTACCCGTTTTCACCCCTTTCACCTATCACCCCTTTCACCATATTTCTCCTTTCATAAAAATTTGACAACCTCTAAAAATATTTTCCTCATTTAAATAAATAATAATTACTAAACTTTGTATAAAAACTCTCGTAATAGTTAAAATAAGAACAAGTTTTACCAATCCCTCAAAAAGTGCGGGATGAGCTTAAGTCTCTAAAGTGGTCTCTAACATCTAAATCATTTCCACTATTAGCGAAGTGCTGATAGTTGGTCTGTTCCTAACAGTTTCTAATGACAAGTTGTTTCTAACATCCGAACTATTCTCTTTCTACCCCCTTACATCTATTACGATTAAAACATACTAAATCCCCCCTCTAACACCTTCCACCCCTTCTCTGTATTTCTGCGGCAAAGCTCGACTTATTTAGAACCAAGGCCTCTATAATCAAATATTGATTGTATATACTGAACAGGATCCTAGTTTAGTATACGACACCGTTGTGCATGTGGTGTTGGTCCATTCAGAGCCTTTGGCGCAACATTGTTGTTCCATAGCATGGAAATTAAAATTGTGATAACAAGTATTTTTTTTTCTTCATAGTTTTTTGCCATATGAAATCTAGATTTCTTTTTAATTCACTTGTTCTTATTTTCAGCATTGTTTTGTAACTACCATGCATATATGTGGACTGGTCATGTTGAAATAATTCCTGGTGACCCCTGAGGCAAATTAAAAAAAATTCAAGTTTCTTTACAACTTTTTTTACATATTGGGCCATCCATGTATACTGAAGAACAAGTGGAAGCCATTCATCATGCCCATGACATCCTTCAAGACACTGGACCACATCCTGAAGCTATCTTAGACAACAACATTTCATCTAGTTGCAGTTCTTTGTTATCAACAGCATTTATCAATTATTTTTCACCAAGTCCAACATTGTTTAACCTCAAAGAGCAGCTAAATCGACTAATGTATGTTCATGGTATTGTGGATCATCCCATTGGCACAATTGTAGAATTCCCTGAAACTGGTCACCAAATGGATGTTGGTATTACTCATAGGTTTAGAGTTAATTCTCAGAACTTTGTGAATCCAAAGGATAACATCCAATACTCTTTGGGTCCTCCCCATTCAATCCACTATGATGTGAAATGCCTACTTTTATCAGACAAGAACACCGGTGAACTAGTTTTATGCAAACAAACAAAATTATCTTGTAAGTACTCAGTTCTATCTTCTTTATATACTTAATCTTTATTTATTTATAGGTCATTCTATAAAAAAATGTTCATTTAATTCTATTGGCGGACAACAAACACCTTCAGCAACACCACCTCTCAATGCCACTGGAGAAGTATTCATGAAGACATTGGGATTCTTTTGTGCACTTCAGGAATATGGATGTGCATTTGACAAAACATCTAAAATCAATGCAGACAATGACAACATTGATGCAGATGAAATTGAAGATTCTTTATCCAATCATCTGAGTCGTATGCTGGACTGGATTGCGATCTTGAAGGATATACAGTCATTTCAAAGCAATTGTACCCCAAGTTGTTCAGGAAGCTTACTTCTTGAGAAAGACAGATTTGGGCATTGTTTTATTCAGTCAGTTTCTTTTTTGCAATTATTTTTATGTATTCTCACAGTGTATACAGCTGTGAATATTACATGAAGGGTCAGCATAACCATTTGAGAATTCAAAACATCAATGAATTTGATATTGAATACCTCAGTGCTTTATTCAATAACAACATGACTGAAATTCTGTTGCATGAAAATGCTGCCGCAGACAAGGGATATGGCCCGTTAACTCCTTGTAACATCACAGCTGCTACTCAAGGACAAAAGCAGCTTTGCCATTTGTATTTCAATTTATTTCAATTCATTTTATTGAAATGACCTAATTTAGCAATGTGGCATCAAGATGCTCATGGAATTCTCCAACGAGGAACAATGGTGTCTATCAATGATTGCAAGAGCCATGTTGAAATCTATGAGCCAAACAACCTCAATGATTGTCCATATGTCCTAATTGTCTGTCGAAACCCTCACACACACTTGCAACCAACTTGTACAAAAACCCCAGCAACCATTCATAAAATATTTAACCTTCTGCTTGAACCATTGGAGTGGCAACTTGCAGATGCAACATCACATCATATCCTCCTCGACAACATGTTCATATATGGTTTAAGAAAATTATTACGCTGGAGTGACTTCCATGATCCTGGACTTGGCAATTTACATCCCTCACTTGTCAATTATGACCACTCCCAACGACTAATCAATGAATTGCACAACAAACGATATCCCAAGGGTACAGGATTGGAAGGTATTTAATATAAACTCTCATCATCAATGGTGTCCTAATAAAATATCTCATAGGGGCAAAACATCTTTTGGAACAAAGTCTTGTTTTACCACCAGAGCAGCAGTATCTTCGGTGTGTCAAAACATATGATGATCCTAAGGAAGGCAAATTCCACATTGTTATATGCATGTTCAAAGCTATGAGTCACTTACTTCTCAATACAAAATGACCATCCATTGATACTGCATTCAAACAACTACATATGTGGCAAGAATTCAAAATAGAAGCATGGTTTTCTGAATACTCACGTTGTAAGTGTCCCATTGCTTCTCATTTACACTTTTTTTAATTGATGTTCCCAAGCCATTGTCATTGCACAGGTATTTACCACCTCACAAAGTGCCTTGTCCCATCAAATACTATTTCGATTAATTTTTTCAATCATTAAGCAAGACACTGGGCAGGAAATTCAATTTCGCCACATTCATGGCAGTGGGATTGATACAATAACAGCAGATGGTCATAGGGGTCAAGCCTTAGGTAGGATCAAGAAAAAATAAATTACTGTTTTACTTATTACTTCTACGGGTCTTGGTCAATATTGTCAGGAGATTTGTCAAACACTAGCTGGTCACTGGTCTCTCGAATGGGAAAAACCACTAAATATGCTGACACCAACTGAGCATCTCACATGTTTCTATCACTACTGCTTCACACACTTTACAAGAAATATTAAAAATTTAAGTAGCCATGTAGAACAAGATGTTTGGTCTGCAATGATGAGTTTAGCCAGCTCTGAAGCTTCGGCTAATTATGACAAAGTCATAGATACTATATGTACAGGTGGAAAAAAAGCCCTGGGTGAGTTTTCCTTGTTGTAACCAGCCTTCAGATGTCCAACCATGTTGTGTACACTACAGATTGGTTAGGGGATAAAGAATCAAATGATGCATTTACATTGGCAGCCATTTATCAACCATTAAGTAAAATTCTGTCAAAAGTCTGGAAAGCAGCACCACTCACATCAAATGGAAACGAGCAAGCACATCGAAACATAAATTGAGATGGAACGAAACTTACAATGCTTGCTGGAATTATGCGTGGTTTACAGTTTGATTCCAGGGCCTTGGGAAATGTCGATTTTTGGATAGAGGAATGCATCCCTCCAAGAGATAGATTGGCAACCCACTTTCACCAATCAAAAAGAGTGATTCATCTCAAGAGTGGGTCCCTCATTTAATATTTCAATAAAGTATTATCATCTTAAAGTATAATATTTTTATAGCAACTATTCAACAAAAAAACATTCTTGCAAAAGACATCGAAATTCAGAATTTATATGAAAAGGCCCAGGAGCTTCAATGCAGTATCATTTTTGGAGCTGAAGTTGTCAAACGCACCTTGGACTCATCGAAAAATCCAGAAAAGGCTCAGAAACATCTTAGGAAGTGTGATCAGCAGCTCCAGGATATTAATACTCGACTTAAAACACTTATTCCTCAAGGATCAGGTTTGATCTCCTTAACTGGTTTGCAGGGGCCTGAAGAACTTTATGATCAGCGACTCCTTGATGCGAAAACTCCAACTAATTTGGTGAGTGTATATATTACAAGTTTCTCTCTCTCTCTTTTTATATTAATAACTAGCATAAATAGGTTTTAAACAATAGTCCTCCACCTTTGGCCTCTAATTTACACACTGGACAACAGATGGTGGTACCAGGGTATTATGGACCAATGTATCCACCATCTTACAATGTTTCCTCACCTCCATCTAGTTATTTTGGGTTTGGAGATATAACACAAAACTCAAACATCACTCCAGCCATAATGTTTAACTCAGCTTGGCATCCGGCACCTATTCAGACATATTATTCTCATCCACAGGCTGACAATCAATATTTTTATCACCCTGGAACTTATTAGTTACATAAATTACCATGTGTTAGATGAAAATAAAAATTGTATGTAAACGAATTTTTTGATTACCACAACTCCGTCTATTTTACTTTGAAAAAAAAAATCAAGTGTTAATGATGCTTCGACATCTCAATGTTCGGAGAGTCCCTCAGTATATTTAATAACACTTGACATGTAAGAATTTATAACATTTGGTATATAATATCTATAGTAGTCGCCATGTAACTTTCTAAAACACCCAGCACATAATATTCTATATTGTTCAAACTATAACTTTCGCGCGAGCCCGAGTTGTGCCTTGGTCCTTTTTTAATTCTTCACGGAGGACACAAATAATACTAATGGCGAAAGCAGTTCATTTGAACAAACATTTTAAATTTATCAATAACTTTCAATTATCCTACCTCTATCTAACAAACAAAAGACGTTGTATTTCTCAAAATCTATTTAAATCTATTTATGTTCGGGTGATTCGGGTCCTCATCTTTAGCCGAAGCGCCCATTCATCGATCATATCAGTGATCTGGAAAAGATGTGCACCAGGCACTCCACCAATGACAGCGCTCTCTCACTTGATCCGAAGCTCTCAATTGAGTAGGATGTCCTCCCAGACGGAGCCCTCCAGAGCTGATTGCGGTTTACTGATAAGTTTTCTGTTTTCCAGAAATGATGTGTGGTGTTTCTTTTGTAACTTTTTTTAACTTTAATTTCGTGAAAACTGGTTAAACTTTAACTTTTTTATTCCATATATATACGTAGTGCCCATGCATTAATGGAAGCAATTACAAATTGAGGGCTTCGGTAATAGGTCCCGGAAAAAAAAATATATACCCGGCTCCTTCTAAATCACTGAGATTGGATTTCGGCTGTTTCTGGCATGCACGGGCTACCCGTCAACTCACGGTGTGGAATTCATGAATCATGTTCGCCACCGAACACGAGTCATTTATGACTTGTTCGGGACCACATTATCTTTTAATTTCTTTTTACTTTCTGACTCACCCTAATTTCTTTTTTATACTTCATTCAAACGTGTGTATTTAAAGTTCAAATCCTCCTTGTATGTGGATTAGAAGATACAGGCTTCGAATAAACGAAGACTCACAACACTCATTCTAAAGTCACTTAAGTCCTCAAATCTATTTACCAAGCTTCTAATATCTTGTTAAATCGGTTTATCACTATCTCAAATTTACACTCCAGGCACCCCTAGTAAAGGAACTTTAAGGAAGCGGTTGTAAATAGTACATGCTCTTCTTCGTACGACGAACGGGTATGTGTCCCTTTTCATCAAAAAATTTTATGCATATGATTTCTATAACCGACATCATACGATATTATCCCTTTTGCTTGGGGATATCTGAGTGCATGTTTCTTGCTGAAAAATCAATTTTTTCTGAAGTTTGTTGTAGATTTGTTCACTAACAACCTTCTCTTGGCTATTAGACACATTCGTGGGACACTACATCTTTCGGGATTCAAACTTACTACCGAGATGCTAAGGGAAAAAATTAGAAATCCCTTTGCGCGAGGTTAAATATGAGTAGTGAAAAAATCCGTCGAATTGATATAACGCGCAATTGTTTAAAAATCGTACAATTCTTACATGTCGGGGAGTCGGCGCATCAATTTTTGAGTGCTCCCCAAACGGAACCCACGTACATCCACAATTGAGTTGATCTTTTCCGGAACTAGTAGGGTTCTCTCCTGCCCTTCCCAGACACTCATGTTATTATTGCACAGCTAAACATGGTCAACTCTTGAGAGGATGGAGCAAAAATAGAACAAGTGACATAGTTCAAATATTTCCGGATCCTGATCATTGGGCGTGCTAATGCGGGCAAGACAACTCTTTTAAAACACATTAGCAACGTAGGTAGCAATTCGGAACATGCAATGTATCACAAATATTGCTGGAGACCATCCGTTTGTCAATTTTAACTTAAAATAATCACCTTATTCTCACCCACCAACCTTGATAAATCCAACAGACGACGTAAGTGGCGGCGATTTCACGACTGATTTTCTCTCTTAATAAAGACGAATTGAAAGCGTGGTATTCATGATATCAACCGATCATTCTACTTCCTCAGTAACCCTCGACTTGTCTTTCACGATTCACCTGGCTTCGGAACAAGAGACGAAACTCAACCTAAACAAGTACGAGAGTTCATACGCAAACGGTCTAAAACACGGAGTTTTGACAAGCAATTACATGCTATTTGGTTCGTAGCATAGAATATGGCTTTGCAAAGATATTGGTCAATTGATGGTGGGCCGTTTGTTATACAGGTTTCGTCTAGTAACAAACGTATCACGACCCCTGTTAGAGTTGGAGATAAGGCTTTTCAATGAAGGAAGACCCGATAACGGCAATTTGATTCTTGTCATGATTATCATTTTTCTTTCTTTTTCTTTCCCTAGTTCCCGTGATTGTTATATTCACGAAATTCGACGATCTAATGAGTCAGATCTACGATCCTGAATTAAGATGGGAAGAAAATTGACATGTCGCGGAACAGACCTTGAACACAAAATTCAAGAAACCTCTTTAAAGTTTCAAGTTTCCTCCGAACGCGCATGTGACCATGAAAGGTAAGCCAATCACCTACCCCCATACACACATAAATCTCTTGATAAGAGAATCCGAGCAGACATGCACACGGACACGCCATCGCGCCAGAGTCAGGTTATGAAAATAATGGAAGAAACAGCGAACGCTTTGGGTAATTTAACCCTTAAAAGACTTTTCATATCAGTTCAACGAACAAACTTGGAGCTTTGTTTGACCTCCAGCGCTAGACAGTATCTAATATTTCTTTCAATCAATGGTTTACTGTATAAATTGACCTCGTTATTATTAGACTCTTTACCACTCGAGTAAGAGCTTTCAAACTTCCAAACCATTTTATATCCTAACGGAGATGATTTTCAAGCAATGGTACCAGGATTTAATGTGGGCAGTTTTCAATTTATTTTCATTACGATGTTTCCCTGGTTCTCTCATACAGTGGTATGTTTTCTGTGATGATGTATTTTTCGTTCTCTTACAAAAAGGATAGAATGTAAACTCATTCCTTTCTTTTCAAAGTTCTTGATCTTCGCGCATTGAATGTCAATTTAGATTTATGTAAGTACAGTACTTTAGAGTTGATGGTCCGGTCTTATAAGGATATAATGTAAGTGCATATAGTTTGTTCTTGATACATATCAGCTCGTTGGCTAAGGGACGCTCGTCACTTCTCTATCAAGAGGTCAGTTTCCTTACGGTCAGCTTCCGTTTCTTAGTAAACCTGTTATTATTATAGCTTAAAATTGGGGTATATTGCATCAAAGAGAAAACATGCAAGTGCATATAAACTGACACACCGACAGTTTAAGCTCGTGTTGAAAGTGATAAGTCTACTTTTCGCCCGAGGTCAAGAAACAAACCCCGTTTATATGGACGATTCTAGATTAAATGGCCACCACCTGTACAAATATTAAAATTTACAATCAATATTCTAAAGGTGGAATGGGAGTTTAGGAAAGAATTCCTGTAAGCCTAGTCTCATGGTTTCATACTACACGGCATTTAAAATCTTGTTCACCAACAGGGCGATGAAGATGACTCTGAACGATACTATGGGTTAACCCTTTGACTTACATTTGGAGTTTTTTTACAAAATTAAAACACATCCCCCCTCAAAGCTTTACTCATATACGCTGAGAACTCGTTTTGGCGCTATTCCTTGGGTTTTCCCGGCCCTACAACAATTCCAAGAATACAAGACTAGCGAGTCACGCCGTATGATTGAACTTGAAACGGCCATTCAGGATGAAGCCGTGGTGTCTTCGCCTTCGGAGCTGATCAAATTGTTATTGGAAATCGACTTCGTATGCACTTTTAAACAAACCAAAATTGTCAAAAGTGTTTTACGTTATCCATGATGATCTACTTGTATATCACGCTTAAAACGGGCAGTAGTGCCTAAGTCCTAGTGCCTGAGTCTCTTTTCGGCAGGATTGGTGGTTGCACATGATGGGAGATAGGATCTTATTCATGCCTAGTATTTATATATATTGATTCTATCTTTCGCGTGGAGGTTTGACATTGTCCGGTATCCGACTCTCAAACAAAAGTTGATGGCACTAGCAAATTGCAATGACGCTGTCGGAGGGTAACAAGATTTCAGCAATCCGAACGCCATTACTGTCCTCCCAATGAATATTTGGGTAACCACAGTTTATTATAAATTTTAACCCCCACCACCTTGATAGTTTAGCAAAATTCTCTTTAACTCTAAACTTGACATCGGATTATGTCCTCAACGACAGGGAGTCTCAGGCGGCGGTTTTCCGGAATTTTCGAGCATGACCTGCGCACATTTCACAAATTAATCTGATGACCACCACCCACGTGTATTACACGTTTTTAACTCCTTGCATAAAAGTCGCTTTCCCACAAATCTGCTAGTCACTCCGGTAAGTGTCTTTATCTCTTGAACACCAAGTACTTACTACAGTCTCACATAAAGATCTTTTCATATGTTTAATCTTGGAAACACAAGAGGAAAACGACAGAAATGCTTTCGAATCCTGATCATTGGGCGTGCTAATGCGGGCAAGACGACACTTCTAAAACATATCAGTAATGCAGATAGCTCGGAAGCTCTAGTGTACAATAAAGTTCGCAGGAGACTATCGGTATGTTAAGCTTAATACAAGAAATGGAATGCCTAACTCAATCAACGGATCTAGATAAACCCAACGAAAGTTGTAAGTGTGTGTATTGTAATGTGTAATGGGACGTTCGCCTGACCTTTGATCGCCAATGACGTCGGACGATAGATAAAACCAACGGATGGTGTGAGTAACCTCCCCTTTATCCTCCTTTGATCCTCATAAAAATAAAAACAAAGCGTGGTATCCATGATATTGATCAATCCTTTTATTTTCCGAGCAACCCTCGGTTCATCTTTCATGATTCACCTGGCTTTGAGACAGGTGATGAAACTCAACTCAAACGAGCGCAAGAGTTCATCTACTCTCGCTCGAAGGAATGGCAAATAGAAGAACAACTACACGCTATCTGGTCCGTTTTTTAATAATCTTTGTCTGGCTCGCGAGTTGGGTAAATAATAACAATGTCATTTGACTTATAGGTTTTGTTTATTGACAAATGCATCGCGACCGTTGTTGGAATTAGAGACAAAATTCTTCAATGAGGAAAGGCCAGGAAATGGTAATCAGTTCTTTGTCATTACCTCAACGTTCATATACTGGCATCATTGTTTTTTTCTGTAGTCCCCGTGATCGCGATATTTACGAAATTCGATGATCTGATAACTCAGTTCTATGACCCTGAGCTGGGATTGCAAGAAAATCGACAAGTCGCAGAACAAATCTTAGAGACCAGGTTCAAAAAACCCCTATTAAACTTCGACTTCCCTCCAGTTGCATGTTTGACCATGGAAGGTCGGGTCAACTATCCACGGCTTTCATTAATAACCCTCCTGAAAATAAATCCAAACAGACATGCACACTGACACATCATTGTGTCGGAAGCAAATCAAGAAGCTAACGGAAGAGACTGCAGGCTCTTTGAACGGATCAACCCTAAAGCTATTTGTATCTACCCAACGAACCAACTTGGAGCTTTGTTTGGTTTACAGCGTTGAGGAGTATCTGTGTTTTTCTAATTTATCGATCGTTCCTGTGACATTTTCTTAGGCTTTTCTTGAAAGATATGTCTCGACTTCGTAAGAGCCTTTTATCCTTTAGATCCTTTCTAAGCATAACGGAGATTTTCGAGAGAGGCTTCCGTGATTTTCAGTATAACTTCGTTGAGATCATGGGGTGGTTTCCTCATACACCGGTGTGTGCTCATCCTATGATCATTTATTTCATTCTCTAAAGGAGAGCGAGAAAAGGAGGTCGTAAATCGTTTCTGTCCTTTCAGGAATCTGTTGGAATTTATAACCTTTTATTGATCATTTAGATTTTTGTAAGTGGTCTTAAAGTGCTACTGTCCCGGTCTTATATATAGGAATATAACGTAAGTGTCGTATAGTTTATTTCTTTTGTATCTGACAGAGTCATCTCAGTTAGTACGCATTCTTAATCCTTTATTACATTTATGGGCTGAATGCCTTACACAAGGGTCACGCGTTCATTTCTCGAACGGGTCAGTTTCCTTGTCATTACTAGTTCCCATTTTACGTTTACTTTATATTTTAGTTAGAAATCAAGGTACGTCTGAAACATTTCCTAAAAACATTTTGATGGCAGATTACACGCACTAAAAGCTCAAGGTGGCGGTCTCCTTTTCTTTTGGATCTGAATACAACTATTTATGCAGATGACTTTTAGCTAAAACGAGAACATTTGAACTGGAGTGGAATCTGGAAGTTGACTGAGAAGACGTTCAGAGAGAACTTGTTCCCAGTGAGTTCTTTTTTTACCACAACATAACGTATACCTCATGTTAACATCATTCAAAGGGCAATTCCGAGAATCTGGACATGATCGGTGGTATAGGTGACGCTCAAGTTCTACATTGGTACTAAATGTCTAAATAAATTCTAGCTGTTGCCCTATGCGCCGAAAATTCGTTTTGGCATTGTGCTCTTGGTGTACCATTTATTCAAGCCTTGCAGCAATCAATCGAAAAATACAAGATCAGCGACTCACGTCGTACTATCGAAGCGGCCATTCAAGAGATGGGGTTTTCTCAGTCATTTTCAGATGAAAACAAGCAGAAGGAGATAATAGAATTAGTATGTAACAATCGTCTTCGTATGTATCCTGCGTCTTTCAATTCGAGATATCTGATTTATGTTTTGTTCTATTCAATATAGCTCGACCTCCAGGCATGGACATCGAACCATAGATATTATTAGTTTCCCCCTCCAAGTTTCCAAAACTGCACGGTCATAGCTTTTTTCTGAGAATTTGATATGGCTTTCAACTTTAATCGCGTGTAAAACTATGATGTGTCTGGCCAAACACCAAAAACTATACTATAATTTGTTTTGTCAGATCGTGTCATTGATAACCTAGATAGTTACAATAAACCATGCATGATCTGTGATGCTTTTCCAATCGTCTACAAGTCAAGTTACATAATTCCTTTACCACATTTTTTGCGAGTTGGTCCAGGAACCCGGGTATAATATTTCAATGAGCTGACGCATGTGTTACTGTCATTGAACCTGTCAGCAGTTTCGTTTCATGCCTTGAATAGAACCTGAAGGTCCGGGCTCGACATATTTGCCGCCAAACTCAAATCCGAGGGATGGGAATTACAACAACCATTTCAAGAATACAGGACTAGCGAGTCATATCGCATAATTGAAACGGCCATCTAAAAATGAAGCCGCGTGGTGTCTTTTGCGTCTCCGGAGTTGGTCAAATTATCACTTGAAAATTGACTTCATATGCACTCTTTTTTCTCCTTCAGATTTGTTTGCGGACTTGACATTTGTTAGTTATGATCTCAAAAATAACAGCTCTTTCAATTACGAAAGTTGGTACTTGAGTCTTTTTTTCATGAACACTCTTGGGAAGACACATTCTTGAAAGGTTACATTTCTCGGAATTCAAACTTATCAGGGGACGATAAACAGAAACATTTGAAGAATACGTAAAGCCTGGATTTCTCGCTTAAGTATTCAAAATGACAACCGGACCTAACAACCGTACCCGGCCGCTTACCAATCGTTTGTTCATGTTTTTATACAAAGTGACACCACCCCAAATCAATTTAATCACCCTGTTACATCTCCATCAATAACTATATAAACCTTTCATCTACATGCACGTGCAATTTTCACCAAGTTAGTTCCTTACCACCTTGATCTCCATTGCGAGTATCCCCATTTCATTAGATAGTGCTCATCTTCCCACTACATATATAAATCTTCCCATATGGCAATTTTGGAAATAAGAAAGAGAAAAGACAGGAATGTTTTCGGATCCTCATAATTGGACGTGCTAATGCAGGCAAGACGACAATTTTGAAGCATATTACCAACGCAGATAACTCAGAAGCTCCAATATATCATAAAATTCGGAGGAGGTTATGGGTATGTCAAGCATAAGCAAAGATCGCTACATCTCACTAACAGACTATGGGGGAAACCAACAGAAGGCGTAAGTATATAACATGTAACGTGTAATGCGTAGATCATCTGAGTTTAAGTATCAATGACGGAACCATAGATCAATCCAACGGAAGGTGTGAGTAATCGCCACCATAATTTACCCTTTTTTCTGTCTGATAAAAAACAACAAAGCGTGGTTTTCACGACATAAATCAATCATTTTATTTCCCGAGTAACCCTCGGTTCATCTTTCATGATTCACCTGGCTTTGAGATGGGTGATGAAACTCAACTTAAAGAGGTACAACGCTTCATCCGTAGGCAGTCGAGGAAATGGAAA
Organism: Clathrus columnatus; assembly: GCA_020884735.1. Lineage (NCBI taxonomy): Eukaryota > Fungi > Basidiomycota > Agaricomycetes > Phallales > Clathraceae > Clathrus > Clathrus columnatus. The sequence continues at coordinate 2,607,778 of BPWL01000006.1, forward strand.
ATAGACGAACAACTGCATGCTATCTGGCATGTCTTAAAATAAATCACGTCAGGCTTGGAAATAGCTGACAATGATTTCATCCGTTATAATAGGTTTTGTTTGGTGACAAACGCATCACGACCTCTGTTGGAGTTAGAGACAAGGTTTTTCAATGAAGAAAGGCCTGGTAATGGTAATTAATTCTTTAGCTTATCTCACCATTCATATATGATTTTTCTCTGTAGTCCCGGTAATCGCCATATTTACGATCGATGATCTGAAGCCAGGTTGGGATGGCGAGAAAACCGAAAAGTTGCAGAACAAACCTTAGAGACCCGATTCAGAAAGCCCATTTCAAACTTCAGGTTCCCTCCGGTTGCATGTTTGAGTATGGAAGGTAAGCCTAATCTAAAACCTTCGTTGATAATTCTCTTGAAAATAAGCTTGAACAGACATGCACACTAACACACCATCGTGTCGGAATCAGGTCAAGAAACTAACAGAAAAGACTGCTAACTGTTTGAACGGTTCAATCTTCAAAACGTTTGTATCTACGCAACGGAGCAACTTGGAACTTTGCTTGACCCGAGGCGCTGAAGAGTATTCTATATTTCTTCTAATTCTTCGGCTCCTCCCGTGACTGAAATCACCGTTGTTAGATTTTTTACCTACTTCGTAAGAGCTTAGTGTATACTTGAAACTATTTCTAACTTAACATGAAGACCACCGATGCTCGGAACGACATCATTATGATCTTGATTCTGACTTGGTTTCCTCACACACCGGTATGTGCTTATGCTCTGATAATTATATTTCTCTAAAAAAGGGGAAGAGGGCGGTAAATTGTTTGTCCTTTAAAGAGTATCTTTAGAGCTTATAATTATTGATTGTCCATTTAGACTCGAGTAAGTAGAATCACTATTGTCTGTAATTCCCTAGATAGGATGTAAGTGTCGTACAGTTTATATCACACGAATGTTTCTAATAGGGTTACCTCAGTTTGTATCTTTCTTAATCCTTCATTCCATCTACGAGCTGAATGCCTTACCGGTAGTTCCGTGAAAAGGTCAATTTCCTTATTATCATCTACTCGATATCCATTGAAACGGAATTTTCACTACATTTATAAGATCAGCAGAGAGGTCTGTTTCCTCATTACCTCGATATCCATTGAAATCAAGCCCTCACTTCATTTATATATCTTAGATAGTTCCCCTGTTACGCCCGCCAGTGTAGAAACACGCCGCTGGAACCTCAAATTCATCGTATCGTATCTTTTTTGTTGGGATCATAAAGTCACTGAGTCATGCAATGAATTTAGCTTAATTCACGCCCGGAATTTTTTGAATTCGAAAAGCATATTAGTAAAGAATTCCCGGTAAGCATTATTTCTGTAATTATAATATACATTCTTACAACTTCGTCACTCAAAGGACAAATTTAAACATTGGATAGGTAACTAGTTAACTTGTGAATTCTGTGTTCACATGGAACTCAACATAACTTACATAAAACTCTAGCTCTCCACATATGCGCTGAAAATTCATTTTGGCATTGCGCCCTTGGTTTGGAATATCTTCAAGCCTTACAAAAATCATTTCAAGAATACAAGATAAGCGACTCACGTCGTATCATTGAAGCAGCCGTTCAGGACGTGGAGCTCACTCAACCATTATTGAAACAAAGTAGTTCAAATCTGATAGATTTATTACTAAGAAATCGTCTTCGTATGTATTCTTCGTCTACCGAGAGGACAAATTTGACTTGACTTGACCATTACGACTTGGATACAGCTCGATCTTGAACGATAGATAATATCATTCTCGGCCAAAATCATGTCCTTACTTGAGAATCGACTCCGTATTATGTACTCTTTTTTCTCTCATGTTTTTGCTCGCAGATTTGACATTATTTTAAATTATGTAACAGTTTTTCGAACCGCGGTTGCATTTATGCAATAGGAGATGAGATCTTATTCATACCTAGCATTTATGTATTGTAATTGCTTTTATATATGTATATTGTATGTTTGATCTTTCAGGCGCAAGGATTTTTGAAGTGTGAAGGTTTGGCCCTGTCCGCTATCTGACCTTCAAATAGAAGTTGACGGATGCTGTGGGACGACAACAAGACCACTTTCAACAATCCAAATTCACTGGCAGTACCTGTCCTTTCGATGAATATTTCGGGTATCCACAATTTATTCCGGAATGGGTAAAACACTTTGATTTTTGGGTAAAATCATTCCAGTTCAATAGTAGTACATATACTTTCTTATTACAATTCTTCGTCGTCCATCCATCTCGAGACTAACGTCAATGCTTCAACTGGTTTGTCATAAGGAACCATATGACCAGCCCCTTCAACCGTAGCAAATGTTAAACCTCCATAGGCTCGAGTTTTGCCCACTGAACGGCCATCGATTGTCCAGTCTCGTAATTTCTGACTAACGAATTGTTTTTGTCCAGTCCATTTCAAGTTTAAAGTGAAACGTTCATTTCCGACCTATAAAAACGAAAAAATAACACAACCAGAAATTCAAAATGAGGTGAAGAAAGAGAATAAATAAACAGTTGGGGGCGTACCCAGTTGCAAATCATATCATATGTTCCAACATAAATAAGCACTTTGATATCTCTCTCTAATAATTCGGCGACGTAGTATTCGGCATGGACAGCATATTCATCGTGAGCGATGTTGAAGGCGCGTGAAACTTTATTGGCACATGAACTGTAATTGCCAACCACAGGGTCTACGCCGAGCTGAGTTCTGACTTCAGGTTGATTCAGGTAATTTGTTATTGTCCTTTTTGAGTGATATTGATTTTTTTTGAACAACGATGAGCATTGTGGAAACGTACTTCGTTATTGGGTAGCATAAAGTTTCACGAATGTCGCCTTCACAATCTTTGGAAACATCATATATGTTTCTTCCTAATCATCGATTGTTCGTCGGCGAATGTGATCGTTGGCTCTATACAAAGAAGCGCTACTTACCAGTTTTCCTAAAGGGTTCTGTAAATTCATCACCGCAAAATGAAACCGCAGCTCGACAATCCATTTCATCATATATATCTCCACACGACTTTTGAAGTAAAGCTTCACAACGGGGAATCTATGAAATCGTTCAATAATGGAACAGAAAAAAAAACTATGGGTGGCTGACTGCTCGCTTCATTCTGACACAGTCTGATATATCTTGAAAGGGTTGTACGCTGGTGCCTGTACATTGGATGTCGTAAAAGGATGTTGGCATCCTAATAAAAATAAGCAAAAACGTCCCCCCAACGATCGCATAATAAGAATAAACTTACCGAAGAGCATCAGTTATTCCGTTACCTGTTTGGAGAGCGTTTTCAGAAAATCACCATATTCGATGAACTGGTTGACTCGCCGATTATCAATGAGACTAGATTAATTGGTTCCAGTCCCTCTTTGACTGCCTTCTTGTTATCATCCGCGATTTGTGCGCCGAACGTGGGGATGTATCGACCCTAGAACGAAAAAGGTATGTAGAAATAAACTCACGTCACGTTCAGAAATCCTTAAATACACTTACACCATATGATTCACCAGATAAATGGAATCTCCTTCCTTTAAATTGAGAGAACGAGTCAAAGAAAATTCGGACAAAGGCAGAGATATCCTTAGCTCCTTCTTCGCTAGTCGACTATAAATAGAAAAAGATATCGTAAGGAAGTTGCAAGCAAAGGTAGTGTTACATACGACCGCTTCCCCATATTCAGCATAACTGAAACCAACACCGATGGGTTGATCAATAAAGAAAATGTTTGCCTTTTCATTCCAAGAATATGGGTTGTAAACCGTGGAATTCTCAGATTGAATCCTGCATGGTCCTGATAAAGACAGGTTTAATTAAATGAAGAAAGGTTATAGGACAATGCTCAGGTACCGAGTTCCATGTATAAACCAAGAGAGGAAGAGCAGCCAGGTCCTATACTATGGTTAGGACTTGACTTGTTCCTTGTCCTTGTATGGTTTATTACTAACCTCCATTAGTCCACAGAACCACATCGTCTTTACTGGGATCGTTTCGGCTTTCAAAGAACGAGAAAAACTGATAAATGTGAGAGCAAATTTTAGGTAGAAAATGTGAATATCTCTACCAAATGACGCGCTTCGATATCGATGTATCCCGTGTACGATCTAAAAACCAAATAAACAAATAACCCATGGAGTATGAAACGCTTCAGATGGAAAGAACACAAACTTGACAGAGTTATCACAAGACTCGGCTCCATTTTGCTTAATTCTTACGCTGTAATGAGGATGAATAGGGTGTGTGAAAGTGGTATATCCATTGGTTGATAACGTTCTGATATCGTCAACTTGGTTGAGTAAACCAGTATCATACGTCGCAAACCCCGAGATTGAATTCAAAGGGAATTGGGACGCGATGACAGAAGCTGCACCGACTAAAACGACCAATAAAGCATGAACTGTCATCGTAGTCGAAACGACAAGTGTCGAGGCTGAAATGAGAAAAAGATTCGGGACACGATATAAATACTCTGCCGGACCGGAGAAAGGCGAAGTCCAAACTCCGACCGTTACCGTAACTGTATGATAGGTATTCCTTAAACCCTTTTCCACCTGAATAATTTTAAATCTTCTAACCTATTTTGAGTTTTGTATTGTTTTTATTAAACTTTGGGTTTTAGTGAGGGCGGCGTTTACAACTTGAAAACGCCAAGTCACTGGCACGGCGATGGGCTCAGTTTTCGTCGCGTTCATAACTTGAACTTCATTTTACAGGTTGAATAAGGTTCTGAAGAAGATGGGGAACACATTCATAAATTATGTAATTTAATCACCCTCAGAGCTCTCACCTCTTCAAGTCGTTTCATCACAAACTCAGTGCAGTTTAATTGGTGTGTGTTTCTTTATCCCTTTAGACACCAAGTACCAAGTATCACTTTTTCACTACAGTCTCATACCGATCTTTTCACATGTTCGACTTTGGAGACAAAACAAGAAAATAGCAACAATGTTTCGAATACTCATAATTGGGCGTGCTAATGCGGGCAATACGACACTTTTGAAACATATCAGTAATACAGATAGTTCGGAAGCTCCAGTGTACCATAAAATTCTCAGGAGACTATTGGTATGCCAACCCTAATACAGGGAATGTCTAACACAATGAACGGAGCTAGATAAACCCAATGAAAGATGTAAGTGCACATAACATGTGATGTCCAATGCGAGGTTCGCCTGATTTTTTCATCATCAATAATGGACCACAGGTAAAACTGACAGACGATGTGAGTAATCGTTCCTTTATTTCCCTTTGATCTTATATAATAGAAAACAAAAATAAAGCGTGGTATCCACGATATCAACCAGTCATTTTATTTCCCGAGCAATCTTCACTTCATCTTTCACAATTCACCTGGTTTCGAAACAGATGATGAAACTCAAATTGAGGAAGTGCAAAAGTTCGTCTACTCCCGATCAAAAAAAATGGCAAATAGGCGAGCAACTACACGCTATCTGGTCTGTTTTTTTTTCTACAATCTTCTCTGGCTTGGAGATTGGGTAGCTGATAACGACAGCGTTTATTGTGTTTATTGACAAATGCATCGCGACCGTTGTTGGAGCTAGAGACAAGGTTTTTCAATGAAGCAAGGTCTGGTAATGGTAATTAATGAGAATACTTTCTGTACTCGCATATGATGATATGCACGCTAACACACCATTGTGTCGGAAGCAAGTCAAGAAACTAATGGAAGAGACTGCGAGCTCTTTGAACGGGTCAAGTCTGAAGCTATTTATATCCACCCAACCAACTTAGAACTTTGTTTGATTTACAGTGTTAAAGAGTAATGCTAAAAATCTGGACATGACTGGTGGTATAGGTGACACTTAAGTTCTATATTAGAACTCAACATCACGTACATAAATAAATTCTAGCTACTGCCTTATGCGCCGAAAATTTGTTTTGGCATGTACCATTTATTCAGGCCTTCGAGCAATCAATTCAAGAATACAAGACTAGCAACTCACGCCGTATCATCGAAGCGGCCATCCAAGAGGTCAAATTTTCCCAGTCATTGTCCGACGAAAAAAAAGCAGAAGAAGATAATCAAATTAGTCCTGGACAATCGTCTTCGTATGTATCCTGCGCTTTCCAATTTCGACATATTATTTATGATTGTCTTGTTTAATACAATATAGCTCGGCCTTCAGGCATGGACAACGAACCATAGATGGTGTCTGATTTCCTTTTCCAAAACGGGGATTATTAGTACCGCGCGGTCATAACTCTTTTTGTGAATTTGCTATGGCTCTCAACTTTAATTGTGTGTGGAATTATGACTTGTATGGACGGGCACCAAAATATATAAATACTATGTTTTGTTGGATCTTATCCATGCATGGGCCACACGTGATGTTTGCCAGCAGCCAATTGTCTAGAAGTCAAGTTATGGAATTTGTGCCACATTTTTGGTGTAAAGTTGGTCCCAGCAAGAACTGGGAATATCTAACCTTAAAACTGTGAACTCGAGATATATGGGTTGGCGACATGTTAATGTCATTGAGCCTGTTCTTTTGCAGAGACCATTGACAAACGAACGTGCGTTCTTACCGTGATATATATACGTAATAGTGAACAGTTTCGTTTCATGCTTTGCATAATAAAAACTTAGTAAGGTACCTCTGACAATACATTTTCAAATCTGAGAATCAAAAAAGAAAGGCATGTTCAAACACAAGAAATAAAATTGTTACTAATACTGGTGGACAAACCCACTTTGGTCGGAAGACACACCCAATGCTCTCAGCCATTTCCTGCATACTTGTCAAAATACTCCATAGCTATCCGACGCGTCCTATTGATTGAAGGTGGAAAGTGCATTCCGCAGGAAAAAGACTGTCGAAGTCTAGTGCAATGGTAACTCGGAGGCGGGTCGTACGGTTCCTTAGACCTTATGACCATGGTTGAAGAATTGACGCTAGTTTTAAGATGAATAGATGGTAAAAAGTTGTGATAAGAAGTGTAATTCCAGCATGCGTATTACCTCATACAAGCCCAAACTGAGATATAGCGCTTTTTACCCAAATCAGAGCACTCTCCCTTCCCCAAGCTGAACCTTGAGTATTAATAGTCAGATAGCCAGAGAATACCTCGGAACAATAATTGCTCCGACTCCCTTCGGATTGAACGTGCCGTCCTCAACTTGTTTTCTCGAAACCCTGACATCTATCAGTAAAATAAGAACCAGTTGTTTGGTAATTGCGTACCTTCAAAACAAAGTTGGGAAAACCTTATCCATTCAATCTGTGCAGAATCCAGTGGCCAAAATAAATTTTTATATTCACCAATTTTGTGACAGTGGCAATCAGCACTTTGAGGAGAAAAATGCCTGGGACCACCAACAAACCGATGTAATATAACCCACTGTGCCAGACTCCAGAATCGCTCTGACCATCCTCGTTTGCCAAAGAGTGATGTTCAGACTTATCCAGTAGTGTCGCCACGAAAAAGGACTCGCATTATAGAGTGGCTGCGGAACATCCCAAGCATGTGAATACCTTTAACCGTTAAGGGAACCGCGCTCTAGTATGCAAAATAAATGATGCTGCCAAGTAATCCATATCAGCACGAACTCGAACTCAACTATTTCGACGAGGGAGGATCGATAAAGATGCCCAATTTATCCTACTGATAAGCGATAGCACGATATTAACAACCGTAACATCTTATATTGTACAGTTCATAGGGACTTGTCGAGCAAACCGTTCAGGTGGTGCAGGAGACGTTATTAATAGTCGCGCGCTTAAAGTGGATCCACAAGCGACCGTAACATGGAAGCAATTTAAACGGCTTTCTGAACCCTTGCACAATACATGCACGGGAACTACTCTCGTGCTGTCCTCGGTTCCTCCATAATATGTATCATTGCTCAATTTTTCGAAACCTTAAAAGCTAAAAATACTATACTGAGGAAAACGAGCGCTCAAATCAAAAAATCAAAAAAAAATCAATCTGGGGCGTCGGTACACCGTAATAACATGGATTCCAATTTAAAAGAATTGATTAAATTACTTTAGGATCTCGTTTATAGTAAGCTGAATAGCTTATTGTTCACCAAATACCTGACTAGTGTTAAGTATTAGTATTCTAGCTTCTACATTACCAGTAAAAACCAATATCCGTCGCACCAAATTTTGCCTATAACTGCCTAACGCTTTTTTTAAGATCTCTTCCAATAGCTTTATTTTTTTTTTCACAACAATCTTCGGAAAAAAACATAAAGTGAATACTCCGACATTGACATCAATTCTCCAACCGGAGCTTTCTAAACAACAGACACGATATGAACAACCTATGCAGAAGTAGAACCTGTCAATGGTACATGATCTCTCTCTTTTGATTCTTTGTTGCTGTCATTGGATCAGATATGGGCATGTGGCTTAAAATTGATTGCCCATCCAACTTTGTCCGCTTGATATGATTGGTCGCGTTCTCACCGAGTTTCTCAAACTTGTCGATCATATCGGTCACACATCATATGTACTGAGCGGTTTTCAATTCTTTACTTCAGTTGCTATCAAACTGCCCTTTCTCATTTTATTCTTATCAGGCCCGGATGTATTGATACGAACAACAACACTATCCCGTCAGCGCCCAACGCCACATTTGAAGATGCCATTCAATCGTAGCAGGAAGTCTTAAGTGTGGTTCCACATCGCGTTGGTTCATGTTTGACCATTATTGTTACAGTATAACTTCTACTTCTCGCAGGACCTTAATTCTCTGCCACCCCTCCATCGCCTGAAAACCATCAACATATCTACTACCATGAAATTGTTGTTGGCCCTTGGTATTTTTCTATATATCTGTCATATGCATCTGGGTTGGGATTCTCGAAGCTGGCCCAAGCATAAGAAGATGATCACGCTTTGATGGATTCGTCATATCACGAACCACACGTCTGGAAGAACTATCATGCAGATCTGTGTACCTTAATACTCGTATGGAGCCTATATATGGTGGAATGCGAAGACATTGACAAAGTGAATGAGCCCCTTCACAAATCGACAGTCAAGATGGACAATCAAACCGTTTCAAACGCTTCAAGCCAGATCATATATGACACAATACTATCGTGAGCTCAGTTTTTGTTATTTTTCTTTATCTGACGTATTAAATCAATCTTGAGAATCTCACAAGTGTACACATTCTTTGGGGCTCTTGGTAAGTGTCATTCCAACTGGGACTCAAAGTGCGAATTCAATTTTTCCTTTGCATCGTGTAGCACTTTTTGTTTATGCTTCACTTATCCATTTCCTGGATGAAATCGAGTATATATGGAAGCGGAAATTTACACTACCAACTTGTCTTTACTTATTATCCAAATACCCTCTCTTTTTCACTCTCTCCATGGTGTTATTTCTTGACCTTTTGCCAGAAGCGATGTCGGTACGTGCGACCATGAATCATCTTCACCTCTTTCTTCATTTTAATTATTTTCACAGTCCATAACGTATTTACGCTGTTCAATTATCTAATGATAACTCGGGAATTTGACATCTCCCTAATTTAGCCTTTGCGACAAACTGGGTATTTCGGCGCATGCAACATCAATTCTTTCTTTCATTGGAGTTCAGGGTATTTCCATTTATCTTCTCATCTTTGATAATGATACAATTATTAAATGATGCAGGCTTGATTCTGCTTCGAACGTACGGGTTATGTCAAGGATATCGACCAATTACTATAATCCTGGCGGTGACGTTTTTAACTCCCTTAGTTGGCCAGCTTTATCGTTCGTTATTTATTTATTCAACGATATCAATATATTTTCTTACTAAATATTCCCATTTTATGTAGAATTTATTTTTCCACCATGTTCTGTGATAGACCCGTAGGTGACTCCCTATCGTTTATGTGTTCCTTTGTTTAATCTCTAGATTGTTAGTGGTAGATAATAATACCATGATAGTTTTGATGTCTTCTGATACAAAAAATGACAACAGGTTTTCTTCCTACCCTCCTTCTTATCAATAATATCACAACAGTTACTTTGGATGCGCTAGCTTTTATTGCTGTCATTCATCGGGTCTGGGGATTATGGAAGTTGGGACGAAGCTTGGATTTAGAGGGTAATAGCAACGACTTTATCACTATCATCTTCAGACAAGGTATTATTCACTATTATTGATGTTATTAATATTGAACATAACTATTTAGGTCTTCTGAGGTTTTGGTGGGTACTACTCTTTCTTCTGTCAACGGTACTCAATCCCCGTGCGAAGCTTTGTACTTTGCGTTTCAATTGCGCAACTTTTTGTATCATTTGTGAGTTCTTACTCAACATATATGTTGGACCCGTAATTAATGAATCTTTGTCAATACAGTTTGCACCAGTAAGAACTGACCCCGTTTTTTATTTATTTTCTAATCACAACTGTTTCTAACGCAAGGAAATTGGAAATATAACTGGTGGCTTTCAAAACGCGTATGGAAATTTTATTCTCATTTGATTGAATCTTTTCCCGTCTTATATTCAAACCTTTTTCAGACTCTCAGCACTACTCATTTGCGAATCTACTATAGATCTCCGTCGACGGAATGCACAGAGATCGGTTAATAATCAGTCCGCTGCGGTACAAAACAATCCTGTACGAACCATTACGCTCATATTTGAAAGGATGCACGAGAGTATAATGACCGAAATGGGAGAAAGGAATCATCATCCTGTGCATATTGATCTTCCTAGTGCAAGCGAAGGAGGAGATAATTCGTCAGACGATGGCATGCACCGAGGTACTGGGTTAAATGATATAATGATTTGATATTGATACATAAGAAAAATAATCACAAAAGATGGGGTCGAGACCAAATATGATTTGATAGATTGAACATTGAATCGGTCCTTCGAAAGTCCATTTTGAGTAAGGAAACTATTCTCTTTATAGAAATATCAGCCACTGTTTCAGTGAATATCCGTTCCTAGTCTTCCATTTCAAAACTGTCTTCCTCTTACTAGCAAGTGGCCCAACCTTTCGTTCATCGCCATTTTAGGGTCTGGAATCTGGATACCAATAGTTGGACATGAACGGAGACCATGAAAAAAGTTCAGACCTACTAAATAAGTGTTGGTTGATGAAAGAGTTCCGAGGAATTTTTGACTCATAAATTGATAAAAATCCAGAGCTGAAACGGCAGCTATCCACCCATTTGCAAGCCCGAGTACTTCAAGGAGGGTCACCTCACCTCTGCACCACCGACACCCTTCAGACTCGGTTGTGCCGATGTTTAGTAAAAGATCCAGCCAATCCGGCGTCGCGTCGGGAGGACGATTGTGTTTCGAACTCAGTGCCGCCGGTCTCCCTTGGCAACTACAGTCTGCTATCGGGGTAGGCTTACATGCATGTTAACATATCCCGATATGTCCTATACGTTTACCAGAAATGAATAGTATTGTTTTTTTTTTCCTCGTTCACGACAAGAGCCAAGCTTTAAGTTTCTGAATTCTCGAAAAAGGTTAGATTAATCCGATGTGAGCGTTCGCCAAGGATTAATCGATTAAGGGGCAGTTTATTTTCCCTGAAAGAAAACGAAAATCCTATCAAGTTAAAAGAACATCCACACTCTTGGGAATGCTTACAATGCCAATGATTTTCCTAAGTTGCCTTTTTAAGCTTTGCTGCCCTATACAGTAAGTAATCTTTGTTCTCCGTTCCCGGATACGAAATTTTTTATTGGCTCGGGTTTTTATCGTTTCCGATCACAGTTGTGCTAAATCATAGGGAGAAGTATCTTGAAGGGAGCAAAACTCTCACTCTCGGACGACACAAATTATGTAATTTGATCACCATCCCCACGTGTTTTTACCTCTTCCTCACAAACCTGCAGCTGGTCCCTACTTTTTTTACTCCTTTAGACACCAAATACTCACTAATTTACTACCGCCCCACATAAAGGTTTCTCATATGTTCGATTTTGAAAACAAAAGAGGAAAACAGCGGCAGCAATGCTTTCGAATACTCATAATCGGGCGTGCTAACGCGGGCAAAACCACTCTTCTGAAACATATCGGTAGTGCAAATATGTCGGAAGCTCCAGTGTACCTTAAAGTTCGCAGGAGACTATCGGTATGTCAAGCCTAAGAAATGGAGTGCCTAACTCAATCAGCGGATCTAGATAAACCCAACGAAAGGTGTAAGTGTATATTGTAATGTGTAATGCGAGGTTCGCCTCAATTTTCATCATAAACAGATAAAACCAACGGATGGTGTGAGTAAACCCCCCTTTATCCTTCTTTGATTCGACATAATGAAAAATAAAAACAAAGCGTGGTATCCACGATATAAATCAATCATTTTATTTTCCAAGCAACCCTCGATTCATCTTTCACGATTCACCTGGCTTTGAGACAGGTGATGAAACTCAACTTAAACAGGTGCAAGACTTTATTCATAGACGATCGAGAGAATGGAAGATAGACGAGCAACTACACGCTATCTGGTCTGTTTTAAATAATCTTGTCCAGCTCAGATGTTAGGTAGCTGACAAAAACGTTTATTATATAGGTTCTGTTTATTGACAAATGCATCGCGACCTTTGCTGGAGTTGGAGACAAAATTTTTCAATGAAGCAAGGTCGGGAAATGGTAATCAGTTTTTGAAATTACCCCAACGTCCGCATATGATCATTTTTCCCGCAGTACCCGTGATCGCGATATTTACAAAATTCGACGATCTGATAACTCAGATCTATGATCCTGAGCTGGGATTGCAAGAAAATCGACAAGTTGCAGAGCAAATCTTAGAGACCAGGTTCAAGAAACCCTTATTAAACTTCGACTTCCCTCCAGTTGCATGTTTGATCATGGAAGGTCGGGTCAACTATCCACGGCTTTTATTGATAACCCTCCTGAAAAATAAATCCGAACAGACATGCATACAAACACATCATTGTGCCAGCAGCAAATCAAGAAACTAACGGAAGAGACCGCGGGTTCTTTGAGTGGGTCAGCCCTGAAGCTATTTGTATCTACCCAACGAACCAACTTGGAACTTTGTTTGGTTCACGGCGCCAAACTGTATCTTACAATTTTTTTAATTCATCGATCCTTCTTCCAACATTTTGCCAGGTTTTTATTCAACGGTAGCGATCCCCAACTCTGTGAGAGATCGTACCCTTCAAACTACCCCTAAGCCTAACGGAGGTTTGCGAGAGAGACTTCCATGATTTTCAGTACTACTTCGTTCGGACCATGGGTTGGTTCCCTCATACACCAGTGTGTGCCCACCCTATGATATTTATTGCACCCTCTAAAAGAGAGAGAAAAGGAGGTAGTAAATTATTTCTGTTCTTCCAGGAATCTTTCAGAACTTAAAAACTATTTATGGGTCATTAAGATTGTAAGTGGTCTAGAAGTACTAGTGTCTATAACCCGGTCTTATAACGTAAGTGTCGCATAGTTTATTTCGAGCGTATGTATCTGATAAGGTCATCTCAGTTAGTTTGTGTCTTTAATGCTCTATTTATTTACAAGCTGAATGCCTCACAATCAGGGTCACTCGTTTTTTCGGAAAGGTCAGTTTTCTTGCTACTACTAGTTTCTATTTTTCGTTTACGTTCACTTTATATATTTTAGTTGGAAATTAAGGTGCGTGCGAAACAGTCCCTGAACCCATATTCGACAGCAAATCACACGCATTAGAAGCTCAAGGTGACGTTTTTCTTCCACAGGATCTAAACACAACTATTTACGCGGATGATTTTAGGTGAAACGAGAACGTGTGAGCTAGAGTGAGGTCCAGAAGTTGACTGAGGAGACGTTTAGAGATTTGTTTTCAGTGAGTCTCTTTTCCACAATATAACGTATACTCCAAGTCATCCAAAGGGCAATTCTGAAAATCTGAACCTAACCGATAATATAGGTGACGCTTCAAATTCTATATTAGTACTCGGTATCATTTACATAGAAAAACTCTAGCTGTCGTTCTATGCGCTGAAAATTCGTTTTGGCGTTGTGTTCTTGGGGTACCATTTATTCAAGCCTTTCAGCAATCAATCCAAGAATACAAGACCAGCGACTCACGTCGTGTCCTCGAAGCGGCCGTTCAAAAAGTGAATTTCTCTCAGTCATTGCCCGATGAAAACAAGCAGAAGAAGATAATTGAATTAGTACTGAGCAATCGTCTTCGTATGCATTCTGTGCCTTCAAATTCAACATATCTGACTTACCATTCCTGTTTCATGCAATATAGCTCGGCCTCCAGGCCTGGATATCGAACCATAGATAGTATTAGATTTATTTTTCTAAAAAAATAGGTGGTTATAACTCTTTTTGTGAATTTGACCTTTATGTACTCGGATGTGTGGGCTTATTGTAAGGGTAGGAACTACCTACACGGAGATAAGCGTTCCTTTGCAATTCCTTTATTCATTCTCAAATTAGCTTCCTTTATTTTCCTCAAATATGTTTCATCTACATTTCTTTTAATTTCAGTATAATCCCTGCATCTTAGGTTAGAACAATTTGAAGAATATTTCATCTAAAGTTCTCTCCATCATCGTCTTATGTAATCTCGTTTTGTTATCTTACTGTATTATTGGACTATTCTACCTATAGTTCATAGTACTCTTACATTATGTATGGACAGGCACCAAAAAATATACTATGTTTTGTCGGATTGTACTGAAACCAACCGTCCAGAAGGTCAAGTTATTAGCTACGTTTGTTGATGTACAGTTGGTCCAGGACCTGACTAGTATGTCATCTAAGCAAGCCGTTTACTCGAGACGGAACATTTATTACCCTGAGAAACTATATACTGGTATGTAGATATGTCGAAATACGTTCAGTGGGCTGGCGATATGAGTTAATGCCATTGAGCCCATTTCTTTTGCAGAGACCATTGACAAACGAACGTTCGTTCATGCTCGTGATACGTATGTATACGCAGCCAACGGTTTCGTTTAATGCCTTGCGTAATAGAAACCTAAGGTCCAACAATACATTACCGAATTCTAGAATCAGAAAAAAGGTGGGTCTAAATGCAATGAATGAAAAGTATTACTGATTTGTTCGGAAAACATGCCCAGTACTCTCAGACTATTTCCATACTTGCAGTCAAGATACGCCATAACTAATATTCGACCTTCAAAATAAAACGAATATTGGCTGTCGTTTAATTTCAGTTTTCACAAGTGACCGGTGACATGTATGACATCTGACTTTCAGCCTCGAGTAAAGCAAATGGCTATTTAAATTTTCTTTTGTTTTTATTTAAAAACGTGCCCATAAGATTTCTTTCAGTAAACCACCCGAAAGTCACGAGAAAGCACTAGACGGAACACAGAGATTCGCAAGGGGTCTGATGTATATTTTGGGATAACAATGTTCCTCTGAAATGATCAAAATCAATCGAGGTCTCATAGACTAAATTAACATAGACGTTACCGGTCGCTTTGATCGTGCCACAGAAGAGCTTTGTCCGCAGCCATTTGCAAAATACTGCTCCTCGGCTAGCAACGCTCACCACGTGCGGAACAGTAAAGGATAAGGATAAGTAGCTTGATTAACATTAACTAGATCTTTGATGCTCCAAGGATGAACGGACGCAACTCTAAGAGTAGGATAATGATAATCAACAAAGAGCACCAGCGACGGTATAGAGGCATATCATTTTTTGAAATATAATATCGAAGTCCGCTTGTAGATCGGAATGCTGAAGATAGTTCAATTTTCGTCAAGATAATAAATAGTTTCAAAGGTTAGTCATACGTAGACTATTGCCTTTATAAATCTATTAGCATCCTCACATTTTTGGAAGTTAGACCTTCCAAAAAAGACCCATTACTCACAGGACAGGCCCTAAAGTTCGTTTTGATTGACCATCCCGTCCACTTTTTTGGGCTTCCGAAGCCCTCATTAAAAATGAAAACGGGATGATTCTATCAATAACATATGAACTAATTGCAAAAAGGAGCCAAGATTTTGATACCCCTTATACTTAATATAACGATAATAACCTTAAAAGGCTGAAAACGACAAGTCGAATAAAAATGGGTGATCATGGAAAGATGCTCGCGAGGGGGGAAACGGCACCAGGAGATGATATGGTTGATATGGTAGCGGTTGGCATCAAGTATAGTTAATGGTAACGGTACACTCTTTAGGCACTAGCATCAAACTGCGTCGAATTGAATTTAGGATTTACGTCAATCCCTAATCCTAATCCTGGACTGGATTGATCTTCCAAAGCCAGCCAACGTAAAATCTGGCTTTTGATTCATGTTTTCAAAATGTCAGCCATATGGGAAGTAGAGAATTACCAAAAATAGACCAACACACCTTCATAACTAAAGCGAAAGCCTTCAAGACATTACAAGAATTGCTCAATGTCATATCCGGGTTACTAAAGATTAAAATTGTACGTCCACCCTTGTACCGAATGTCTTTAATTTTTATGTTCTTCGAGACGAGAGCAATAAATAGTCTTGATCCGATAATACGACCCTGTTTACTTCTAGAACTTCGAGATAACTAGGTAACGTTGATATAAAAATACCCCTTGTTAATTGAAACCATGTAGGCTGATCCAAGAAAGGACGCAATCGCCAAAACAGACCTTCTATCCTCAAAGCTAAGAGATTCTAATTTTGATCTTCAATAGAAAATACCCAGTCAGGAGCAAAATCCATTGGACGGAGTCGGAAGTCGGTTTCGGCGTCCAAGCCGAATTTCAATTGTTCTGTTTTCGTCCTATTGGTCGGATACGGAACTGAATTTGATATAAAGTGGATAAGGTCAATGCACCCACCTTGTAAACGCCGACAACGAATAAACACAACGGCAGGCGGAGGTCCATTTGCAACGTCAAGGTTGCGGGTCATATGAGTCCCTTTATAACAAATACGGTTAAAGAAGACGGTGAAGTGTTGTAAAAAAGAGCTAATTGTAATTGCACCATCCGTACTGAAATTGGCGCTTTTCACCCTAGGTGGGGAGATATTTTCTTTGGTCTCCTAAAGGTAAACTGTGAATAAAGTAACAACCGGAGGGACATATTTTCCGCTCGGATATAGTGATTGAACATGTGGTTTTCTTCAAGATTGCCTTCTTTAAAACCCCGACATCCACCAACCGGAAGAAGTGGTTGTATATAAACCGTCCAAAGGATCTAACTTTCTCGTTTCAGCTTGTCAAGGCTCGCCGACATATATAAGATATACAAACCATCTTATCTCAAAAAGAGAGAGAGAACGTTTAGATGTTTAGATGCACAACAGTCCGTATACCGCATTCTATTCTGATCCGTTGTAAATCGGGTTTTGCTTCTCATAAAGTCAGACTTTACTGGGAAAGATTCGCCGACGCTGTAAGTGGGGATTTGCACGATTGGTGGGCACACACGCATTATCGAGTGTTCAGTGGGCCCTACTATGTTTGGTAATTTCTCATACTGCCTACAACAGGTAAGCCATCCAACTGCAAAAGAAGGGATAACAGAACGACGTGCCGTTAAATGAAAGCCACATGAATAGGCCACATGGTTTTGAGAAGATCAATTATAGACGCGAAAGGACAATTATAGGTGAGGATCCGACAGTTATACGAATAAGGAAGGCAAGGAAGCAAAAGACGAAGTTGGGCACGGAATGAGAAGGTGACGGAGAGAGAAACGGCTGATGCACAAAGTCCGCCGATGTCAGTTGCCCGGTCTGTATTACTGGAAATGGATATTTTCATGCTTTACCGGTGATGATCAGTCAAAAAATACAGTTATAATAATCGGGAGAGTCACTGACAAGGTTGCTTGTTATCAACCGCCGGCTTGAATATGTATTCCATTCCCTTGCTCAACGTGAACTTCTAGATAACCACACACCATAAGTCCTTGAAATATGAAATCTTGACTTGGATAAGCTTAATGACAATTAAAAGCTGACTTTCGGAAGCACTCCATTGTTAGTTGTATTTAATTAACGAGGGTCCGTGGATAATACAACAGCTCCAGGGCCAAGTGGTAATTACCGTGGATTATGACCCTACCGGAGTATATGTGCGTCTAGTAAGTAATTGACTTGTGTTACCTTTGAGTATATGTTATGTAGACGGCACAAGTTCCCAGCTGTCTTCGAGGGCACTACGTATGATTCAGAAAAAATACATTGTGCAAGTACTTTTCTGCAGTTGGTTGTTTCCTAAGATGCCACCGATTAGAGAGAGTTTACGTTCAAGTAGACGAAGATAACCATTACCACTACTACCCTGCCATGGCTCAACCCTTCCACTTGGTCTTTCTGACTTGCGAAGCCTTTTTATTGTTAGATCCAACAGGGTCTTGACGATCTTTAATGACATCAAATACCTTGGGCCAGGTAGAATTCACGGTATTCTATACGCACAGGGTTGGATTCTGCTTGGTAACTTCGTCTTGTCTTTCAAGAAGAAACCTCCACCGTATTAATTTCTTCCAAGCGCGATTGCGGATTTCCTCATACACACCAAGCAGTGCCGCTTAAATGAACACCCGCAGGCACTGTGCGCATCTGCATCTGTACTTCGATAACCGAGTCCAGTTTCGTAATGTCGGTGGAGACATTCGAGTTTCTACGTCATTAGGATAGAGCTATCCGCCGATTTAATTACAAAGTTTTTAGTAATAAAACACATACCATACTTACGTGCTAACAAGGCAAAGACTATCCTCTTACCAAGTTCGGGAAAGAGCTCTCCTAAAAGAATATCAAATGTCGCCTAAGTTAGGACAAGATGGTACGATTGTTGAGATTTGTTTAAAAACAGCCTTCCATGAAAAGTGATGCAATGCCAACTACGCTGACGAACAGGGGCGCTAGTACACCGCCGATCCTACAGGTAAAAAAGTAAGCAGGTATGACAAAATAGAGGAATGGAAGAGAGAGAACGTACTACGCTATTCTATAACAACAGCGCCACAATTATGGCATTCAAACATAATATCAATGAAATTCTTCTCCAAGGCTCCAAAGGGGTTTCAAGGCCATCTGAGAGATGTAAGCGTTATCAATTAATTGCACCGCTTTACTACTGAAGAACATTCCTTTCAAAGATCTTGAGTCATAGGAATTTTGTTAATTCAACAATGGTATGTCATTTATTCGGGAGCATTACGAATCCGTAGGTACGTCTATCTTGACATCTCCCGATTTGCTTACTAAGTAAGACCGGCGCATTAGTTTCCACCAAAGGAGATATTATACCGACTTACCGTCTATTTACCATCCTCTCAGCTTTTGCCGGGAAGTTTTGAGAATCAAATGGAGGCATCGGGAAGTGTACGGAAACGAAAAAAAGACTGACCACTTCGTCGATCGGGAAACGTGAAAAAAAGGGTGTGACTCCGATGTGACATTATTATTCTAGAAACTTTGCAGTTAATAACCCCCGAGAAGCGACTCGGACTTGATGGTGATTTGTGGAATTGGTCCTCCGGGCGTCTCGCGAACAACCGCAACCCGCAAGGGCTGACTGAACTCCTGACTAATCCTATGCTACCGAAAGTAAATGCGATTCCCCAGGGCTTTCCCCTTCCGCCAAGGCATACCGGGGCACTTCATCTTCCCTGTAAAAGAAGATCAGTTAAAAAAAGGAGGACTCTTGTGGAGATGCTTACAAGTGTGATCTCCTTAGCTTGCCTTTTTCAGTCATGCAGTGATACTGTGATCCCTGACCCTCTTGTAAACGATCCGTCTCGGACTGCCCCGGAGACAGCAATCCTTTCGTTTTCATTCTTTATTTTTAGGTTCGACGCGTCCCAGTGTTATATATTTTGATACACTTCCGGTGTAGAATAGGACCGGAGGGTTTTCTGACTCTAAAATGCATATTGTTTTTTTTTTCGTCCGATCGGCCTGCGCTAATCATCACCGAACGGCGAGAAGTACTTCGGGTTGAACATGAAGAGTTATACGAGAACATGAGGTTGAAAGTTTCATGTCCACGTATGCTTTGGGCAGAATATGAGTCAAACGATTAAACATTGTTCCGCGATCGGGTTTGGGATGCATTAGCCCCAAAATGTGTCTGCCAGTGCACCTCCTGAAACAGAGTATGGCTGAAAGCACTCTCCGATATCGCAAGTATTGTGTCATTAAATATGACTCAGGACTTAATAATACTGCAGAAGTATTTGTAACATTAGAAATAGAAATAACATAAAAAAGAGAACATGATTCAGACCTCAGCAATCAACAAAACAGAACTCAGCAGGAAGAGAGCCTCCTCCTACTATCACTTCTCCGGCCTTTCCTGAACTCCTTTGACTCGTACAGCTCGGGAACTCCCTTTCCCATCTTTTTTCAGTTATTAGGGACTGTATCATAAAGTGATTCCGACCGGATCTTCGAAGTTCGAGGGGGACCCCATGGGCACTTGTTCTCTATACTTGCGCCGCCATAACTTCTGCGGCAATTTCTCTTTC
Organism: Clathrus columnatus; assembly: GCA_020884735.1. Classification (NCBI taxonomy): domain Eukaryota; kingdom Fungi; phylum Basidiomycota; class Agaricomycetes; order Phallales; family Clathraceae; genus Clathrus; species Clathrus columnatus. The sequence continues at coordinate 2,628,210 of BPWL01000006.1, forward strand.
AAAATGAAAATCTGTCTCTGAATAGCTTATCGTACTATCTATAAGCTATATCAGGGGCTGTTACACCTTTGCTTTTGGAAAAAGGACTGACCCCACCGCAGTTCACCTCCATACCGCCGGCGGTAAAAATCTGGTTCAACCCCGTTCCCCGCAGTTCCTCCTTCAATCCTGTGGTTTTCAAAGTCAAATCTTGGTTAATATGACGCTTAATGATGTCCATATTTTTTGGGAAAGAAAGATAAAGGAGTTATGAGGCGTGGATCGTCCAGAAAAAGAAGAACGCCGGTGAAGAACAAGTTCCGCAACCAAGTCAGAACCTCATTTCTAGCGATTACCCCGTGATACTGATACTTTTAATGCTAGACTAGATAGAGATAGGACGTGAACCTAAAACAACAAGCCCTGGAGGTAACGGGGATCCAAAAAAAATAATCCACAACATGGCACCCACTCACCCCCACCCCCTACCAAAAAGCCTTCTCTGATCCCCCAAAAGAGGGGAGGTCAGCTGTGCGAGGATATTGAGTCTTCCATTCCAATTATCGACCCTATACATTACAGATTATTGGAATTACTATGATATCGTTTCGCCACTGATCAACCCCGGCTGGAAGAGAGGAGTGCCGTATGAAAACGGGGGGATGGGAGAGAAGGTTTGTGCTCAAAACTAATAAAAACTTTTGCCACGTTGTTTTAGTTTTTTTTTTTCACTATCTATCTTTTATCTCGGTAAAACTTAGTTTTTTTTTTCCCCTTCCGCAGTGAGACAAAAGTGGGGTGTCAGGGTTTTCTTCCCTTTATATTTTTTCTCAGACCTTGCGTGTTAGCCTCATTTTCTCTTTTCCCTTCTGGTAATTAAAAGGTCTTCTGACAATATACTTATAGAAGGACTACTTTATTACGAGATAGAAGAAAGGCGGAGCGATGAACAGCGCGGGAGTCATAAAGATATAAGGCGGGTTCCTGACTTCACATTCGTTTTGGAATTGAACCGCATCTAGATCTCAGGGGGGGGGAGGGAGAATAGGGGCTTTAAAAAAAAGATCCTCCACAAAAGAGGAGCTGTACTATTGCTGGACGACTATCATCATTATTCAATACTAATAAACCAAACCAAATCAGTAAGCGTAAAAAATTTGGCCTTTTCCTTTTGAAAAGAAAATAACGACGACAACAACAACAACGATACATAACTACATATACAAACTAAAACACCGCTAGTCGGGAAACGAAGAAATATTAACAGGGGGAGAAGGGGTGAGCCGGACCAAACCGAGATAACTAACCCATAATTTAAAAAAACTGATGATTCGAGAGTTTTCAAATTCTTTTTTACATTGGGGAAGACACCATCATCTAGATTGAATACACCCTATTGGTGTGAAATATATATATGACATCCTTCCGCTCCACGTTCCTTAACTCTCATCGGAAAAAGAAAAAAAAAACGCATGACAACGATCTTGCCCTCTCTTTCTTCTCAAGATGCAATCAACACCTTTTTTTTTCAAATTAGTATTTTCATCTTCTCCACGGAGATGATGATATATTAAAACTCACGGCGGATGGAGTTAAGCCTAATTCCTTTAAAGTCTTTGTAAAATCATTTTGATTAAATTGTTTTCTACCAAAGAAAAAAAAAAGTTAGTTAACAAAAATGCATGACGTAGATGTTAGGGAAGATAAAATGAAGTGGGGGAGGGATTTCCGAATCATGTACCTTGGAAAATGTTGAGCAAATGAAACTGTGTCCACGTCCACGGCCAGCGTCTGTCCAGCCAGAAATTCCGCGACCTGGCGTAACGCTAGAAAAGATAAAAATGATAAAATGAAAATAAAAATAAAATTAGAGTTCTTGAGTTAAATTCAAAGAAGAAAAAAGAAGTTTTATTTACTTGAGTCGCTAGGGAGTGTTGTCGTATATGGCTGCCCACCAGATGCGAGTCGGATCTTAGAAAACATACGTTACGGTTATGTAAAGTGACATCTATCATCTAGAAACCATCTTACCTGAAGCCTGGTTTCTTTATATTCCTTGCTAGAAGCCGCCCCCGAGGTGCTCGTAACTGGGTTAGAAGATGGAGTCGTTGAAGGGGTTGCTTCTTGTTGAACATTTCCTTGTCGTAAGGCTTTCTCCCTTGCAGCCTTTTCAGCTCTTTCACGCCTATCAGCTTCAATCTGAGCTTTTACAGCTGCTTTAGCCTTGGCATCGGCAATTTTATCTTGTTAAAGGAAATCAGTGAAAAGAGTTAAAAAAGTGTTGTAGTAGCGAAAGTGCCAGATATAGCTATAATTATTTTTACATACCTTTTCTTTTCTGCTCGGCTTCTTTAATAGCTTCTTTGGCTCTCAATTCTTCTTTAATCGAACCCATATCCTTATCAAAGTTAATACCTTTCGGAAATAATGTCTTTTTTCCCCATAAAACAAAACTTACTCTTGCCGCTTTACGACGAAGTAATTCATTTGCTTTATTATCTAAAGCATCTTGTTCGGCTTTTTTAGAACGTTTCTCCGCCATTTTTTGTCTCAATTCTTCCAACTTTTGTTTTTTCTCCTCCTCAGTCAGGGGCTTGATCTAGAACGATCCAAACGATCAAACAAATAAACAAAGAGGATCATCAAAAATAAACAGATAATTCCCAAAAAGAGAAAGAGGACGGTGGAAGCGAACCTCCTCAGTAGATTCCTCAAACTGATCATGACCCGATTTTTCCGCGTGAAAGTTAGCCAGCGCAGTGTTTCGAAATGTTTTCCCACATTGAGAGCATTTTATACTCTTTTTTTTTTTTATGATTGTATGATATGATTAATACGGAATAGTTAAGTACTTGTTAGGAAGAGATTGACCGAAAATCTGCGCTTACTTTGGCTTCAACATCCACATTCATCCCACTTCCATCGGCTGTACCTGCGGATCCATAGACGGCTTTGAGCGCTTCAGTATCCTCATCATCTTCATCCATGGCCGCTGGACCGCGTGTATTATTGGTGGCACTAGCACTGGATAACGCAGAGACGTCCGTCAAGTCCGGTATAGGCTTATCTTGGTTTTCCAAAATGTGATCCATAGCAGGTTGAAGTCCACGATTGGATGTCGCCTTCAGGGCCCCTATTTTGTGTTTGTTTGTTTGTTTAATTTTTTTTTATTGATTGGATGAACAGCAAAGTGTCATATTTGTTTGAGATGCATTGTTGACAGCACATTCAATATTATTAAAAAAAACCCCAACACCCATTGAAAACAAATTATTGATATGTTGATGCTGTGATTGATAGGAAAAAAAATACAAAAGAGAATGTACATACATTCTACCCGGGCTATATCAAAACCCATCGAAAGCAGGGTATCCTTATCGGATGGCATTTTTCCTTTAACAGACGTTTATAGAGAGTAAGGAAGAAGAGTGTGCGTCGGTTATCCACAATTACCCGCCGTTGTGAGTCGGAATCAAGATGATGATTCTTTGTCGAGGGTCCCCTTCCCATCACGTGATGTGACTTCACACAAACGTCACATGTCATGTCACAGAAAGAAGACCCTGGCCTTTTGACCCGCATCATCGCGCCTGTGTAACGGGTTAGGAATCGGACGATCTTTGGCTTTTGTGGGGTCTACAATTATTCAAGGGGTTTTATTTACACAGAGAAAAGAAACATTACAAGTTTTCACGCTTAATCGTATATTCGCGAAACAAAATCACAGGGTTGCCTTTTCGTTACATATTATGGCTCACAACCGGAACTGGACAAGCAAATTATTATAATATATATATATATTCTTTTTTATTTTTTATTTTGATATGTAATAAAAAATTAAATATTATCTGTAATTGGGCGGTATTAATAATTTTTCGTTTTTTGATCCTTTTTAGAAACAAAACAAGATATATTATAGCACTCTTCAGGTACGAACTACTAAATTCAGTTAACACGTTTTTCGCGCTCCGTTGACTCATCCCGGTAACGGGTCCACTTGCAACCTTTACTAGCATGACTACGCAGAACAAAAACACTCGCGCTATACCTTACCCCGAATTTTTGTTTCGATCAGATGCTTTAAAATGGGCTTATTTGTCAAGTAAATTCGTAAGCGCTCCTCTCATGCCGTCCGACACCAAATAGTATATAAACTCAAACAACCACTTGTAATATTCGTTCTTCCCTATACTACCACAACTGTATTCCCTTTTCTCACATTTCTTCTTTTTTTTTTACCTCTCCAGTCATCTAATTAATCGTCATTCACCACACATCAAACATGACATATTCTGGAGCATACGCATCGGCGACATACCAATCGTCGGACCTGTTTGCCTCGTCATCGAATTCAGGTAGGCCCATACTTGCCAAATTAAAGGATCATTTTTTGACACGTCTTTTTAAAAGCAGGCTATTATACATCGCCGCCACTAATGGGTCACCATGAAACGGGCTATCAGGACGTATACGGTATGTGTATGCCTCGGGTGTCTGCGGACACCGTTTTGCAGTGCAACTAACAGTTTAAAACAGAAACAAAACCTATTCTTCGACGAACGCCCGATTCCCTATATCCCTCAATGGACTATCGTAATACACAACCGCCGACATTATACTCTTCTTCTTCATCCTATCAACAAACACCTGTCATCCAGGATAATCTAATCGAGAAGGCGTATAATAATAATAATAATAATAATGAGCATAACTTAGTACGTTGTCTTAACCGTGAACCCCTATGACTCTAAACAGGTTTCTCATATAATAACAACCAGAATTATTCTCCTCCACCATCGGACGCACTTGTTTCTGAGCATAATTACATTTCTGTTATGGAACTCACACATCGGCAAATATTCAATCTCTACGTTCGTCAGCTGCCTTCGGGTAATCGCCGCAGTCTCGCATGTAAATATAGCCGATGTTCGTATCCATCGGCCTTCCGCACAGAGGAGGAGGCGGTACAACACGTTACTTCGGCGCACTTGAACCAATCTTGGGAGGGCTTTGTATGTCTTACTTGGTACGTTTGTATCATTTTCCCTTGATCTCATTATTTCCATTTTTATAAACTTACGGCGGCTTTTTTATTTTTATTTTTATTTATTAGCGGTGTACTTATGGCGCGCAAGCAAGATGCTGTTCGCCACGTGAAGACCATGAACGCCGGTAAAAAATATGAATGTGCTGTTTGGTAAATTTGTTCATTTCACATTGTTCTTTCCCCTTTTAATTAACCCAAGACTTATATTTCTTGTAGTCATAAATCCTATGCACGGAAGGATTACCGGAACATTCATCAAACGCGTTGTTCGTCGAGCACCAAATATTCACCAGATAACAATACTCACGAAGCTTTTTATTGAAACTTATTAACCTTTACCTTTTGCAATACAAACTCACCGCAACAATCGTCCTTCCCCCATTTGCATATCTTTCCTCAAAGCCTAACCCCACATTTTTTTCGGATTTTCTTCCTGATTTATCAAATATTATTTTCTTTCTTTCTTCCCTCCTCTCTCTACTATAGAGGTCCTAACAAAACACACTCTAATATCACTGTATTGTAGACGAACACTTAATTCGCCCTCGTATCACTGTAGCTATGTGATTTTGATTTAATAAACTTATCTTAAACTATTACTCTTTTTTTGAGGGTTTTTGCACCTACGTCCAGTGCCCACGCGGTGGGACCCTTCCGAAGGCTCCACCCCCAGCGCTTAGTAATTATACAAAGGAATATATTTAATTGGTGGAAGGGTACGTATAAAAAATTGAGATGTTGAGGTATACATAGCTTTAGAGTAAGAATAACACTAATCTCAGGCTCGGATATGGTTAAACGGGGAGTCTAGCCCAAAAGGTACTCTCCGCACGCGATGAGCACGAACCCCCCCACCTAAAACCGGGTGTATTTTTCTTACCGTTGAGTGTAAGTACGATATAATTAAGGTGCGTTTATTCAATTTCCTCACGTAATATAGTTTAATTCTCTCGAACCTTCAACCTAGGCCATTGACCCTGCATATTAGGGGCACTGCACACCCCACCCTGTCTATGTATGACTGTGAACGGAACAATCCTCCGACATGACCCATTTGGTCCATTTAGGGCATTTAATAAACCTCGTACTAACATTCCATTTCCCTGAATATTCTAAACACCCCAGAACTCTAAAGCAAGAGGGGGGACTTACTCGTCCTGTCCGACCGTGACGTATACGTAAGAACCGGATGCTTTTTCCCCTGCCCTTCAACGGGTTGTCCTCTCGGATCTATTCAGCTCGGACCAGATATATATTTTTAAGACCCGCGTAAGTTCACCAGATCTACATTAGTTACGGATCTCGTCAAAAAAAACAACAACAACAAAGTCTCATTATTTGAAGGTCGTTTATGTAACTAGAAAACGGCGGGAGCCGAGCCGAAAGTCTTTTTTTTTCTGCCGTTACGTTAAGATAGGCTGGACATTTAAGCAACAAAGGCACAAATTACTCGAACGAGTTCCGAGCCGAGGGAATAAGCAAAGCCGTAATCTCTATTTCCAAGAGGACTCGATAAATCTCGAGAAAATGGAAATGTAGGTGGAAAGGACGATACCCGCATAGCGCGGCCTGTCTATTTTGCGTTCTTTAGATTTGTCATTTCCCTTATTCGCTCCATATATGTTCTTCATCTATCTGAAATTAAGTTAGAACCCTTTAGAGAATTGAGTTGAAAAGGGAAGAAAAAATGTAATTATAACCTTTAAGAGATTGATTGATAAATTCACGGGTAGCCTGAACTTGAACTTGGGTCGGGGAGATATCTAAAGCCGGCGCGTACTTTCACTCACCCGTAAACTCTCAATTTTCAATTGTGGTACATATCTTATTCTCATCCTTTAGCGTCGATGACGTTTTTGGGATCTTTCATCCGAAACATGAATCCGATCCGGATTTATTCGCCGATATTATTGTTCATTAAGTTACATAGAGCTCTTAATAAATTCCGAATTGCCACATATTCATATTTTAAAAGTTGGGATAAGTTTAGTATATTCCGAATTGCCACTTTTTTTTTTTTGAGCATCACTGATTTTAATCTTTTAAATAAAATTTGCAGGGTTATGGGTCATGAATCACGCTAGAATATTTTCAATGTTGGGCTAGAGTGTTGGGCATATAATACGGTAGGGAATATATATTAGGGTAAAAGCAAAGAGGCCGGGCAGCGGCTAACAAACAAAAATGATGGGGGGAAGGTAGTTTTTTAGGTATTATGACTGGCTAACTGAGTCTAACTCTGTCGGGCGAGCCTCCCTCGGCGGAAGAAGAGCCTTCCCTGAATGCTGTTTGGAAAACAGACACTAATTTAGAGTAAAAAGACCGCAGCATATGGATACAGAAAAAAGGATCCGTTTTTTTTTTTAAAAAAAAAAGAGGCCTTCTCATATACTTGCCGGTGATATCCGCTTTTGATGTGCTTTTCTAAAAATAACATCTGTAATTCCTTTGATTTTCCTTAGATAATCATGTCAGACTTCGCTAAAAACGTGTTACCAGTACCTTATACAGTCGAACTCGGAATCAACGGCCTGACAAAGCTACCCTGTTCTTCTATTCTTTTCCACACTATAATTGGATTTATTTTTTTGGAAATCTGATGATGATGCACAAACAAACAAAAACAAAACTCAATTACATACGTTACTGCTGAAAATCTGGCTAGTTAAAAGTTGGGACCCCTCGCCACTGAACTAGACTAAATGTATAAGTATGTATATATACATATATATTATTGCCATCTTCCTTAATTTGATTTTTTTTTCCCATTCAATTTCGTAAAATAGAGAGAACCGCATTAGTCAAAGGATGAGTAATTCAATCGTTTACCGCTTTTTTTTTACCGACTCTCGGAGCGCAACGATATCTTTCTCGGGCAAAAACCCCAGTATATAACAAAAATGTAAAATGGGTCTAAGAGATTCAGCGGCTCGCCCATGGCGTAATACAAAAAACTAGATCAACAGATTGTGCTCGGACTATCTGACCGGACAGCTAGCAATAAGAATAAGTCTGACGGTGCCTCTGGAATAGAACCATCATATCAAACTGATACTCAACACAATGGTCCGAAAAACAATTAAAGTTCAAGTGAAAGTTTTTTTTTTTTTGGCACTTACGATCGCTCTCTTCGTGCAAAAACCCGTGTTCAGAAGACAATTGTAGTCGCGTTACACGCGGAATGTATCATCAAGCACGGGTTCACAGTATGACCGGAAATTCATCTAGTCAATAAATTGAATCCTTGTACGTTAGATAAATTACGTTTTTTGATGCGCATCTGTCGTAAATGAGAAACATTATATATTGCAACGCCGGCACTTTTAGCCGGGTCCTTTAAACGTGTGTACGCACGAATGATAGCCTAGAGCATATCATTGAATAATGACCAAAAGTTCCCAAGCACTGCAAACTGTGAAGCAGTAAAGTTGTGTAAAGTACTTACAAAAGTACATACAACTATCCCCACCTGTTTACATACAATAAGAGGGTGAACAATTCAGGAATGGGTCAAAACTGGTAAGAGCTGAGAGCCGCAGGGAACAAATCTATATCTTATAATTGCAATAAAAAGTCGATTCCCGCTGTTCAACATTGTCGTCTCCCGTTATTTTCACATGTCGTGTCGCAAAAAAAGGTTCCCGCCCCTGCTTAAATTCTAAATCAAACAAATAGAAGCAACTGCCAAGAACGAACATTCCCAAGTCAGAGGATCGTTTGCTTGCTAAGCAGTACCCATCCTTTCCGAACCGCGAAAGTCTAAACGAGAATCGCGCATCACACTTTCCACTAAAGAGTCCCTGTTTTTTCTAAGCCAGATAGTAATTCGGATTTTTTGGACCTGGTGCTTGATTAACGATTGTGGATCTGATTCATTTGAGCCTATCATGGGGACATAAAGTGACATAGCATAATATCAAAGTAACGTCGGATGCTATTAATCACCGATTGCCTATGTAGTTGAAATATAGTATGTAAAAAAAAAAAATTGCAATGATGGCACAAACGACTTACATTTGAATATACATACTTACACGACCTTGTTACAATATATGGGGCGCATTGATATGGATATGTAATCACTGATGAGCGCAATGTCTCTATATGGTCATTAACTCCTTTCAGTGAGTGGCGGCATTCATAACCGGCATCGAAGGTAGGTTCCACCATTTGAATGGGCGAATGATGGCCTGGATGAAAGTATGGGGCTAATTAGCTACGGAAAATAAGACTCGGATAATACTAAAGTACGTACGGTGTTTCGGGACAGTGACTATGATATCCCCTCTTACAAGTGATATATGGGGTCAGCAGACAATTTACATCTTAAAAATAAAAAATAAAAAAGATTAATTAGTTGTGAAAAAGGTACCTATTAGAGTTATTGCTCAAATTAAGGCTGTATACACCAAAAAATAGATTTGGCCATGATGAAAAAAAAAAGCAAACCTTCCCGTTATCTCAGTTTGGTTGAAGCGCAGGTTGATCTTCCTTGAGGGGCCACCCTCATCTCGTGGCAGTGAAGCTAGTGAAGACTTCCATGTTTCTACCTGACAGACGCCCGGTGTCCACGTGGAAAACAACACGTGTTGAAAGGCTGGACAGTTTTCTCCGAGTCTCGAAGACATGATGACAGCACAAAGCCAACCGTTTACAGAAGCATAGAGTCATGTTAACCAAACAACTGGAATTATTTTAAAGACAACTTACCACAACTTCAATCAACAAGAGTATATTTACATCACCAGCAACTGCGCAAGTGCACTGGTCTTTAAATAAGTATGTGTTTGTATTCAATTATTTATAATTTATTGTAAAGGCTGTAAAGGCGGCAGCTCCCCGATCTCACGGAACATGGCCTGAAGACTCGGACTCACTGTTAACTATAACCTAACAGAAACAACGTCATGGAGATGTTGATTTGTTCTGGTTATATTACTTTTTCTTCGCTCCCACCTAACAAACTTTGGAAAACTTGGAAAAGCCAGCCAGTTTTTATGATGCGGCGGCCGGCTTTAGGAAATCAATTCACTCTCGTATTTTACGTAAATCTTGAATCCAACCCGATGCTAGTGCCCAGATGATGAAAGGTAATAGATATATTATGATGTCAAGCACTTCTACATCAAACGATATTATTCCGAGTGCCATCTCTCCCTTCGCGACGGAGCGAGTATTCCTTCTTTGTAATGTTGACATTCATCTTATCCCTATTCGACCCGACCTTTTTTCAATTTCGAAGATTTTAATTAACTGTAAAGGGGTATCATTTCTTCTTTCAATTCTGTTAAACTTCCTTCCTTTATATATATACATATATTCAATTATAATCTGTGATAGATCACCTCCTTTGAATGAAGGCCTTCGGAATACAAAAACACAGGACGGGATGGATCAAAACAAAAAGGGCGGATTCCAAGCTATTATTAGTAATGGGTCTTTACAGAAAAAGCAACTACTCCGAATGATTTGAATTTAGCTATAGAGTGTTTAGGCTCCCGGGCGGTGGTAATATCGGAAATTACTTGTCCTCGAAAAGCCGAACGGGGGGAGAATTCAAAACGGCTTATAGAGTAAATGTAGGAGTATTTGTTTGTTTAATGATCAAAGCAGTGAACTTTCAGGATTTTCCAAATAAAGGTACATATCGAAGATCGGGATCGGAGATCTGATTTTGAGTTGGATTTCCATGTAGACCGTACTGTTTAAAAATGAACATGTTAGGGTTTGATACAGAAGGATCGAAGAGACGAAAACGTTAAGTTCTTTTTATCAACTCTACAGGTGGATGGTTGAAAAACATCACTGAAACTGGATCCAGACCCGTGATCATGGCAGTACCCCTGATACTCGCGTGGTGTTCTTGATGATTATTCTACTTTTATGGAGCCATCAAACATTTAGATGATCGAGGTACTTATCCTATACTTATACTTGCAAGTTATTTATCCCCGCATGGTGGTTCGATGTTGTTACTTAGGTTAACCCCTGTAACTTAGCCGAGGAACCTAAATTGCGACATGGCTGCGGACAAGCACAGCCCAGTATTTTGCTGGAGAGGTTCTCCCACATAGTTTAATTCACAAGAATATGATTGACAGTTCCCTCACTCCCATAGAAACCGTACTTTTCGATCTTCCATACAATCATCTTATTATTTGTTTCCATGCACCGTTTTGGTCTCGTTAGAAACCATCGATGTTTCTTGCTCCAGCTCTGGATCTGAGGTCTAGCACTGATACCCAGGGCCCATATACGTGGATTTATTGAAGGTCTGTCGTCCGAGACTTGTCCCCAAGATACTTCTCGCCACTCAAGACGATTTAGCATAATCGGCGATCGGAAACGACAAAAATTTGAGTCAGTAATAAAAAATTCCGGTCGTATTCTATCCCGGACTGAAAGAACTATATATGTATACTAAAACGTATTCAAGAAAGGAACTAAAAATGACAAATTAGGAAAATCATTGGTATTGTTAAACATCTCCAAGAGTGTTCTTTTTACTTGATGGGATTTTCGTTCTTCTTACAGGGAAAATGAAAGTGCCCCTTTGAGACTCCTTGGCGAACGGGTGTAATTCCTTGGTGTTCGCATCTCATAGCATCGGATTAGTCAGGAGGTACCTTAGTCAGCCTGCTGTTTGCATTCGTGGAAACGCCCGCAAGGTTTTTTCTTCGTTGAACCAATCCACGACCACCATCAAGTCCGAATCGCTCTCAAAAAAAAAAGGATCATTGTGGAGTCTTCTATAATATCGTCGCGATCGGAGTCATCTTTTCGCAGAATTAGTACATAGTCATTTTCTCGACAGATTTAGTCCCCATTTCACAGTTCCCGCTGTCTCCGTTTGAACCTCGAAAAACTTTCCGGCAAAAGAGATAAGCACTTATCAATGAAGCATGAGGTTTAGCACAGTATTCTTGGTATGCATCTATCGATGTGACATCTCCTCTTGGTGGAACTTGATGCACCGGTCCATAGGTCGTTTACTGCGCAACCAAGATATTCAAACAACGAACTCGTAATGGATGCCGTTCAATTTCATTAAAAGAAACCCCGCTGAATTGATCAAAATTTTCGAAAAAAGCAACTGCACAACCCATGAATCCCCCGGTTAAAGGTTAACATAAAGCGGTGCAATCGATAACCTGCATCCCGATGGCCTTAAGATCCTTAGAGCCTTATAACAAGAATTTCATTGATGCCAAATGTCATGACTGTGGCGCTGAATTATATGGTACGCTCTTTTCCCTTTTCTATTTTGTCAGACCTTATTACCCTGTAGGATCGACGGCGTACTAGCGCCCCTCTGGCTGACGCGTCCTTCAGGCAGGTCAGCGCGGCCCATGCCATTATTATGGACGGAAGGCTGTGTCAACGCTCATGATTGCGCGATTTAATATGCTTACAGGAGATCTTTTTCTCCAATGTGGTGAAATGAAATAACTGACTTTCCTTTGCTTGATACCGCGGATATCACGGATATGTATTTTTGCTCGTGGTTACTAAAATGTTTGTTACTCAAACTAGTGAATAATGTCACTTTACAGTAAACTCGAATTCACCGATTGTTTTCAAAGTTAAGTTTTGTTGCGACTTAAGCGCGCACATGATGTGGAAAAAAGTTCCCATTACCATTACCTCCATTCGTATTGCTGCCCTGTTTTTCATTTTGCTTCGGTGAAGAAAATTATCCGGATAGCAGACTGAAGGTTGCTCCCACAATACCAAAAGGAGAACTTCCTGCGCGATTAAATGAACCATCCCTATACACACAGAATATGGTTTGTCTACTTGGCTTAATGCCTGACGTCATTTTAACGCAGATCAATAGCTGAAATATTGCTCGGCGAATAGGGTCAAGAAAAAATGGTATGTAACTTAGGTATCCCTAGTGCATTCCTTTGTTTTACCTTTAGTATCCTGACTACAAAAGTGACTATTGCGCGGTTTACCCGTTATATAACGTTCTCAGATAACGGACACGTCGGTTGTAAACCTATACGAAACCATGTAAGTCATTCCTTGAATGTTGTTTTTTATTATTAGGCGCACACACTTGCACCATTCAGTGCTGCCGCAATTGACTGATCCGTGCTACATGTTAATCAAAGTCAAAATGAAAAGTAATATCGCCTTGTTTCATAAGTTCCATGAGGCTTGTTCACTGTCTCATGCAGGGACTTTATCATGGTGATCCATAAGTCCATATCGAGCATATGGAACTAGAGTTAGACATCGATTTTCCTGTTGCCGGACAGTTGAAAGGGAATGTAGGCGGTCGCGTCAGTAACTTTCCATGAATTAAAACCATATCCTTATTTTCACTGATACTGAAGGACTCACGCTGGCGGATTTTGCATGATCAGCGGTCTTTTCTCTCTACCGTCTCCTCCCTTTGCGTCTAGTTTGTTTTTAGACTTCTCGTCCGTCCGAAGTTCCTTTCAATTCAACCTTACCCCTCAAATGGCGTTTACGATTCAAGTTTAGGTTGACGTATCATCATTTTCGTAATAGCATGAAGAATACGAAATCTGGACAGAGCACTGATGATGCCGAGTAAAGAGTGCCTGTCGGTCGGTGTTAAACTACTTATTACAAGTACTTAACTGCAACTTAAAAAAGAAGATTTTTCCCAGCGAAAACTTAAGTCTGAGTTATAAGACAAAAGACCCGATTTCCGACGGATCAAAAATACAAAGTGGTATTATTGTTCATCCTGAACTTCTCTCCAACCTGTTTTTTCTTTCATTTCTTTCATATCTGTTGAGCACTCAACGTTTAATTCCTGAGCCCTCGGATCATATAAATCAAGATGAAAAAAAGGTTGGACGAGGAAATCAAACTTCGTCAAGTCTTCTTTCCGGAATTTACCGGTCCGTATACATTGACTAAGTATTTCACCTCAGGCCCATCTTGCAGATGTCGGGGTTTCGAGAAGACAAGTTGAAGACGGCACGTTCAATCCGAAGGGAGTCGGAGCAATTATTATTGTTCCGGTGTATTATCTGACAATTTGACTGTCCAAGGTTCCGCTTGAGGGAAGAAAGAGTTCTGATTTGGATAAAAAAGCGCTATATCTCAGTTTGGGTTTGTACGAGGTAATACGGATGCTGGAATTACACTTCTTATCACAATTTCCACCGTTTATCCGTCCTGGAACTAGCGTCAATTCTTCAACCACGTTGGTCGTAAGGTCTAAGGAACCGTACGACCCGTCTCTTACCGTTGCAAATAGATTTTCGACAGTATTTTTTCCCACGGAAAGACTTCATTTTCTAGTTGTTTCATTGGTCTTGTTCCAAATCCAACTAAAGCGTCCGTTTCAGATCAATAGGACGAAAGCAACAGAACAGAACAACTGGATTCGGCTTGCCGACTCCGATTCCGTCCCATGGATATCAAGCTGGTCTGCTAACAACATCTGGGTCAAGATCAACGTAATCAGCCCCAATCAACTGAGAGACTTTGAAAGGCTACTCCGGTTTGGTTTATTTGTTTGCCAATGCTACAGGAAAAGGATAAACACTTTTCTTATAGCTCTGAAAATAACCAACATTGTTTAAACATCACGCGAATCAACTTGAGGCCTACTTATTCTTGTTCACACCCACTGAAAATTGTAGACCTTCGGGCAAACAGGATAAGATTTGTAGCTGTCGTCTGATACGCGTCCCGATACCTCAAGGCTTTTGTTCAATATACGAAAAAGACCCAAAGTATGTATTTATTTATCTTGATTACGCTCTGCTTTCGACCGACTTCCATAATAGCAGACCTTATGTAAAGAATTCCGATCAAAAACCATATTTTACCTCGATCGTCTAAAAGCATCAATCTCCTCTGGAATTAGGATTGACGTAAACCATGAATTCAACTCGATGCTAGTGCCCAAATGATGAAGATTTATGTACAATAATTTGCCAGTAGTATCAACCACATCAGTGATATCATTAAAGGTGTCATTCCTCCTTCGCGACCGTCTGACGTGTTTACAGTGAATAACTGTATATTTTTAATCAAACGTCATTCAAACATCCATCCCTATCCCTATTCGATCCGTCATTTCCAATTTCGAAGCTTTTTAAGTGTAAGTGTAAGGGGCATCATCTTTTAATTCTGTTCTGTCATGAATCATATCTTTGCGATAGATCATTCTCTTTTGGACTTCCGAACTCAAAGAAGTAACCCTCTGCTTCTCTAATGATCTGAATTTCGAATGTTACATAAGTGCTTGTCCGTTGCATCGGAAATTATATCCACAAAATAAATTCATCCGAAGGATCTATGGTAGAAGTAATATGTTATTAACACGCCTTTAGTTGCTAATGAACATGTCGGACTATTTTTAAAAACCTCTATCCCTGAAAAAATACCAAAAAAACATATTTTCGTTAACACTGGATGCATCCGATTTACAAACGGATTCCGCAATCCTATACCGCTGATACCCGCGTGCCAGTGCTTTTTGTTGATTATCCCACTCTTATAGTTGCGTCTTTTTTATATCCTTGGAGCATCAAAGATCTGGTTAACCAAGTTACCTATCTTTATCCTTTTATTTTATTGCCTCACACCTGGTGGACATAGCCAGCCGAGCAATAGTATTTTTTGCAAATGGCTGCGGACGAGCACAGCCACAGCTCTGTTGCAGTATGATCAAAACAACTGGTAACGTCTATGTTAATTTTAACCTACGTTGATTTCCAACGGAACATTGCTTCGTATCCAAAAACTTGAATGTCAGACCCTTCAAGAATTTTCCTTGTGGTCTGCCAAGCGCTTCTTCGTGGCTCCAAGGTGGTTTACTGAAAGATATCAATATCTTATGGGTGTTTTTTTTTTTTGAAAAAAAAAAAATCGGGACTTTTAGCTATTTTGCTTTGCTTGCAAGGCTGAAGGTCAGATGTCACCTGTGGGAGCTAGACTTGGGATGACAGCCAATTTGTACGCTTTGCTTTAGAGGTCGGATACCTGGACTTGGCAATGTATTGTCGGACCTTCAGGTAATTCTACGAAAAACAAGCTTATACGTACCACGCGGAAGAACGCACGCTGTCAATGGTTTCTGCGCAAGAAACGGGCTCAACGCGGCATCAACTCAGGTCGCCACCTCGGTGGACGTGTTTGGGCAAATTTAGTTGCTTAGGGCAATAAAAATCACCTACCAAGTTTACAACTCGAGTAGATATACCCAGGTCCTGGAACAACTGTCTACCAAAAATGTAGCTAAGAAATTACATAACATTCGACTTTTAGACGATCCGACAAACATAGTGGTACTCATCCATACACGTCATGATTTTACACATTATTGACAGGTGTCAGTCATATCGAATTCACAAAAGAGCTATGACCGTGCAGCAATCCCCATTTTGGACAAGGGAATCTGATACTACTATGATTTGATGTCCAAGCCTGGAGGCGGAGCTATAAATCAAGACGGTCATAAATAAATCAGATATGTCAAATTGTGAAGGGTAGAATAAATACATACGAAGACGATTGTTCAGTACCAATTCGGTAATCCTCGGCTTGTTTTCATCGGTCAATGACTGAGAGAGCTCCATCTCTTGAATGGTCGCTTCCATCATACGACGTGAGTCACTAATCTTGTATTCTTGGATTGATTGCTGCAAGGCTTGAATAAATGGTACACCAAGAGCACAATGCCAAAACGAGTTTTCAGCACAAAGAGGGACAGCTAGAGATTATTCAGACATTCAGTACTAATATAGAACTTAATTGTCACCTATACCACCAGTTATGTCTAGATTTTCGGAATTGCCCTTTTGGGTGGTGTCATGAAATATGAAAATGTTATATTGTGAAAGAAAAGACCCACTGGGAACAAATTTTCTCTAAACGTCCTCTCAGTCAACTGCCAGATCACATTCCAATTCAAACTTTCTTGTTTTGGCTGAAATAATTTGCATAAATAGCTGTGTGTAGATCCTGAAAAAAAAGGGAGAAACGCCACCTTGAGCTTTTGGCGTGCGATTTACCATCAAATTAGTTTTAGACATTGTTCCGGACATACCTTAAATTTTAACTAAAGTATATAAAGTGAACGTCAAATGGGAATTCTATTAGTAGGGATAAATGGCAAGGAAACTGACCTTTTCGAGAAATGAACGAGTGACCCTTGTGTAAGGCATTCAGCCTGTAAATAAATAAAGGATAAAAAATGCGTACTAACTGGGGTGATCTTATCAGATACATACGCTCAAAATAAATTATGCGACACTTACGTTACATCCCTATAAGACGGGGTATATTAGAAAATAGTCTTCTGGACCACTTACAAAAATCTAAATGATAGACAGATAGTTATAAATGTAAATGGTAATAAAGGAGTTTACTACCTCCTCTCTTTAGAGAATGTAATAAATTATCATAAGATGTGCACACACCGGTGTATGAGGAAACCAACCCATGATATCAACGAAGTTATACTGAAAATCATAGAAGTCTCTCTCGCAAGTCTCCGTTAGTAGAAATAGTTTGAAGGATAGAAGGTCTTACGAAATCGAGACCTATCGTTGGATAAAAGCCTAGCAAAATGTTGCAAGAACGATCGACGAATTAAGGAAATTATGATATACTCTTCAACACTGTAAACCAAACAAAGCTCCAAGTTGGTTCGTTGGGTAGATACAAATAACTTCAGAGTTGACCCGCTCAAAGAGCCTGCAGTCTCTTCCGTTAGTTTCTTGACTTGCTTCCGACACAGTGGTGTGTTTGTGTGCATGTCTGTTCAGATTTATTTTTTCAAGGTTTATCAATGGAGGCCCCGGCAGGTTGGCCCTACCTTCCATGGTCAAACATACAACCGGAGGGAAGTCGAAGTTTAATATGGGTTTCCTGAATTTGGTTTCTAAGATTTGTTCTGCGACTTGTCGGTTTTCTTGCAATCCCAATTCAGGATCATAGATCTGAGTCATCAGGTCATCGAATTTGGTAAATATGGCGATCACGGGAACTACAGAAAAAAAAAACATGCATGAACGTTGAGGTAGTTTCGAGAACCGATTACCATTTCCCGGTCTTTCGTCATTGAAAAACTTTGTCTCTAACTCCAACAACGGTCGTGATACATTCGTCAATAAACAAAACCTATATAATAGATAATGTTATCATCAGCTACTGGACCTCCAAGCCAGACAAGATCATTAAAAAATAGACCAGATAGCGTGTAGATGCTCGTCTATCTTCCATTCTCTCGACCGTCTAAGAATGAAGTCTTGCACTTGATTGAGTTGAGTTTCATCACCTGTCTCAAAGCCAGGTGAATCGTGAAATATGAACCGAGGGTTGCTTGGAAAATAAAATGATTGATTTATATCGTGGATACCGCGCTTTGTTTTTACTATTATTATTATGTAGGATCAAAGAAGAATAAAGGAGCGATTACTCACACCATCCGTCGGTTTTATCTGTGGTCCATCATTGATGATGAAAAATCAGGCGAACCTCGTATTATATGTACACTCACACCTTTCATTGGGTTTATCTAGATCCATTGATTCAGTTAGACATTCATTTGTATTAGGCTTGACATACCGGTAGTCTCATACTAACCCTTTGGTATACTGGAGTTTCCGAGCTATCTGCACTACTGATATGTTTTAAAAGAGTCGTCTTGCCCGCATTAGCACGCCCGATTATGAGTATCCGAAAATATTTTCCTCTTTTCTTCTCAAATTCGAGCATAAGAGGAGGGCGTGAGTAAAAAAAAAATCTTCATGTGAGACTGTAAGTACTTAGTGTTCAACGTAATAAAAAACTCACGGTAGGGATTAGGTCTTGTGGGGAAGGCATTGAAAACGTGGAATGCACGTGGGGATGGCAATCCAATTACGTAATTTGTGGACGTGCGTAGGTCCGCTTTGTGCCTCACCTTCCCCGTCTGCCTCATAAACCTTTATCTTCAAAAGTTTTAATCCAAAAACAAAGTCGGACGAAAATTGTAGACACTGAATTCCAATCCCAAAGTCTCAAAAACAGGCCTATTATGGCTCGGATTGCGGCGTGAATCAGGTATAGAAAAGAGACCTTTCTAAAACTATCAAGGTGGAAAAGGGTTTATACTTGTAACAATTATAATCATTGAGGAACAGTCGCGATTTAATCTCATCGATAATTGGTAACCCAACCAGTTCAAAATATGGTGACTTTCCGAAAACACTCTCCAAGTAAGTAATGGAGTAACTGATGCTCTTCGGTCAGCTTATTTTCATTATGCAATTTGGGACGCCCGGAAGGCCAATCCATAAATTATCAATCACCATCAAGTCCGAGTCGCTTTCGGGGATTGACTATCATCAAAGTCGCCCTTTTCGCGCTTGTGAACAGTTTTGGTTTCTGTACCATTTGAATCTCAAAACTTTCTGCCGGAGGCTGAGATGATGGTCAATAGACGTCTAGACGGCGGGGCTGGCACAATATCTCCTTTGGTAGAGACTAATGCAGCAGTCTTACTTAATAAACAAGTCAGGAGACGTCAAGACGGACGTACCTCCGAATTCGTAATACTCCCGAATAAATGACATATCATCGAATTTAAAAGCAACAACAGACTTTGTATGGGTCGAGATTTTTGAAAGTAATGTTCAGCAGTAAAGCGGTGCAATTGATTCCGCTGACATCTCGATCGCCTTCAAACCCTTTGGAGTCTTAGAGAGAAATTTCATCGATGTTTGAATGTAATATCTGTGGCGCTGTTGTTATGGATAGCGCAGTACGCTTCCTCTTCTAATTTTATCTTCTATTTTGTCATACCTACTTACTTCTTACCTGTAGGACCGGTGGTGTACTTAGCGCCCCTCTTCGTCAGCGCAGTCAATATGCATCACTTTTCATGGAAGGCTGTATTCTGGCAAATCTCAACGATCGGATCATCTTGTGCTAATTTATGCGAAATTCCCTTACCCAAGCTTGGCGAATTAACGGTCTTTGCCTTGTTGCCACGTAAGTAGGGTATGTATTTTATTACCAAAACTTTGTAATTAAATTAGCGGATGACTCCAGATTAGTGACGTAGTATAAGCTCGAGTTTCTCCACTGATATTACGAATACTACGTGTTTTCAAAAGCTGGGTTTGGTTATTGAATTGCGAAGTGCAGATATGCACAGTGCCTGCGGATGTTCATTTGCGGCACTGCTTGGAGTACCGCAATCCCATTCGATAAAACCAATACTGGAGGTTTCTTCTTGGAAGACAAGTATCAAGCAGAAAACTTAGGCCATGGAGACCTTGCTTGATCTAATAATAAAAAGGTTTCACAAATTGAAAACCAAGTGGGGTTGACGTTGAGCCATAGTAGTAGTAGTGGTTATATTTGTCAACTTGACCGTACGCTCTCCTTAATTGGTGACATTTTAGGAAACCAATTGCAGAAAGATAACTGTACAATGCGGTATACTCAAGTATACGCTCAGCAATGCAAATAATCCACGGACCCTCGTTAATTACAACTAACAATGGAGTACTTCCGAAAGTCAGCTTTCAATTGAACTTGTCATTAAGCTTAAAATGCCTTATTACAGGGACCTATGGTGTGGTTATCTTAGAAATTCCCATTGGAATACATATTCAAGCCGGCGGTTGATAATAAGCAACCTTGTCAGTGACTCTCCCGATTAATAGATCTATTTATATTATGACTGATTATCACTGGTAAAGCATGAAAATACCCACTTCCAGTAGTACAAACTGGGCAACTGACATCGGCGGATTTTGTACATCGGCCGTTTTTCTCTCCATCACCTTCTCATTCCGTGCCCAACTTCGTTTTTTGCTTCCCTGCCTTCCTGATTGGTTCCTCCTCGTTTATAACTGTCCTTCCTCATCTAGGATTATTCCTTCCAAAACCATGTGGCTTTCATCTAATGGCGCGCTATTCTGTAATCCACTTTTTTACAGTCAGATGGGCTACCAAGCCGCAGGCAGTATGAAAAGTTACCAAATATGGTCGACTGAATACTCGATAGTGAGTGCCCATCAATCATACAAATCCCCACTTACAGTAGCAGCGAATTTTTCCTAGTGAAGTCTGACTTTTATGAGAAGCAAAGTCCGATTTCCAACGGATCAGAATAGAACTGGTAATGTGCATCTAAACATCTCAACCTTCTCTTTATCTTTTGAGATAAGATGATTCATATATATATATATATCAGTGGGCCCTCGACTGAGCCCTTGACAAGCTGAAACAAGAAAATCAGATCCTTTGGCCGGTTTATATATAATTACAACCACTTCTTCCGTTTGTTGGATATCGGGGTTTAAAGAAGGCATTTCTGAAGAAAACCACACGTCCAATCAAGATACCCAAACGGAATATATGTCGTTCCGGTTTCTATCTTCCTATTCACGGGTTATCTTCGGAAGACCAAACAAAATACCCTCCATTTAAAGTGAAAAACGCCAATTTCAGTACGGATGGTGCAGTTTACAGGTAGTTCTTTTTTACAACGTTCCACTGTCTATTCTTCGACCGTATTTTGATAAAGGAGTCGCGACCTTGAATATTAGCAAATGGACCTCCGCTGTCGATGTGTCCATTCAGTGTCGGTGTTCACAAGGTGGTGCATTGACCTTTGTCCAGTTTATATTAAATCCAGTCTGTATCCGACCAATAGGATGAAAGCAACCCGAATAGAACAATTGAAATTCAGCTTGGATGCCGAAACCCACTTATGTTCAAGATTGATTTTTTCTCCTGGCAATCTGGGTAAATTCATGTTGTGAGATGTATTCAATATATGGTGATAGGTCTATTTTTAATCTTTATTTATCAGCCTTTCGGTATGTTCTATTACAGAGGCCAAATTGGGTCCCTCTTCGTCGTAGGTGGATGTTAACGATTACATCCTTTTTTACGACTTACGTGGTTTCAATCAACAAGGAGTATATATTATATCAATGTTACCTGGTTATCTCGAAGTTCTGGAAGTGAATAGGTATTATCGGATCAAAATTTTGGTATAAAGGAACAAAAATAAAGACATTTGGGAGTACAACAGGCCTATAGTTTGTTGAGCAATTCCCGGCACTTCGATATCTCGAAGACTTTTGTTTTAGTCATGCATGGTATGGTTGTCTATTTCTAGGTAACTTTCTACTTCCCATATGGCTGAAGTCTTAAAACTCGAATCAAAAGCCAGATTTTACGTGGAAGATCAACCCAGTCCAGGACTAGGATTGATGTGCACCCTAAATCCAATTAGACGGAGTTCGATGCTAGTACCTAAATGATATCAAAGAATGCGTTATACTTGGTACCAACTGCCACCACATCAACGATATCATCTCCGAGTGCCGTTCTCCCTCGCGACCGTTCGCGTTTAGCGCGAGCACTTTTCTGTGATTCGTTTTGGAATCAGTTCATATGTGTATAATAAAATCATCCAATTTGGAAGAAGTCAAAAAAGAGCGGTACTCAGCCATGAGCAGTCGACAAGCACAGATTCAAACTTTTAAAGTCAATTTAAGTCGATCTACTTTTTCATCCCCAGAAAATTCCCTCAGAGTGCAATGTCTATGCGTTTGAAGGCCAAAACTACTCTAACAATTTCTTCAACAAATGGCTTAAATGCCACTACAACTCCGAAAAAAAACCTGACTTCACAGATAGCGATAAAGAACCTCCTCCAACTAAGAAAAGAAAATATGCCCATTTATCACCGTTGACGGATCATCTGGAACTTGACTTGGATGGTACGTGTGTTATCATACCCTTTGCTTGCTCATTCATCATTCAGTTTCCATAAAGTTGTATTTTGTGGTTCCTTATGAAGCTCTATTCTCTATTAATATTCATTTAGTCTCAGCCTCATGTCAGCGTCCAAGGGGCATCATTTTTTTTTTTGTAATCCAACAAACCATATTTGGCATGCACTCCATTTAGGTGGTATGTAAGTTATTTTCGCCTAATCATTCAAGACTTTGAATTTCAATCTGGGATTGACTCTAAAAATATTATCACCATCTGATGGCTTCAAATTACCTCAGTTGTATTCATTGGGACTGGCAAGTCACCCGATTCACATAGGACTCTCTATGCCATTTAATTACCCCTTTAAAAACAGACCAATCTTGTCGATCATGTTTCAGCCGAGGTACTTTGTTCTAATTAAAAATACCTTCTATTGTCCCTATGCTTATGCTTCTTCAGGAAGCCGAACTCTCGAACGATGAAATGAGTTAATCGGTTCCTGCACTTTTAGATAAGATCGTTCAGTATAAACCACGAGTCCTTTGTTTTGTCGGAAAGGGTATATGTGTCAAAGTGGATGCCGCATTCAAGAAACGCAAAAACCTTTGATTCTGTATCCCGATCACGAATCAAATCTGGTCGCAAGGAGAAAGAAGAAGATAATGTATCGACAACAATAGACTTGTCACCTCCAGTGACAAACGGAACGAAAAAAGAACTTCAGCCTTTCAGTTACAGACTTACAGTCCGCAACCTTACAAATTCATCTTTGAAAAGGAGTCGTCGGAACAGGAACAAGAAACATTAATATTTGTGATGCCCTCAACGGTAACACTGATACTGAATTCCATATCCGTCATTAACTGTTTTCATAGTCTGGACGAGTGGTCAGCCATGAACTGCGTCCAAACGATTATTGATTATTCGCTTTATTCATTCTTCTCAACTCGTGGATAAAGTGAAGCTATTCAGCCAGCTTCGTGAAATGGCTGAAGATATCCTCAAGTTTAAAACATCTAATTAAGTCCGTAGTAGACGAATACAGAAGTTTTGTCGAATGTCAATCTGAAAATCCTGAATGAGAAACAACTGTTTCGTGGCTTTTGTTGGAAGAAAAGGCGAGCTTACGAAAAAGATTAGGTAAATATATTATTGGAGCTACAATCATGTTTATTTGCAAAAATTTGCATATCATACCTTGTGCATGATATTGTATTAATTAATTCTTCAGTTACCCAATGTACAAAGCTAAGGTAATAAACACACAGACGACGTACAACGCTGCACTGTAGCTACGCAATTGTACTTGTGGACGTTATTTAACGATTGTGATAACGGAAAGGAAAAAGAAAAAAGAAAGAGCAAGTTTTTCCGAACCGGCTATGACAGAAGCAACAAGCCATGGAATCGACCGGGCGTGGTGCAATGGTAGCACCTTCTGTCGCTAGAGCGAACAAAGAAGGACCCGGTTCGATTCCTGGCTGGTCCAAGTTGTAACCGTTTCACTCTCCGAAAGAGGTGGGGGAAACTGGAGCATCTATGGGCTCTGTGCCAGGATGGTCATTGACCTTGAGAGGATACCGTTTTGTCGAACCCTTCATAGCGACAGGGAACGGTAAATCAACCCCACGTTTCGCCGGACGCAATTTTTTAGCCCACTGTGGTCCTCCAAAAGACAACCTCGAAATGTACTCATTCAACGAAAATTTAGGTGCCATCTCGGGTTCCGGGAGTCGAGGAAGTTGATTAATGGGGATATCTTCAAAGACCTCCGTTGCGTCTAAAGGTCCGCTTGCCACTTCTGGAGGGTCTCCACGCAGCAAACGTGCAGCAGCAAGAGTCCTCGCTTTGCTCTCGGGATCACGTGGCGTCGGTAACCATGATGAAATCTGGCGTCAGTGACCATTTTGCGCGCTTGGAGGTGGAGGTATAGACGCAATTTCAATGTCAATAGACGGAGGGCTATCACCGTTCATAGGAGGGTTGAGAACCATATTCCTATCCGTATGCTTCGGGGGCACAGCCGGTAAAGCAGGTTGGGAAGGAGGTAATGGGAACCAATTGTAACCAAAGGGTGAGGCGTTCCAAACGTTTTCGTCAAAGACAAAGTGATAGAACGTAACAGTCATTATAATGAAATAATAGACCAACACTGAAATGTAGAAGGAGTGCGAGTAAGTCCATGTTAGAAGTTCAAAGTCATCAGTATGTTTATGCTTACACGTTAAAGCAGACATCCACGATAAGATCAACAACGCAACGCAAGAAGCTAAAGTAGAGGTAGATTCGACATGATGTCGCTAAGAAAAATCGTTTGAGACCACGTACACTGTTCATGACACGTTCCTTTCCCAGCCTCGACGGTTGCCACAATCGCACCAACTTTGCGGAAAATTCAGACACGTGAATGATTTAGTAACAAACTTACTCACTTAGTTGAAATACAAAGAGACATGGTAAAACAATGGCTTCAGTTCTGTTGGTATTAGAAAGTTTAGAACGCGGTATGCACTTCTCGGACCATATCCTTTATAAACAAGCTCAGATCTGTTTTTCGCGACGAAAAAGTAAATTCTGGTATTACCATATTGTGATAAATGCATAGAATATAAAACCGAGTATAACGAGCACTGATCCAGTGGTAGCTAACGGATGTCTTAACACGAACAAGTATCGAGAAAGGAATTCGAATTTGAATGCACCTTTGTGACCCTGTCCTTTCAAAGCTGAAATTGTCAAGGAAGCAACAGTGAGTGAAAAGAAGTTGACGAGAAATAATAAAGCTACAAAAAGGGCATTTAGACGCGTGAGTGAGTGAGTGAGTGAGCTGTGTCCGTACAGTGAAGGAATATTCGAATGCAAATGTAGACGTTCATGTTTGGAGTTAATTGCGTAAGGAGTAAGGAATGAGCTAGTAAAACAAGGAAAAGAACTAATATAAAGGGAACAAAACGCATTTTTATGTGCTATTACATCCAATTATATAAATTAACGGACAGTGGGATAAACAGGGATGGAACAAGAAGGTCCGTCCTGGACCTGTCAATGTTCGGACAGAAACCGAGTAATGTCCGGTGTTAGAAAAGGTGGACGAGGTTTGCAATTGGAGAATTTCTTAGTTACGGGTGGACCATATTTTAACCATGATCTTTAAGTGCAATTTTAATCAAGGTGGTCGATTTCCGGTAGTCACAAGTCTAGGTTAACCCCTTCCACTGCCCCTCGTTCTTATCGTAAAACTCGTCCACTATGGCTTCTTGACCGGGGTAATGTGGTTGCTTAAGATAGGCTCTAGGAATAAATCTCGGGATATTAAAACGATGTTCCCGTTTATGTCCTTCTTCACGTCTGTCATGACTTTATCTGCTGCGGTAGGTCCCGCAGTCTGGCTAAGTGCAGCGGAACTTGCTCGATGAGGCACATCAAGCTGAGTTGACATATTGAGTTACCGAAAATCATAAAGATCATGTCTTGAGTTTACAGTTTGATCAGACTTGATCAGATATTGATTAGATATCCCTGGGCCCTGGACCAACTTCGAAAAATGTACTAGGAAATTAACCTGACTACCATTGGTTGCTAGTAAACATTACAGATCATGCATGATTTATCTATCTGGGCTATCAATACGATCTGACAAACATGGTATTTTTTGTTGCTTGCCCATACATATCATAATCCCACATGGCACGATTAAAAGTTGAAAGACTAAAGAAGCTACGACTGTGTGCGTTAATCCCCGCTTTGAAAATACTATCTATGGTTCGATGTCCAAGCCTGGAGGTGGAGCTATATCAAGCAAAAATAAAAGAATCATAAATAAATTAGATATGGATATGTCGAACTGTGAGGCACAGAATACATACGAAGACGATTGTTCAGTACTAATTCGAATAATCGTTTCTCATTGTCTTCATTGAGAATCGACTGAGACTTAAGCTCCAGCTCTTGAATAGCCGCTTCAATGATACGACGCGAGTCGCTAATCTTGTATTCTTGGATTGATTGTTGCAAAGCCTGAAAAAATGGTACACCAAGAGCACAATGCCAAAACGAATTTTCAGTGCATAAGACGACAGCTAGAGTTTATTATTTGGACATTCAGTACTAATATAGAACTTAAGCGCCACCTATACTACCGGTTATGTCTAGATTTTCGGAACCCTTTGGGTGGTGTCATGGAATATGAATATTTTATATTGTGAAAAAAAGACTCACAAACAGATCCTCTCCAAATGTCTTCTCAGTCAAGTCACAGATCCAGTGCCAATGTTCTTGTTTCAGCTAAAATCATTTTCATAAATAGTTGTGTTTAGATTCTGTGAAAGAAAACGAGAAATGTCACCTTGGGCTTTTGGTGCGTGTGATTTGCTATCAAAATGGTTTTAGGCATTGTCTCGGACACACCTTAATTTTAATTTTTAACTAAAATATACAAAGTGAACATAAAATGGGAATTCTACTCTAGTGGAGATGAATAGCAAGGAAACTGACCTTTTTGAGAAATGAAGGAGCGACCCTTGTGTATGGCATTCAGCCCGTAAGTACATAAAGGATTAAAAGTGCGTACTAACTGAGATAACCTTATTAGATACATACTCTCGAAATAAACTATATAACACTTACGTTATATCCCTATAAGACTGAGATTTAGTACTTCTAGACCACTTACAGAGTACTAAATGGTCAATAAATATTAGTTATAAACTCGAAGGACTCCCGAAAGGGCAGGAACAGTTTACTATTTTCTTTTCCCTTTTTTTAGAACATACAATAAATTATCATAGGATAAGCACACACCGGTACATGAGGAAACCAACTCATGATCACAGCGGTGTCGTACCAGACATCTCTTTCGCAACCATCTCCGTTAGGCTTAGAAATGATTTGAAGAATACAAGCCCTTACGAATACGAATCATTTTGTTGAAAGACAAACCTGGCAAAAATTTACAAGAACGATCAATGAATCAAAGAAATTATAGGTACTCTTTGACGCTGTTAACCAAACAAAGCTCCAAGTTGGTTCGTTGGGTGGATACAAATAGCTTCAGAGTTGATCCGCTCAAAGAGCCCGCAGTTTCTTCCGTTAGTTTCTTGATTTGCTTCCGACACAATGGTGTGTTTGTGTGCATGTCTGTTCAGATTTATTTTTCAGAAGGTTTATCAATGAAAGCATTGGATAGTTAACCCAACCTTCCATTGTCAAACATGCAACCGGTGGGAAGTCGAAGTTTAATAAGGGTTTTCTGAACCTGGTCTCTAAGATCTGTTCTGCGACTTGTCGATTTTCTTGCCATCCCAATTCAGGATCATAGATCTGAGTTATTAGATCATCGAATTTCGTAAATACCGCAATCACCGGAACTACCAAATCATATACGAATGCTGAGATAAGTTGAGAGATTAATTACCATTACCAGGCCTTTCTTCATTGAAAAACCTTGTCTCTAACTCCAACAACGGTCGTGATGCGTTTGTCAACAAACAAAACCTATTATCATAGTATTATAATGCTGTTATCAGTTATCTAAACCTCAAAGCCAGACGTGTTTATTTAGGACAGACCATATAGCGTGCAATTGCTCGTCTATTTTCCATTTTTTTGATCGTCTAATGATGAAGTCTTGCACTTGTCGAAGTTGAGATTCATCACCTGTCTCAAAGCCAGGTGAATCGTGAAATATGAACCGGGGGTTGCTTGGGAAATAAAAGGATTGATTAATATCGTGGAGACCACGCTTCGTTTTATTATTATTATATGGGATGAAGGGAAAATGAAGGGGCGATTACTCACACCATCCGTCGGTTTTATCTGTTGATGATCAGAAATGAGGTGAACCTCGCATTACACATTACAATATACTTACTACGCTTTCTGTTGGGTTTATCTAGATCCAAGTCCGTTAATTGAGTTAGGGATTCCATTTCATTTCATTGTAATAAGCTTGACATACCGATAGTCTCCCGCGAATTTTATGGTATACTGGAGCTTCAGACATATCTGCACTACTAATATGCTTCAGAAGAGTCGTCTTGCCCGCATTAGCACGACCAATTATGAGTATTCGAAAACATTGCTGTCGTTCTCCCCTTTTGTTTCCAAAATCGAACATATGAAAATAACCTTTATGTGAGATGGTAGTGAAAAAAGTGAGTACTTGGTGTTCAACGGGATAAAGAAACTCACAGTGGGAAGTTTGTGGGGGGCAATTTTGAAGAGTAGTACACATGGTGATGGTAATCAAATTACATAATTTGTGAATATGCGTGGGTCCCGCTTTGTGCTCTCAGCCTCCATCTTGAAGCTTCCCTGTCTTCCTCGGAACCTTATCTTCACGTAGTACATAACCTTTTTATCCATAAAACGAAGTTGAAGACACTAACAAACTGCACCATTTTGAAGCTGAAAACAGTCTCAAAGACAAAGTAAACCTCGAAACTGACCTAGTACAGCGAGTTACCAGTTAACAATTACAGTCGGAGACTCGGAGTTGCAATTGGACTTCCTTCGTGTCCCGAATCTTTTTCCCATTTCGGCCTCGACACCCGTCGTTCCTTTCGAATTCAAATGTTATGGCGTATTTATGATGCTGGTTTATTCAATCACGTCGACGATATCAGAACGTTATCAACCAATGGATATATCACTTTGACACAACCTGTTCATCCGCAGTACTTACAGCATCAAGCAAAATGGTGCCAAATCCTGTGATAATTCTGTTAAGTTGTCATTCTTTCTATCTAGACTATTTGATATTTTATAGGTTACTCTTCAGTTTTTGGGTTATACACAGGATATATCGCTATCGAAGCTCGTCACTTGGTAGAAATACTTACATTTTCTCTCACACACGTTAGTTTTTCTCGTTATCTGAAAGCCGAAACAATCCCAGTAAAGACGACGTTGTGTGGAGCTAAATATTACATTCACTGACGATAAATCAATAATTAGGAAGAAACATATATGACGTTTGCAAAGATCGTGAAGGTGACATTCGTGAAACTGTATGCTACCCTTTAGCGAAGTGCGTTTCCACAATGCTTATTGTTGTTGCTCAAAAAAATTTTGAAACACAACGTTATTCAAAAGGAAAATAACCAATTACCTGAATCGACCCGAAATCAGAACCCAGCTTGGTATAGACCCTCAGGCTGTGGTTGGCAATTACAGCTCATGTGCCAATAAAGTTTCACGCACCTTCTACATCGCTCACGACGAATATGCTGTTTATGCCGAATACTACTTGGCAGGATTATTAGAGTGAGATATCAAAGTACTTATTTATGTTGGAGCATATGATGTTTTGATTTCTGATTTCTGATTGCGATTTTCTTTTTCTTTCTTTTTTATAAGCCGGAAATGAACTGGACAACATTTGCCACGGTGGTCATATAGTTCCTTATGACAAACCAAACCAATTGAAGCAATGAAATTAGCCTCAAGATGGATAGTCGACGAAGAGTTGTAAAATAAAAGTATGTAAACTGCTTCGATTTTCTGCTTTTCTGCCATATCCGAGTCACCTTGCAACGATTAAAATATTAATGCATCTCTGCACTCTTCGAATCAGCAATGGTTAACTAGTCATTTTCAACACGTGTTTCTGGTTCAAGTTCATAACGATTCATTAGCACAAGTTCGGATCCAAGATTTATAAATAGTCATGGAAATGCTAACGCTCCTCATTCCGGCAATCTGAACCACTATCCTTTCTGTTCGTTTATACCCACGAGAATGGGAGTAAAGATTGAACATTTTATGTAACACGAAACCTTGGATTTCTTCAAAACACTGGTGGGAGAGAGCATTGGTCAATCCGAGTCGTCGTGGTTTCGCCCGTGTTATAATGAATCTTTTGAAAGTTAAACCGATCGGAAATTATATCCACCGAACGAATTCATCCGAAGGATCTATGGACGCAGGAGCATTAGTTGATTCATAGAAGTAAGATGTTAATACATAACACGCCTTTACATATTTTCTTTAAGATTACCGTTGACAGCTTTTTTATAGGATCAAAGCAACTGGTAATATCTATATTAGTTTTTATCTACGAGAAATTTGACTGATTTTTCATGCCAAAGGAAAATTGTTTTATGTATAAGAATATTAGACCCTTCACAAATTTCTGCACTGTCTCGTGACTTCAGGGCCAGGTGTGAATGGTTTGAGCAGCGAGGGTGTTTTCAGAACAAAACTAGCAGTAACATTTCATTCATTGCGTTTGGACTTACCTATTTTCTAAGTTTCAGATTTGGTAACATATTGTCGGAGCCTCAACTTCCATGCAAAGCATGAAACGAAACCGTTGACGAGCTCAAGCTCAATGATGGCAGTAACACAACGTTGCCGCTGCATTGAAGATGTTTGGGTATAGTTATTTCGGGTGATAAAGATTATGTCTTGAGATTACGGCTTTTTTAGTAGATATACCCAGGTCCTGGACGTGGCTAAGAGATTAACTTGAATTCTATCGACCGGCTGCTGCAAACATCACGACTTGACAGGTATTGTTTGTCTACCTGGGTTATCAATACAATCCGCATCATAAATCCACACATGACACGAGTAAAGTTTGAAAGCCATATTAAATCATCAAAAGAGCAATGACGATGCAGTAATCTCCATTTTTTCAGAGTCTATCCTTCGATGTTCATGCCTTGAGGCCGAGCTATATTGAATAAAACAAGACAATCGTAAGTCAATCAGATATGTTGAATTAGGAAGTGTAGAATACATACGAAGACGATTGTTCAATACTAATTTGAGTATTCGCTTCGGATAGTTTTCATTGGACGATGACTGAGAAAGCTTCATCTCTTGAATAGCCGCTTCAATGATACGACGCGAGTCACTAATCTTGTATTCTTGGATTGATTGCTGCAAGGCTTGAAACAATGGTACACCAAGAGCACAACGCCAAAACGAATTTTCAGTGCAGATGGCGACAGTTAGAGTTTATTATTTAGACACTCAGTACTAATATAGAACTTAATTGTCACCTATAGCACCGACTATGCCCAGATTTTCGGAATTGCACTTTGGGTGGTGTCATGAAATATGAATATTTTATACTGTGAAAAAAAGACTCACTAACAAATCTTCTCTAAACATCTTCTCCATCAAATCTAAGATATCATACCGGTTGAAACCTTCCCATCCCGACTAAAATCATTTGCATAAATAGTTGTATTTAGATCCTGTGAAAAATAAGGAGAAATGTCACCTTGAACTTTTAGTTTGCGTGTGATTTGCTATCAAAATGGTTTTAGGCATTGTCTCGGACATACCTTAATTTTAATTTTTAACTAAAATATGCAGAGTGAGCGTAAAATGGGAATTCTATTCTAGTGGAGATGAATGGCGAGGAAGCTGACCCTTTCGAGAAATGAAGGAGCCACCCTTATGTATAGTATTCAACCCGTAGATACATAAAGGATTAAAGAATGCGTACTAACTGAGATGACCTTATCAGATAAATACACTCGAAATAAACTATATGACATTTACGTTATATTCCCATAACGCCGGGATTTAAAGACTAGTACTTCTAGACTGGCCACTTACAAAGTACTAAATAGCCCAACAAATATTAGTTATAAACTCTAAAAGATTCCTGAAAGGGCAGAAACAATTTACTATACTCTTTCCTCTCTGTTTTTTAGAAAATGCGATAAATCATCATAGGATGAGTACACACCGGTGTATGAGGGAACCAAGCCATGATCACAGCGGTGCCTTGCCAGACATTTCTTTCGCAGGTCTCCGTTAGGCTTAGAAATGGTTTGAACGAAGTCGAATTATATCCAAAGGTAACCCTGGCAAAACGTCACAATAGCGATCGATGAATCAAGGGAATTATGAGGTACTCTTTAACGCTGTTAACTAAACAAAGCTCTAAGTTGGTTCGTTGGGTAGATACAAATAGCTTCAGAGTTGATCCGCTCAAAGAGCCCGCAGTTTCTTCCGTTAGTTTCTCGATTTGCTTCCGACACAATGGTGTGTCTGTGTGCATGTCTGTTCGGATTTATTTTTCAGGAAGTTTATTGATCAAAGCCTTGGATAGTTAACCCAACCTTCCATGGTCAAACATGCAACCGGTGGGAAGTTGAGGTTTAATAAGGGTTTCCTGAACCTGGTCTCTAAGATCTGTTCTGCGACCTGTCGATTTTCTTGCCATCCCAACTCAGCGTCGTAGATCTGAGTTATCAGATCATCAAATTTTGTAAATATAGCGATCACGGGGACTACAGAAAAAACAATCCATATGAACGTTGAGGTAGAAACGAAAACTGATTACCATTTCCTGGCCTTTCCTCATTAAAAAATTTTGCCTCTAACTCTAACAATGGTCGTGATGCGTTTGTCAACAAACAAAACCTATTATGGTACTGTTATCAGTTATTTAAACCCCAAAGCCAGATGTGTTTATTTAGGACAGACCAGATAGCGTGCAATTGCTTGTCTATTTTCCATTCTTCCGACCGTTCACGAATGAAGCGTTGCACCTGTTGAAGTTGAGATTCATCACCTGTCTCGAAGCCAGGTGAATCGTGAAAGATGAACCGGGGGTTGCTTGGAAAATGAAATGATTGATTTATATCGTGGACACCACGCTTTGTTTTTATTTTTATTATGTAGGATCAGAGAAGAATAAAGGGGCGATTACTCACACCATCCGTCGGTTTTATCTGTTGATGATCAAAAATGAGGCGAACCCCGCATTACATATCATTATACACACTTACACCTTTTGTTGGGTTTATCTAGATCCGTTGATTGAGTTAGGCATTCCATTTCTTGTATTAAGCTTGACATACCGATAGTCTCCTGCGAATTTTATGGTACACTGGAGCTTCGGACATACCTGCACTACTGATATGTTTCAAAAGAGTCGTCTTGCCCGCGTTAGCACGCCCAATTATGAGTATTCGAAAACATTGTTGCCACTGTTTTCCTCTTTTGTTTCCAAAATCGAACATATGAAAAGATCTTTATGTAAGACTGTAGTGAATGAGTGAGTATTTGGTGTCTAAAGGAATGAACAAACGAAACTCACAGTAGGGACCAGGGTCCAGCTGCACTGGGTTTGTGGGAGATGAGGTGAGGAGAATGGTGATCAAATTACATAATTTGTGGATATGCGTAGGTTTGTTTGTGCGCCATCCCCGCGTTTTCCTCAGAAGCTTTTTCACATAACCTTTTAACCCGTAAAATGAATTAGCCAGAGTGCCGATCCGGCACTGGCGTCCTGCAGAGCGACGCGACGCGTCCCTGAGGTAACACGTCACATTCCTTTTCCTCTACAACGTAGCTCGTCATCGTCGCGAACGTAACACACCATATATTAGACTCATCCCGTATACATATCGATTTTGCAACACCTCTCCATTACCTGATGCACGTATACATCAATGACGGAACTCGGCACTGATTCACCAGCATCAGTTTCGGCTTCAGCAGCGATCAAGAGCAACAACTACACATACCACAGGGACGTGCTAATGGCGACATGAACAGAACAAATAGGAGACACACAGATAGATACGCGAGTGCCCCCATATATCATCCAATCCTCCAAACGGACCTGTAGACGGCTCCTCGAACCCATCCCTGACCACACCTTCCAACACACCCGTGAACACAACTCCCATTATCCTCCCAACCGCAACGCCAACCACAACAACCCACAGCCCGAGAATCACCACGGATATGCCCAGAAACAACGAGAGCACGATCGGAGACAACAGCAGACAGTTTCGAAGCAACGGAACTGGTGTGCAGAGTGGCGAGGCCATCCATTACACCCTCGGCCACAAGAGAAGAGTCACTGACTATCACAAGTTCCCGCCACCACTACACATCACAAAACCCACACCACGATCCATCCGCATCCTGCACTCTCCTAACGGAGTAATGGGACGATGCAATTATGACTTGCGACGTACGATGATAATATAATGTTGACCACTAAAATATGAGCTATTAATGCGCATCACGCAGTGATGAGCGGATCAACTCATTAAATTTACGACGCATGATAACGAATTAATCAATTTCACCGCCAAAGACTATCAGCTGTTCCCCCGCTCAAGAAATTGATTCAAACCACTATCGTCCACGTCTGCAGCCGGAAGAAATAGAATCAACGGAATATTCAGGACACGGCAACATGCACTCACACGGCACTTAACATCATCAGCGCGAGCAGCTTACGAGGCACACATCAGAACCTTCAAGCAATTCGTCCCACAACGCCTTTCATTACCAACCCTCCCGTAAATCGTGCGTCGTAGTGAGTTTGGGTGGGCTTGCGGGCTACCCGGCTCCGCGTACCGAGCTATAGCTCTTACACCCAATCTCACACGGACAATCCTCAGGTAGCACAGCGAGACGAAGCAGGAAGTTGAAAACGCGACAAAAATGTTGTGTACCATTATGAATACACCGCTTAGTCAGATGTTGAGCTCTGGAGCTCAAACGTTGTTTACTTTATTTTATTCGTACCGGTGTAGATTCACTGATGATTTTATTATGCTAATATACAGTTTCAACGCGGAGACTGAACCTCGGTTGTTTGTTCGCACCTGAGGTGTAAGTCATATATTTACTTTCTCATTTTATATAATAGTACTAAACCGGTATTTAGTTATTTTACTTAGGCATTAAATATTAGTTGTTTGTTCACAACTGAGGTTTATTTCACTTAGAAAAATGTCCGGGTTACAACAGAAAGCTGGTCCATTTAGACATTATGTATTAAACACCGTTCTCGGTAAAATCCCAAAGTTGAAAACAGTCCCAAAAACAAAACAAAACTCAGGATGGGCCCAAAACAGGTCACAAACTATGTTATTAGAGCGAGATGTTAAAGTGCTTATTTATGTAGGAACATGTGATATGATTTGTAACCACGTCTCAAGTTTACAACCGCGCGGCCAAGTCCATTCCTAGCTGTTTAATCTCTTCTTTCCGCAGCGTTTTGATTTCTGATTGCTTTTTTTCCCTTTTGTTTTATAGATTAAAAATGAACGTTTCACTTTGAATTCGACATCAACCGGACAAATTTAATTCGGTAAAACTCGAGCCCTAATGAGGTTTAACATTTGCTATGGTTAAAGGGGCTGTTCCGCATATGGTTCCTTACGACAAACCAGTCGAAGGGTTGACATTAGTCACGGGATGGATAGACGATGAGCAGTTGTAAAAAAAAAGTAACAAATGAATGTGATTGTAACTTTCCTGCCGCGTCACTTGCGACGATCAAAATCCATTTCTGCACTCTTTGCCAACACCCTCTTAACCCCTACCGGCAATCTGAATGAATCCTTTCTATTCCTTGTACCCAGGGAGTAAAGACTGAGCGTTTAGCGCGATACCTTAGATTTCTTCGAAACACTAGTGGGAAAGAGTAATGGTCAATTTGAGGGATCGGAGAGTCACCGTGATTTCAGCCGTGTTATAGTGAATCTTTTAAAAACCAAACCGATCGGAAATCATATAAACAAAACGAATTCTTCTGAAGGATCTATGGGTACAAGAGCATTGGCTGATTCATAGAAGTAATATGTTATTAACGTGCCTTTAGATAGCTGCCAATGAACACGTCAAGAGGGCGATTACTATCTTTTTAACCGTGTTCCTACACAAGCGGATATTTCAGAAGAGGCTGTTGATCCCGTGGTTCTATACCGCTGATACCAGTGTGGTGCTATAATTATCGTCAACATTTAATCAAGCTACCTATCCTTTGCTTTGTTTATTCTCCCCAACATGCTCAATTTTGCAAAACGCGGTTTATTAACCGTTAATATATTCAAATTTTTGCACAAACTGGTTTATTAACTGTTGATATATTCAGAATTTGGCCAAAAATGGTTTATTAACCTCAATATTCAAAATTAGGGCTTTGATCAGTTAATAAACCGATTTCGATTTTTGCGACATTTAATCAAGCTACTTATCCTTTGCTTTGTTTATTCTCCCCAACATGGCTAGCGAGGAACAGTACTGCACAAATGGCCGTGGATGAACACAACGCTTCACTACCACAGCTTTTATGGTATGATCAAAGCAACTGGTAATGTCTACGTTAGTTTTTATCTGCGAGAACTTTGACTGATTTTTCATCATATCAAAAGGATCATTGTTTGGTATACAAAGATATCAGACCCTTAACCGATTTCCACGACTTTAAGTGTGGAGAGTTTGAGAGCAGCAAGGATGTTGATGTTTTCGGAACACGACCAGGGTTTACCATCAGTAACATTTATTGCATCTGGTTTTTCTTTTCTAAGTCTCGGATTTGGCAATGTATTGTCGGAGCTGAAGCTTCTATGCAAAGCATTATATAAAACCGTTGGCGAGCTCAATGGCGGTAGCTTCACACCGTGTCGTGGCAGCTCATTGAAGGTGTTCTGGGTATAGTTACCTCGGGTAATAAAGATTACGTCTCGCGATCACGGTTTGATAGATACACCCGGGTCCTGGACCAACTCCAAAAATGTAGCTAAGAGCTTAATCTGGCTTATTCAAGCCTAGACGATGAGCTGCTGCAAACACCACGCATCACAGCCCATGTCGCAAAAATCTGGAGGGGTTTATTTAGACCCAAAGCTCTGATTTTGCCTGATTTATGTTTATCAACCCATGATCATTAATTGTCAACCGTTGATAAACATAAGTCAAGCAAAACCAGAGTTTTGGGTCTAAACAAACCCTCCAGATTTTTGCGACACAGGCATAATTATCCATCGATATCTAGGTTCTCAATACAATCCGACAAACATAGTATATTTTTTGGTGCTTGTCCGTACACAGCATAATTAGAAACATGATTGAAGTTGAAAGCCATATCAAATTCACAAAAAAAGTTATGACCGCATAGTAATCGCCCCTTTGGAACTTGAAAAGGGAATTATTTACGGTTCGATGTCCATGCCTGGAGGCCGAGCTATATTGGATAAAACAAGAGAATCATAGATAAATCAGATATGTCGAATTGTGAAGCACAGAATACATACGAAGACGATTGTTCAGTACTAATTCGGTGATCCTCTGCTTGTTTTCATCGGTCAATGACTGAGAGAGCTCCATCTCTTGAATAGCCGCTTCAATGATACGACGCGAGTCGCTAATTTTGTATTCTTGGATGGATTGCTGAAAGGCTTGAATAAGTGGTACACCAAGAGCACAATGCCAAAACGAGTTTTCAGTGCATAGGACTTGTATAAGTGTCACCTATACCATAGGTTATACTCGGACTTTCGGAATTGCCCTTTGGTGGTGTCATAGAGTATGGGTATTTTATATTGTGAAGAAGACTCACGAGCAAACTTTCTCTAAATATCTTCTCGATCGAATCACAGATCTCACGCAGGATCTCATTCCGCATCTCATCCCGCGTCTCATCCCACATCTCATCCCACGTCTCATATTTATATTCCCATCCGAACTAAAATTGTTTACATAAATAGCTGTATTTAGATCCTGTAAAAAAGAGAAGAAACGTCACCTTGAGCTTTTAGTGCGCGATTTGCTATTAAAATGGTTTTAGGCATTGTCTCGGACACACCTTAATTTTAATTTTTAACTAAAATATACAGAGTGAATGGAAAATGGAAAATCTATTCCAGCAGAAATGAATGGCAAGAAAACTGACCCTTTCGAGAAATGGAGGAGCGCCCCCCCTTGTGTATGGCATTCAGCCCGTAAATACACCGAGGATTATAAATGCGTACCAACTGAGGTGACTTTATCAGATACATACGCTCGAAATAAACTAAACTATATGATACTTACGGCCTCTGTAGGAGTGAGGTTTAGACAGCAGTACTTCTTCTAGATCACTTACATAGTACTAAATTAAATGGCCCATAAACATTAGTTATAAACTCTAAAAGATTCCTAAAAGGGCAGAAACAATTTACTATACTCTTTCCTCTCCGTTTTTTAGAAAATGGAATAAATTATCATAGGATGAGCACACACCATTGTATGAGGAAACCAATCCATGGCCACAGTGATGCCACGCCAGACATATCTTTCGTAAATTTCCGTTAAGCTTAGAAATGGTTTGAAGGGCACTTACGGAGTCGAAATATATCTAAAGGTAACCCTGGCAAAACGTCACAAGAGCGATCGATGAATCAAGGAAATTATGAGGTACTCTTCAACGCTGTTAACCAAACAAAGCTCCAAGTTGATTCGTTGGGTGGATACAAATAGCTTCAGAGTTGATCCGCTCAAAGAGCCCGCAGTCTCTTCCGTTAGTTTCTTGATTTGCTTCCGACACAATGGTGTGTCTGTGTGCATGTCTGTCCGGATTTGTTTTTCAGGAGGTTTATCAATGAAAGACTTGATTAGTTAACCCAACCTTCCATTGTCAAACATGCAGCCGGTGGGTAGTCGAAGTTTAATAGGGGTTTCCTGAACCTGGTCTCTAAGATTTGTTCTGCGACCTGTCAACTTTCTTGTAATCCCAATTCAGGATCGTAGACCTGAGTTATCAGATCATCGAATTTCGTGAATATAGCAATCACGGGGACTGCAGAAAAGAATAATTATATACGAACGTCGAGATAAGTTGAGATTAAGTACCATTACCAGGCCTTCTTTCGTTAAAAAATCTTCTCTCTAGCTCCAATAGAGGTCGTGATGCATTTGTCAACAAACAAAACCTATTATAATATTGTTGTCAGTTCCCTAAACCTCAAAGTCAGATCGTGTTTATTTAGAACAGACCAGATAGCATGCAATTGTTCATCTATTTTCCATTCTTCCGACCGTTGATGGATGAAGCGTTGCACTTGTTTGAGTTGAGATTCATCACCTGACTCAAAGCCAGGTGAATCGTGAAAGACGAAGCGAGGATTGCTCGGAAAATAAAACGATTGATTTATATCGTGGACACCACGCTTTGTGTTTATTTTTATTCGCTGGATCAAAGAAGAATAAAGAAGAGATTGCTCACACCATCCGTGGGTTTTATCTGTTGATCATGAAAAATGAGGTAAACCTCGCGTTACACATTACGATATATACACACTTACCACATCTTTCGTTGGGTTTATCTAGATCCATTGATTGAGTTAGGCATTTCATTTCTTTGTAATAAGCTTGACATACCGACAGTCTCCTGCGGATCTTATGGTATACTGGAGCTTCCGAGCTATCCGCACTACTGATATGTTTCAAAAGAGTCGTCTTGCCCGCGTTAGCACGCCCAATTATGAGTATTCGAAAACATTGCTGCCGCTGTTTTCCTCTTTTGTTTCCGAAATTGAACATATGAGAATATCTTTATGTGAGACGGTAGTGAAAAAGTGAGCACTTGGTGTCTAACGGGATAAAGAAACTCACAGTTGGGGGGGGGGTTGTGGAGGAGCGACTTTTAAGAGTAGTACACGTGGTAATGGGTGTGTGTAGATCTGCTTTTGTATGTAAACGCCGTCTTCGGTAAGTCCCGAAATTGAAAACGGTCTCGAACAAAACAAACCTCAAAACGCGCCCGAAACGGCACCAAAAGTGAAACCTCCTATTATTCCCTATTATCAAGTATATTATTCAATGTCAATCTCGGGGAGAGAGGGGGGGGAGGGGTTCACCAGAACAGTATCAAGGTGGAAACGGGTTTGTATATAACAAATTATGGGTACCGACTTTTCATCGGGGGGACGGTGACTTCGTTCGGATTGTGCCGGATCTATTGGGCATTACTATCAACTTGTGTTTGTAGGCTGGATGCCGGACAATGTTAAACCCCCACAAAAATCCTTGCCCATAACAGATTCAAACATATGCATATGTGATAGAATCATTATATAAATACTAGGCACGAATGAGATCCCCAATCCTGCCGAAAAAAATACTCAGGTACTACTGTTCGGGGTTGAAAGAGCTGTTAATTTAAAATAATAACCAAAGTGTCAAATCCGCGAACAAAAAAATGAGAGAGAGAATGCATACGAAGTCGATTTTCAAGTAACAACTTGACCAGCTCCGAAGACGAACACATCACGGCTTCGTCCTGGATGGCCGTTTCAATTATATGGCGTGACTCACTAGTCTTGTATTCTTGAAATGATTGTTGTAAGGCCTGAAAAATGGTACACCCAAGGAACAACGCCAAAACGAGTTCTCAGCGCATATGAGCAAAGCTTTGAGGGGGGATGTATTTTAATGTTCTAAAAAAACTCTGCACAGAAGTTAAAGGATTTACCCATAGAATCAGCGAGCGTCATCGTGTTGGGTCCGGCCTGTCAATTATAAATGTAAATACCGTGTAATACGAAATCATAAGACCAATTAGCTTACAGGGAATTCTTTTCTAAACTCTTTTTCTAACTCGGGCAAAACAACTCCGGGTCCAAACAGTGGTCCCCATTCGCGCTATTAGGATCGTTCATATTAAACGGGGTTTG
This sequence comes from Clathrus columnatus, assembly GCA_020884735.1. NCBI lineage: Eukaryota > Fungi > Basidiomycota > Agaricomycetes > Phallales > Clathraceae > Clathrus > Clathrus columnatus. Next base: position 2,669,385 of record BPWL01000006.1, read on the forward strand.
TGCTTTTGACAGAGGGAGCTTACTAGCTTAAACATGAATTTGAACTGTCGGTATGTCAGTTTATATGTATTTGTATATCAACTTTTCTCAATATACCTTAATCTTAAACTATAATAATAATTGAGTTTAATGGGAACGAAAACAGACGGTAAGGAAGCTGACCTCTTGATAGAGGCGTGACGAGCGTCCCTTATTAGCATTCAGCCAACGAGCTGATGGCTTGAAGTGATCAAAATACATACCAACTGGAATAATAATTTCATTAGCTAAAATAAATATGTATAAAAACCGAACTATATGTACTTACATTCTATCTTTATAAGACCGGACTATCAACTCTAGAGTGCTGTACTTACATAAACCTAAATCGACAATCAACTAAGAACTTTGAAAAGCAAAAAATCAATTTACATCCTATCCCTCCTTTAAGAGAACGGTAAATACATCATCACAGGATGGAAACGTACCACTGTATGAGGGAACCAGGTAAAAATCGTAACAAAAATAAATTGAAAACTGCCCGCGAACTGTCTCTTGCTTATTAAATCCCGGTACCATTGCTTGAAAATCATCTCCGTTAGAATTAAAAATGGATTCTGAAGCTTTAAAGCTCTTACTGGAATGGCGAAAAGTCTAATAATAATGATATCAGTTTATACAGTTGACCATTGATCAAAAGAAATATAAGATACTGTGTAGCGCTGTAGTATAAGCAAAGCTCCAAGTTTGTTCGTTGAATTGATATGAAAAGTCTTTTTAGGGTTAAGTTATCTAAAGCGTTTGCTGTTTCTTCCATTAGTTTCATAACCTGATTATGACGCGATGGCGTGTCCGTGTGCATGTCTGCTCAGATTTCACCTTATCAAGAGATTTATGGAGTGAATAGTTAACTTACCTTCCATGGTCACATACGCATTCGGAGGAAATTTGAGACCTAAAAGAGGTTTTTTAAATTTCGTATCCAAGGTCTGTTCCGCGACTTGTCGATTCTCTTGCCAGCCTAATTCAGGATCGTAGATCTGACTTATCAGATCGTCGAATTTCGTAAATATCGCAATCACGGGAACTACGAAAAGGGGAAAGAAAGTCAAAAATATAATAATTATGACAAGGGACAAATTACCGTTATCGGGTCTTTCTTCATTGAAAAACCTTGTCTCCAACTCTAACAGGGGTCGTGATGCATTTGTTACTAGACAGAACCTGTACATGTATAACGAACAGCCGTCCAAGTCATTAATTGACTAATATCTTTGCAAAGCCATATTTTACGAACCAAATAACATGTAATTGCTTGTCTAGACGCCGTGTTTCCGATCGTTCGCGGATGAACTCTTGTACTTGTTTAAGTTGAGTTTCGTCTCCAGCTTCAAAGCCAGGTGAATCGTGAAAGACAAATCGAGGGTTACTGGGGAAATAGAATGATTGGTTAATGTCATGGATACCGCGCTTTATTTTGTCTTTATTAAGAGATAAAAACTAGCCACGGAATCGCCGTTACTTACGCCATCTGTTGGTTTTATCTATTGTTGATGGATGAGAATAAGGTAATTATTTTTTTAAAGTTAAAATTGACATACGGATGGTCTCCAGCGATATTTGTGATATATTGCATGTTCCGAATTGCTACCTACGTTGCTAATGTGTTTCAAAAGAGTTGTCTTGCCCGCATTAGCACGTCCAATGATGAGAATCCGGAAATATTTGAACTGTGGCGCTTGTTCTAAGTTCGCTCTATCCTCTCGACAACCGACCATGTTCGGAACCACGAGTGTTAAAAAAAGACAGGAAGAACACTAGTACTCACGGTATGGGTTATGGGAGAGATCAAACCCGATTGTGGATGTACGTGGGTCCTGTTAGGCACGTCCTTTGATTTCCGAGAGATATAGCATCCCGTGAATGTGTCTCCCCCAAGAGAACTTGAAGGTTGTTCATGTTAGTGAATACTCAGATCCATGAAAAACTTCTACAAATTCGATTCAGTTTTTAGCAAGAAACGTGCATTCGCAAGCAAAAGGAAAATGTCGTATAATGTCGGTTATTTGACGTAGAAATTATATGTATGAGTTGGAGAAGGATGTTTATCGTACCTAGAGCACGTACAGCTGCTTTCTTAGTTGAAAAATTTCGCTGACGGTCCAGTCGTTTTGACTTTCAAAAGACTCACTTATAGCACGGGCGAAACCCCAACGGTCGGGCAAGGTTTTTAGCCATATTTAGAACTTTAGAAGATGGTATCCTGGTGGTTTGCTCATCGTTGATTGGCTCTCGATCTCCCAGATGTTGGTATGTAAGTCAACTTCTTGCTATGATTGAAGGCAAAAAACTTTTCTACGGAAAGAAAAAATTGTACGAACGGGATTATACCAAGGAGAGAGGGTGGACATGGTTCCGGACTCCGTCGACGGCCGGCACAGTAGTGTTGCCCATGGCTGGCTATGGCTGGCTACCAGCTAATTTTGGCAGCTTGGCTAATTCAAGCCAATCGAAATGGCTCGGTGCGGTTAGTAGCCTGCTACCAAGGTCCTTGCTACATCGTTACTGTAAGAAAAAAATACATGTAAAATTACTATCTATATAACCAAACTTAACAAATAAAAGTAAAAGTAATTTATTTGAATTATTTTTAGAAGGTAAATTCACTAGAAATTTGAATTTTAAGAGGAAGATGAACCTAAACTACCTTCGCTGACATTATCTAAGTCAAAATATTCATCTCCTAAACTTTCATCCTCCTCTACTAGCGAATTATCTTCATTCACCCACCCTTCAACCAAATCTTGAAATGTATTTTCACCTTTGATCTCTTGTTCCATGCAATGCCAGTGCTGCATAAAATTAAGCTCATGTTTATTTACCATATATTTTAGTAATTGCAATTCTTCCATCAACTTGGGTGTAATTCGACTTCATTTCGGTGTGTCTGTTTCAGCTGCTGAAGAAAAAGCCCGTTCTGCTGCAACAGATGACGCCTGAACTGGAAGGATATCCAAAGCAAGGCGAAAAAGTGTAGGAAACTGATCAGAATTCATCTGGATATAAACTAAAAATTATAGATTTTGAAACTTAAATTAAACTTACATCCCACCACTGGAGAATATCTACTTTTTCTGGATTTGGCCAAGATGCAGGCTGGCAATAGTTGTTAAGTTCTTCTTCTATAGTCAGACATAAAGTAGGAGCTGAGTTTGAAATTGTTTCGTCTGATTCCCATAAATCATCGAAAAGTTTGAATTTTGTAGTTTTTTGTGGGCTTTGATAGTGATCATTTGTTGAATTGGAAGTATCTAGGGGCCTGTATTTATCAAGCTACGAATGTATCAGTAAGGTAATATCAGAAATAAAAACATGGAAAAACCTCATCCAAAATAACCTCTCTTGCATACTCGACATGTACTTGAGGCCATTTACATTGAAGCCATCTCATGTGTAAAGAGGGATGGATAACTATTTTTTTAGTAAGAAAATATCATTATATAAAAAGTAGAGAAGTTTTTCAAACCAATAGCAAGAATAAGGAGTTTGGAAAACTGTCACCCATTATAACTTGATCACATATTGTTAATTCCTGCCTGAATCATTGATCTCATATATATATATTTTGGAGATTCCTTAGCCTTCTCAAATGCCACTAAAACACTCTCATATGCTGGAAGTGAATTTGCTAACATCAGCATGTGTTCACGAGACATCTGTTCTTGTAAAATGTATGGAGCCTAATTAAAAAAGCTCAGTATTTTATTGATACTATAAAGTATTGAAATTAATAGAAAGCTTACCTCAAGAAGATTGCATATGTGTTCCAAGACTGTCCATTCAGAGTTGGTAAGTCTATTCCTAAAATATTCAGAGTGATTTGCTATATAAATAGTAATTGGCTAGAAAACAATCAGTGATCTAATAACTGACAAATAAATAGAATAATACCTGTCATAAACGACACATGCGTTGAAGACTAAGGTATCCTGATCCCCAGCAGTGAGGTACATCCCAAAATGGGATTAGTTTTGGCAACTTAATAACAGTCTGCCCCTTCTCAGTTTGAAGAGTCCACCTTTCTTTTTTGTTTCCAAGTTCGATAATAGACAAAAACTCTTCATGGCAAATTTGAGACATATGAATAGTATTGACAATATCATGAGATATTGCAATTGGATCCTGTTGCAAAGCAGCTGCAAGTGATTGCTGATCCAGATATGGATCCTCAACTGGTGAATAAAAAATAGAAGTTGAATTTTGTCAGGCATTAGGAGTAGTTAAAGTGTTGATTATTTTGTTAATTGCCAAATGAAGAGTATATGGGAAACAGCTATAGTAAATAAGATTCAGTCTCATAAATGAATATCTCAAGAGTTACCTACATAATATGTGAATTGATTGCATCGAAAGTTATACCATGATCTTGTAGGAGATGCTCATAATCTTCTAACATTGCTGCCATATTAGCTGCTCCATCTGTAGTAATAGCACGTATCTAATATATATGAGTAAACTGTAATCATAGTATATCTTGAAAGAAAAAAACATACTTTTCCTGTAATACCTGCTCACTCAGTTACCATAAGTAATGCTTTTGCCAGTACATGTCCAGTGTGACGTCCTGGTGTAGGAATGAATGCAATTAATGATGACTGTAATATCAGATTGCCCTGGACTGATTTCGAGCCCTTCGTCCAAGTTAAGAAATATACTGTAACTCCAAGATATGCTCACATACTCTTGTCATCCCAGCCGTCCACAGTCAAAGATATCATCCCCTCTGATATCTATATAATCTTATTAAAAAGGTATATACAATTATATGAATTTTACCTCCAACTTGTTTTTGATTGCCTTGAAGTGTTCTAAAAAAGTAGATGAGATTAAACATCTCACTGTAGACTGATGTGGTATGTCCTTCGGCTGCAAGGATTCTTGGAGGAGAAGAAGTAGATCCTGAAAAAGAGGATTTTCGACAATATTAATAGACTATTAGAAATATTAATTTTTGAAAATAAAAATTATATGAATGTTTAGCACATACCTCGTCATATCCAACAATCCATTCAATTAACATTTTTTTGAACAAAGGAATAGTAAATTAATGGCAAGGTGATTCAATTTTATTAGCATTCAGAATAGTATTTATAGTTGAATCTGTTGGTTGCCAGCTGTTCTTTTGACATGCTTCAATATATTCATTTCGATGTTTTCTAATTAAATGGCCATGAAGGACACCAGTGCTAGTCTTTTCACTATAAATTCCATCTGGTATTTGACAGTGACTAAAAATAAGTATAATAGAATATTGAAATGAAAAACTAGAACTTACTGGCATAATTTGCAGAACTTGTTATCTTTTCCCTTACAAAAGAAAAACCAGACATCCTGAGCAGACATTTTTATAAGCTTCTCCATGGCTGGTATTATATCAAGTTCTTCTGGTGAAGTAGCTTCAATAGGTGCAACTAGTTGAGGAGCCTGAGGTCTAGTCGGTGTAAAATGTGGTGGAATGGATGGTAATAGTGGGGAAAGTTGTTGGGCAGGTTGTTCTGTAGTTATGGAAGGTGGTGTTATAGGTCTTGACTGTGACTCATCATTATTCATCTCAAACATTCTTGAAATGTCATTGGCCAGGTCTTCTTGGTCATTACGTGCAAGACATTGTTGTCTGTTTTGATCACGTTGTTTGCGATTTTGAACTTGAGTTTGCTTTGTTGGTGGATTTGGTCCCCATCTGGTATTCTTCCATTTTGGTGGGGCTGATTCAGTGGTTGGAGAAGCTGGTAGGATGCAGTCCTCAGGTAAGTTGCCATCATTGTCTTGAGTATTCATATAGAAAATTGCATTTTGATATCGTGTGTTACCAGTAACACCCCGTATTTGCATACAATTTAAATCCAGTGTAGTATTGTGTGGAGGAGGTTGGGGAGTGTTATGAGATATAGAAGTAGGAGAAAGATTTGGAGGCACATTTTTAGTTTTTTTTTTAGAGACGGGCATGCTATCAAACATACCATAATTACCCATGCCTTTTATAACCCAGCTCCTTTGAAACATCTGGTAGACACATTTTGGCACTCCATGCCAACCATTGTTCAAAAGCATCTGGAAATTTTATCAGTTATAATTCAATGGCAAAAGGAGTTAAAACATAAAATAAGATATTCCTCCTAAAGATAAAAATAACTTGCCATTAGAAAGGCAACTGAACAGCATTGGTCCTTTTTAGATAGAGATCTGAGACAGTGACAGTGACTACGAAATGTGTCTGCACATGAGACATAAAGCAGTCACAAACCCTCAACCCTAATTCAATTCAGTTTCTTGGATACTTCAGGCGGAAATCAGCTAAGTGTCAGATTCAAAAAGTTATAAGTTCAGATAATTGTTCTAAAATTTTTATAATTAGTGATTTAAGATTTAAATCTTTTTATACTTCTACTCCCTGTATCAAGGCAAGAAATGGAAGATATGTTGCGATAACTTCCAAAGAATGTGCAGTCAAGAGCACTTCCTTACTCCAAGTTAAAAGCCCCCTCATTCGCAAAGTACGGCAGACAACTTAAAGTAGAGAAGTGCTCTGGAAGGCATCATACCTAAGTTAGTGTGTATATATACTCTTCTGACCAAAATATCTCAGTGCCAAAAGCAATCCTTAATTCTAGTGGCAGGTATTCAAATGGAAATGGTGTACTGTACAATAGAACTTCTCAGCATTAGAGGGATGATCGTAACTTTGCAAATATAGATTGTTTATAAGATATCAGTAAATCTCCTATCACGTTTCTCAAATGGTTATTGTTATCTAATACTAATAGCTGTGTAACTATCTAGCCACGTACCCATTTCAAAATTTCAGTGATTATTAAACAAATATAAAAAGACATATAAAGTAAACTATTTAGTTGACTGTATTTCTCAATAAAACCTTATCGGGGATTATATTCTTTCAAGATTTAGGGGATTATGTTACCATCATGGGAATTTCTCAGTTTGGAATTACTACCAAATTCTGACCAAGACTTCTAATTTGGAATGTTCCATCAATGTTGGAATATAGAGTTTAATTTTAAAATACATTTCAAATCCGAAGCTTAGATTTAGGTTTTGAAAAATTAAATTAGATTTATTTGATAAGGTAAATTATAACAAAACTAGAGATTTCATCACATTTGGTTACATCGGAAAAGGATACATGCTTCAATGTTTAAGCTATCTCAAAACATACAGATAAGGTGAGTGTGGGTACTACCACATTTAGAGTGTACATAACCTCGGAACTTACATAGAGGTTGATGTGGATACTACCATATCTAAAGTATATGTGATCTCAGAACTTACAGATAAGGTGAGTGTGGGTAATATCATATCTAAAGTATATGTGATCTCGGAAGTTATAGATAAGGTGAGTGTGGGTACTACCATATTTAAAGTGTACGTAACCTCAGAAGTTATAGATAAGGTAAGTGTGGGTGATATCATATCCAAAGTGTATGTGATCTCGGAACTTACAGATAAGATGAGTGCGGGTAATATCATACCTAAAGTATATGTGATCTTGGAACTTACAAATAGATACACATGGATGCTATCACATCTAAAGTATATACAGTCTCAGAACTTACATAGGAATTAGTGTGGGTAATATCTTACCTAAAGTGTATGCAGTCTCAGAACTTATGTGAAGATTAATGTGGGTGACATTAACAGATTGTTTACTCTATATTTAATGATTAGACCCTCTCAGACAGGTTATAGTCTATTCTACGGGCTCATAGATAAATAACTACTTTTGACATTTTATATGAAATTAACTAAACATTTAAAAACAGTAAAATTTTCAAGTTATGAGAATTGGAATAATTTAGACTAGTCGTAATAAATTTATTAAACCTTAATATTATAGATAAGTTAGTATGGTTAAAGTTAGTAAGTTGTCTATCTAGTTTCTATTAAATAAGTTTTGACATTGTTGTATACTAAACTAGGATCCTGTTCAGTATATACAATCGATATTTGATTATAGAGGCCTTGGTTCTAAATAAGTTGAGCTCCACAGAAATACAGAGAGGGGGTGGAAGGTGTTAGAGGAGAAATTTGGTATGTTTTAATTGTAATAGATGTAAGGGGGTAGAAAGAGAATGGTTTGGACATTAGGAATGACTTGACGTTAGAAACCACTGGACGTTAGAAACAACTTGATGATAGAAACCGTTAGGAACAGACCAACTATCAGCACTTTGCTAATAGTGGAAATGATTTAGATGTTAGAAACCACTTTAGAGACTTAAGCTTATCCCACACTTTAGAGGGATTGGTAAAACTTGTTGTTATTTTAACTACTACAAGAGTTTTTATACAAAGTTTAGTAATTATTATTTATTTAAATGAGGAAAATATTTTTAGAGGTTGTCAAATTTTTACGAAAGGAGAAATATGGTGAAAGGGGTAATAGGTGAAAGGGGCGAAAACAGGTAACTGTTGTACAATAGAGAGAGGCAAGTGGATGGACTCATAGATGGAGGACAAAAGAATGTTCAATTAAGGAAATACTCTCACGATGTTACCACTCAACTACTGAGTGATTCTGGAACTTTCTCAGCCCTTCTTCTAGATGCTTTTCTTCAGCCAGACTCTGATTCTTTCCCTTGAGCACTCCGATGGTGTAGGATCTGATTTTTCGGAGTACTTTGTTTATTGGTGGCGTGGGTAATGGGGTTGGTGCAGGGAAGGAAGAGTAGAAATGGTCTTGAGAATGATAGGGAAGGGAGAAGTATGGTAGTACACATTCATAGGGCACATCAAACCCAATGTGCTCAAAGGCAATTCCTAGACTAGCAGTTGCAATGATTCGAATAATTTGGTAAGGAGGGGTGCAGCGTGAAACAGTAAAGTAATGGTTAATGTGATATTGCCCCTTGAAACCTTTTATCGTGATGGCATCTCCATACTTAATGGTTTTGGGGAGACCAAGATCCAAAATCTTACTTCTAGTTGATACGTCTTTGGACATGAGCGGGTACTGAGGCCATAGGGTGTCAGGATCGATTGGGAGTTGACTACTCAAGCTTCGATATACACAAACTTCCGTTTCAAGGTCTTCAATAGTAGGAAGAGGGGAAGGAGTAAAAGAGCGAGGAGTGGGAACTTGATCATCTGTTTCCGAATCAGACAGAGGTTGGTAGTGGAATCAGGAGGTATAGGAAGAAGAGGATCTGGAATTAGTTGAAATGTTTTGGGTGGTTACGTTAAAAGAGAACATTGTCTGAGTTTTGGGAGGTTGAGGCAAGATGGCAGTGTGAGGTTTTGATGGGTGATGTAGGTTTCTGGAGGTTGTTAGATATATGAGTCCCTTAGAGCTCCAACAGCTGGATTTGTTTTCAGGGTAGTCTTCCATGTCGCTAAAGGTCCAAAATGCCGTAGAGGGAACATTAAAGGCAACGTGAATGAATTGAGGTCCATATTTTTGGTGCGCGATCACCCTTGTGATTCCAACAGGGCTGTAAGGACAACATTTCTTTAGGCTGTAACTATTTCTGATAACGAAGGTTCCTTGAAATCCTCAGATTATGATAGATCTGGTGTAGTGCAGGGTTTCTATTATCTCCAAGTCTTCTAGCTCCTTATGGTAAGTCTTCGTGGGAGTCGGGGCTGGCCATGCAGTGTAACACCTTCCCAAAATTTTTCGATTATTTCCACCATTTTCCCTCATATTTTCTAAAATCTAAAAACACATAAAAAAAACGTAATTGGACTTTCATTCTTCCATCCCCTTGACCCTTTTCCTCCTTCCCTCATGTTCTGGGAACGTGACCCCTACGATAGAGATGATATCATTGATCGAGAGTTTCACTCTGACCACCTTCTCCCTTCACCCTCCCCTACATACTTGTCAGAGGACGAAACAAAATATGACTCCCCTTATCCCATTCCCAAAGACTCTGACTTCCCTCCCATCCTATATCCGACTCAACCCAGCTATCATCCATTCCAAATGGAACTCTGATTATACGTCGATCTCAGAGAAAAGCTTGATATTAGGATAAGTCCCACTACCGCATGGCCAGCCCTGACTCCCACGAAGACTTACCATAAGGATCTAGAAGACTTGGAGATAATGGAAACCCTGCACTACACCAGACCTATCGTAATCCGAGGGTTTCAAGGAACCTTTGTTATCGGAAATAGTTACAGCCTAAAGAAACGTTGCCCTTACACCCCTGTCAGAATCACTAGGGTGATTGCGCACCAAAAATATGGACCTCAATTCATTCACGTTGCCTTTAATGTTCCCTCTACAGCATTTTGGACCTTTAGCAACATGGAAGACTACCCCCGAAAACAAATCCGGCTGTTGGAGCTCTAAGGGACTCATATATCTAACAACCTCCAGAAACCTACATCACCCATCAAAACCTCACACCACCATCTCACCTCAATCTCCCGAAACTCAGACAATGTTCTCATTTAACGTAACCACCCAAAACATTTCAACTAATTCCAGATCCTCTTCTTCCTATACCTCCTGATTCCACTACCAACCTCCACCTGATTCGGAAACAGATGATCAAGTTCCCACTACTCGCCCTACTACTCCTCTCCCTTCTCCTATTGAAGACCTTGAAATGGAAGTTTGTGTATATTGAAGCTCAAGTAGTCAACTCCCAATCAATCCTGACACCCTATGGCCTCAGTACCTGCTCATGTCCAAGGACATATCAACTAGAAGTAAGATTTCGGATCTTGGTCTCCCTGAAACCATTAAGTATGGAGATGCCATCTCAATAAAAGGTTTCGAGGGGCAATATCACATTAACCATTACTTTACTGTTTCACGCTGCGCTCCTCCTTACCAAATTATTCGAATCATTGCAACCGCCAGTCTAGGAATTGCCTTTGAGCACATTGGGTTTGATGTGCCCTATGAACGCGTACTACCATACTCCTCCCTTCCCTATCATTCTCGTTACGTCTTCATCCCCTTTGAAGAAGTTTTCTTCACGCCACCCTGTCTATATCCAGAAGACCATTTCTACTCTTCCTTCCCTGCACCAACCCCACTACCCACGCCACCAATAAACAAGGTACTCCGAAAAATCAGATCCTACACCATCAGAGTGCTCAAGGGAAAGAATCAGAGCCTGGCTGAAGAAAAGCATCTAGAAGAAGGGCTGAGAAAGTTCCAGAATCACTCGGTAGTTGAATGGTAACATCGTGAGAGTATTTCCTTAATTGAACATTCTTTTGTCCTCCATCTATGAGTCCTTCCGCTTGCCTCTCTCTATTGTACAACAGTTACCCGTTTTCACCCCTTTCACCATATTTCTCCTTTCGTAAAAATTTGACAACCTCTAAAAATATTTTTCTCATTTAAATCAATAATAATTACTAAACTTTGTATAAAAACTCTCATAGTAGTTAAAATAACAACAAGTTTTACCAATCCCTCTAAAGTGTGGGATAAGCTTAAGTCTCTAAAGTGGTTTCTAACATCTAAATCTTTTCCACTATTAGTGAAGTGCTGATAGTTGGTCTGTTTCTAACGGTTTCTAATGTCAAGTTGTTTTCTAACGCCAAGTTGTTTCCTAACGTCAAGTGGTTTCTAACATCAAACGGTTTCTAATGTCAAACGGTTTCTAACGTCAAACAGTTTCTAATGTCAAATGGTTTCTAACGTCAAACGGTTTCTAATGTCAAGTGGTTTCTAACGTCAATTCGTTTCTAACGTCAAGTTGTTTCTAACACCAATTGTTTCTAACATCAATTGGTTTCTATCGTCAAGTGGTTTTTCTAACATCAAGTCAGTTTCTAACGTCAAGTCGGTTTCTAACGTCAGAACTATTCTCTTTCTACCCCTTACATCTGTTACAATTAAAACCTACCAATTTTCCCTTCTAACACCTTCCACCCCCTTCTCTGTATTTCTGTGGCAAAGCTTGACTTATTTAGAACCAAGGCCTCTATAATCAAATATCGATTGTATATACTGAACAGGATCCTAGTTTAGTATACAACAGTAGTAGTGGGACTTATCCTAATATCAAGCTTTTCTTCCGAGATCAACGTATAATCGGAGTTCCGTTTGGAATGGATGATAGCTGGGTTGAGTCAGATATAGGATGGGAGGGAAGTCAGAATCCTTGGGAATGGGATAAGGGGAGTCATATTCTGTTTTGTCCTCTGACAAGTATGTAGGGGAGGGTGAAGGGAGAAGGTGGTTGGGGTGAAACTCTCAGTCAATGATATCATCTCGATTGTAGGGGTCACGTTCCCAGAACATGAGGGAAGAAGGAAAAAGGGTAAAGGGGATGGAAGAAAGAAAAGTCCAATTATGTTTTTATGTGTTTTTAGATTTTTAGAAAATATGAGGAAAATGGTGGAAATAATTGAAAAATTTCTGGAAGGTGTTACAATGTGGAAGGATTTTAAAACCTTCAATACTTCAGATATATTGTCAATTACAATCATCCCTCTTGGTTCTGAGCACCAGTTAACATAGAACTCCTAAAAACATCTTCTGTCAAACAAAATTAGACAAGGTGGAAGAAGCACATATTGTAGTATTAGGATGCCTCATAAGAAGATTAGTTAACCCTAATGCAAAGGTAACTGTGATTGCAGTGTAGAGCCATTCAGGATGGAAAGAGTGTCATTTTGACAGACTGGTGAAGTGCGTCAAGGTATGTGATTAAATATAACAGTGATGTTTGGTAGTAATTGATGAGAAGATTGTAGTTCATTATATCTGTCATCAATAAATAATACCAAGTTATTAATTGGAAGGATCAAAAAAGGTTTGAACTAACCTGACACATGAGTGTATGATACATCAGGGATGAGAATTACATCTTGTTGTAACAGTCTATCCAGTAGAGAGTTTACAATGGCAAGGTTGGGCAATGGGTGACATTGTGGATGGGCACAAGGAGGGTTTAGCCGGCTAAAGTTCAGCTCACTAGCCGAGACAGCTGATTGGTGCCGGCTTCTTAAAATGAGCTCGGCGTGGCTAAAATTGGCTACGGTTAGTGGCTTAGCCGGAGCCGAGCTCAGCCGTGGGCAACACTACGGCACAGTCGCTTAGTAAGCGTCCGAAAGCCTCCTCATCCTTTCCTTCAAGTTCCTTCTGATCCATGCTAACTGCGTGGTTGGTTTGCACTTTGATTCGTCTTCAATATTAGTGTTTTTATTTGGATTCATTATCTGACGTGTACAGGAAATGACTCGTTGCTTGCCGTTATGGATACGTACACTTTATCCCTTCGGTAAGTCCCGAAATTGAAAACAGTCTCTCAAAAACAAAACAAACCTCAAAACGCGCCCGAAACAGCACCAAAAGCGAAACCCCCCATCACTCCCCACCATCGAGTATATTATTCAATGTCAATCTCGGGGGGAGAGGAGGGGGAGGGGTTCACCAGAACAGTATCAAGGTGGAAGCGGGTTTATACATGCTCTGTAGTATATAATAAACCATGGGTACCGACTTTTCATCGGAAGGACGGTGACTTCGTTCGGATTGTGCCGGATCTATTGGGCATTACTATCAACTTGTATTTGTAGACTGGATGCCGGACAATGTTAAACCCCCACAAAAATCCTTGCCCATAACAGATTCAAACATACGTGATAGAATCAATATACATGAATGAGATCTCCATCTCTTATACAACCGTCAATCCTGCCGAAAAAAATACTCAGGTACTACTGTTCGGGGTTGAAAGAGCTGTTAATTTAAAATAATAACCAAAGTGTCAAATCCGCGAACAAAAAAATGAGAGAGAGAATGCATACGAAGTCGATTTTCAAGTAACAACTTGACCAGCTCCGAATACGAAGACGATACGGCTTCGTCCTGGATGGCCGTTTCAATTATGCGGCGTGACTCGCTAGTCTTGTATTCTTGAAATGATTGTTGTAAGGCCTGGAAAAATGGTACACCCAAGGAACAACGCCAAAACGAGTTCTCGGCGCATATGAGTAAAGCTTTGAGAAAGAGGAAATGTATTTTAACGTTGTAAAAAAAAACTCCACACAGAAGTGAAAGGATTTACCCATGGAATCGGCGAGCGTCATCGTACTGAGTTCGCCCTGTCAATTATAAATATAAATGCCGTGTAATACGAAATCATAAGACCAATTGGCTTACAGGAAATTCTTTTCTAAACTCTTTTTCTAACCTGGGCAAAGCAACTCCGGGTCCAAACATTGGTCCCCATTCGCGCTATTAGGATCGTTCATATTAAACGGGGTTTGTGCTTTTGACACAGGGAACTTACTAGTTTAAACATGAACTTGAACTGTAGGTATGTCAGTTTGCATGTGCTTGTATATCATCTTTTCCCAATATACCCTAATTTTAAACTATAAAAATAATTTAGTTTACTGAGAATGGAAACAGAAGATAAGGAAACTGACTTCCTGATAGGAACGTGACGAGCGTCCCTTATAAGGCACTCAACCAACGATTGCGAGCTGATGGCTTGAAGCGATCAAGGTACATACCAACTGGAAAGATTTCATTAGCTAAAATAAATATGTAGCAAAAGAAACTATGCGCACGTACATTCTATCCTTATAAGACCGAATGATCGATACTTGTAATTTTAAAGTATTCTGCTTACATAAATCTAAATTGACAATCAATGCGCAAGGATTAGGGACTTGGAAAAGAAAGGAATCAATTTACGTCCTACCCTTTTTGTAAGAGACCGACAAATGTATTATCACAGGATGAAAACGTACCACCGTATGAGGGAACCAGGGAAAGATCGTAATGAAAATAAATTGAAAACTGCCCAGGAACCGTTTCTTGCTCATTAAATCCTGGTACCATTGCTTGAAAATTATCTCCGTTAGGATTTAAAATGGTTTTGGAAGTTTCAAAGTTCTTACTATAGTGGTAAAAAGTCTAATAATAACGCTATCAGCTTATACAGTCGATTATTGATCGAAAGGAGTGTAAGATAATAATTTACTGTGTAGCGCCGTAGGTCAAACAAAGTTCCAAGTTTGTTCGTTGAATTGATATGAAAAGTCTTTTTAGGGTTAAGTTATCTAAAGCGTTTGCTGTTTCTTCCATTAGTTTCATAACCTGACTCTGGCGCGATGGCGTGTCCGTGTGCATGTCTGCTCAGATTTCATTTATCAAGAGGTTTACACATGGGGTAGATAGTTATGTAACTTACCTTCCATGGTCACGTATGCGTTCGGAGGAAATTTAAAACTTAAAAGAGGTCTCTTGAACTTTGTATCCAAGGTCTGTTCCGCGACTTGTCGATTCTCTTGCCATCCTAATTCGGGATCGTAGATCTGACTCATTAGATCGTCGAATTTCGTAAATATGGCAATCACGGGAACTACAAAAATAAAGTTATGAATATCACGATCATAGCGAGAAACAAATTACCGTTATCCGGTCTTTCTTCATTGAAAAACCTTGTCTCCAACTCTAACAGGGGTCGTGATGCATTTGTTACTAGACAGAACCTGTATAAAGAACAGCCGTTTGGTCATTAATTGACTAATATCTTCAAGGCCATATTTTGCCAACCAAATAGCATGTAACTGCTTGTCTAGACGTCGTGTTTTCGATCGTTTGTGGATGAACTCCTGTACTTGTTTAAGTTGAGTTTCGTCCCCCGTCTCAAAGCCAGGCGAATCGTGAAAGACAAATCGAGGGTTACTTGGAAAATAGAATGACTGGTTAATGTCATGGATACCACGCTTCATTTCATCTTCATTATGAGAGGAAACTCAGTCATGGAACCGCTATTACTTACACCATCTGTTGGTTTTATCTAAGGTTTATGGATGAGAATAAGGTAGTTATTTTCAGTTAAGTTCAACATACCGATGGTCGCCAGCGATATTTGTGATATACTGCATGTTCCGAATTATTACCTGCATTACTAATGTGTTTTAAAAGAGTCGTTTTGCCAGCATTAGCACGTCCAATGATGAGGATCCGGAAATATTTGAACTCTGTCACTTGTTCTGTTCTATCCTCTCGAGAATTGACCATGTTCGGAATCACGAGTGTCTAGGAAAGACAGGAAGAACACTAGTATGCACGGTATGGGTTATGGGAGAGATCAAACCCGATTGTGGATGTACGTGGGTCCTGTTAAGCGAGGAACTTGGCAAGCTTTCCCTATTCAACGTTTATCAACTTTGGCCCCCATCAGCACCTGGTTGATTTCCGAGAGATATAGCGTCCCATAAATGTGTTTCCCCCAGGAGAATTTGAAGCTTGTTCATGTTAATGAATCCTCAGATCCATGAAAAAATTTGACAAACTTGATTCAGTTTTCAACAAAAAACAAACATTCGCAAGCAAAAGGAAAATGTCATATAATGTCGGTTATTTGACGTAGAAATTATATGTATGAGTTAGAGAAGGATGTTTATCGTACCTAGAGCACGTATAGCTACTTTCTTAGTTGAAAAGGTTCGCTGACGGTCCAGTCGTGACTCGTTTTGACTTTCAAAGGACTCACTATAGCACGGGCGAAACCCCAATGGTCGAGCAAGGCAACATTTAAAATATGCCATCATGGTGGTTCGCCCTTCATCGATTGACTCTCGATCTCAAATTTGTACGAATGAGATCATACCGAGGAAGGTTTCGCAAAACTCTGAATGAGAGAGAGGGTAGACATGGTTCCGGACTCCGCCGGTACAGTCGCTTAGTAAGCGTCCGAAAGCCTCCTCAATCTTTCCTTCCAGTTCCTTCTGATCCATACGAACTGCGTGGTTGGTTTGCACTTTGATTCATTTCAATTTTAGTGTTTTTATTTGGAGTCATTATCTGACGTGTACAGGAAATGACTCGTTGCTTGCCGTTGTGGATACGTACGCTATCGATTGGCTACAACCCGGAAGAATCTCATTTTCAGTTCAACTACTTGGGATAGCCGGCTGTCAACCGATTGATACTTATATGACTCCAATATTGCCTCTGACATTCACACCTACAACATCATGTTCTTTCGTATTTTATTGTTCTCAGTGACAACCTTTTTGGTTTTACGTGCTCTTCTCCGTCATTTCAGACGTTCCGTTATCTCAAGTCTTCCTGGACCTACCTATTCTTCATACCTTGCAGGTGCGTTCATATCGGTCGCTGTACTGTGTGGTTTTCCCTTATCGTTCGGCGTAGGCAATTTCAAAGAATTGTTCAGATCTGAAGAAATTACGGATGCCCATTTTTATTGGAGTGCGAAGTATGGAACCGCATTCAAAATATATGGGGAAATGGGGGTACGTTATACAGATGAAGCAATGTACTTTTTCTTATGCCAGATCTTCTAGATGAAAATCCTTTTTATTTCGGACCCTAAAGTGAATTTCCTAGCTTTTAAGTATGCTTAGTTTACTGACACCCCATTAGGCAATCCAATATATCCTAAATACATCAGGATATAACTTTCCAAAACCTTTAAGCAATCGTATAAGTTCCGCGATTATTCTCGGCCCAGGAATTGTTAGTGCGGAAGGTCAGATGATTTCGGCGTAATTTTTTTAACAACATATTAATCATTTCCATTGTACAGGCACCCAACATGCCCGTCACAGAAAGATTTTGAATCCTGCGTTCTCTTTCAGCGCATTAAGAGAATTCCTCCCTCTATTCAGACAGAAAGCTTCCAAGGTATTATTTATACATACCCCTTTAAATTTACTCGGATCTAAGCATGATCTATAGCTTGTAAATAAACTGAAGGAAGGGATGGACTCCGCCGCGGTGGATTCTAATGTCGTTGATTTGGTACCATGGCTTTCGCGAACTACGTTGGATATTATTGGAGCAGGTTCGTAGATTTCCTGACACTGTATGCTGAGCTCGTCTCATGCCCCACGAATGTCCAGCTTCCGCAGATTACGACTTTGAAGCTCTCGACGGTGTTCAAAATAATAGACTTGCTCAAGTATATAACAACTTATTGTACGTCTTCAAGACTTGTTCCTTCTTCTCTATTTATCCCCTATTCTAGTGCGGATGCATTCTATCAAATGAGCGATATAGATATCGCAATGCCTTATATACTCTCTAACATTCCTTCATTTTTTGTATCAATCTTAACACGTCTTCCCCTTCGGACCATATCGAAATTCCGGAATTATATGAAAGTAGCGACTGAGGTTGCACAAGAAGTCGTGGATAAACAGACTCAGCTCTATTTACATGGCAAAGAAGGATCCAAAGATCTCATGAGTTTACTCGGTACAATTTTTTTTTTCAAATCAAGAAAATTTAGTAACTAAACTTGCTAAATAGTTCATGCTAATCTTTCTGAGGACCCCAAGACCAAGGTCGGAAAGAATGAGGTCCTTGCACAGCTTACGTACGAGTTACGCCCTTGTATTACTGCTAGACCTAACACAAAATTTAGAACTTTCTTCCTGGCTGGACATGAAACCACCGCTTCTTCTTTAATGTGGACATTGTACGAACTCTCAAAACATCCCGAGTGGCAGGCGAAGCTTCGAGAGGAAATCGCGAAAACTCGTTCTCAAGCGAGTGAAAGAGGAGATACCAAATTGACTATCGCGGACTTTGATTCCATGTCGCACCTCCAAGCAGTAATGAAGGTTGGTCCAAAAGTCTTGTTACTACGGTTCCGGATTTATCTGTTATTCAGGAAACTCTTCGTGTCTATCCTATAGTTTCATCCCTAGTACGACAAGCTGGTAAAGATGACTGTATTCCATTGTCATATCCTGTACCGACTGCGAATGGCGAAATAATTTCCGAAATTCCAATAAATCGGGGTGAGAGGGTACTCATCTCGTTCATTGCATATAATCGGCAAGTGAAAAGCTGCATTTTTTATCCTATATTGTCTAATTATGTTATGCAGTTTGAAATCGATATGGGGCGAGGACGCTGATGAATGGCGTCCTGAAAGATTTCTCAATGGACATGGAACGCATTCTCAAGTGAATTTAGGTCTCATTGCCAATTTGTATGAAACGCAGTATAGCATTATATCTCTTTTATAACTGATCTTCCCTCAGGGCAACATTTAGCAGCGGCATTCGTGGTTGTATTGGGTATGTTCTCCCAATGTTCTTCTTTTATTTTTGTAACTGAATAACGTACTATTTAGATGGAGATTCTCGTGGGTGGCATGTATCCTCATTTTTTGGACATTCTCATATAACAATTTACAGATTACTCGAAATGCAGGCTATATTAATTGAACTATTGGAGAACTTCGAATTTTCTCCATCTCCAGGGAACGTCGAAATTATTCGGGGATCAACGGGCGTAATGGCTCCGATGTATGTAAATTTTAAAATTTCCACTGTAGGGAGAAATTTGCGATTTAAAAATATTCTATTTTCATTTTTAGGGTGAAAGGCTCAACGAGTGGTCGTACCCAGCTACCAATCACGCTCACTCCTTTATAATCATTTACCTCATAACCGACTCATTCCATCGTTTCGTTATCCAGCTCATTCCAAACCTCAGTCTTTTCTCTTTATAAAAACCTACTCATTGTAGGATATTTATCTTTAATCAATCATACTACAACACATAATAAAAAATTTTTTCCTCGCTCGCATAACGTCGGATTCTCAACTTTTCGCTCACCTGCGTGACCTGGGAGCGGACGGATGGATCGCTATTATGCTCCCAAGTTGGAACTTGCAGATCGAATTCGAACCGGCTTAAATCATCGCAACTCCAGTTCAAAGTCACCGGTTAAGATTTGTGGCTATATCATAATATCTCTTGGTTTGGTTATGATACCTAGTAGGAAAACTCAAAACAAGACAGGCTGCTGGGGTGATTTTATCTAGCGACCACCCGTAGAAAAGAAAACCACCCTTCTGAATCAAAGTTGAGAGGTTTCTCGGCTATGCACCTGTTCTCTTACATTGGAAAATTTCGAACCTTCGCCATCACCATGAAACGTCGGGATCATTCAGGGATTTACAGGCGTAATGGCTTCAGTGTATGTAAGTTCTAAATTTCTGTTTAACAGCACATACGGGAGAAAGGTCAACGAGCTGTCGTACCGTACCCAGTTAACGTTTAACAATCACGCTCGCTCCTTTATAGTGATTCAGCCGACTTCTTGACACTCCACTCGGTCTTTTCCTCCCCACAAAAACCCACTCTTTCGTTATATATTTTCAATCAATCATACTGTTAAAACACTAAAATAATTTTTTAGTATTATGTCTCAACGGAGTATCGCGTTGGAGGGCACAAGAACGATCCATCCGTCCGCTCCCGGATAAACATGTCAGGCGAGCGAGGAAATTCAGAACTTCAACTTCGTACACAAAATTGTGAATATGGTCCATTTAACTCGATACCCAGAAGGTTCGATATCAGTTCTTCTGTTATTATTCAGGCCTGATTGGTCCTAAATTCTTAGGTCTTTCTTGGAGGTTTAAATGTTTTGTTAATAGACCTCTTTGTTCACATAAGTTCCCAAGGGACGGGTTATAAGCAAAAAATATGGACGGATCGGTAATTATTTATCATCAAGTTTTACGCAATATAGACCACACTCGGAGCATGTCACATGTATGAGTGGGGACGCGTTTGGCAAAAGTCATTAATTGTCCGAATATGAGTCCATGTACTAGCCAGTTAAACCTTCACTATGACCTCAGCCTCACATCCGTCGTCGTCGATACTGGACCGATTTATTATGATACGCTGCATGTTTACATGCTAACTGCGGTTAATCGTGAAATAGAAATATAAACAAAGCAACAAGGAAGAGAAATAAACGGAAGTGGAGATGGTGGAGAACTATCAACGTATCTAGATCATTCCCAATAATTTCGAAGCAAAAGCGTTTTCGGATAACATCAATAGTATTGAACATAAATAACTATCTCCAGTACACTCGTTATTTCTCTCGTTGATTTCTATTTCCGTTTTCTTGAGCCTCTCTATGTGCGATCCCATGATATGGGTTTTGGATTGTTGAAAGTTGAATGAAGAAGAAAAAGACCCCCTGGTGTAATGATATAGATTCGTTGAAGAAACATCGATATCGTTGGCCGAGCTCAATTAATACCGTGGATGTTTCGTTTATGAACTGTCAGAGTAGATTCTCTGGTCGTTCTAACCTGGCTAGATATAGTAACAAGATAAGATATTGATATTGAGTTGATTCATGTAACTTACCAACCGCCTTCACCGCAAACAAATATTGCACCTCGGAATTTATCCATGAAATGACGTTTTGCTCCTGACCGACCGGAAGTTTGGCTATCACTGGCACAAAGAGAAAGTTTGTAGTTTATTTTAAATTTATTAAATTTTATTAAAAGAAAAACGTACCAAATGCAGCAAAAAAATGGCTTTGTGATATGCGCCAGATGTTCTTGGTATATGTGGATGAGGACGTCGAAGTATCGGTGGAAGTGTACATGGTGTCGACAGGTCGGAAACGTAGAGCCGTAATTGGGCCCGATTTGAGTGACGAACTCACATAGTGATCCAACAAACATAAAGTGTTTTCTTTCAATGTACGCATGACCCTGCGAAACATCCTGTATTCATCTTCTGTTAGCTCTCAACATGTTTTTATTGGTTGAAACAAACCAGTGGAACGACCCCCCGGTCCAAAGCCAGGGTAGGAGTTGGCATCGAAGCAAGGTGACGAATGGGAAGTTTTTGAAGTTCATAAAAGTTCGGTGGTAGCGGTGCGGCCTGGAATACCTGGTTATAACTATAATGTTCCAATGTAACTATAATACTTGACTTGTTAGTTGTGATTTGGAAAAATTGCAAATAAACTGCACACATAGACCTTCGACGTCAGCTTCCTCAGAGCCATGTGAGATTTGTGTAAAAATCGACATTTTGAGGGGATGGCGCGAAGTTTCTGGGGTTGTAGTTTTGTGTATGTGTGTCGATAAGAAAGAGAAATCACCTTCCAATATAAATATTCGAAACACATTCGTATTCTGTTGTTTTCTTTTTTTCTTTTTCATGGACCCGAAAGTGAAAATTTGCATCAAGCCATTCCATTTCACCGGTGTTAGAAGGTTCCATAGCATTGTGATGGAACAAGTACTAATTAGGAAATCTCCAAATATCACGAAGATTTCATTCTGCCAGCGGTTGTAGCCAATGTCCCGCATGACATAGTCAGTGCGAATACAGCCTTTGGAAGCAAAGATTATTACTATAAATGGGAACTAACTGAGGACCAAAGATCCCTGCAGTGCATAACACGAAATCTGCTCGAGGCATTCTCACATGGGTGGGTGACAAGTGCTCACATAAAGCCACAATTCAAGTTCTACTAAATAAACCCTTTCCCCCTAAAATGCAGTGGTCATGAAAAAATCCCGAGTTACCCAAAGTGGTCAGTTCGATTAGTATGGCAAACTTGAAGGTCCTCGTTTCACGGTGTACCGAAGCCGCTATGCCTGTGTTTTCGATTTTTGTGTATTAGGCGCTACTTCTCTTTGACTTTTTTTGGCTTTCCGATATTCAGAGAAATTATTTGAATGTAAGGTGATGGAAATCTTGCTTCGAAAGCCGGGCGAAAAATCATCTTACTTTATACTACTGTATCAGTCGGACGATTTCTGTTAAATCTGGCAAAAGGATTCACACCAATGCGGAATATGTACAACGTTTATTACATAAACTCTTCCATATCACGCCGGATGTATTGTATGACGTAACATGATCAGCTTTATGGCTTCGGCTCCAGTGTACTCAGTCTCTTTACCTTTGGATACTAATTGTTATCTCAACCGGTGACTAGAAAATTTATTCATTGAAACATAATTTTGTTCATAAAGTCAGTCAAATAGTATGATCGAGGAGCCAGCCTAATGAATTACTACTCGAAATGACGCATCTAAAAACAAAAAGTTGATTCATGTGAGTGGAATAATAATACAAATCGAAGGTTATGCTTCTGACATAAATCAAATTCTCGATACGACGGGTGCCATCGCTTATCTGGGTTACTCATGTAAGGTTTTTGCTCCTGATTATGGGATAGTTTCTAGGTTTATTTCTTGATGCCAAAGAAAAATATGTCGGCATCATCGAAAGTATTACGGAGCAGTAAATTGGAAAACTATGAATTGCGAGTTCCAGAGTCTAAACTGCGGTGCTGCTCCCATACACAGTTTCATCTTCTCATTAATTGTTTTTTGGTACGTTTAAATAAGTGGGACAGGGAGAAAATTTACAGAATCGTGACGGAACTATCAAATTAGTCAATGAAAGACATCTCAAAGTTCAGCCTTGTGGGTGTTGTATTTTGTGACTCGGACGCATATACAGTAGCTTACATAACTAATAATAACCCTTTTGTGATTCCTCCTACGACGTCTGTGTCTTCCGAGTTCTGTGTCTGCGCCACCTTTTGAGTGTGTGCCATCTATTCCGTGCGATAATAACAACAGTGGGGATTAGGTCTGGTCTAAAACGCCGTTAAAAAATTGCCTTGTGCATGAGGCCGGTTTGAGGTAAGAAAACCCCCATCTTTTTGGAGTCTGGCCTATGAGTTTTTATTAGGCTTTTTCTTTGGCAACCAGACTGCCGACGGACTACTATGGTAATGGTATTGGTACCCCCTCAGAACACGCCGTAACTCTGAATGGACCCTTTTCCAGGATAATTTAACTGCCGGTGCCTTCATTGTCTGCAAATCTATTTCAAACTAGTCACCTATATCGTCGGCGTCATTCCCAGCCATACGCAATATCCGACATTGTTACAGCGCTTTGCAAAAGTTAAGGCGGGTGGCCGTTTTGGTGGAACTAGGATTTCTAGAATAATTTAAAAGGATACAATCGGTAAAAGACCTGTCAGTGCTAGATTAATATCATAAAAAAAGCTGTTCCAATAGAAAGTTCATGAGTACCTTATACAGTTATTAAGAAATCCTTGTTTAAAAAATTGAATTTCATCAACTCACCCGCCTTAACTTTTGCAAAGTGCTGTAAGCAAACATAGGAGTAAAAGAAACATTGTTGATGATGACCATAAAGAATAATATATATCAATCCTATTTGAGGAACAAAAAATTACATGTAAAATGCTTAACACTAACAAGATATCAACATCAAGGATCCTTCGGCTTCTCGCAAATACAATGGTTTGATCGTCCAATCTAGTAGACGCTCGCGCCATTAGAAGTTTAGACGGAAATTTTTTCTCTTACCTGTTTGTGTTCTACCTGACATTTCAGGCGAACGCCGTCCCTGCTGAAGCCATGAGGCAAGAAATGACTTTTTTTCTACGACAAATGGCTCCCCAAATGCACATTCACTATGTCACTTCGATTAAAATCCTATGAATCTGAAGCTGCATACAATAACAGGACTGCTTACTCTTCGATAGAGCCATCATGGAGGTAAGATCTGTTATAGATATGTATATACCGCCATTGATTCCATCTTTTTACAGGTTATAATCGCCTCTCATGGTCCTTGACAAGGTCAAAACGCTCCTTCCAGCCACAAGAGTGAACTTGATCCTGACATCGTGAATGAAACGCTCCTTAGGACATACTTCATCTTACCCATATTATATTTTTCTTCCCGCATTGTCGTGCATCAAATGGTTCGTGTCCACGTTCCGGTTTTCGCTTGGTTCGTATGTCGACCCCATAAGCCCTAACCCAAGCTAATAGGATTTACTCCGCAAGCTTCGTCGAACAGGGCTATGTTTTGCAATTATGTAACATTTGAAGAGTTGACTATACCATCAGTAAGTAAAAGCTGTCAATATTGGGGAAGTTTTTATTATTTCGAACACCGTCGAGGGCCTAAAAGTCGTAATCCGCGGAAGCTGCCAGTGTACATTCATGCATATTCATGAGATGCGTTCAGTACATGACGTCAAGAAATGCATGAACCTGCTCCGATAATATTCAAAGTCGTTTGCGAAAACCACGATACCAAATTAACGACATTAGAATGATGGAAGATCCCACTGCCCAGTACTAGAACATGAAGCATGAAACCTCGAGCTTCAAGTCGTCCATTGCAACTCAAAATGCGATGGAGCCTTTCACCTTTAGTCGGGGGAGTGTTATATGTGATTGTAGGAGGATTCGGGTGTGGACGAGTCGACGGGATAAGGATAAGCCTTAACACTGACGGTTTCTCCATCCTTGTGATCCACAAGGTAAGCCATCCATTTTCGATAGTCAAAATAACAGATTAATTGTTGGTTCCATATTTTGCAAGTCGGCGCATCTAATAATCGTGGGCGGTCTCAGTACAACCTCAGCCGCTCGGAACGAGAACAGGACGCACCGTACACCTCGAGCTCTCTTCATGCCCTCGGATTCGTTCAAACTTTAGTCTTGCAAAAGTTTACCTAGATTATAACCATCATTATTACTCTGAACTAAAACCACGTCGGTAAGATAAAGGATGATCTATTGGAGGTGATTAAAGTGACAAGAGCTCGGGCTCAAGCGGGCCCGAGTCAACGGTCCAGGAAGCCCTTTTAATCACATGTAAAGAATTCTTAATACCTGGTACGACATTTATCTACCAATTAGCGAAAATTCACTCATCTCGAAAATTAATAATAGCATGGTGTTCTCGTCACTGGTCAAACCCTCCTACCCCGGAATTCAGACTCCCATACCATCCTGATTTCACAGGCTTGACATACATACGAATATCATGATCCTACATGTGGTTCCTGTGGTCTGATAGTGATTAGTGATTTCTCCAAGGATAGATTTGTCTGATAATCTCATTTGCAGAACACATCTGCTACAGGAAAGAGGAGAGACGATAAATCTATCATCAAATTAAAAATGAATAAATAGCGGGACTAACACCGTAGATTATTGTAAAAACATTGATAAACAAAAGAAGAGAAATAGGAATGTACATGATACAATTGGAAAAGTTGCACCATGTCTAAGATCAAGAAGGGAGTCATTGACAAGAAAGGATTTTACATAATAGAAAATGGTAGAATAAAAGATATGACGGAATAAATTATGAAGAAGAAACAAGATGGAAATGAATCAAGCAATATTCACGTCAAGTAAATTTGAGGAATGACGGAAAAACGTGAAGGAAAACAATCGCAAGAATGTCGTGAGATGATAGGGCAAATATGCGTGACGATGTGGTCGAAGGGGGTTGGGCGCGAGTAACAACCAGGTATGGGTGGATCCGCGGATTTGTGTAAGTGTCCTTGCGGATAAGATTCAAAACCGTTACGATCATTGACGAAATAGTTATCAGTCGAGCCAAATGGGCGGGAGTAATAGTTATACGAGGAACTACCATAATAGTCTTTTTGTAAAGGCTTCCATTGTATTTTCCCAGTCTCCGTTGTATTGTGTACCTATTTCTGAATGACAAACTGCTAATAAATGAGATAATCAATAAATCAAGGTCAACAGACGGAATATAAATGCTTACGAAACAAAGGAGGAAGAGTTAACCTAGTCTGTGACATGGTCTGTCCACGATACCAGTTTGCTCTCCCGTGTTCCAGTAGGCCGAGCTCATGGAGCGCTGGCAGCTTAATCGTTCCAGGTTGATCTTTTGCTGTTTCTGTGCGAATTCGTGGGAGCTGATATTGGGAAGGACCGGCTATTGGAAGTGCCTTGAGTGACGGACTCAAGCCGTCCGAAGGCGACGATCCTGATACAGGCTTATCTTGGGAGACCAGTCTCCCAAGTCCTGAATTTGAACTTCCTGTAGATGACGATTCAGGTATATAGGGGGGAAGGTGTCCTGATGAGGACAGTTCCTGGAACCTTGAGCTCAAGCGAGTAATAGATGAAGGACAATAACTTACGGGTATCGTTGAAATTGAACATGTTTAAAAGCAAGTCAAGATGGGTTGATAATAGAGTATGGATAGAGATGGATTTGTGGGTTGAGGCAACTTTGCTGGTTGAGATTATATTGATCGCGAAGAGAAGTTGTAAACGCGTGAAGGAACATAACGCTCGGCTGTTTAAGTATTCGAACGTGGAACCTAAAAGAGTAAGAACAAGGACATCACACTTTGTGTGACTGAGAACTGTCCTCTTCTTGCGTGGACAAAGGTGGCCATAATGTTTCAAAACCATTCTTTGGCCAAATGTCCTTGTTAATCGCAATGGACACGAACAAGTCCTAGGAACTTTTGTTCGCGTAACTGCACTGGGCACTAATGAGTAACAGGTGGACGTTGATCGGTGTGTAGTGATCGACAGTCGCCGATGGTCCATGTGCCTATGTCGACATTTCGTTAGCTTTGTTCGCATCCAGTCTTGGTCAATGAATGAGTTTGTAGCGAATATCGTTATAGTGGTATGGTGTTCCTTACGTTGGTGCACCCAATTATGCTACGTCTCCTTTAATTTGGGAGATACTGATGAAACGAGCCAGAACAACATCGCGATTGATTAAGATAATATAGGTTCCTTTTCTACCGATATTGAATAAAAACATTTCGTGCTTCTATAAAGTCACCCGAAAACACAAAGGCGAACCAGGCATAGGTTGCGGTCTCCTTCCAAACACCGTCCGGATGACTACATCAATCGCAGGCTGGTCAGATTGTTCCGGTTGTAATAGAATCCTTCATCCTTTTGATTATCCCACGTAAGTGTTTCCGCCCCCGATGAAATGATGTTGGGAATGTAAAAGGAAGTGATAATAAAAGACGATGTTGGAAGGAATGGGGTCATCTGAGGCTGATGTTCCGGGAAGGGTAACATTACCAGGGCGTATGGATTTATCAGTACGCGAATTCGTCCAGTTAGGCGGTACCCTGGTCGTTGCCATTGTCCTCCATACAACTGTGATGCCGGTCGGCTCGGCTCTGGAAAGTGTCGCTGCGTTTATTTCCTGGTCCACATATGACTAGTTGGCTAGTTAAAAGGGTGATGGGTCAATTGACATTCGGCGAAATAAAGAACACAACAGTGTATTCGAGTAGGTGGTTAATGGGGGTCAAGGGGGCTCAGAAGTCCATCCTTGCATGTCCTTGAAATACGGTTTAGTTGTGATACCCAATCGGTGTTTAGGGTTAACGCATGGAGCACGTACCGATTGCCTATCTGAAATAGCTTCAAGATGTGTAGCAAATCGTTAAAGAAGTGACGGCGGTCCTATCATGAGGCCGAGCGTATTTGACACCGGAAAATGTCCCTGAGACGGGCCGTACAAGCAGGATGGTAATTATAAACGATGGTTGGGGTCCATTATAATCAATTGGAGCTTTTTACGGGCAAACCGCCCATTTTCATAACACGTTGACGACAGTGACCGATGCTGACAGGAAGGCCTTCTTGACAGCCACATATACCCTAAAGCCGGGCTCGCTGATTAGCAGTGTATATTCCAGGAAATCTTTCATATATTTTTGAGCATTTTTTAAGCCCGGTTCATCTTCATCTCCGAGTCGTCCAGAAGAGGTTCCATGACAGCGTTAATGAGCACAGTCCCAATTCAGCCTTGCGAATCATCTGGACATCCTGGTTTCAATATTTTGGGCTTAGTGCATCTATATACAGCATAATTAGAGTGTTTAGGATTTATTTTAATGAACAACTCACATTGCTCATATCATATCCCGCTTCCTTGTCACATTCTCATTTCACTATCTCTTCGCCTTCTTTAATATTCTCGCGTGCCGTGTTTAGTATCACTGCTTCAATGATTATGATTTTTCGACGAAGACATCTAGATGTTCTATTAGGTCGTGTACATGATTCTTCTCGATTATTGTAGGAGGACAACGCTTACCGACCAAGTCCAGCTCAGAAGCTTCTCCAGGTGGTTTATTCCTTTTTTCTTTTTTCATGCCATGCTTCTCAATCGACTATTACTATCATCAACTCTCATTCGCCCATACAACCACACTAATTGGCCAAACATTGCGTCCCGCCGCCCATTCCCCTTGGATGCAGAGGTAGACCGATCGCGAGATATTGCTTGGTTATCGACCTAAAACGCATACTTTAAAACAGTCCCTGCCGCCATGATTCTCATACCACAGCATACTACCCAAACAATACCCCCAACATTCAGATCGTGTTGTTGGACCAGGTAGGCGCGGCACCGTCCATCTAGACTTTCAAAAAGTTATCCCGGTTGAAGAAGTTTGGCCCATCCAATTCATACACTAACATATAGTGATAAGTATATGTAGCACGCTTTTAATTCGTTTTACGGGTCACAGGTATATTTGTTTTTTGATATGTGATGGTTGTCAACATCGCAACAGTAGCGGAGAAAGATAAACAGATCCTCTGTTAGTAAGTAGAATGGAAAGATATTAATAAAAGATTCAAAACCCCAGAATATGAGAAGACTGACAATGAAGATACGGTAGTTCGCTTTCGCCAATTTGCCTCTCATAATTTCCTGGATGTTGGTATGTAAATGACTTCTTTGCCATGATTACATAAAAGCAAAAAACTTACAGCAAGAAAGAACAAATATTTGTCACAACCATGAAAATAATACTGAGGAAGATTTCGCAAAAGAAATGTATGAACAGTTAAAAAACATGCTGACGTGGTCGCGATTGCTGGCTTGTCCTGCTTAGTAAGCGTCCGAAAGCTGCTTTGAAGTTCCTTCTGATCCATACGAACTGCGTGGCTGGTTCGCGCATTTCAATTTGATTTTTTTTTAGGTGTCATAGTATCTGAAGCGTACAGGAAATGGCTCGTTGCTTGCTGTTGCGGATACGTACGTTTCATTCGTACACTATTAAGTATTGATATTGATTGGCTACGGCTGGCCAGAAAAACGTCATTTTTAAGTTCAAGTACGCCGGGCCACCAACAGATAACTCAAGGAATTGAGAAATTATCTGAATTGGAGTACGAAGTATGGAACGGCCCTGTTAAATAGATGAAGTAATGTACTTTCTCTTATGCCAGGCGTCCTGGGTGAAAATACTCTTTATTTCCTATCTCAAAATGAGTTTCCCAACTCTCGGCAGCAATTGCATAGGTTTTATGATAACCCTCAGTCCAGGAATCGTTAGCGCGAAAAGACGGGTGACTCCCCCATCGTTTAATAACATACTAATAATTTTTATTGCACAGGTACCCAACATGCTCGTCATCCCGCATTCTCCTTTGGCACACAGAGCATCCCTTCCTCTATTTCGACAGAAAGCTTCCAAGGTATTATTCATGCATAGCCCTTTTAGATTACTCGGATTTAATGGTGATTTATAGCTTGTAAATAAACTAAGATTCCACCATGACGGATTCTAATGTCATTGATTTAATACCGTGGCTTTCGCAAACGGCGTTGGATATTATTGGAGCAGGTTAGTGCACCTCTCGATACCGTGTGGTGAGCGCATCTTAAGTCATGAATGTACAGCTTCCGCAGATTATGAATTTGGAGCTCACCGGACACAATATGACCAAGTCCAACAGAAGCAGATACATCTCTCTCTTTTAATTTTTTGTTGAACCTGTTGCTGTCATTGGACCAGATATGGACAGTGGCTTCAATTGATTGTCCATCTAACTTTGTTCGCTTGATATGATTGGTCGCGTTCTCACTGAATTTCTCAAGTTTGTCAATCATGATCACATATCATATGTACTGAGCGGTTTTCACCTTCTTTACTTCAGTTGCTATCAAACCGCCCTTTCTCATTTTATCCTTATCAGGCTCGGATGTATTGATACGAACAACAACACCATCACGCCACATTTGAAGATATCATTTAATCATGGCAGGAAGTCGCAACTTGAATTGTGATCCCACGCGGGCCACGCCACATTGGGTCTTGTTTGATTATTATTGCTAGAGTTTTGAGTTTTAGCTTTTACTTGTCGCAAAATTGTAACATATTACTACCAATATGAAGTGGAGGAATGTCGCTGTTGGTCCTAGGTATTTGTTTTGTAGATCTGCCATATGCATTTGTGTTGAAATTCTCGAAGGTGGCCCGAGCATGAGAAGATGATCACGCTTTGATGCGTTCGTGCTGTCACGAGCCATTCGTCTGGAAGAACTGTCATGCAAATCTGTGTACCTTAATACTTGTATGGTGCCTATATATGGTGCAACGCAAAGAAATATACGAGGTGAACAAGCCCTTTCACAAATCGACAGTCAAGATGGACAATCAAACCGTTTCAAACACTTCAAGTCAGATAATATATGATACAATACTAGCGTAAGCTCAGTTTTTGTTATTTTCTTTATTTAGCGTATTAAATCAATCTCGAGAATTTCACAGGTGTACACGTTCTTTGGGGCCCTTGGTAAGTGTTATTCCAACTGGGACTTAAAGTGTAAACTCAATTTTTCCTTTGCATCGTGTAGCACTTTTTGTCTATGCTTCACTTCTCCATTTTCCGGATGAAGTTGAATATATATGGAAGCGGAAGTTTACACTACCAACTTTTCTTTACTTACTATCCAAATACCCTCTCTTTTTTACTCTCTCCATGGTCTTATTTCTTGACCTTTTGCCAGAAGCGATGTCGGTGCGTGCGGTCACGAATCATCTTCATCGCTTTTTGTTTTAATTAATTTCATAGTCTATAACGTATTTATACTGTTCAATTATCCAGTGATACTCGGGAATTTGACATCTCGCTAATTTAGCCTTTGCGACAAACTGGGTATTTCGGCGCATGCAACATCAGTTCTTTCTTTCATTGGAGTTCAGGGTATTTCCATTTATCTTCTCATCTTTGATAATGATACAGTTTTTAAATGATGCAGGCTTGATTCTGCTTCGAACGTACGGGTTATGTCAAGGATATCGACCAATTACTATAATCCTGGCAGTGACATTTTTAACTCCCTTAATTGGCCAGCTTTATCGTTCGTTATTTATGTATTCAAAGTTATCAATCTTTTCTTACTAACTATTCCCATTCTTATGTAGAATTTGCCTTTCCACCATGTTCTGTGACAGACCCGTAGGTGACTCCCTACCGTCTATGTGTTCCTTTGTTTAATCGCTTGATTGTTAGTGGTAGATAATAATACTATGATAGTTTTTAATGTTTTCTGATACAAATAATCACAACAGGTTCTCTTCCTACCCTGCTTCTTATCAATAATACCACAACAGTTACTTTGGATGCTCTAGCTTTTGTTGCTGTCATTCATCGGGTCTGGGGATTATGGAAGTTAGGACGGAGCTTGGATTTAGAGATTAGTAACGACCTTATCACTACCATCTTCCGACAAGGTAAAATTCACTATCATTAATTATTAATATTGAACATAATCGTTCAGGTCTTCTGAGGTTTTGGTGGGTACTACACTTTCTCCTGTCAATGATACTCAATCCCTGTGCTAAGCTTTGTACTTTGCGTTTCAATTGCCGAACTTTTTGTGTCATTTGTGAGTTATTACTCACCATATACGTTGGACTAAACCCTTGAAATAAATGAATCTTTGTCAATACAGTTTGCACCAGTAAGAACTGGCCCCTTTCTTTATTTTCTAATCACCAACTGTCTCTAACGCAAGGAAATTGGAAATATAACTGGTCCCTTTCAAAACGCGTATGGAAATTTTATTCTCATCTTATTGAATCTTTTTCCATCTCATATTCAAACCTTTTTCAGACTCTCAACACTACTCATTTGCGAATCTACTATAGATCTCCGTCGACGGAACGCACAGAGATCGATTCATAATCAGTCCGCTGCGGTACAAAACAATCCTGTACGAACCATTACACTCATATTTGAAAGGATGCACGAGAGTATCATGACCGAAATGGGGGAACGGAATCACCCTGTGCATATCGATCATCCTGGTGCAAGCGAAGGAGATAATTCGTCAGACGATGGTATGCATCGAAGTACTGGGTTAGATAATATAAGGATTTAATATTGTTACATACGAAAAATAATCATGGGGGGTCAGGCCAAAATTATAGTGGTCATAGAATACATGATTCGCCGGATGATAGATTGATATCTCATTGAATAAAACCTTCGAAAGACCATCTTGGAAAAAGAAACTATTATCTTTACGGAAGTATAAGCCGCTGTTTCAGTTAATATTCGGTCCCGATTTTCCACTTCGGGACTATCTTTTCCCCACTAGCAAATGGTCCAACCTTTCGTTCATTGCGATTCGCCATTTTAGTGTATGGAATCTGGATACCAATAATTGAGCATCTTAACATGAGTGGAGACCATGAAAGAAGTCCAGACCTAATGAATAAGTGTTAGTTGACAAAAAAATATTTCCGAGTAATTTTTTGACTCATAAATTGACAATAATTTCAGCTGAAATTAAAATATAACTGACCAGCCCACCCATTTGGCATTTACAAGTCCGAGTACACAGTATTAGCCTACATTTCTAACACGTCATCTATTTATTTTGTGATTTTTGTATCATATATACCTTTCCTCAAATTTGGTTGTGTTGACGCGTAGCGACCTAACGATAATAGGGAGTCCTTGACACTACTACGTACTATGTACTATGTAGTACTACAGTAGTAGATCTGAAGAGACGATTGTGTTTCGAACTCCGCCAATGCCGTCAGTCTCCTTTGGCAACTGCCAACTACGTGTAGGTTTAGGTTTACATGTTATTATATCCGGATATGTCCTGTACGTTTACCAAACGCGAACAATTTTGATGGTTTTTCTTGTTCACAACAAAAACCGAACTTTCTGCATTCTCAAAAAAGACGGTTGGTCTGGTGAAGCCGGGCCAGGCATCATCAAGGTTTTCCTTTTCTTTTCTTCTTCTGTGGAGGGGACCGCTCGGTTTTATCATGATCTAGAGATAACGCACTGATATCAATTAATGCTTCCAACTATTTCATGCACAGGTGAGCTGAATAGGTTGTTGTACTGTTTTATAGCAGTGTTTGGGATAACTTGTTTCCATTGCACCAGGTTCTGCTTGTAATCACCCAACGCCTGCTTGAAGACCTTCCCAATAATTCTCACTTCGAGTTTCCACGACGATCTGCTGAAAACATAAACATCAAGTCACTGTACTCCAACATTGACATCAATTTGTTTTTGGATTTTTTGTCTTAAGTCTGTTGGAGTCGTTTAAACCAGATATGATGAGCACGTGGCTTTGTTGATTGTCCATCTAACTTTGTCCATTGCCATTGGTCGCGTCGTCGCTGAAAGTTTCTCTCAAGCTTGTCAATCAAATATCGTATCTATTGAGTGGGTGGATACGATCTTCACCTTTTTACTTCTGTTGCTATGAAACACTTTCTCATCGATCATACTTGATAAGATGTAGTGATACGAACAAACAACAATCTCATCGACGCCCAACACTACATTGAAAATATCATTCAATCGTAGCAGGAAGTCTCAAGTACGGTCCCACGCAGCGGTGGGTATGTGAATTTAATGTGTTATTATAAGATGATGTCGACGTGAGACCCTCTGACGTCGACATGGTTTTGCAGTCTTACAAACATAAGAAAATGGCAGTTGTTCGATCATACTTCAACATGATGGAGAATCGATTCCAAGGAAATAATAGCGTTGGTCCTAGGTATTCGTTTTCTTGATATGCCATTTGTGGTTGAAATCCTCGACGCTAGAGACCTTATTCAGGCAGTAGATGGATGATCACACTTTGATGATCCGTTCTGTTACTAGCCAGACGTCTAAAAGAACTGTCAGATAAAGCTGTGCAGCTGAACTTGAATATATCACTCAATATTACTTGCTATATGGTTTCAGGGCGGGGGAAGTTATTTAAAATCAACCGAGGTGAATGACCATCTTTTACAAATTGGCAGTCACGATGAACAATCAGACTGTTTCAGACACTCCAAGTCTTGAGATCATAGTACTAGGGTGAGCAGTTTCTATCTTTTTCTTCACTTGAAGTACTAAACTAATCTTCAGAATCTTACAGACGTACACATTCTTCGGAGCTCTTGGTAAGTGTTATTCCAATTGGGCTCAATTGCAAATTCAATGTTTCCTTTGCCCTGTGTAGCACTTTTAATTTATGCCTCGCTTCTTCATTTCCCGGATGAAGTCGAATATATATGGAAGGGAAAGTTTACACTACCAACTTGTCTTTACTCGCTTTCCAGATATCCTCTCTTCTTCAATCTCTCTTTGGTGTTAGTTCTTGACCTTTTGCCAGAAGCAGGGTCGGTACGTATGGCCACCAAATCATCCCCAGCATTCCTTTCGTTTTAATTAAATTGTAGTCTTTAAGGTGTCTAAATTATCCAATCTGATGGTAATGGCACTCTGGAGATTGATATGTCGTATCTAGCCTTTGCAACAAACTGAGTATCTTCGCCGAAATAACAACAATTCTTTCTTTCATTGGAGTTCAGGGTATTTCCGTTTCTTTTATTTATCCTGGATAATGAAGCAGTTCTTAACAGGTTTGATTCTGATCCGAACATACACCTTATGTCAAGGATATCGACCAATGGCTATAGCTTTGGTGGTAACATTTTTGACCTATTTCGTCGCTCAAATTTATGGTTTGGATTTTATGTATCCAAAATCATCACCATCTTCTGACTATTTTCATGTAGACTTCACCCTACCCTCATGTTCCGTGACAGAACCGTAAGCGACCCTCCTACCGCTTATGCATTTTTTTGTTTCATGGCTCGTTTTTTAGTGGTAGATAAAAACATCGTGATGATTTAAGTGTCCTCTGATACGATAATAATTACAACAGATTCTCTTCCGACACTCATCCTCATCATTAATATCGCGACAGTTATTTTGGATGCTCTGGCTTTCGTTGCTGTCATTCATCGACTTTGGGGTATTTGGAGGTTGGGAAGGAGTTTGGGTTTACAAAATAGTGACGACCTTGTCACCTCCATCGTTCGTCAAGGTAATATATTTACCTTCATTGGTGTGTTTAACATTTTTAACATAGTTGTTTAGGTATTCTAAGGTTCTGGTGCGTAACATTTTATTTTCTTCCGTTCAAGTGATACTCACTTCCGTTGAAGCTTTGTACTGTTTATTGCAACTGCGCAACTTTTTGTGTCATTTGTGAGTGTTACTCACTATACATTGGACTGGACCTTGATGAGTCCCCACCAATACAGTTTGCACCAGTAAGAACTGACATCACCAACCCGTCTTTTATTTTCTGATTATAAACTGTTTCTAACTTGAAGAACATCGGAAATGTGTCTGGTCCCTTTCAAAACGTGTATGAAAATTTCCTTTCTAATTAAATTTCCTTTCACATTCACTCTCTTCTAGACTTTCAACACTACTCATTTGCAAATCTACTATAGATCTCCGTCGACAGAATACACAGAGATCAGTACCTAATAACCAGTCTGCCTCACTCCAAAACAATCCTGCGCGAACCCTAACACTCATATTTGAACGAATGCACGAGAGTATCATGACTGAAATGGGTGAAATAAATGACCCCATTAATATTGATCTTACTGTAGCTGGTGCAGAGGAAGGAGACTCTGAGCGTTTGCCGAACGATGAGATGTGTTGAAGTATTGTAAGTT
This sequence comes from Clathrus columnatus, assembly GCA_020884735.1. Lineage (NCBI taxonomy): Eukaryota > Fungi > Basidiomycota > Agaricomycetes > Phallales > Clathraceae > Clathrus > Clathrus columnatus. The sequence goes on from BPWL01000006.1 coordinate 2,705,794, forward strand.
ACTGAAGTGTAATGGTTGTTGCGTATGAAAAATAATGACAAAAATTAGCTGAACTCAGTCATTGAAAATTGAATACTGTTTTAGTTCTTCAATATTCCAGTTTCTTACATTTCGAGACGATCTTCCCCAAAGTACTAGTCTTATTCACTCCCAAACCCAAACCAAGGCACAATAATCGTGTGACCCTCTTTTTTTGCAAAGATGAAGATGGAAGTGCCGCGCCCGGACAAGCAACTTATATTCGAAATCGGAAATTCTATGATTGGGTTAACCATAATGATATTGATGTCCCGGCCGGGCAGTCGAGCACAACGTATGACTGTCTTCCCATTTTTGCGACATGAGTCAGCTACGCTAGTAAATGGCAAGATGAAATTTATTCCGACAGGTAAAAGTAAACAGATACAATTTCCTGCAAAGGATAATAGGAAATCATAAGCTGGTAGGCTATATATTAAAAGGAGATAGGGACCTCCAATGTCTCAATGGAGGAACTTGAGATTAAATCTTCGTGGCGAGGTTAAACTTGAGCTTTGCATTCAGTTAGAGGAATACAACTTGATGAGTCTGGACTCACCTAATTCTAAATTCATGTCGTCCTGAAACTCTTCTGGTCCGGAATTATTATCATTATTATTTACTGGTTCATTCCTTTCCCCCATTTCCGCCACAATGCTCTCGTGAAACCGTCCAAACACGGACCTGGCGGATTGTACAGGATTTTCTTGAAATGATAATGTTGGTAAAAATGGGACGGATAGATTGGGGGTTGATTTCGCAGAATTACGTCGACGAAGTTCAAGCGTGAATTGACAAATAAGTAGTGCCGAAAATCTGAGAGAAAAAAGTAAATCCACATTTTTTTTGAAGTGAAGAAGTTTATTTCTCGAACACGGTTTGGAAAGAGGAAAAGATAGTTCCGGAGACGAATTGGAAGGCTTGAGTTTTTGAAAACTACATAAAGAGAGTAATACGTTTACAAGGGTCAAAATACTTAGCGGTTAACTCACGATGATTAAAAGAGGGTCTATGGTTGAAACCAAAATGACAAATCTCAAAAGTAAATTTAGTGAATATCCACCGAAGTTGAAAATGGAAGATAGTTGTTACACACAAAAATCTTATGATACCTGGCAAAAAAGGACTTAATGTCTGGCAGAAAAAAAAACCATAGTATTACAAGGTGAAACACACCCTGTTGAGCCAGTAATTGAACAAGGTCATTGTTGCTCTTCAAACCCAACTGCCGCTTTAGCTTCCATAATCCCCAAACTTGACGCATGACCACAAAAAAAGCAAGTAGATCCGTAGCGATTCCCGAAATAAGTGAGGTCGCGTTGATGATAACATAATAACCTTTTCCAAAAGAGGAATGTATTCAGAACAATAATAACAAGCGGTGTTTCCCCTTACCACTAGAAAGATAAATCAGATAAACACACTGATAATGAATAGGCAGCAAGCAAGATAGTTACGGTAGTGGGATACCAGTACAAAATTGCAATAATTTGAACTCTGCATGGAGTATAATATAATCAAAACTATCAAAAATAATGTTGGTTATAAAAATTACCAAAAAGTTGGAGAGCTAAAGAAGTCAAAAAAGTTGTAGAAAGAGCTATCCCCATAATCAGTCGTAGTCGATATCCCTCACACAGGGAATAAGCTCGGATGAGGACTAATCCTATAGTATAGTATTAGAATCGCTGCGCCGCCAAAATGAGCATAGAGATGTAGTAATATCACCTTGAATTCCAATAAAAGATATAGTTATTAAGAGTGAACCCACAAGACCAAGATCACTGCATGCGCTACCGAGGGCAAGCCCCAAACCATCGCGCAAATGTCAGAGAAAAATTGGGCTTCAAGACAGTTAAATACAAAATACCTTAATGTCTATCGAGCTAATGAGAAAGGAGAGCGAAAAGACTTCTTGAGGATCACATACTGATGGGATGTCTGGCAACAGAGCAGCAGTTGCCGACAAGGGCAAAGAAAATATCACACTGTATTGGGACAATAAGTAGAAAAGTGTTGGTAATGAGAACTTTTGTTTCCATATGTATTCTACTTCGTCCGGGAAGTGAAGGAGAGAGGCATAAAATATAATTGCTACACAATTAAACGAAGTCAGAGCCAACTGGCCCACTGGAAAAGTATTACTTACTGAAACAGGCAAAATATGTATACAATTCTATAGTCCTATAAATTATTTCAATAAACTATTCCGTAGAGAGAAAAAAGAGTTGCTAGCTCCATTTACCCATAGATAAATTCTTGAATGAAAAGGGTTTCAGGACTGAAAGTTTCATTGTTCATCTTCAAAGTTAATCGTCGTTTGTTGTCAACGGAGATCAGTTGTTGTCTCTGTGACCCTCTTGAATCTCTAGCATGTGTGTATTTATTTAAAGCGAAACACGAACCTGAACCCCTAATTCGGGGGCGTGGATACCAGCAGGAGTTTAATTGTGTCAAGCATGTTATAAGGACAGTGTTTCTAAACAAAATCGGCTGAAGAGAAGTTGATTGAATGGTTGGATCATTGAATTGCCAAATAGATGTGCTATCAAGTAGTGAGAGTTTGGCACAGATATATAGTGGCCAGTTAATTTTTTTTTTTTTAACCACATTTCATTGGTCGGCTTCTCAGCGTGACCGGAAGATTATTAACCCAACGACTAACTTCGTATTCTTTAGCAAAGACCTTCTTTGTGTCCGGAAAGTGAAGATCCATTTTGGAAATGGGTACAAAGTAACCTGATCCCCTGATTGCTCTAACCGAAACTCAAGGAGCGGGATTTGTGCCCAGTTATTTGTATCTGATCGATAGCGTATTCAACTGAAGAGACTGCCATCGTCCTAAATAGTTCGTTTGTAGGTTAGCCCCTGTTTTTTGTGCGATGATTTGGTGATGTATGTATACGTGTACTAAACAGACTAGTCCCCCGACAGGAGAGACAGCTTTGGGGTGTATCCAATCCAATTGTATAAGGTTTGGATACTCACTTCGGGACACCATCGATGTGAAGAATCAAAGGGAGCGTGATTGACTCGGTGGTTGAGAGAAGACGGAAAGGGGGGCGTAGAAAATTTCACCGATGGGAGAGCTACTGTCGCAAAGTTATTTAGGATGTGGGAACTCGAAAGAAACGTCCTACTATTCGATGCCGTATGGCCTTCGCTTTTTTAAAAAATGATGAAACGGTCGTTTTATCGTGTAAAGACTTATTATAAAGAACGCACCTTTTTAGCGACATCATCGCGCATCGAGCATCAAGCCCGCGCGCAGAACAAAGGGGTATCAAGTCTAAAATAGAGATGTGAGTACCAGTAAAAGTTGTGTCAAAATACTACAACAGCAACAGAAAATTGATGAACGGTAAAATTGCCAACGTAGCCTTGTATCAAAAAACTGACCTATGTTTATTGGCCACAGGGTCGAACTATACCCCTGATTGGTCCGATAGTACCAAAGGACCAAGTTTCACACTGTATGATAGTCAGGGGATGTTTATTTATCATTTCCCAGGCATATTTGATTATTCGGAGGGTGGAGTATCATAAGAAGATAGACAAAGATGTCCAGAAGGATATATGGCCAAACAATGTACTGGCAAAGCCCCAAGCATCCGCTAATTCTTCATTTATAGAACCATCTGCCCGTAGTATAACTTTATAAAAATGTTCCTAGGTGTCTTGATTTCGAAATGTGTGTTTTTACGTCTCCCAAAATGCTACCTATATTTAACCGAGAAATTAAGATAGCGACATTTTCTATTTGGGATGTGATTGTAAAGTGAGGTACCACTGGTGGCGGACCACTGTACAAGAAATTCAATCGGTGGGGGAGAGAGGATCCTGATTCATCAGGAGATGACATCGACTTAGATTTGGAGTAGGTATTATTTGGTTGCTGAACTTCGGTTGAGTGGTGTTTTGACGAGCGATGAAGGGGCGATTATTAGTGAGGAGGGAAATGTTCAGTAGTTTTAGGGAGGCCGCTCGACCACTTCCGATGGGATCCAATGAGATAGGTTAACATGGAATGGATAGCTCTGCTTTCAGGTAGAGGACCGATATCATACCATAGCAACTTGGCGCAGCGGAAGCGCGCGGGGCCCATAACCCCGAGGTCCCAGGATCGAAACCTGGAGTTGCTAAAATGTTTTTTCAACACCATGCATGTTATAGAAAGATCTTTTTAGTAATAAAAAAAGGGGGGTGATGATATCGACAATTTTGAAAAAGAAAATTAATGAGCAAAATATGCTGACCGTCCATATTCTTTCTGCACAGCTAAAAACTCTTCAAAAAGAGTTTCGGTTATTATACTACAACGGTTGATGTATACCCTTTTTAACATCCCATTCCGGCCATTATTGCTCTGAGTAGAACTAGGAGTTGTTGAAGTGGAAGATACTGATGCTTCTGATTCTCCATCAATGTCGCTACCTTGATTTTGATGGCTCTGATCTAGAGCTAGTTTCTTTGAGGCTTCTCTCTCCTTCAAAATATCATCTTTGACACAACGACGCTTCACCAGTGTCAAGAGATGATCGGTCTCGATTAATGTCTGTTCGACCCGAAGGGTGCGTAAATATGGGCAGGGCCACATTTCCCATGGTTGATCAGGTTCGGAGGGCAGCAGACATTCGATTATCTCGGGTTTGAGAAAAGCACTTTCGATAATCAAAACTCGAAGATTTCGCAAACCAGGAAGGAGGGGAGCAAAATCGTTAGACTCGGTAGGTAACGAGTTGAAGAGAAGTGATAGGTGTCTGATGGTGTCTGCACCTTCAACGAGAAAGTGCGAGAAGAATTGAAAGATAAATCCAGGATCATGTTCTTCGGTGTCACCCTTGAATTGTCCAAATTTTAACGTCTGTAATGATGGTAATGATAACAATTGCATCAGAGTGCCTAGATCGGGGGTATAGCTAGCCAAGAATTCCAAGGTGACCAGATGGTCAAGGGTGAGACGAGGTTGTTGGGAAGGGGATGATTCATAATCTTCGGGAGGTTGAGCTGATGTTCGTATGAAACATAAGGATTGTAAATTAGGACAGCAAGCGAGAAATTGATAATAGGTTTGGACCGGAACAAAGATGCTAGGTGATCCGAGGCTGAGTTTTCTTAAGGCATAAAAAATTGGCGACACAAAACTATGGAGGAGAGTACTTTCGGCCAGCTCTAAATACTGCAAGTTCGGCGTATAAACCCGTCCCATGAATAATCGGTCATTCTCATCTGGATCGATATAGTTGGGTTCAAGATGACGAGTCACAATGACTTCTAGCGTTGGCATAACGTATATAGGCGTTTGGTCGTTGAGTGGGAAAAGGCCTTGCAGTTCAGATTCGTAAATAATATCTACGATGAGACATCTCATACGATCAAGGTCATTTCGTAAAAGTTTGGCCAACTCCGTAACTCGCGCTTTAGACCCAGACCAAAGTTTGGCACGAAGATATACGTCAAGAGGTAGTTTTCCAGAGTTTAACAATGACTTTCGTAGGAGATCTTTATCCCAGTTTAAGGAACGACCAAGGATAATATTTCTCCAAAGAGCCGGGGTTCCTTCAACAATCAAACGCCACCTTCGGCAAACGGATACGAGAGGTCTGATGGTCCCATGAATTTCAAATGCGAATCTTTCAATGCTCGGAAACCAGTTTTGTAACGACTCCGGTTCGTTAGCATACGACGGCATGCATAAGGTAAAAATATAACTCAAGAGTTCATTTGGGAGATCAACGACGTTTGATTCCGTTTCTACAACTACTAGTGGTAGGGTCAAAGTTAACGTGAGATATAAACTAAAAAGTTACATACTTTCAGATTCATTACCATTTAAGTTCTTTTGATTGACTGGAAAATTCTCGAGCACTGGGTAGCCTACACACACGTAATCACACAAAGTAGTGGGTGGGTTGAGAAAGTCAAAGGTTATGGCAAACGGTAAGACTAACCTTGACTTGATTTGCTCGTCTTCTTCAAGGATTCATCTATAGATGATTGGCCTGATTTTCCGCGTTTTTTGAATTTGAAGAAAGACCATATTTTAGATGATCGTAGTTGTCGTAAATTCATGGTATCTTCATGGGCTACTAGACGCGCGCCGCGTGCTGCACGCACGCGCCTGTCAAGGTCGGCAAACTAAATATTTCATCAACTGCCAGACAGCCTCCTGTTCATGGCCGCGTGGTTCCGGTTCAGCACACGATTTGTGTCCAACTCTGTGTATACTTCAACTATGTAATCAACGATCATGGATACTTGCTTTTTCGGAGTAAACACCCATAGATTAAATTTGGATCTCCTCGAGCGGCAGGACCACTACTTCGTTGAACCATTACTATTGGCTTACTGGCGTTCATGAAGTGTTTCTTTAAGAAGGTTGCTTGCTCCAACTTACGCTTCAGATCTATTATGGAATAAGTGTTCCGCTAGTTGAACCCCCCGAAGCAATATCATATGACAAAATCATCGAAGAACGAGGGAAAACACAGCATTGTGCGAAGATTCACAGGATAAATTCTTGACTGACAGATAAGAGGTAGAGATGTGAGCATCCAACTCTGCGTCCGAGATATATTACTTACTCTTTTCAAATGCACGTTCAATTCACAGAAGTTTACCTGAAGTATAAAATCTCACGAAATTCAGCTTTACCCTGGAGCATCACGGAAGGTTCTATTTTTCAATGCCTTCCATTAATATATTTATATTCAAACGGAGGCTCTGCACTGACCTTCGTATCATGTTTAGACTTTGACAAATAAGCGTTGGCGCCCGACCCAATTTCGATGTATGATAATGAGATAAATGCATTTTGCTATAAAAAGAACTAGGATTACCAACAGCAATTGGCAAAACCGGATTTTCGTCCCGTCTTCGCCTAGCCTAACGTCTTTTCGATGGTTAGTCATCTGGTTCCTCTTTACAGGACGTGGAATTTGGGGAGGGTGGGAGTACGGATTGAATTGCCTGTGTGTACATCTTGGCGGAAGAGTTCTAGCTTGATTCCTGAATAATAGATTTTGGCAAGTCACAAGGTTCAAGTCTATTATGCCTCTCTCTGGTTCATATCAGGAACAATTCAAAGTGGGTAAGTATTGTTAGTCCTCTATCTGTGAGTTCTCTCCGATCCTCTTTTCAAAGTCGGATATTAATACCAATTTGTATTTTCGTTTAGTGCATTTCATCAGAAAGAAGCCTTCGGAGCCCATTTGATTTCACATGAAGCGGTATGGTGTAAATGGCTCGTTACAAAGAGGTATTGTTCTACCCACTTTTAATCTGGGTAAAATGTTCACTTGGGGCAGGATCTTATCCAAATCTGAATTTTTTTTCATTATCTGATAACGACTTTTTGGTACAACCGCAGTTCTCTTGTGGGAGTTTTGAATATGGTTTAGGGAAGGCAGCTCAGCGAGACGCTCCGGATGTAGAACAGTTGAAAAGAAAAGAAATCAGATAAGATGTTCCTACAGGGTTCATCCTTCTTCTTTTTTAATTTCAAGTGTATAAAGGTTTTATATTCTATATAACAACCCCCCTTCACAAACCAAACTTCACACACACAATGTCGACGACCAACGAGAAGATACGACCAGGAAGTCCCAGCCCCTCACCCATTGACGAGAAACCTCCCTCGCCTTACAAAAGTGACGGGGAATACTCGTCAGTCCTTGTCACTGAAGTGAGAAAGCCCAAACTGCCTATGCTCTGGCGAATAGTGGTAATACTGTTGACGTGTCTTTGTAGTTGTACGTAATAAACCTTTGTCTTGTTCTTTTCACAAGCTGACCACCCTATTTTATATATATAGTCGGTAATCACTGGTCAAACGTACGTCCCATTATTATGTGCCTTCCATTCATAAGCGTATCCTCTTTTTCAGGGACTTATCGTCGCCTTGAAGACCACCATTATCTCTCATACCCATATTAACAACTCTAAATTCGCAACTCTGGTTGCTGTGACTAACCTCGTCAACACCTTCTTATGTATTCTATTAGGTTTTACAATCGATAAATGGGGCGGTCAGAAACTCTCCGTTATTCTAGCGTTCTTCCATTTAGCGGGATCAATGATCATAGCCGGTGCTGCGACAAACAACTTGAACAGTTTTGTACTTCTTGTTGTTGGAAAAGTCATTGCTGCAATTGGAGATAGTAGTTTGGACAATGCACAACATCGGATATTCTCCACCTACTTTGCGCCGGGGAAAGGTTTCGCATTTTCCATTGGTGTTAGTATTTACCGAACTGTTGCTATGATTCTGTTTAGGATTGACATCAATATCCCTTGGTCTATGTATATAGATGATTTGGTCCGTTGCTAATTTGGGTCAATTCGTTGGACAATCCACGGCCAACGTTATCACGAGAAACTTGGGCTCTTACGCATGGTCATTATGGATCAGCGCGATCGTATCGGCGTTCTCCTTCCTATGTGCAATCACATTGGTGGTGATCGACAAAGGTCTCAGCAGTCGTTATCATATCACGGATCAAACGAATGGCGGGAAGCATCAGGGTAAAACTCAATCAAACATCTTTAGTATTAAAGCTCTTCGAAAATTGAGCGCCACTTTTTGGATTATTGTTGCATTTGCCGTTTTTGAGAATGCTGGTGTTCAGAGCTTTATTTCAATTTCAACGTGAGTGAGGGATTCGTGTGTTAACCCCCCTATGAGTATTTGACAAACCTGACGCATTTATTAGTCAATTCGCGCAACAGCGTCTCAAGAAAGGTGCAGTCATCGGAGGCTGGGTCTCGAGCTTTTATTTGCTTTTGCCTATCGGTTTAACACCCTTCTTGGGTGTTTGGATTGACGCATTTGGAAATCGTGTAACGCTATGTATGGTCCCACACACACCATTTTTCTCCATTATCCCTTTATTGATTGACCGCACCCTTCAGTATTTTTATCGGGTTTCACGTTCCTTATCTCGATGCTTCTTCTGAGATTCAGCCATTCTGTCCCGACATTCGTGACTGCCTACGTTTTCTATGCATTGTCTCAGGTCGGACCTTTTCTCTTTTTTAAAAATGATGGTTCTGACCGTTTTACCCAAATCAGTGTGTTACACCCGCACCGCAAGTAGAAATTGTACGACAGGTCATTCCAGATCCTCGTTACTTTGCAACAGCATTTGCCATCAAAAGTACGTCTTAGCTCTAATATGCGAATAACACACGGTGGACCCTTTTACGTATTCCCGAAACAGAATCGGTTGTACAGGCTTCTATTGTTATCATAACAACAGCTGCCGGGAAAATTCAGGATGATTCGGGAGGATCGCTGGATAGTAAGCTCAATAGTATATCATATCTTTGAATATTATTTACTTCTCGCGATTCCACAGATGCTATAAGTTTATGGCTGGCATACGCATTTGCCAGCGTTGTGATATCGAGTGCTTTGCTCGTTGCTGGCTCACCCTGGTGGCCTATTCTTCCAGCCGCCCGTTTGGCTCAAGTCCCTGCTAAGAACACGATCGCCGAAGTTGAACGATTAGATAAACTTGGTTCAATTCCTTCAGGAGAAGAGGGATTCAAAACCCTCAAAGAAAGATCGTATAATTTGAAAATAATGGGTCGGAATCGTGGATGGGTGAGTTGGACAATGTTGGCTCTATCCATCGGGATAATGCTGTTGGGATGGGTAATGTTCGGACTTGGAGTATTTTGGGGTGTTCATGGTAACGTTGTAAGTTTATTGTTTTTTTCCTACAAATTTCTTGCTGAACTCTCTTTTTGCAAGGTTGCTGGTACTACAGGGGAATAGAAACGCGTCTTATTTGCTTACCTTGAATTTGTTTTACAATGTAAATTTTATCCCAATACAAAACCACATCGGGTTCTGTGAGAGTATTAGTCGGTATAACCTTGATTATACTAACACGGAAAATAAAGTTAGAGCAAAAACACTAAAATATAAATTTTTACATAATATCTTCGTAGTTCGGTTTAGACGAAGAGAATTCAGACGAAATTAAGAGCTGGAAAAAACTTGTATAAAAAGCTTCTCATCATGTATGGATTAAGATACAAATTATCATCTCTAAATTGGAACAAAGAGAAGGTGGACTCGCGTTCATAACACACGCCAAAATATGTATTGTATGACGTAACATGATTTCCAGTTGTTACCTTTGGATAATTGTTATCTGGCGACCAGAAAAATTTATTCATCGAATCACAGTGCTGAACATTGAGTTTGATTGAGAAGCCAACCCTGATGAATTATTACTCAAATGGGATATCTAAAAACAAAAATCAATTCATCGTTTATGTAGAGATGTCGGCGTTTTGTGAGATGAAAAATAAATAAATCGAAGTTTAAGAATCGTTATGCTTCCGACATAAATCAAATTCTCGATACCGGGGGTGCCTTGGCTTATCTGGGTCACTCATGTGAAGTTTGATTCAAATTTTTGCTCCTGATTATGTCTCGTTGTCTCTGTGTTAAGGTTCATTTCCTGATGCCAAACGATAAAATTGAACCGTAATAATCATTGACGAAATAGTCGTCGGTCGAGCCAAAAATACGGGAGTAGTAGTTATACAAGGAACTACGGTCTTCGTGTGTGGGATTTCTTTCTATTGTGTTTCCCCTTTCCCGTTGAATTGTGTGCCCATATCGGAATAATAAATAAGTTGCTGAGAAATGAGATAATCGATGAATCAGGGTCAACACAGACGGAGTATAAGAAACAAAGGAGGAATACGATGCCAGTCTGCTCTACCGTGTTCCAAAAGGCTGTGCTCGTAAAGCAATAAAAACTTCAAAGTCGCCTGAAGTGACGGGACGGGCTCAAGCCATCCGAAGGCGATGGTTGTGGTACACGCTTATCTTGCATTGCCGGTCTCCTTCCCATGAATAAGTAAAAGGAAGTGATAATAAAAGAAGAGGACGTTGGACGGAATGGTGTCATCTGAGACTGATGTTTTGGGAAGGATACCATCACACGCCTGGGATCTAACGAAGAGAATGTCGAGTTTCCGAGGCATATGAATTTATGAGCACGCGAGTTCGTTCGGTTAGGCAGTACTTACCCTGGTCGTTGCCATTGTCTACATACGACTAAACATTCTATATGTGGTGCTGGTCGGCTCGGCTCTGGAAAGTGTCTTTATTTCCTGGTTCAAATGTGATTAGTTGATTAGTTAGAAGGGTGATGGGTTAATTGACATTCGCGACGACGAAATAGAGAATACGGGAATAGGCGCCTAATGAAGGCGGAGGGGGCTCCGAAGCGCTCAGAACCTCATCCTTGCATATCTTTGCGATACGGTTTAGTCGTGACGCCCAGTCGATGTTTAGAGTTTACGCATAGAATTCCTTGTCTGAAATAGCTTCAAGATGTGTAGCAAGCCGCTGAGGAAGTGACGATGGTCCTATCATGATGCCGAGCGTATTTGACACCGAAAAACGTTCCTGAGACGAATCGTATAAGCAGGATGATAATTACGAATGACGATTGGGGTCCACTATAGTCAATTAATGCTCTTTGCGAGCGAACCGCCCATCTTCACAACACGTTGACGACAGTGACCGACAGGAAGGCCTTCTTGACAGCCACATATACCCTAAAGCCGGGCTCGCTGATTAGCAGTGTACATTCTAGGAAACCTTTCATATATTTTTGATCCTTTTAAGGCCGATTCATCTTCATTTCCGAATTGTCTAGAAGAGGTTCCATGACAGCGTCAATGAGCACAGTCCCAATTCAGCCTTGCGAACCATCTGGACATCCTGGTTTCAATATTTTGGGTTTAATGAGCCTATATATGGTATAATTAGAGTGTTTAGGATTTATTTTAATGAATAACTCACATTGCTCATATCATATCCCGCTTCCTCATGACATTCTCATTTCACTATCTCTTCGCCTTCTTTAATGATTCTTCTCGATTATTGTAGGAGGACAACGCTTACCGACCAAGTCCCGTACGGAAGCTTCTCCAGACGGTTTATTCCTTTCTTCTTCTTTCACGCCATGCTTCTCAATCGACTATTACTATCATCAACTCTCATTCGCCCATACAACCACACTAATTGGCCAAACATTGCGTCCCGCCGCCCATTCCCCTTGGATGCAGACGTAGACCGATCGCAAGGTATTGCCTGGTTATCGACCTAAAACGCATACTTTAAAACAGTCCCTGCCGCCATGATTCTCACACCACAGCATACCACCCGATCAATATTTTCGTGCCAACATTCAGATTATGTTGTTGGACCAGGTAGGCGCGATCCATCTGAACTTTTGAAGAACTATCCTAGTTGAAGAAGTTTGACCCATCCAACTTCATACACTGACATATAGTGATAAGTATATGTAGCACGCTGTTAATTCGTTTTACGGGTCTCAGGTATATTTGTTTTTTGATATGTGATGGTTGTCAACATCGCAACGGTACTATCATAAACAGGTCCACTGTTGGTAAGTAGGATAAAAATATATTAACAACATATTTAAAATCCCAGAATATGAGAAGACTGACAATAAAGATACGGTAGTTCACCTTCGTCAATTGCCTCAGTTGGTATATAAATGACTCCTTTGTTATGATTATATAAAAGCAAAGAACTTCTTACAGAAAGGAAAAACAAATATTTGTCACGGCCACGAAAATAATACCGAGGAAGATTTACCAAAACTCGACGAAATGTATGTAGGAACAGGTAAAAAACATGCTGACGTGTCCTGCTTAGTAAGCGTCCGAAAGCTGCTTTCAAGTTCCTTCTGATCCATATGAACTGCATGGTTTGCACATTTCAATTTGAGTTTTTTAAGTGTCACTATCTGCCAATGCGTACAGGAAATGACTCATTGCTTGCCGTTGCGGATACGTTTCATTACACTATTGTTTGGCTACGACTTGCCCAGAGAAATGTCGTTTTAAGTTCAAGTACACCGGGCGGGCCATCAACAGATACCTATACGACGCTTCTCAATTTAACACCTCCAAGATATTCTTTCGTATTCATTCTCAGCAACAACCTCGCAGGATTTAACGTGCTCTTGTCCGTCATCGCGTCATCATTTCGGATGTTCAGTTGTCGTTATCTCAAGCTCCCCCTGGATCTACCCATTCTTCATACCTTGCGGGTGGGTTTATATCTGTCCTTGTATTGCGCTACCTTTCTTAGGTTCATAGAGTTGATCAGATCTCCAGAAATCATCTGAATTGAAGTACGAAGTATTGTTAAATAGATGAAGTAATGTACTTTCTCTTATGCCAGGGTTTTTAGGTGAAAGTACTGTTTATTTCAGACCTAAAAATGAGTTTCCCAACGCCCGGGAGAAATTGTATAGGTTTTATGATAATGCTCGGTCCAGGAATCGTTATCGCGAAAGGTCCGAGTCAAGTGACTTCCCCATCGTTTGATGACATACTAATAAATTCCATTGCAGAGGTACCCAACATGCCCGTCGCAGAAAGATGTTAAATCCCGCGTTATCTCCCGGCGCATTGAGAGAATTCATTCCTCTATCTCGACAGAAAGGTATTATTCATACATAGCCCTTTTAGATTACTCGGATTTAATGGTGAATAATCTGAGATTCCATCATGACAGATCCTAATGTCGTTGATTTAATACCGTGGCTTTCGCAAATGACGTTGGATATTATTGGAGAAGGTTATTACACCCCTTGATACCGTGTAGTGAACGCATCTCAAGTCATGAATGTACGGCTTTCGCATATTATGAATTAGAAGCTCTCAACGGTATTCAAAATAATAAACTTGCCCAAGTATATAACAACTTGTTGCACGTCTTCAAAGTCCATTCCTTCTTCCCCTGTTCTAAAGCTGACGCATTGAGTGATCCAGATATCGCAATGCCTTACATGCTCTATAAATTCCTTCATTCTTCGTTGGCTTGTGGGAGCGACTGATATCATCACTGGCGGGAATCGATGTCGGCAAGAGAAATGGACGCGATGGCAAATTGGTATATGCATCTCACACAAAAACTAACTTTAAGGAAAAACTGGTCAATGAACATCGCAGTTCATACATGGTCCGTCTATATTATGTTGTTATCAATGCGATTTGACAAACCTGATATATTTTTTTGTCTTTCCATAAACATCATAATACAGATGAACAATCATATCAAACCAAAGAAAGAACGCAATCTCCAATTTTTGGAGATGGAATAATATTATCCCATTATTGTTCAACATCCCGATCTGAAGATTGAAATGGTCTGAATCATATCATAAATTAAATCTGTCCAACTGGTAGACGAGGAATGCAAATGAAGATGATCCTTCAATAATAATTCTATCAGCTCTGCCCTACTTTCTTTTGGTGACGATTGAGCGAGCTTCATGTCCCGAACGGGCCCGGGGGCTTCAATAATACGGTGTGAGTCCCTTATCTTGTCTTCTTGAGATGATTTTTGTAAGGCTTGAAAATATTCCACACCAAAGGCACAATTCCGAAATAAATTCTCAGCGCATATATGTGGAGAACTAGAGATTATTTACATATCATGAATACATTCAAAAAGCTTTATTGAGCCAGAAGCCTTCATTTACAGCTACATACAAAAGGAAATCAAGCTCACGGTGAAGCAATTCAGTTGGAGGAGATACGGGTTAAAGACTCTTTGAAGGTGGATATAATAGGTTTGTGTATTTCTTGAACTTCGTTTACATCTATGGAGGACTAAAAAAAAGATCAGCTCTTCAATCTATTTCTCGATGAGAGCTTGAGGGGCTGTAACTACCGGTAAGATTTGCAGTAAGGCTTGGTAAAGAGCCTGTTGAGCAAGGGAATAAGTTCACAGTGTAATATGCAATTCCAAATGAGGCATCCTGAATGCAGGATTGAAACCTACCTCATATAAGTCCAACAGTTTATTAAATCCGTAATCGCATATCCCAGATGCTCCCTGTTCGAGGGAACCGATACGAAGGTTAACAGCAGTCACAAGGACGACAGTCTTGGCTTGAACTTCTTTATAGCTGCTCAGTAGTGCTACGCCATCTTCATGTGATACAGAACTGGAAATACTCTGAAGAACGAGGTGGTAAATTTTAGATTCGGGTCAGGATCGGTGTCGAAAATTCGAGGAACATTCTCACTCTCACCTTGATGGAGGCGGTGGTGCGACAGAGAGCTCCACAGTGGGCGGCAGCTTTGGGACCAATATCCTGTACGTGTTCTTGATTAGACACCGTTTAATATCAATGATTCTAAAACACACCAGAATGTGATCCACGCTGCACGCGTCGTAAGGCAAAGCATCCACAGCTGAAGTTGCTTGCTCCCCAAGTGGGTTAGTATATTATGGAAGATAATACTAATTAAATAATCCCGAACAATTGTGGCAGTCAGCGTCGCAAACTCATGTTTCACATCAAGTACGGTAAGTTTATGCAGACCAAGAGTCTGATATACAGTTCCTGCAACGAGGATGGCGCTATCAACACAAGTTTGCATTTGGACGAGAGCACTGGCTTTGATGCCAGACACAAGTGGGTTGTTAGTTACTTGTGATAACAGGGATGCCATGGAGAGAGAGGGTTGCGTATAGTCATGCAGGTATGAACACCTGTCTTATTTTATACCAAAGCTTAAGATTACCTCCATATTTCAAAAAAAATTCCACGTCGAATATACACGTAATTTATCTGAATCAACAACTTGCTTCTTTGAATAGCGACAAACATAGGAAGGCTGCACAATTGAACCATTTTTGAATTAGCATGGAAGAACATCAAGCGGGCTTCTTGTCGAAAGTAGATTAATGTCAAAAAGAACTTGAACTGGCAATTATGACCAAGAAATTAAATGGAGCGAGAGACGAATTTTTATCGCAATTCAGCTTTCAAAATTCAAGTTCAGCCACTATATAGGCCGTTCATATACCGTGACAAAATATGATTAGGTTAGGATGATCGATGGCCAACTTTGACAGCAGATTGGCTGGATAATGAATCATGTGAGTGTTTTTTTCACTGATCAAACGAGGAATACCTTATCCGTCAAGAATCGGGAGAACCATGCAGTATAAGTAACTCGGATAGCCGCTAGATTAATTCCGAAACTTCTGCTATCGATTTGTCCGACGTCCCGCATACTATCGGAATACAATAATTTATCTCCCAATAATGGACTCCCTCAATATTATCGACGCAGTTCAATCAAACCCAAAACACTTCAATGAGCCGGTGAGGTGAGGTTTCAACTTTCTTCTGACATCCTAGGTATTACAACCAAGGCAAAATGAGAAGGATGCATCTGTCCGCTCCAGAATAAACACAGGCGAGCGAGGAATTTAGAATCCACTTCAACACGAGGAAAAAATATTATTTTATTGTTTCAATCTGGTAATGTGAGATAAATACCCCGCGAAGACCAAATTTTTGTGAAGGGGAAATATTTGAGGTTTTTGTAAAGTCAAAATAACGATAATTTATGTACGGGTTTGAACTAATAGTTTAGAGTGTTTAAGAACGGAGGTGAGTGTTCTAATCTTCGTCCATTCGAATCTACAGGAATAAACTGTCTACTGGGAGGGTTTTTATGTTTTTAGTGAATAAAGGAAAGGAACATAAGGGAATAACGAGAGATACGGGAGTCATGCGGAAAAGGGAAACGTGGTTGAGAGGACTCAGAGTCATAAATGACTCGTGAGTCAAAGTTCAACTGCGACCTTGACCATGCGTTGGGTCGGGTGTTGTCCTCAGACTCCTCACGGGTTTAGAAACTGGGTGACAAAATGATGAAATGAGTCGGTTATGATTCCGTAAACCATTATAAAGAAGTGAGCGTGATTGGTAGCTGGGTACGACCACTCGTTGAACCTTTCACCCTGAAAATAAAAATGCTATTGGGTACACAGACAGAACAGGAATTCGGAATTTACGTACATTGGAGCCATTGTGCCGGTAGATCCTCGAATGATTTCGACGTTCCCTGGTGGTGGCGAGAATTCGAAATTCTCCAATAGTTCAATTAATATAGCTTGCATCTCAAGTAATCTGTGAATTGAATTTGTTATACAGAAATTTCCAAGACGAGGGTGGAAATCACTCACGCAAATCTCCATCTAAATAGTATGATATTCAGTTATAAAATAAAACAGAAACGTTCAAGTTGACAGAGCCTACCCAATACAACCACGGACACCACTACTAAACGTCGCTCTAAGGGAAGATCAGTTATAAAAGAAGTACAGCGTTGTGATATGTATGTCATACAGATTGGCAACGAGACCCAAATTGACCTGAGATTGGGTTGTATTCCCATTTCCTTCGAGGAATCTTTCAGGGCGCCATTCATCAGCGTCTTCGCCCCATACTGATTTTAAACTCCATATGATACTTAGACGATATAAGATAAAGAATACAAGTTTTTTACTTACCGGTTGTATGCAATGAACGAGACAAGTACCCTCTCACCCCGATTAATGGGAATCTCGGAAAGCATCTTGCCATTCGCATTCGGTACAGGATATGACAATGGAATGCAATCGTCTTTACCAGCTTGTCGCGTTAAAAATGAATTTATAGGATAGAGACGAAGAGTTTCCTGAATAACAGATAAATCCGGAACTGTAGTAACAAGACTTTTGGACCAACCTTCATTACTGCCCGGAGCTGGGACATGGAATCAAGGTCGGCGACGGTCAATTCGCTATCTCCTCTTTCACTTGCTTGAGAACGGGTCTTCGCGATTTCCTCTCGTACCTTCCTCTGCCACTCGAAATGTTTTGATAGTTCATACAACGTCCACACTACAGCAGAACCGGTGGTCTCACGTCCAGCTAGGAAGAAAGTTCTGAATTTCGTGTTAGATCCTGCCGAAATAGGAAGATGTAGCTCATACGTGAATTGTGCAAGGACCTCACTCATTGGGAGCTTAGTCTTGGGGTCTTCAGAAAGATTAGCATGAACTATTGAGGTGTTGGTTACTAAGTGTTTTCGTGTTTTCTTAGCTTAAAAAAAAACCATACCAAGTAAACTCATAAGATCCTTGGATCCTTCTTTGCCTTGTAAATAGAGCTGGGTCTGTTTATCCACGACTTCCTGTGCGACTTCAGCTGCTATTTTCATACAATTCCTGAATTTTGATATGGTCCGAAGCGGAAGACGTATTAATATTGATATGAAAAATGAAGGAATTATAGAGAGTATATAAGGCATTGCGATATCTATATCGCTTATTTGATAAAATGCGTCGGCACTAGAATAGCTAAGTTGAGAAAGTGGAATGGATCTTGAAGACGTACAGTAAATTGTTGTATGCTTGGGCAAGTTTGTTATTTTCAACACCGTCGAGAGCTTCAAAGTCGTAATCGGCGGAAGCTATACATTTATGAGCATAAGACGTGTTCACTATACGGTGTCAGGAGATGCACGAACCGGCTCCAATAATATCTAACGTTATTCGCGAAAGCCAAGGTACCAAATCAACGACATTAGAACCTGCCGTGGTGCGATCCACCTCTTCCTTCAGTTTATTTACAAGCTATAAATAATCATTACTCAAATCCGAATAATCTGAATGGGGTTATTTATGAACAATACCTTGGTGGATTTCTGTCTGAATATGGGCAGAAATTCTTTCAACGTGCTGGAAGAAAACGCAGGATTCAAGATCTTTCTCTGACGGGCATGATGGGCACCTGTGCAATGGAGTTGATTAGCATGTTATCAAAGGACAAGGAGTTCACCCGACCTTCCACGCTAAGGATTCCCGAACCGAGTATTATCGTGAGAAGTATACGGTCGTTCAGCGGTTTTGGAAAGTTATATCCCGAGGTATTTAGGACATATTGAATTGCCTAACGGCGTGTTCAGTGGACTTGAGGATCCTGAGGTCTAGTTTGGAAACTCACTTTGGGGTCCGAAATGCAAAGCATTTTCATCTAGAAACCTGGGATAAGAAAAGAATTATCTGACTTCATCTATTTAACGCACCCCCATTTCACCATGTAGTTTGAATGCAGTTCCATAATTAGCACTCCAATCAAGAGGAGCGTCCGTGATTTCTTCAGATCTGAGCAATTCCTTGAAGTGGCCTACATTGAATGATAAGGAGAACTACATAATACAATGACAGATATAAAACGCACCTGCAAGGTATGAAGTGTTGGTAGGTCCAGGAAGGCTTGAGATAACAGAACGTCTGAAATGATGGAGAAGAACACGTATAACCAAAAAGATTGTCACCGAGAACAATAAAATACGGAGGAACATCTTGTAAGTCTAAGTTTCAGAGGCAAGATTAGTGTCGTATAAGTATCAATCGGTTGACGACCCGCAAACCATATCGCAAAAATCTTAATTTAGATTTTTTTTTTATCAAAGCCAAAAACGGTTGATTATATTCATATTTTGGCCCGCAATCCGATTAACAACCCTGAATATCAAAATAAGGGTTTTGATCCCGATTCGATATTGGCGACACATATACTTGAAATAACATAAATGCTGTTTCCTTGGTTCGTAATAGTCAATCGGTAGTATATTTATGTCCACAATGGTAAGAAAAGTGCATGTGGAATGGAGGCTTTATGTACCGATGGGGGTGTGATAGAATGATTATATGTAAATCGATTGTGGCTCGGGCAGTTTTCATTTCAAAAATAATTGGTGTCAAATGAATTTGTAATTGGCACCAAGAAAATTTTTTTTGGCAACTCATCATTCAGCTTCCAGGTCCAACCACTGTACAGCTCGTTTATATTGTACTATTTCGACCATAGGCTCGGTGACGCGTAACGCGGGGGTCTGAGCCACGCCTGATTTGGGGTGCGTACGCATAACGTTCCCCTTCGAGCCTAAACACAAGCGTCAGGTTTTGTACACTCAAAAAAAAAAGCTTGTTCTCACTTAAATGTCTAGAGAACCGATGCAGGAAGGTCAGAGAAATTTTCATAGAACAGCCGGAGACGTAAAGGAAGTATTTCGGACATTCCGTATGGGTTAATATGCTTTTGGAGCGAGCTGTTTGCTCAATTTGGACCCTGTTCGAAGTCCATTCCGGAACGTAACGCATTTCCAAACCCGCACGCGCACGAGCCAGCCTCCGGAGTTGGCGTAACGCGTAGCGCTCATCTTGTGCCAAAATTTTTTTGATCAGGTTAGGATAACCAATGACTAACTGAGAGAGGATTGGCTGGATAGTTCAAGTGAAAATCATGTGAGTTTTCACCGATCACAGGAATACCTCATCAGTTACATTAATCACAAAGACCATACAGTACTAAAGCATTGAAGGCACTCGATGGGAAACTTCCGAGGTTCATCGAAGTTGGCTGGTGGTGATGCAGCTAGTTATGTTATTGATCCGACTTTACAAACAGTATATTTTTCTGCTGACTTCTTATACACATCATAATCCCACAGCTGCTTTTAAAGCCGAAAGTCATGTCGAACTCGGAACGAACGAACGAACGCTATCTCCAAATCTGGCAAAGGGAACAATATTATTCATTGTTCAACATCCAGGTCTGAAGGTCGAGCTGTATATAAATGATCAAGTAAAATTGTAGATTAAATCTGTCCATTTGGTAGACAAGAAAAATACATACGAAGACGATTCTCCAGTAATAATTTTATCAGCCTGGAGCTATTTTCTTTCAGCGAGTCCCGAGTGAGCTTCACGTCCTGAACGGCTGCTTCAACGATACATCGTGAGTCACTTTTCTTGTACGTTTCAAATGATTGCTTTAAGGCTTGAAAATATGGTACGCCGAGGGCACAATGCCAAAATGAGTTTTCAGCGCATATGAGGAGAGCTGAAGTTTTTTTATGTAAGTAATGTTGAGTGCTATGTGAATATGAAATTGAGAGGTTACCTATCCAACATTCAATTTCACGTTTCCACTTCGGGTGACAAGGTTATATGAATATATATTAATATTAAAATGATAAACAACACTCACCGGGAATTCTTCCGTAAAACCTTTTTCAAATCCAGAAAGTTTGGACTAAAATCATTGCATGAATATATATAGATAACTTTGCGATCCCTACAAAGAAATGATACTTTAAAATTAGGTTCTCTATACATTGGCGGTTCCTTCTAAAATATATAAATATAGTAAGAACTGGGTTCCAATTGAGTAGATGGGGATAAAGAAACTGGTCATTTCGCGGATGTACCAATAAGTCTTAACTCTTGTAAAACATTCAGCTCGTAGATGTAATGAAAGATTAAGGAAGATATAAACTGAGATTACTCTATCAGAAAAACCGTTTGATATAAACTGTAAGACACTTACAGCCTATCTAGAGTACAGACAATGATGATTTAACTTACTCTGGATAGTACCTAAATGAAGGATTAACGTAATAATCGTAAGCTCTAAATTTTTTAAAAAAGACAGACAGACATTTTACCGCTCTCTGTTCTCAATTTAAGAAAAAGATATATAACTCAGGATAAGCACATACCGGTGTGTGAGGAAACCAATTCAAGATCTTGATCATAATGAAGTACCGAAAATCGGTGGTCTTCGTGCGTGTCTCCATTGAGTTAAATTGAAATGGTTTGAAGTATAAAAACTCTTACGAAGCCGGTAAAAACACTAACAACAGCAATTTCAGTCACGGGAGGAACCGATAGAGGGAAAGAAATATATAGTACTCTTCAGCGCAATGGGTCAAACAAAGTTCCAAGTCGATTTGTTGGGTACATACAAACGTTTTCAAGGCCGAACCATTCAAACATTTAGCAGTCTCTTCCGTTAGTTTCTTGACTTGATTCAGACACATTCGTGTGTTATTGTGCATGTCTGTTGAGGTTCATTTATAAAGTAACGGAGATCTTAGATCGTAGTAGGTTTACCTTCCATGCTCAAACATGCAATCGGAGGAAACTTGAAGTCTGAAATGGGCTTTCTGGTTTCTAAGATCTCCTCTGCAACCTTTCGATTTTCCTGCCATCCCATTTCAGGATCGTATACTTGACTCATCAGATCGTCGAATTTAGTAAAATTGCAATCACCGGGACTACAGGAAAAATAATGTACGAATGCTGTGTGATACGTTGAGAAATTAATTACCATTACCGGGCCTTTCTTCATTGAAAAACCTATTATAATGGATGAAATCGTTGTCAGCTATCCAAAACCCTAAGTTTATTTAGGACAGACCAGATAGCGCGCAGTTTCTCGTCTATTTTCCATTCTCTCGACCGTTCACGGATGAAGCATTGCACTTGTTTAAGTTGTGTTTCATCGCCCGTCTCAAATCCGGGCGAATCGTGAAAGATAAAACGAGGATTGCTTGGGAAATGAAATGATTGATTAACGTCGTGAAAACCGCGCTTTGTTTTCATTTTTCATTATGTAGGATCAAGGAAGAATAAAAGGGCGATTACTCACACCTTCGTTTGGCTCTGTCCGTGATTGACGCTCAAACTCAAATGATCCTCACATTACACGTTGCATGTTATACTTATGTTTTCCGTTACTGGTTTTTGCTATGGTCTGTTAGTGAGACGTGGTGATCTTTGCATACGCGTGACATACCCATAATCTTCTGCGAATTTTATGATACACAGGAGCTTCCGAGCTATCTGCGTTGCTGATATGCTTCAAAAGTGTCGTCTTGCCTGCATTAGCCCGTCCAATTATGAGAATTCGAAAACATTCCTGTCGTTTTCCTTTCTTGATTCCACAAATTGACATCAGATTTATATACGTAACTATAGTGGGATGATGCAGGAGCACTCGTTGTACATTATCTACCAGTATGGAGATAAAAGCACTCACGATGGGAATCAAGGTGCCACAATTGCACACGCAAGGTTTTATATAGTTATTCATGGGGATGTGACAAGATAATTACAGCGCTTTGCAGCAGAGTTGGCCGCAGTTTCAACTCCGATGACGCACGGGAAAAAGAGTAAAATAATTATTTGTGGGTGAACCACTAAAGATAAATTTAGACTGTTCTAATGAAAAAAATTCTATTCTTTAGATATAAATTACAAATAGAAAAAACAATTTTCTTGTTACTTTTATAGATGAAGGTCTTCCAGGAAAAGTGAAAAAAATTTATTTTTTTTTCTTCTCATAATTTGACTCTTACTGTAAGACTATAAACATATTTTATTATAATGAGTTAATTTTATCTTGAGTGGTTCACTCGCAAGTAATTGTTTTGTTCTTTATTCCCCCTTCATCGCGCGTCATCGGAGTTGAACTCTGCCGCAAACGGCTATAAGATATTTCACAATTCTCCTCATTGTAGAGCAAGGGAAAGACCTTCGGCTGACGCGAAGTTTGGTACGACATGTTAAGAGGGCACGTTGTTTCTAGCTGATCAGCTGAAGAACCTTGTATACTCACAATGTAGAATTCATAGGAGCTTCCTTCACTGGAATGATCGTTACCTCAGCCTCAGATGCTCCTCACCCAACGGTTGTAGTTACTATCAATTTTTAAACTTCACTAGTAACATAGTTTCTCCCGCCGTTTTTATTATTCAATGAACGATGTCAGGTTTGGGGATTATTGAAAATTGTATGAAGAAAAGTTCACCCCGTGTACTAGCATGGGTCCGTTGAGAGAGCGTCGATGATCGAGCTCAGTTACATTTCCATTTATGGGCTGTTGGGGTAGATTTTCTGCTCGTCTTAAATGAGCTAGAGGTAGTAACAGGCAATATTTAATATTGAGTAACTTACCAACTACTTTCGCCATAAGCAAATATTCTACAATCAATATCCATGAAATAACGTTTTGCTTCTGAGCGACCGGAAGTCTGGCTACCACTGACATAAAGAGTATTAGTTGCAATCAATTTCACGATAAAAGACGTACCAAACACTGCAGGAAAATCGCTTTGTGCCTTGCGCAAGATGCTCTTTGTATATATGAACGAGGACGTCGAAATATGAGTGGAAGTGGATATGATGTCTGTATGTTTGAAAAAGTAGAGTCGTATTTTGGGAGAAGTGACGAAACTGACGGTGAGCCAACAAACATAAAGTATTTCCTTTCGACGTATGCCCGTCCTTGCAAACCTCCTATATTTGTCTAATGCCAGCTCTCGAAGTGTGTTTATCGCTTTATGTAGACAAACCGTTGGATCGACTCCGCAGTTTGATTACTATTGAGATTTGACGAACATAGTTTATTTTTTGGTGCCTTTCAATACACACCGTGATTCCACAGATAAATAAAGTTGAAAGACAACAGAAAGAACGCAGTCTCCAATCTTTGCAATGATACTATCTATTGTTCAACATCAAGGTCTGAAGGTCGAGCTGTATCGAAACGGTCAAGTCAAGTCATAAATTAACATTAATTCGGTAGACGAGAAATACATACGAAGACGATTCTTCAGTAATAGTTTTATCAGCTTTGACCTATTTTTATATTCGTGCGGTGATAACGACAACCGAGCGAACTTCACGTCCTGAGCGGCGGCTTCAATGATACGACGTGACTCGCTTTTCCTATATTTTTGGAACGATTTTTGCAAGGCTGGGATATATGGTACACCCAGGGCACAATACCAAGATGAATTTTCCGCACATATGAGGAGAGCTAGAGTTTTTTAGGTAAATGGTTTATGAACATAAGATTTAGGGGTTACCCATCCAACGTTCAAATGCGCACTTCGACGTTAAATATATGAATATCTGTATATTGATGTTGTAATAGCAAAACAACGCTTACCGGGAATTCTTTGGTAAAACCCCATTCAAATTCAAGTTCAAAGCGTGAGTTGGGCTAAATTTATTGCATGAATAGATAACTTTATGATCTCGACGAAAAAGTGATACGTTGGGTTTGAGTTTCCAGAGGCGTGTTTCTTTATACATTACTGGGCGTATCCAGTCTGCCATCTAAGATATATAATTATAGTGAGAAACCGGCTCCAACCGAGGAAACAGTGATGAGGAAACTGATCATTTCGCAGATCTACCAGCAAGTCTCGCAAGGCACTGAGCCCGCGAATGTAACGAAGGACGCAAACTGAGACAACCTTACCAGAAACAATCGCGCGATATAAACCGCAAGACACTTACATGCTACCTAGGATGCAGACAATAATGATTTTACTTACTCTGAATTGAGTCTGAGTGGGCTATCGACGCAATAATTGTAAGCTCTAAAATTTGTTTAAAAGGACAAACAATATACCGTCCTCTTTTCTCCTTTTCAGGAAAAGATATAATCGTCACAAGATAAGCACATACCGGAGTGTGGGGGAACCAAGCCAAGAGTGAGATCATAGTGAAGTATTGAAAATCGCTAGTCTTAGTGTGAATCGCCATTAAGTTAGAGATGCTTTGAAGTGTGTATACAAGCTCTTACGAAGTGGGTGAGGACACTAAGAACAACGATTTCAGTTACGGGATGAATCGATGAATTGAAAATATATATGTAGCGTACTCTTCGGCGGCGTGGATCAAGCAAAGTTTCAAGTTGGTCCGTTGGGCAGATACAAACATTTTCAGCGTTGAACCCTTCAAATAGCTTGCAGTTTTTTCCGTTAGTTTTTTGACCTGATCTAGACACAGGGGTGTGTTGGTGTGCATGTCTATTCAGATTCATTTTCAAAAGTAACAAAGACCTTCAATATTGGTAGGCTTACCTTCCATTCTCAAACATGCAATCGGAGGAAACTTGAAGTTTGAAATGGGCTTTCTGAATTTGGCTTCTAAGATCCCCTCTGCAACCTTTCGATTTTCCTGCCATCCCAGTTCAGGATCGTATACTTGACTCATCAGATCGTCGAATTTAGTAAATATCGCAATCACCGGGACTACAAAAAAAAACATATACGAATGCTGTGTGCTAAGTTAAGAAAATAACTACCATTACCAGGTCTTTTTTCATTGAAAAACCTTTTCTCTAACTCCAACAGCGGTCGTGATGCGTTCGTCAACAGACAAAACCTATTATGACAGATGAAATTGTTATCAGCTACCCACCAAGTCCCTAAGACAGACCAGATAGCGTGCAATTGCTCATCGATTTTCCACTTCCTTGATCGTTCGTAGATGAAATTTTGCACCTCCTTGAGTTGAGTTTCATCACCTGTCTCAAAGCCAGGTGAATCGTGAAAAATGAAACGAGGGTTGCTCGGGAAATAAAATGATTGGTTTACGTCGTGAAAACCACGCTTTGTTATTATACTTTTAATCAGGCAAAAAAAGTAATGGGAACCAATTACTCACACCTTCGTTTGGCTCTATCTATAATCCGTGATTGACGCTCAAACTCAGATGATCCTCGCATTACAAGTTAACGTTACATGTTATACTTACGCCTTCCGTTGGGTTTCCCTATGGTCTGTTGGTGAGACATGGCGCTCTTGCATATGCATGACATACCCATAATCTTCTGCGAATTTTATGATACACAGGAGTTTCCGAGCTATCTGCGTTGCTAATATGCTTTAAAAGTGTCGTCTTGCCTGCATTAGCACGCCCAATTATGAGAATTCGAAAACACTGTTGTTGTTTTTTGGAATTTGCCATACGGTATATACGTAACTATAATGGGAAGATGAGCATTGAAGGTACATCACTATCTAGTGAGATTCGAAATAAAGATACTCACGACAGGGGTCAGGGTGGTGAAAAAGTAACTTGGTAAGAAACGTGCATGTGGAATGGAAGGTTTATATGTCGACCAAGGTGTGAGAAGATTATTAAATTAATTTGTGGCTGTTCCTTTTACTACATTCCCCCGCTTTGTTTGAAACTTTGAATGTCAATGGGCGCGTGACATAAACAGTTAAATTTAATTTTTGATTTTGCGCCAAAAGTGAGAAAGTTGAATATTATCCGTGACGTCGACCTTTCCGGACGGTCAGTAGTGTATTCTCAACCCGGAAGCTGATTCAGGTCAATATCCAGGGGCCGATAAGGCCTCGAAGAATTTTGTAAAAGTAAGACATTTTTGAACATTATTAAAAAGCAAAGACAACCCGATGTATTTCCCACTGCAAGGGATATTAATCCGACTAATGTAGTTTCAAACCTGTTTAGTAACATAGGGATTCCCAACAGTTTTTAATATTCAATGAATGATCTCATCATCCCTGTATCTGTAATGTCTGGACCGTCTGACAATGTACTTATCTGACAGCCCGCAATTCTAGCCAGAAAGGAATCGTATTCTTAAGTATCGTTCGCAGTTGGCGGGGCTGTAATGAAACGAACAAGTTAATCGCGTAAAAGTTTTGAAAGCGAGGAAAACAACTGCGTACGGAGACGATTTTCCAGTAATAATCTGGCCAGCTTCAGAGAGGACACAATGTTGTTGCCTTCCTGTTGAAGAGCCGCTTCAATATTACGACGCGAATCACTGATCTTGTATTCTCGAAATGACCTTGTTAAGGCTTGGATAAACGGCACTCCCAAAGAATAATGCCAGAACGAATTCTCAGCACACGTGAGTAAAGCTAGAAGATGTAACCTTGGGGTGCTGAACATAAGTATGAAGTATTTTAGTTACCTATAGACTCGGCAAGAGTCAGAATTTTAGACTCGCCCTTCAACCAATTGCGTAAGATGACAATTAGTTTGATAGTCATATTATAAAAATAAAGGCTTACCGGGAATTCTTCTCTAAAGATGCCGTAGATTTTAATCGAGTAACTGTCACCACGTAACAATTTGAGCTATACTTTTGAATAAAAAGAGCTTCTTTCAACCGAAACTAAAAAGCATTTACGATATACATGGTCTATACAATGTTGGGTCTGTCAGTTTGTGTCTTTGAAATTAAGCACTCTTTCGGACATGCCTTGATACTTATCTGGGACGAAAGTGTAGTCAAAAACTCAGAGTTAAGGCAGATGACGAGAACTGACTATTTGTCGGATTAATGACGAACGTCCCTTGTAACGTGTTGCAGTTGTCAAGATATTGATGAGGGATTGAAAGTACATACTAACTGGGATAGTATCAGTTATGTGTTAAAATACAATATGCGACACTTACATTCTAAGGCTTATAAGACCAGATTATAGACACTTATAATTCAATTTACTTACATAAGTCTAAACGCGATTATTATACATCATGAGAGGACGAAACGACTTTGACGTACGTCCTATCGTTAATTAGTTATGTTCACTCACAGAGACAAGTACATACCGCGGCATGGGGAAACCAGGAAAAGATCGCACCGAAGACGGGCACGAAAATCTCGCGTCCATTCATACTTGCAAGTCTCGTGGTTAGATTTACATATGTAGGAAGTATCCATCGTACTTACCGATCTTGCAGAATAAAAACTAGGAAGAACATTGTAAGTTACAATAATCCGCACGCCGATCGGTTGAAAGATAGATATATAACATACGATTGACAACCATATGTTAAACAAAGCTCCAAGTTAGTCCGTTGGACGGATACAAAGAGCTTTTTCAAGGTTAAGTTGTCCAATGAATTCGCGGTCTCTTCAATTAATTCCGTAATCTGATTCTGATGTGATGGCGAGTTCATGTGCATGTCTTATCCCAAGAAGGCCCTTCAGTAAAGTCTTGGATATATCTATGCCCTTACCTACCTTCCATGGTCAAACATACATTCGGAGGAAACTTGAATTTTGAAATGGGCTGTTTGAATCTATTTTCCAAGGTCTTTTCTGCGATTTGTCGATTTTCCTGCCATCCCAATTCAGGATCGTAAACCTGGCTCATCAGGTCGTCGAATTTCGTAAATATGGCGATTACGGGAACTACCGGAAATTAGAGGTTATAAGCGTATACCAACTGACAAAGAGTTCTTTCTTACCGTTGGTAGGTCTTTCTTCATTAAAAAATCTTGTTTCTAACTCCAACAGAGGTCGTGATGCATTTGTCACTAAGCAAAACCTGTATAGTAAAACGAGGTATTGTCGTCACTGTCTACAGGGAGGCGTATCAAACAAACCAGATAGCGTGCAACTGCCGGTCTACACGCCGTGATTTTGACCGTTTGCGAATGAACTCTTGTACTTGTTTGAGTTGAGTTTCGTCCCCTGTTTCGAACCCAGGTGAATCGTGAAAGACGAATCGAGGGTTACTCAGGAAATGAAATGATTGGTTGATGTCATGGATACCACGCTACATACGTCGTTTCTCTTTCATAAAACAAAAAAAAACGTTCTCATAAGGCGCAATTTACTCACACCATCCGTGGGTTTTATCTAATTCATATAATGAGGATAAGGTGATTGTTTTTTTTTTGCGCTTTGGACATTACCGATGGTCTCCAACGGTAATCATGATATACCGGGGGTAGTTTGGAGCCAATACCTGCATCGCTGATATGTTTTAAAAGTGTCGTCTTGCCCGAATTAGCGCGACCGATTATGAGAATCCGAAAATGTTTGTATTGTTTTAATACTTCTTCTGGTTCTATTTGATGATTTGGGTTACTCATCTCCCGGCAAAATAGCTGTGAGATTCAAGATGAACATTTGCGTTTGCGTTGATATAGAGAGGAAGCATTTGGGAAAAGACTTACGGACTACGGGTAGAGAATCGAGAGGGTAGGTCGTAAAATATGTGAGAAGAAAATATTTGAATTACTTTGGGGTCTCGCGTATCTTGATTTGTAAATAGGCGTGACCTCTCCAAACACGTTGTTCTCCACAGAGACGACGACATGGTAACCGCCCCCCTACGGCGCTGTGGGAGGTCTATCTGTTTTAAACTTAATCGTTTTGATATAAAATTTGCGTTTTTAGTTCGTGTTGTAGCTGTCCATCTCGTAATACTTAACATTGAGTTATGTTATCAGGGAACATGAACACACGCAAGTTGATGTATATCGACTCATCATTGCATCGTCTACGGCGTAGGCGCGTAATAGTGCTATGTCCAATTGTCCATGTACCGCCAGGCTCAGCTGGGGCGCTCATACGAGCGTTTAGTACGCGCACTATTGGTCCGCTCCATAAATACAAAAGGAGGCTCACATCAACACATCATCAATCTCGACCCGTCGTAGATAAAAACTGGACAGTTGCGAGTTTTGTCTCAATCAATGCTTTAAAACTCGCTTAAAAAGGTCCTTAGGGCCTCGTGGTGGTTCTAGTCCTTTTTGTTGAAGGGACACGACCTACGGAGGTAAGTAAGTATACAAGCGCGCCACCACGATGACCGTCGGCGAAACCTCGAGTTGGACCGCGTGTTTTGATTTTAATCTATTTTTTTTTCGTGTTTCGGAGTTCCGAATGTGGTGGTGAAAAGCAAATTTCCGCTGACGGTATCCCTGTGCAGTGCAATATTGTTTACTACATACACAGCCTCCGCTCTTAAACTAAAGCTATGGAAGGGCCAGAGTCAAAACTAGGGGTTCCATCAGAGTCAATCATGTCAAAAATGTACCAAGTAGTAATAAACTGTCAAAAATAGTGGATACGATATAATTAATAATGAATCTTGCGCTTGTACAGCAAGGTGATGAAAAGAGAAATCGGATCGGATTCATGACATGTATATCCGCCAAGTTTTTTTAAGTCCGGGACTGGTGGGCTGGGCGGTGGGTCGCTAAGGTGAAAAAGGTGAATGAATGAATGAATTGAAAGGGATGAGAAAAAAAAAACCTGTTTGTCCGTTCATCCGATGCAATGAGGCCCGGATAGGTTCCTCTTACGTAAACCTAATGCGGAGGGTTACCAAGACTACAAATGCTTTATAAAGAGAGGCAAACTTTTTCGGTTCATCACCCTCACCTCCTCTGCTATTCCTCCTTTCAAAGTTATGTATTACTCTAATTTCTTTACTCTCGGTCTCTCACTCGCTTCTGAACCTAAACCCGAGTACGGTTCTCCTCAAACTCCTCAAATAGCAGTTCAGGCACCACTACCTCGTCCCGTTACACGTCGTCGTCGTTCATCGCTTACCATTCTCACACATGTACCAATGAGTGCTGTCAAATCTACTGTTCAAGCTGCGAATGAAGCTGTTAAAGTGGCGTTGAAATCCCCTGTTAAGACTGAGTTTGATTCAAGTGAGAATCTTGCCGTTCCGACGCAGAAAGGTGGTCTTAAGACTAGAAGAGTTCGGTTCGTCATTGTTTTTCTTTGTCATTTTCATTTTTTTTTTTAACACTGTCTTTCAGACGCAAGACAGTCGGTTCACAATTACCACCACCTTCTCTCCAACTTCGCGTCGTACCACAATTACGATTTCCACCGCCAACATCACCTTTACCACCCACACCCCTTTCACCGAGCTTCGTAGTCTGGCAAACTCAATTCCAATTACAGCAACAACAATTACTCCAACAATACCAACACCAATCCACCCCAGAGACCACAGGTGATCCAATCCTACCCGAAGACTGCCCTGCGATTATCATACAGTCATGAAATCTCGAACGATATCGATATATATGTTAATTAAAGTAATATTCGAAAATTTCTAACTATCTAATATTCTCGTGCCGGACACTTTCGTACTCTATGTGTACATTTAATATTGGCTCGTACCAGTTGCGCCTTGTAATCCAATTTTTTGATCATACCTTTTCCCCCTTGTTCACGAGTCACCCTTGTTTCAGCAAACCAAATCTTCCTCCCGCTTTCTTCCGTACTTTTTGACCTTCTTCGCCTCACTTCATCGCATTCGCAAATACAATTAATAATAATCTACTTCATCTTCATTTATATTTTCACGATTTGACCCGATCTTTTCTCTTTTTTACATTCCGGGCTTCATAATTCATTTCATCATCATTACTTTTAATGTTCATCAGTTTCCTTGAATTCCCTTCATCTTTTTTCTTTCTTGACATCTCCGCCATATCCTTTGCCTATTCGAACCCCTCCACCTTTATTATATCGGACGATTCATATATTATGTGACATCATATGTCGACCCTCACGACGTCTTTTTGTAGATTCTCTTTTTAATGTTTGTCGGACAATTCGCCACGTATAAAACCACTGGTTGGTTTCCTTGACACCCCTAATACGACTTATTCTGTTTTGACGTCAGATGACATTTTTCTGTGAAGTTCCGTTCCCCAGCTTCCCCCCACTACTATATAGATCCGGGCAGTCATTCACTCATCTAACGGTTTTCGTGCGTTTACGCAAAAATTAAGGAACGGTGAGAGCTTCATGATCACGAGAAGCGTGGAGCTGAACCGTTTGACAATATATAGATTTGAATGACCAAAAATAGAACCTCAGGACATTTTATATTTTAAGGATCACCTGAATTCACCCGTTTTTTTTCTTTGAAGGTAAGCGAAAATTCCTAAGACCAAGGTTGAAACCTTTCTTTTTGAATGGGGTTTTAATCAAACGGAAACATGGGGGAACAAGGAACTTATAAACAATGGGGGCTAAATACCCGGTGTCATTTTGAAGCTACTAACAGAACCGCGTATCATCCGAACCTCCTACCTCTGTCCAAAACTTATATTCAATCAAACATTTATTCCATGTAAGTGTTAGTTTCAAACACACTAGATGACGGAAATACCGCCCTCCGAAGAACGAATATGGCGCGGGAGTGTACTAAATGTCAGCTAGGCGGTTTATGTGTTTATATCAGGCAGGGGCATTTACGCGTTCGGAAAACGGAAGGTGTTCTCGGAAAATGATTGGACGGTGGTGAGATTCTTTTGGGTTTGTGATGTCACGCGTACCGGCTTCTCCTTCCGAAACTCCGGTTTTGGTTTTAAAAAAGATCAAAACACGTGATTGGGTCTATAAATAACTTGAGATAAGAAAAAAATGACGATGATAATGACGAAAGGTTGACGGGGAGATACATACCCTCCCGAAATCCATGGCCTAAGTGTACCTTGCCTCGTCGTGACTACACTTTCTCGTTGCAGGAACGAGAGGATGTTTTTGGTTTAATCTTCCAATGTCCAAAGTTCCTTGTGAAAACTCGGCACTCACTCGTCTGAAACCTTTCACCTACACGGTCTTGTTACATTTTGGTTTGTGACCACGTCGTAAAGTGAGAAAAAACGATATATTCGCTACCAGTTAAATCTGGAAAAAAGGTAGCAATATAAAGTCGTGGTCCCATCATGGAGCCCCACAAGTTACAACCAACGCACCTCCATTTGGGTGGCTTACAGTAAATGATCCTATTACATATTAAGAATAACTCGTACCTGTTTCTAAAGAGTTTATTGAAGGCCCCTTTAGGCTTGGCAAAGTCGTATCTCCAATCTTTCTAAATTTCAACATCAGTTTCCGAGATGTTATTGTATGTATATACTAATATTATTGACTTCCATCTCCGATCACCTCTCACGACTTGGCGCTCTCTTCGTCGTTCTGACAATCTTTCAAAATCATCTGGATCGTTTATTTGTTATGTAAACCCCCCCTGGTTATCGCGATTAAAAAAAGGGTCAGAAGCGTAATAGAAGCAGGACCAATTGGGACAATCTTCCGGACACTACCAATTCGCTTTACCCCTCGTACTTGGAGATGCATTCCATTAGTTTATGTAAGATTTGAATACCTTCTCTCTAGAAAGAAAAGGAGCAATTTCAAACGGGGGAATATTAGTGGTAAAGCCGGTACAACTGTGTAAAATATATGGAGTTCGCATTATGGCGGAGTTTATAGACTTCGGACAAAATCAAAAATCAAGCGTTTGCTATAGCTCTCCATTTTACTGACGGCTTTTTGTTGAAGTTATAACAGTTTTTTTTTTTTGAAGATTATCTCAAGGAAACCACTAATACTAAAGGTTTATGTATATCAATTCTAATAAATAGGTAATGATTTGGTTCCTTATCTTCGTCCTATGACGACAAACATATTATTAACACATAATAAGACCTTCGGTAGCGAATGTATATCGGGACCGAACAAATCCGCAGCCCCCTTTTCGTGCGAAGACTGGTGAAACGGAGGTTGATGAAGTGCTTACTCCAACAACGTAAATTGGTTACAGTATTGTGTTATACAAAAAACAATGCATATATTGTGAAAGGGGTTTCCATGGTTCAACAAATTCCATATAGTACTTCAAGGCAAACTTGTGGCTTTTGGTAATTGTAATTCAATAATATACTTGTGGAGTTTCGGAACAACGGGGACTGCTTGTGTTTGTTACCAATGAGGTGTGGATCTTACAAGTCCTCACCCGATTTTTGATTGCGCAGTACATAGTACGCAGCAGACAGAGCCGTGAGCGGCCTGATTGCCTCTTAAGGAACAAAGTCTCCTTGTCGGATATTTGATACTCCAGTCCTCCCTGTCGAATCAATAGTTAAACATTACTTATGAACAAGAGTTAACAGTTCAAAGACATAATTGCACAGTAACGTATGTACGTGCAGATTCAGGGGAAAGACTGGCGTGTGTTACAAGGCCCAGAGTACGAGGGTATACGTATATGCAATTCTTGCAAACAAAAGGTGATTTCTATGAAGGTAAGGAGTTGACAGCCATTTAGGAATTTTTATTTTTTTTTGACAGCCGGCGCTATAAAGTTTTTGGATTGCATGTATGTTAGAAAGCAGTGCTACTAGGCACCAAACTTTTAATGGGGGATCAAACTGCTCCGCGCTCTGGCAGACTGACACAGATCTAACCCCTTCAACATCTTTCACTTTTTTCATGATGCACACCAAACCCTGTGATGATCAACGCTTCGAAGAAGACGGAACTTCTCCTCCGAATCCAACGATCTCGAAGCACCGGCGTGATAGTGGCCCGGGCGCACCATTGTCGTACGATGACCTGACAAAAAAGCCCAATGCCAGTGAAATCTCGTAACTGAGATAGAGAAAAAAATTTTATTCACAGAATCAAATTTGTAAACCAAAAAGTTTCAGAAAGGCTGTTCACTGGCGACTGGCGTCATGGGTCGGCTTGATTGACAAAGTTGGACTTGAACTAGTACTCGCATCACCGGCGGTTGTAAAGATTTAATTGATCTTAATATTCTAATGCTAACAATGGTAGTAGGATCGTTATTAAGGAAAAGATAGGAACCAGAATTTAGGAACGGTTGGGTACGAACCTATATCGGTGCTAAAAAAACTCCTGAAATCAAACTCAATAAATGCTCCGGTCTTATGCGGTATTAGCCAAAGCAATATCCGAAACTTCCTCGCAAGAGAAACTCCTAACCGAACAGTTATTAAACGTCAAGTAGTCATAATGAAGACTTTCCACCCTGGACCAGCATATATGTATGTATGTATGTGCAGTACATCCCTTTGCCCGCCGAACCGCACCCGTACTCCGGAAGATAACTTACATATGCACATCCTTTTCAATTGAAACTTTATTCATTCATTTTGATCCTCTCAAAGACAACTGACCTATTTACCCTCTTATTAAGTACCAAGAACGGAACAAGCCACCTATAATCGCACGAAGAGCTTGAATTGCTTCCGGAATAATATAATACTTCTGCAACCGAACGGCGAAGTCATCTCGTTCTTCCCTTACTCGGGGAAACTTGGAATTCGTTCAATTCTAAATCTTCTCTTCCGAGGTTGCCGAGGGTTGGTTCTTGTGTCATGACCTGTGTCGAGAACTGACCTCGTAAAAAAACGTCATCGATAAATTTTTATATATATATATTTTTTTTCCAAAAAAGAAATAAAATAAGAATACGAGATTTCTCGCATCTTCCTTCTTCTACGAGCAAGTAACTTGAGATTATTCCCGCCTTCATTGTTTGAAAGTTGTAGATTTACAGCATGTTCATTAGACCTTTTTAGAAAGATGGTGGTTCCTCTCCTTTATCACCAGCCCGTAAAGTCTACTAGACGCCGTGGCCATGCACGGGTGTCGATTTCGGGGATGCCAAAAGTGCCATTTTATGTTTGTGGGTTTCGAGTTTGACAACACACGCACGCGATACAATAGGTGTCCCAATGGACAGTTAGGCGTCAACAGGAGAAATGTTTAACAAGGTGAAGTACAAGGGTGTGGAAAAGGTGAGGGAGAGTTCGAGGTCGAGACTCAAGTGCCCTTTCAAAGTTTTGTAGTCTTCTTTTTCGTGTGTTGATGTAAGATGTAATGTTTGTTTGTTTGATGACCTTCATAGTAAAAGGGGAAGGAAGAATGTTCCAGACCCATTGATGTGCATTATGGTCTGAAGGAATGGCAGTTACAGTTAGTAGCGCAGAATGGAATGTTCCTGTTTTTATGGAAATATTGATTTTTCTCGAAAAGCGCAAGCCGGAACTTGGAACGTCGCCTATCCAAACAATGAAGTTCATACTCATGAATTGATTAGATTCTGCTCGTAATTCGGGACGAGAGACGAAATGATTGAAGAGATTTGAATTAAAGTCTGGAACGTTGAAAGACAAAAACAGACAGCTAGTGAATATTATGAGCGTCAACAGCACAACCAAGAAATAAAGCTTAGAGCCTCGTTGTAAATTGCCCTTCATTCTTCTAGCCTTCCTTCCGGATAAACCGTACCGTTGAATTGGACTCAAGCGACTAAAAAAAAGCGCTCGCTTCCGATTGGAAACGATATCCTAAACACGTTATTTATTTAAAAAAAGGAACAGCAAGCCACGAACCTCGTTGTTTAAAGTTAGCTGATGGGAATTACGTCCAAGGAACGAATACGTGCGTGCATAACCAAACTATTCAACCTAATGTGAATGATGAGGGAGAGGGTGCGTCCCACGAGGGGTCATTGACATGTAATAACTTACGGCGTAATCTTATCATTTCGGACCTTTTTTCCTCTTTCATCTACATTCAAAACGTAGATTTGGGTTTTCAATTATAGAACACAAATAACTCTGTTTTTTTTCATTTCATATCTACACTTTTGAAAAAAAAAAAAGTCAGACGCTCTGGTAAAATTAATGAAATGATCTGCAACAAACCACATTGCAAGTTTCGCGTTTTTTTTTTGATTCATGAAATTGGATTTCTCGTTTCCAGTTGGGCAAGGGGTACGTGAACCGGAAATTGCGCCGTACTGGTGGAAGAGGAAACCTAAATAAGGCTATACAGTGACTATTTTGAGGTAAAGGTAAAAAATGTAAGTAATGTAGGCTGTTAGTTTCTTGTGTTATAATTAGGAGAATCGCTCGAGTCGTTTATTAGGCTGCCACCATCCAGAGGTCATGGTTTAAATCGGAGTGTTCGAAAAAGAGTGTTTTCCAAACAAGCGAGTACGAGTTGTTTGTTTTTGCTGTAGATATGCATGCATACAAACGTTCTTCAAAGGACGTAAGATGGAGTTTGAGGAGAGGAAATTGAAAAAGGGTGAAGGGTTACGTTTCATTTCTTTCATCCGATTCCCGCTAGTCGGACTCGGGTGGGACCTCCTTCAACTGTTGAGTTTTAGTACCATAATTTGTAAAGAAAAGAGCACGTAACTGGTGTAAAGGAAGAGGGTAAACTCCACAGCAACTATACTCGTGCAGAAGACGCGGTGTGTGGCGTTCAGGGACGAAGAGAAAAGACTTTATGTAAAAAAAAAGATTTCCTCAAGGAGTAATTCCATAGTAGTGGTCGTGTACACAAAGTGTGTGGGTGGCGTTGAGGGTCTAATTACTCAACATCTTTACTTCCCTCACCCCTCCCCTCCCCTTCCCAGAGAAGTGTATCGGGGAGGGAAAATGTTCGGAGTTGAGCTGAGCTGGAGTTTGAATGGTGGAAGTTTCAAACTTTCCATTCGGATTCCTTCTTTTTTCATGTAATCTTCTATACCAACGATTTGGGACCTCCATTGCCATAATTTAGAAGGAGGGGGGGGTTAACGTTAACACACTTAACAGTGGCTAGTAGGAGAAAGAGGCTGTCGTTTAGTTAGTTCCTACGGTCTTGAAACATAAAAACGGAAACTTAACTTGCATTTATATGACTGTCATTTTACTGTCAGTGAATGGATCACCGAATACATAAATGTTATATAAATGGAACACATACAACGTGGTGGAACGTTTTTTATGAAGGACCTGGTTCAAGACCGACAAAATATCTTGAGAGACTAGCCCGTTGGAGACTAGAACAGTCAAGTCTCTTTTTGAATACGAGTAAAGTCTGATTCACAAGCCTGCCAAGAAAAAAATATCCGAATGCGAAAATGTGCATCTCGCCAAGTAATGAGATGAAGATAATTTTAGCATATATTTTGGAATTCGGGTAAGAATAGCTTTTCTTACTTCCCCTTGGAATGGTTATTTTTATTTATTTATAGAATCGTTTATTTTCTTAAACGACCTTTTTTGCCTGCTGAAGGGACTAAAAGTATTATGTTCCATTAACTTCGTATAAGATAGTGCCGTAGTTGAACTATCTGACCTAATATTTCTTCCCCCATAGTTCCATAATTGGCACATGCATATGTTGTCAGATGTTGTCCCAAAAATGTTCGTCCGGATGAGTATTAATAATGATGAATATTTTGATACCGCGATTGCCTTCTATCTTTCTCGGCACGACAGGCTATTTCGGCAATGACGAGGGAGGTCGATGATATTGTGCCTGAAGGTCTGATGATAGAAGATATAACGTAGCGATAATTCTAGCTCCCAGGCGAAAAAAGAGGGTTTCTAATACGTATCTTATTGTGATTGTCGAATTTTAAAATTTGTGATAAGCAGGAGGACGTTTTGTCCTACATCCTATCCTTGAGGTGGAAGCACGTCTTTTAAACGAACGAATGTGTTTCGAAGAGAAGGATAAAAACAACGCTGTTAATAAATAAATAAAAAGAACTGTAGAGAGAAGATTTGGTTCTTACCATAAATGTAAGGCGCGTTTGTGAGACGAATCAGGTAACAGTCTGTCAGTCAGGTGGTTATCCCCATTGAGAGGTGTGTGTCGTGATTAAATAACTAATTGGTTGTCAAGGGTATTGCCAGAAATGTAGTCATGCATGACAGAGAAGAACGAAAAAAATCATGGACGTGGTAGGTTTGTTCTTCTTCTTTTTTTCGAATTCCGTCGGGGAATCCATCTGAAGAGAGTTTAAGATAGGGAGAACACGTTTATCTTTTCCATATGAACGGTTCAAAGTTCAACAATGATCAACTCACCATTACAGGTGTAAACGTTTTTGATAACATTCCTACACCACCTCACATCCATATCTTATCCAATGGAAACTGGCGAAAAAAATAATATTAATAATAATTTTTAAGGTTACCCTTCCCTTCCCCCCCCCTCTCCCGCCAGATGGAATCTGACACACATTTTCGCGCTATGACATGAATTGTGATGGCAAAAGGTGGTGGTTAGACATGTGTGAATGTAATAGCCATTTTTCATTAGTGCATGTACTAAGGAGAGTCATAATAGTCATATACCATCGGAGGAACCGAAACCGAGTCCGTTAGTCGGAAGAAGCAAGGGAGGGAATGCATTCCGGAGGCACGTAACATGTTTGTATTGATCTATACTTTTTTTTTCGATAGATAGATGGCCATAACTGAGTTTTGGGATTGGATTATCAATTCATCATGATGGTTGTTGCTAACTGTGACTTGTTGGTTGCATGGATGGTATTATAGTCGCTATTGGCTTCAATCCAAAGTGATTCAGAGGGGGAGGGGAGGTTGTGTGACTGAAAATGAAAAAAAAAAAATCAATAGAAGAACAATGGAAGAGAAGAAAGGAAGAAGGAAAGCGCGAAACACACATGAAGAGAGGAAGACGTTTAGCAGTGCTAGTGAATGGCGGATTATATTAACTTCTCTATAACTTTTTTTAATTTAAAAGAATAAAGTTCAAACTTGACAAAAAATAACATATCTTATCAGTAAGTAATATAATATAATAGTGTAACAGCCTACAGAAAAAGTGAACTTGAGTAGTTGTGTAGTTTTACTCACTTAGAGGTTAACTGCGCAGTTCATGCTCCCACGCGGCGCTTGATAATACGAGTGTTGGTTTCGTTGGTTCCCATCCCGATACTGAATCTTTGAAAAAAAAAAGGGAACACCCCAGTAATGATATCATAACCTGTCCATCACAAGTCCCCCCATTACTTATCGCACTTCTCACGGATTGAAAAGATGGGGGACCGTGCACAGTTTTTTTGTGCCATTTTGTTGCCGAAAACGTTTGGCAAAAAGGAGAAAAAGTGCGGCCGGAGATTGACAAAGGAACAGAGGAAGAAACGGAAGAAGGTTCCCAAACTTTTGAGCCGACTTATCGGATCCAGCCCTCCTCACCTGACAAATTTTAATTTTAATTTTTACGAAAAAATAAAAAAAAAATAAAGAAAATAAACGGACCAAAAAAAAGGGGCGAAAAGGGAAGTGAAAAATAGCTTATGTAATGTTACGCTAATGGGTTATTTCATGCCGTGCCGAGTCGGCGTCTCCGCAGCGGCGAGACCAAGACTCGCCGTTTATCGCCTCGCTACATTATTCTGCGATTCTTTACCCATACTGTACTACTTTGTTTAGTACCTTTGCTACTCTATCCCGACAACGTTCTGCTTTGATTTCAGTAGGGTTTGGTCAAAAGTAAGTTTAATCTTTCATTTATTCTTCCTCTTTCTCTCTTTAAACCCCAGTGTTTTTAAGTTGCTTTTTTCCCTTTTTCCTTTCCCTGTTTCTTGTCCTGTCCTCGGTTTTTTTTTAAGGCGGTTTATTATTACCCTTTCTCCCCTTGCTCTATTCCTGTTTCTCCACTCTTCTTCTACTGTGTACCTTGCTTTAACGCTTAGCACACCTTCAATTGCGACGTTTCTTCGTTGTGAAATTTCGTGCGTCTACAAAGGGAACGGTTTCATTCCGTTGCCCCGTCGTCGCTATCATCATCATCATCACCATCCGTGGTGTTCTTCGACGCTTCTTGTGCTTTTGGTACTTTTTACTTTTCTTCTCTTGCTTCCATTTATTACCTTCATTATCTTCTTACTGTCGATTTTGAAACTCTTTTTTTAAGACTCCATCCCATTTGACTCAATCAGAAACCGGATTACCCGAGACTTGCCCGTCTCCTTCGGTTATCCATAGAAGGAACACACGATATACGCCGTTTTCAATTCTATCATCTACATCTCGATTCAAACGACGTACGACAACTACGTCAAACGCTGACTTGCCGTTTCTAACGAACGTCTCCGATCAAGCCTACAATAGCCACACATCGCGACTACGTACACCATACCACATAGTCAGGCTACAAAACCCAGATACATAGCCTCTGCAAGTCCAATATCCATTAGGATACCAACTTTCACCCTAAGACAACACATAATACATACACAATGGGTCGTCGGAAAATTGAGATTCAGCCTATTACCGTACGTTTCGTCTCCACGTCCCCTTCTTCCTTTGACTCTCTCATCTGACTGTTTTCGTAGCATGAACGAAATCGTAGCGTCACATTTTTGAAGGTTAGTTTTACCGATATCTTCTCCTTCTCCCCATTACCTTTATCTCCCAATCCACGTCCTCATCCAACGCAATCCACCCGAACATCCAGCGACACATCTATCCATTCATCCATCCAACCTATTCTTACCGAACTATTATAAATTCATATTTATGAATCTAATTATATCACTAAATCATTTATTCTATTTTATTTAACTTTCCATCCTATTCTTATCCTCGTCGTACCTTTGTCCATATTAAGTGATCGCGGGTACCGACCAAAAAAAAAAAACCCTTAATTCGCGTCATCTCTATTCTTATCTTCTCCACTCTCCACACATTCATTCATTCATTACACCATCCTCCAATTCTTTTATTTTCTCTATTCTTATACACACTCCCAATTCATATCGCTTCATATTGGCATGTCCCATTGTCTGGGCGCGCTACACACACCCATGCGATATATAAATAAACCTTTTGATGTGTCCTTGGGAGGGTGACGCCTGGATGAGGGCTTGGATGCTCTTGGCATTTTATTTTTATTTTTCATTCTCTCTTTCTCTCTATTCTTGTTTTGTATTGCGCATTGCGCATTGCGACTTCAGGGTACTTAAGGGTACCCTCCCATTAATAGTTCGCATATGGTCTTGATCGGCCGCAATCCATTACTTCCGTCCTTGCGGGCTCATCGTCTCGTTTCATTCATATGACTCTTTACTAACGTTTTTATTATTATTTATTTATGTAGCGTAAAAATGGTTTATTCAAAAAGGCGTACGAATTAGGCGTGCTATGTTCCGTCGATGTAACCGTTATCATATTTGGTGAGTTCACTACCCTTTTCATGTTTCTTCTCCCTCATCGTTATATCACAACCAGAAAAAGCAGGAACTCACAGCGAAAAGCTTTATGAATATTGCTCAACAAATGATAGTGACGCACAAGTGTCTAAACGACTTGACGTGAGTGAAACTGCCTAATACCTGCCAATTACATATTAATGATTCTTCTTTTTCCCATTATTAATTAAACAATTACTGATATGAACATTCCCCTCATCTCCAAATAACATCCTCAACATTCTTTCGCTTTTTTCAAATAGTGGGATGGCGAACGCGATTCCCGCGGTCCCACTGACTTTGGCGGAGAAAAATCTCATCATCAAGGATTACTCGTCCCATCCACAGGACAAGATTACGACGACGATGAAGATGGCGATGGCGACGGTGATAGTGACGACAATAAAGATATGTTAGGCGGTTTAATGAACTCATTAGGAAAGCGCACCGCTAGCGGAACGAGAAAGGGGAATGGAGGTATGGGTGTTGCCGGTGGCGGTGCTTCGGGTGGTGCTCCGGGAGGGGGTGGGATGGGTGGTGGTGGAATGAGCGGATTAGGAGGGAGTGGTGGAATGGGAATGGGATTGGGGATGGGACCTATGCCTATGGGTATGGGTGGTGGTAGTATGCTACACTCTGGAATGAATATGATGGGTGTCGGCGTCGGAGGTGTGGGTGTTGGTGTCGGAGGTGTTATGAATATGGGTCTCGTTGGTGGATTAGGAAGTCCTAAAGAAATGCGAAGAGGAAGTGAAGCCGAGGTATGTTTATTCTCTATGTAAAATTTTGAATTTTCTCTAATTTTTTTCTTTTTCCTCTCCCTGTAGTTCAATCGTCACCACGGTTTTCATCCTTCACTACCAGGTAGTAATTTAACAGGATCAAATAGTTCAAATCCGTATGGAAATCACCATAATTATCATCCGCTTCACGGACACTCACATGGAACTCATAGCGGACATCACGGGCATCACGGAGGAGGAGGAGGAGGAGGGGGTCATTCTCTACATTCCCTACCCTACAATCTCGGACCTACAAGTCTACCCGTTTCAGATCAACGAAGTGCCGGCGGTTCAGTGAACAACAACAGTAACAGCAGTAATAACGCTCACAATACACCTGGTAGTGCGGGAAGTGCTGGTGGTGGGAATAATACTCCTAGTGGTGGGAATGGGAATGGGGGTAATGATCATCATCATCCAGCCAAGAGACAGCGTAGGGAATCGTATGCTGGTACACCGATTCTTCCGGCTCAGAGTACTACTCCCGGTCCAGGTTCAGGAGGTCCGTTATATTCACAAATGAATGCTTATGGACAAGGCGGAGGTCCGCCTTATGGTCCTTCTTCTGCATCCGCTCCACCACATCCGTCAATGTTGCCTTTGTTGCCTCACTCACCTAGTCCACATAATCATGGCGGTCATCAAACACATCATCACGGTCATACCAACTCTCCTTTTTATACTACACATCCTCCCCCACATTCGACGTATGAGGATAGTTATCGGTATAGTAGTTCGTCTGGCCCAGGTCCGGGAGGAGGGGGAGGAGGAGGAGGAGGCGGGACAGGATCCAGGTCACCATCGCACTCCCACCATCCACACCCACATTCTCACTCGTCAATTCAGATACGCAGGGGTTCCGGTGAAGGGACGCCGAATAGTATGAGAACGGGATCTCCCGGTGGACAATCTCAATCTGGAGGGGGAAACGCTAATCCACCACCGCCGCCGGGTTCGGGGTCGGGAAACGGGCGAGGGGGGAGTAGTGCCCCCCATAACTCACATCACACTACATCATCATCATCGTCCTCATCATCACACGGACATCAATCTCAAGCTTTTGCAACACTTTTAGCTGCTAGTGGAGCGACCGTCCCTAATAATAATAATAATAATGGTCACGACGGCGGGGTGAATATCAAGTCTGAAAATAATTCAAATTCAAGTAATATTCAAAATAATAATAGCAACCATTCGACGGATTTTGGAGGACTTGAATGGCCGGTTCATAATCCTCACCACTCCCACTCGCAATCACAACAACATCATTCCAATCAGCAGCAGCAACAACAACAAATGTCTTTAAATCTCTTATCCTCTAATTTGGGCATGGCTGGAGTAGGTTTACCACTCGGTCTAGGTGGCGCAGGAATGAATATGGGAAATGTTGGAATGGGCGGTGTCAATATGTCGTCTATGCCTCTCGTTCCCGGGTATAATATTGGTATGG
Source organism: Clathrus columnatus (assembly GCA_020884735.1). Lineage (NCBI taxonomy): Eukaryota > Fungi > Basidiomycota > Agaricomycetes > Phallales > Clathraceae > Clathrus > Clathrus columnatus. The sequence goes on from BPWL01000006.1 coordinate 2,750,118, forward strand.
CCGTTCCTACAATGTCGAATATCCTTTCAGTTGGTATGGTTAACGATATGGGTATCGTCCCTGGTATGGTTGGTGTTGGTGTTAATATGATGGGTAGCGGTGGTGGTGGCGGTGGTGGTAATAACACGCCAGTACCGGGATTCTCGGCCTCGATATCCGCGGGCGGAACAAATGTTGGGAAAGCGAATTCTTCAGCTGGTTCGGCGGGTTCGACGCCTAGTCGTAAAGCTAGTGTCGAAAAGGCTCCTTCACCAGGTTCTTCTACCAAATCCATATCAAGAACTAATGGCGTCGTTGCTGTTGTCGGTGTTGGAGAAACAAATAAACCGTCTTCGTCACCTTTATCAACGACTAGTTCGTTGAATTCAAATTCAGAATTGAAATTGACCAAAACGAAACTAAAAACAAACGAGTCGAGCGAAGAGTCTAATTCTGCTCCCGTTTCCGTTTCCGCCTCCGCTGCTATTGCTGTTGCTGCTTCACCTTCGTCACATTCTAATCCTAATTTTGATGGGACTACTGGACCTGCTGATACCGCTGTGGAAAATGTGGGGGGTGAAGGTGTGTTTTATAATTTTGCCTTCGAAAGAAAATCATAAATTTGAAAGTTTTGTAAGGTTGGTTAGACTTTCTCGCTGCAGGTGGTTCTGCCGGTTCGAATCCAAATCATCATCTTTCAACCACCGAAAACTCTACTAATCCCATTGTTGACAACGCCTCGCTTTCGGATCCAACACCGCCTGCTATAGGTAGTTTGACAAAACCGACTGAAGGTGAAGGTGGAGACGATGGTAACGACGGCGACGGCGATAATGATGGTGAAGGCGATAATGAAGATGACAATAACACTGGAGGTGAAGCTGAAGCTGAAGCAGCCGAAGAAAATGATGCTGTTGAGACCAGCGGTGGTGGTAATGGGGGGATAATTTCCGATGAAGAAGGTAAAAAGAGAAAGAGAGACGACAGTTAGTTCTTTTTTTTCGGTTTTTTTCCGTATGATCTCTTCCCTATTCCAACTATATCTTTCTTCTCTCATCTATATTCAAAACAACCCGTCGTCCTTCTACTGCTGCTCTCACTTGCACTCCTACTTCTCGCTCGTCTCGTTCACACGAACGTACGTTTTCCCGTCCAATCATACTCCATCGGAGCCAGTTACCATAGGATACTGGTATACTCCATCCGCACCTTTATACGATTTCTTATATCCTGCCTGAGAGTATATTCATCTCCGGGTATCGTTTACATTCCCCTCATCCTTCTTCTCTTGGACGGTTGTTCTCCAACACTCCCATACCTATATATATCTCGCTTTATCTCCTAGAAGGAATCAAAATAAACCATAGGTTAGTAACCATCCGCCCTCAATCACCTGTTTCTTCAATGGGCGGATTGAGACGACCAAAGCTTTGCCATGGACTATTATATTCATTTTCTGTTATTATTCCGTTCGTTCTTGTACATGTTTTTTTTTTACTTTCTCGCCTTTTTTTCTTCCTGTGTATAAACTTCACGGTTAATCCCCCCCCTTTTTTACTCTTTTTATGCCCTTTTTTTCCTTCTTAATTTTGGTTTTTGGCTTTTTCCCTACTACCTCGCTATCCTGTTTGTTATTACCACTGTTTCGAATGATTTTCCCCTTCCATCGTTATCGCCTTTGTGTTGATTATACTGTCTAAATACTGTACGTCTTTTACTAAATAAAAAGCTAATTTACGGTAATAGAAACCGCTTCATTATATATTTTCGTTTGCCGAGTTAACTATCAAAAGCGATCTGTCGTCATCGAATCACTTCCTTCGGAATTGATATCAAAGCCATATATCACCCAACTTTGCTACCACTTGTCATTGCTGCGGTACGCTAAACAGCATATAGTACCCGATCTTGGAAGCAATATAAGCAGATTGCAGTGCGGTTATGTAAACGAAACCAGATTCCGACCTATTATCGCAAAATTATACGCCACGTCATAAGTAGTACCCCCGGCAAAAGGTCTTCTAGAAGACGACTGGGAAAGGATATTCGGCCATGGCCTTTATTTCCCCTTATGTCTAATGTACTTGATGATCCTGGTTTTGTTTTGTGTTGTTTTTTTTGCTTCCGTCTTGACTTTGGAAAAAACTTTTGATTCATTTTTTTTTCTCCCTGTCAAATCACTATCTAATTATATACTAAGGGAACGGCTAATATTTTTGGCTAGATAATGACAGCGCATACAGTAGTAACTCCAGCCACAAATAACTGAATCAATAGTAATATCAATATTTTTAGATTCGCGTGTGTAAATAAATATAGAATTTTTATTATTATATATAAACGAATTTTATTTTAAAAACCCCAAAATTAGCGAATTATATATATGGAACCCTTTCCGCTCACTTTTTTGGTGTTATTTTCGGCACATGACGTCGAGAGATGTATATACAAAAGACCCTGATTCTCGGAAGCGAATCTACAAGTCCCTTCGATATTTTGCGGCTAGTTGTCGAAGGCTCCGAAGAAACTCCTTCACGTTTTTGTATGAAAACAACCAAGGAATTTGGTACAAATATTTGGATGAAAGATATACTTGAATCTTCGAAGAATTTGACATGTATTCTCTTATGTAACAAATTCGAATGGTCAGACGACTCACTCGAATTCTTGATTGGCTCGATGAATTCAAACTCACAAGTATAATCATGACCTTCCCCGAGGAGCGGATAGGTTTTACGCATGTTCATAATATGCGATGAGCGTTGTGATTTACATACGGGGGTATTGGCGAGTATTGTGAACGAACGGAATCTCAATAAGTTGGCGAAAACGGCGAGTAAGGTAATGATTTTGAAATTAGACGAACTTTAATATCCCAACCCCCAGGGAATTGCTTTATCATGTGCTGTCAATAGCTGCGTCGGTGCAGCTTCCAGAAGGGAGATTATTCATATAGATAAGAGATAAGTAAACTTTAAACCTGTGCTCATATTCAGAAATTTACAAGCGTTGTACGTAATAAGCCAATCGGAACGTCGGGGTCCCCGGGAAAGGCTCTCGAGTACGTAATGGTATTTTAAATTCACCTAGAAGCCTATTCAAGAGTACTGTGAATAGAAGTCGGTCAAATACTTACAATTGAACAGAATGCACGATGACGAATACTTACGCGAGTTTCAAATATGCAGTGTTGTTGAATGGATTTAATAATGTAATTTGTAAAAACCATGGTACTGGTCGTCTCAAAGTCGTCTCAAATCCCTTCAGGCTCTGGAATTAGATTATTAATGGAGAGCAAAACGGCTGGTTCCAGAGGCGTACTGAAGGAATATGGTGTAATATGATACGGAATCGCATTGAACAGTTTCTGATCGAAAACTTTCAGTGACGAGTTTATGATTTGGATTCGTTGTTGTGAGGAACGCTAGGCGTGGCTAGCGTTTAAAGGACTAAAAAGGAAGGAACAAAACCAGGGTCAAGACACAAAATTGATTCGTCGAGTCAATACAAAAGTAAATACAAGTTTTTATATTAATTTTTGTAGGTTACTAATAGTGTAAAAGAGACATTTACTAATCTAAGACTTTTCGGAGCACTGTGGGAAGACCTCCGTAACAAAGTACTGGAAATACCAGTATGCCTGAATTTACTGGATTTGATCCAGAATATTTTTGTTGGAAAACTCAGAAAAATAATCACCCATGATTATTTACTGGTACCTACCCACCAAACAGTTCCAGTGATATAACTAATCACGACTTAATGATGTCTACCACCGAAAATTCCCAGTAATATTTGCGGGCTAGTTGACGGTAAAAGTTTGTTTGTTTGGTTTACTGGAAAATCCAGTAAAGTTACGTAATCTAATTCTCAGTGGTCATTGAAATTAATGGTAACATTTTGTTATGATCTTTGATTACGCACAACATTCTGCCGTCTTAACTTTGTGATATCTCAATGTCACATCTTTATCTCTCCCACTTATGTTGCCCTCACACCTCCGTCCTCGAGCATGCTATCCTTCAATTTATAGCTAAACATTCAGCAAGAAGTTTGTCAGAAACATCAAATAAGTACTTGTTTATTGGAGATTCTTCGAGACTAATTTTACTGTTCTTAGAAGAACTTTTGAATCTAACATACTGCCGTCTAATATCCACCTCGCCCGCCATCACGAATACCAAAAAAAAACGTCTCGAACTCATATTGTATGTAATTCTTTCTTTTATTTTCTTTATGCGCAATACTAATCTTTATATTAAAGATCTATACTCACAGGTCTGGACTCTGAGAATTGCACCACTCTCTTACGCGGCTCGAATGCAGGACATAAACGTTACGAAGGCATTCCCTTCTTTCATGATCGAATCAAAGTCTTTCAAGATATTTCTGAAAGCATATACATGTTATCTTGGGTTCGTGGGATCCCCGGACTAATCTAAAGTGAGTGTATGCGTCCTATGGAACCACAGTTCAACCGCTCCAGTAACATCAGCTAGAATAGCATTACTCCAAACTTCCTCTCGAGCCTCAAAGCCCATATTCAACAATAAATTAGTTAGTTGGTTTAACTACTGTTTTATTTGAAATACTAATTATCACTTCTTTTCCTGCTTTGGTGTGTTGAACTATTCTTGGCCCCGGGCCTGGTTTTTTCATAAGGTTCTGTTTCAAATCTGACTCTCACCCTGTAGGTTATTCGGCTTTTCAAATTCAAGGTATCTTTTTTAGCTGAGATCCTTTTCAGACAACCTATGCAAGAAGAAATGAAATGTTTGGGTATATCTGCCGATTTCGTATGGTAATGGCCGCCTCTATATATCTAATCACAAACTAACCCCATACTCAACAGATTCTTATTCGCGCAACGCCGAAGGTATATTTCAATTGTCTACTGCAACATTGTCCTTTGATTTATCATTTCTAAATGTTTGGCTGCGAGTTTTGTCCGTTGTAGAAAGTAGAGACTATGTACTAGTATATAGTATTTAAAATATATTTATTTGAATCAGCTATAAAGTGCAATGGAAAATTAAATCAGAATAATGAGGATTTAATAACGGTATACACGCAGAATTTGATACAGTAAAAATGACTGGAGTCATAGAAAATTTTATTGGAGAATCCAGTTAAAATGAGCTGCTGGGTGATACACCAATCTCTTGACCTGAGGAAACTACTGGAGGTACTAGCGATATATCATTAATAGACCAGTGGAATGAGGTGAAAATAACTAGTAAAATACTGAGAAAAAATGAGCCGATATCCATATAATTTGGCATTTTCCAGCGATTTTTACTGAAAGAATCATTTATTTATTGTGGACGGGTTCATATACCCTTCCTGAACAAATACATGGAGATCTTCCCACAGTGGAGTATCATACGAACTCCGCGGCCATTACAGTTGTGTCGTGACTGTCATTGTCATCGATCCCCAGTTCAAATTCATTCCTTACAAAACTTCGTGCCGGCTAGAAATATGGCAACCGACTGTCAGGTCATTCTCAGCATAGGAGACTAGCCGTATTTCCAGCCGGGAAATTACGCTCAACCACAAATATAATTATAAAAAAATGGGACGTATGCAAAAAGTTGTTTCGTCTTTTCTAAATGTATAATCATCGCACTGCAACAAAGTACAATTACAATAGATTTCTATGACCCGGTCTTATTATGAAGGACAGATAGGTTGAAAGTGTCGCATATTTTATTCCAGCGCGTATAGCTGATCTATCCCAGTCAGTTTGATTTATTTGAGATGATTTTTGAAGCTACCATCTGAGGGGAAACTTGAATTGTGATAACTTATAAGTTCCGAAATTCTTTCTCTCATAGTTAAAATATGTTCATAGATTGATGAAAAACTTTGTCATTGCACTTGTATTTTATTTTTTAGCTATTCGCTCGTTGTTTCCATCACCCCGACGGGTGTGCGCCGTCGGCCCAAGTGCGAACCGCTGTAATTATCTTCTCACACCTCCATCAATAACTTATATAAACCTTCCATCCAGATACCTTTTTACCTAGTTAATTTCCCACCATATTTCACTAGATATCGATTATCGATAGTAAAATCTTCCCATATGCCAATTTTCGGAAGAAAACGACAGCAATGTTTTCGAATCCTCATAATCGGGCGTGCTAATGCAGGCAAGACAACACTTTTGAAGCATATTAGCAACGCGGATAGCTCGGAAGCTCCAGTGTATCATAAGATTCGCAGGAAATTATCAGTATGTCAAGCGTATGCAAAGATCGCTACATCTCAATAACAAACCATAGGGTGGGCCACCGAAAGGGGTAAGTATAATACAAAAATCACCCGAGTTAGAGTATCAATGACGGACCATATATAGATAAATCCAACTGAAGGTGTGAGTAATCGCTTTCTATAATTTATTCTTTTTTCTGTCTGATAAAAAACAACACAGCGTGGTTTTCACGACGTAGACGAATCATTTTATTTCCCGAGCAACCCTCAATTCATCTTTCACGATTCACCCGGCTTTGAGACCGGCGATGAAACACAACTTAAACAGGTGCAACGCTTTATCCGTAGAAGGTCGAGAGAATGGAAATAGACGAGCAACTGCACGCTATCTGGTCTGTCTTAGGAGTGTGGGTAGCTGATAACAATTTCATCCGCCATAATAGGTTTTGTTTGTTGACAGACGCATCACGACCTCTGTTGGAGTTAGAGACAAGGTTTTTCAATGACGAAAGGCCTGGTAATGGTGATTAATTCGACCTATCTCAGCATTATTTGTATATGATTTTTTTGTAGTCCCGGTGATTGCAATATTTACGAAATTCGACGATCTGATGAGCCAAGTTTACGATCCTGAATTGGGATGGCATGAAAATCGAAAGGCTGCAGAGCAGATCTTGGAGACCAGATTCAGAAAGCCCATTTCGAACTTCAAGTTTCCTCCAGTTTCATGTTTGAGCATGGAAGGTAAACCTATCATGTATCGAAGATTCTCGTTAATAATTCTCATTCTCATTCTCTTGAAAATGAAAATGAATAGACATGCACACTAACACACCACTGTGTCTAAATCAGATCAAGAAACTGACAGAAGAGACTGCTAACTGTTTGAACGGTTCAACCCTGAAAGTGTTTGTATCTATCCAACAGATCAACTTGGAACTTTGTTTGACCAACGCCGTTGACGAGTAACCTCTATTCCCTTCAATTCATCGGGCCCTCCCGTGATTAAAATCGCTGTTCTTAGGGTTTTTATGCATTCAGTACGAGCGTGTATACTTTAAACCCTTTTCTAACTTAATGGAGATTCGCACGAAGATCGCCGACCCTCCGGCTATGAACTCGATCTTGGCTTGGTTTCCTCATACACCAGTATGTGCTTATCCGGTCATAATTATATCTTCTTAAAAAGAGAAAAGAGAGTTTGTCCTTTCACAAAATTTTCAGAACCTACAATTAATACGTTGATCGTCCATTTAGCCCCGACCCGGGGTAAGTCGAATCACTGTCACCTGAACCCTAGATAGGATGTAGGTGTCTTACAGTTTATATCACACAAAATGTTTCCACTAACTTTATCTCAGTCTGTATCTTTTCTAATCCTTCAATGAATGTCTTACAAAACTTATGGTAGATCGGTATAAAGATCGATTTCTTTAGCGCCACCATCTCCTCGACTGTTGAAATTAACGTATCATTTTTTTATAGTCTTGTGAAAGAATTTCCGGTAAGCGTTGCTTTACCGTTATAATATTAATATATATTCATTTATATAACCTCGTTACCCAAAGGGGAAATGTAGCTTTGAACGTTGGATGGGTAACCTCTAAATTCCTTGTTTACATAAATAGCAGAGCTCAACATAAACTAAAGCTCTCCTCATTTGCGCTGAGAATTCATTTTGGCATTGTGCCCTCGGTGTACCATACGTTCAAGGCCTGCAGAAATCATTTGTCAGATACAAGAAAAGCGAATCACGTCGTATCATTGAAGCCACCGTTCAGGACGTGAAGCTCATGCAGCCATTGCTGAAAGAAAATAAGTCAGAGCTGATAGAATTACTACTGAATAATCGTCTTCGTATGTATTTCTCGTCTACAGATTGAAGAGATTTAATTTACGATTTTACTTGACCATTTCAATTACAGCTCAGCCTTGGGACCTGGAAGTTTGACAATAGATAGTATCATTCCCTTCGTAAAAATTGTAAGGGTGGTTCCCACCCTAGACGAAGATTATAATTCCGTTCCTTTATTTTCCTTTATTTTCGTCTTCCTTTATGGTCTTTTAATTACATCATATTTCCTTTGTCTAGCTCATCGCTTCCTTCCTTTATTTTAAAATTTGTACTTCGTTCCACAATTTCTTTGTGAACAAAGAATATATAACTAATTGTAATTAATTTGAAAATATGAGAAACTTTCGTACAAAGTATTATCCACTCTTAAGATCAATTTTAAATTCTCTTTGTCTAAACCGAACTACGAAGATATTAAATATTTTATATTTAGTATTTTCGCTCTTATTCTTAGTTCCGTATTATTAGTATATTCAAGGCTATCCTAACTAGTACTCTCACAAAATTGAAGATTCCCTTCTTTTTGTTGATTTGATAAGGCTCTCAACATATTTATGTGAAATTATGGTATATATTTATATTGAAAAGCATCAAAAAATATTTTATGTTCATTGGATCCGAGGCCAACTATGCGGCAGGGACCAAAGCTTGGAGCTGTAACCTGTCAGAACTTGAAAGACCTACCATAGGTGACTGTCAGGGCAACTCACTGATGGAGGGAATCCTAAGTATATTACAAAGAGGAAACTAACTACACTCACCTGATGGAGGGAATCCTAAGAGATCAAACTTAGGATTCTTCCATCAAGGACTAACTATCTATATACTAGACACGTAACCATGTCTAACCCTTTGCCCAGGTGTTAGCCATCGCTAGCAATGGCTAGACACCTTCTCACACTCCATCCCAGGGATCTCTCACATGTCTGGCAGTTCAAGGGTCAGATCAGTGTTAGGGTATGGGGATCGGGACTGATTGGAATGGAATGAACTGGATGACCCAGGAGGGGAATCAGGGCCATACCATGACAGGAGCCCCTCTTCAAGGTGTGGTGTCCCGATGCATGAATGGGTTGGTGTCTTCAGTTGGATGGGGAAGGAAGGTGAGTCCATGGATGGTTTGTGGCACAGCCAGGTGTTTTCAATGGAATGTTCTGACCTTTGCCTGAGCATGCTTCAGGTTTTGAAGCCAGTTCTCAGGAGTCTTGTTTGATCCCAAATCCTTTCCACCTAACCTTGTACTGGAGATGCTTACCCTGAATCCAACTATCTAGGACCTTGTCAATCTCCCATTCAGGCTCTCCTGCAACAATTGTCAGGGCCTTCGGAGGTTGTACCCTTCAACCTGGGATTGGATCAGTGGTTGGGGCTGGTGACAACTTCACCACATTGAAGATGGTGTAACACCTTCCAGAAATTTTTCGATTATTTTCACTGTTTTCCTCATATTCTCTAAAAACTAAAAACACAATTAGACTTTTCTTTCCCTCATCCCCTTTACCCTTCCCCTTCTTCCCCTCATGTTCTGGGAACATGATCCCTACAATCGAGATGATATTATTGACTGGCAGTTTCACCCTGACCACCTTCTCCCCTCACCCTCCCCTACATACTTGTCAGAGGACAAAACAGAATATGATACCCCTTATCCCATTCCCACAGATTCCGACTTCATTCCCCCTAACCTATATCTGACTCAACCCAGCTATCATCCATTCCAAATGGAACTCCGATTATATGTTGATCTCAGAGAAAAGTTCGATATTAGGATAAGTCCCACTACTGCATGGCCAGCCCCAACACCCATGAAGACTTACCATAAGGAGCTAGAAGACTTGGAAATAATAGAAACCCTGCACTACACCAAACCTATCATAATCTGAGGATTTCAAGGAGCCTTTGTTATCAGAAATAGTTATAGCCTAAAGAAACATTGTCCTTACACCCCTGTTGGAATCACAAGGGTGATCGCACACCAAAAGTATGGGTCCCTGTCATGAACTGACACACAATCATTTGTATGTAACACATAATCATTCATTATCAGATATATCAAAGTTTCCCCATACTTGTCTTCACTCATTATATTACATTACTATGCTCTGACACCCTCAATCCACTTTGACACCTTCGATTCATTGACTCAACACCAATTTGACTGCCTCGGACTCCTTGGTATTTCCCACAGGAAATACTTTCACTCTGGTAACCCCTTGGGTTACCTTCTCCATACATTTGTTTCACTGATTACTAATGATTGTAATGACACTCATGTATCATATGTTTTCCCTGAGTCTCACATGTATATAAACCCTCTTGTAAATACGATGTAGACTCAGTTTTGATATCGACCTTGGTTGATATCTAATAAACAAACTATTATCTGTTCTTCTTTGTCTCTCATTAATCTATCTCTGACTTCAGCTGTCATCAACTCAACCTTGACAGTCTTGTTCGTCGTCGACACTAAGTTACATCTCACAATCTTACTCCTACTATAGTTATTGACCTCGACTTTATCTGATTCTATTGTTGACTACTATAGTTGGCATTGTCACCATTAAATTGGGGACATACACTCGGGGTCTAGGAAGAGGGCACAGCATATAAGCTGAGGCCACATTCCCAACTCAGTCAAACTTCTAATCAATAATCTCGAAAGAGTTACCAATTGCAAGATCGACTACAAACCTAAGGTATCAGACCTTGACAAAATAGTCCAATGCTGATAGAATTATTATTGAAGAATCGTCTTCATATGTATTTCTCATCTACTGGTTGGACAGTTTTAATTTACAATTTGACTTGACCATTTAAATACAGCTCAGCCTTCAGACCTGGATGTTGAAGAATAGATAGTATCATTTCCTCCATTGAAATTAGAGATTGTGTTCTCTCATGGGTTTTCACTGACTTAGTTATATGTGTTGAAAGAGACCATATATATATATTATGTTTGTCAAATGGTCTTGATAACATAAGATAGACAAATCATGTGTGAATGGCATGTATTTCTGTATGTTCATTTCTGGTAACTCTGATAACATAATTCAATAAAATATTACAAGATCTACAGCCAAAATAGGAACAAAAACATAAGTTACTAGTTACTGTGTGGTTACCATGTGGGTGGTCAGAGTCATTGGAAAGTTATACATGACCATGTGACCAGTTGCACATATTTTCAAGATAGACCCCATGCACATCCACAAAGTAATTGAATTTTTTTTCTCATGTCTTGAACTTTACAACCTACTGTATCTACCATGGTCCATAAGTCTAATGTTTTTGAATCTTACTGCTATTTTTCCCAAAAGAGGAGCAACTCAAATCATCAAGTAGAACCAGAACAAGTATTGAAACAATGCAAACATTTTCAGATTCTCATAATTGGTCATGATAATTTGGGCAAAACAACACTTTTGAAACATATCAGTAATGCAGGTGTTGGTTCCAACCTACTCCCAGTATTCATCATTACCATGGGAGACCATCAGTAATGTTCAAAGTGTAAACCTTATTCTCATTTTATCAATTTATTAGATAAAACCTACAGATGGTGTGAGTAATTGCACCTTATGAGAATGTTTCTTTTTGTTTTATGAAAGAAAAATGACATAGCATGGTATCCATGACATCAACCAGTCATTTCATTTCCCAAGTAACCCTCAATTCCTCTTTCATGATTCACCTGCATCTGAAACAGGGGACCAAACTCAACTCAGACAAGTGCAAGAGTTCATTCACAAACAGTCAAAATCATGGTGTGTAGACTGGCAGTTACATGCAATCTGGTTTGTTTGTTTTGTATGGCTTTCCTGCAGATCTGGACAGTCAGTGATGACAATGTCACTTCACTGTCCAGGTTTTGTTTATTGACAGATGCACCACAACCTGTGCTGGAGTTAGAACAAGGTTGTTCAATGAAGAAAGACCTAGTAATGGTAAAAAAACACTTTTTAAAAGAAAAAGCTCTTGGTATATATGTTTATAACTTCTTTCTGGTATTTACAAAATTTGATGACTTAATAACTCAGATCTATGATCTTGAACTGGGATCACAGGAAAATTGACAAATTGCAGAACAGATCTTGGAAAACAACCCATTTCAGAATTCAAGTTTCCTCCAAATGCATGTTTGGCAATGGAAGGTGGGTAGGAATATCAATGTGCTTATATCCACGATTTTACTGAAGGACCTACCTTCTGCAAACAGACACGCACATGAACTCACCATTGCATCAAAATCAGATTATGAAATTAATCGGAGAGACTGCGAATTCACTAGACAACTTAATCTTAAAAAAGGCTGTTTGTATTCGTCCAATGGACTAATTTGGAGTTTTGTTTGACATATGGTTTCAAATCATATTTTATATATCCATCAACTGGTCTATGTGTGGGTTGTTGTAACTTATAACATTATTTCTAATCTTCTTTCGGCAAGTTCTGTGAGTATGATGAATGCTTCTTATGTGAACCAACATGCCAAGACTTACTAGTTTCAGGGGATGCAAGATTTTTGTGCCGTTTTTGGTACAATCTTTTCTTGGTTTTCTCATGCAGTGGTAGGTGCTGATCTTTGTGAATGAATATAACTCTAAAAAAGATAGGATGTATGTAAAAATTGTTTTGTCCTTTCAAAACATGTGTTGAGGAAAACAGCTAACAGCATGACTCTAAAGTGCCTGCGATCAACCCAGACAGACAGACCTAACACCTCATAGCTCAAGTATTTCGTGCATAATGTCAGGGTTTGCTCCCGGGTTATCCTTCCTTTTATTTATTTTCCATATTATTTACACTCATTTGCCTCAGTTTCTATGTTATTCTACACTCCCCTTTAGAACCTAAAACCCATTTCCTTCCTTTCTACATCCTTCCATGTGATCCAGGTATATGTCAACCTGGTCATGGTCACTATTTCACTTATTTCCTTATTCACACTCATTACCCTCAGTTCTAATTCCTTTTCATCATTTTACATATGATCACTATTCATTTCCTTGTTCCCCCCTCCCATTCCTTCTTATTTCGATATGCATCATCTCAATTCATCCGATCCCAGGTGCTAACCTCTTGGGCAACCTTGGGCTGAAGCCCTGAGAGTTTCGGTGATAAGACTCAATATGGCAATGAGCCTATCAATGCATATATAACCTTGTAGCGCCTAGCAGAGTTTCCCTAAGCTTGATCTCTTAGGAAAACCTCCTGCTAGGTGAGTATTGTATTTACATCATTGATAATATACTTAGGAAAACCTCCTGCTAGTACTACCTACTCCGAGCAGTCATCCTAACACATAAATGCCCTTTGGTCTTGTCAATGAAGCTCATCTCATTCAAAAATACAAAACCAAACTGCTATGCAGTGACAGTTACTCAATTCAATCTAAAACTCTGACTCCTGCTGAGCTCATAGGTAACCAAACACTTCACACTCACATTCAGTATCTTCAAGGCCACATAAAAAGAACCTTTTGTGAAGTTGGTGACCCAACTCCAACGAAGTGATGAGGAAAAAGACTTAAGGAAGCTCAAAGGTGAGTGTGGTAAGTCTTCTTTATTATGAAGCCTAAAGAACTACCTATGTCACAAAAATTGAAATTGGTTTATTAACCCTTAATAAACCAAAAAATGTTAGTAAGTGCAAACGCAGTTTATTAACTGTTCAAAGTCCGGATAATTTCCAACATGAGTTTATTAACCAGTTTGTATATTTATAAAAGGTCTGCCTCATTACTTTTCTTCTCTTTTTTTTTAATTTCAAACATTTCAATTTTTTCACAGAATGATAAAAGTAGTTTTAAAGAACATAATTATATTTTTGTGATTAATATCAAGTATTTACATGAATTATGGTGCTTTTAAAAGTAAATATTTTTAACTAATTATCTGGTATAAATTTATACTTATGGAAATGGACTTAGGAATAAGTAAATCTAACTTGTCGTCACTCAACTTCAACTTTGGCACTCAAGTATGCACTTACGAATTGGGGCCCTCGCCCACGAAGAGCAACCGACTCTTGAGATTATATAGAAAATGAACAGCGCGCACAGACCTTTTCCTCTTTGTGGTAATCACTTGAACGATCAAAAACTGGCAGTTAACTGATGAATTGACTCTCGAGCAAATGGCGAGTAGAACTCATTACTGCCCATCAGTAGATCAAAATAAGGTGATTAAGGTAATTATTAAAGCAAAACTAGAGCATCGGAAGGTTTATAAAGCTTTGGAGGTTAATTAACCAATTTCGATTTTTGCGACATACAGAATACAGGGATTTAAATAGTATTCGTGACTTGTGTATTTTAAGAATGGATAAAATAAGAGTAATCAAAAGCCGGATTCATCGGAATCCTTAGTAAATAATTGTTCACATGATCGAACGTTTGAAAGATCGAAAGATAAAGAAAGTAGCATAAGAAATAAAGTAAAATAAAGTAATAATTACGCGGCCTCCGAGACGAGTGTCAACTACGTATGAGCGTCAGGTAAGTTCTACCTTACACCTTTTAACTTTACTTATGTGTGCTGAGAATTCATTCTGGCATCATTCTTTGAGGATGCCATTTATTTAAGCCTTACGAAAATCATTTTGAAAATAAAAGATTAATGAATCGTGTCGTATTAGCGAAGCAGCCCTTCAACAGGGAGACAACTTCAGGGTGTTGGAAAATAGATGTTAGTAGGACAGTCGCTTAAAGTGCCCATGCGCGGAACAAAACCAGCGCACTTCGTGCGCTAGTTTTCCTCACCTGTTATTAGACTACAAGTGAGGTACAACGCACTAATTATTTCTCCGTTTATTAGTTACTTACATTAATTTAGAATAATATTCTTTACAGGGCTGATTAGATTGTTGCTGGAAAATTGTCCGAGTCTTCGTACGCAAATTTTCTCTTTGTTTTCTTTTCTTCGCTTTCGAGACTTTAGCATGATTGACTTGCTAATTTTAATACAGCCCCAGCCCCATCAACCGTGAACGATACTTAGGGTCCGATATCCTCGTGGCCAGAATTGAGTGCGTTGTTAAAGACCCGACATTAAAGCTAAAGAATGGATGATGATCATTCATTTAATATCAAAAACTGTTGGGAATATATATGTCTTACTAGACAGGTTTGAAACTACATTGGTTGGATTAATATCCTTTGCAGTGAGAAACACATATAGCGGCATTCCAGTCAAGGAAGTGCCTACGTATTCTATCTACATTGTGAGTATAGCTCTTCAACTGATCAAATGTCTTACCTGTACAAAATTCTTCAAGGTCATATCAGCCCCTGGAATTCTGCCTGAATCTGCCTCCAGGAAGAGGATGCACTATAGCCATTGGTTGTTCGGAAAGGTCGACGTCACGGATTAATATTCAAGTCAGCTAAAAGGCTCCCATCGTTCTTATCAGTGCATCGACAATCTTGTGGGACATCAATCCGGTATTATAATAATCGTCTTAACGATTTGTTATCACGAATTGTTTCCCTTGCTCTCAACAAAGACAATTTCGACCGACGATACTGGCGAAACCTTCCTTGCTTAAACCGTAGGGAGGGCATTTGGCACAAGGTTAGGAAATTTTAAACCTCGATCTGAACAGATATGCACACCAACACACCATTGTGTCTGAATCAGGTTAAGAAACTAACGGAAGAGACTGCAAGTTGTTTGAAGGATTCAATCCTGAAGACGTTCGTATCTACTTAACGGACCAACCTGAAACTTTGTTTGACCCACGCCGCCGAAGGGTACGCTATATATTTTTTCAATCCATCGATTCATCTCATGACTGAAACCGTTGTTCTTAGTGCCATTACCCACTTTGTAAGAGCTTGTCTACTTCAATGAACCATATCCAACATAATGGATATTCGCATGAAGACCGCCGATTTTGATTTGGGGTATTCCAATCCGATCGGACCCTTGGCTTGGTTTCCTCACACACCAGTAATTGATTGTCATTTCAAAAAAATCTGAAGGCTTACTATTATTGTGCTGACTGTCCATTTAGACTCGAGTAGTAAGTAGAATCTCTATTTTTTGTGTCCTAGATGTCTTACAGTTTATAGCACATAAATGTTTCTGATAAGGTTAGTTTGTGTCTTTATCCTTCATCACATCTATGAACTGAATGTCGTACAAGACTTACCGGTAGATCCGGGAAATGATCAGTTTCCTTATGACCATCTACCCGATTGAAACACAGTTCTCACCACATTTATATATCCTAGAAGCTAGAGTCATGGCCGTCGACGCCACGGGCGCTCAGAGGCCTCAGCATACAACTTACCGTATCAGTTTTTGTTGGGATCATGACGTTACTTATTCACGGGATGAATTTAGGCCAGCGTAGAACCACCCCAAAAATCCGAAGAAGTTGAAGAAAGTTTTACCAAAGAATTCCCGGTAAGTGCTATTTTGCGATTATAATCTCATTCATACGACTCTCGTGTCCATCGTTGAAAGTGCAAATTTGAACGTTGGATGGGTAACCTCTAAATTCCATGTTCACATAGCACCCTAAATTACTAAAATAAACTCTAGCTTTCCTCATATGTGTTGAAAATTCATTTTGGCATTGCTCCCTCGGTACACTCTATGTTCAAGCCTTTCAAAAATTCAAGACAAGCGACTCACGTCGTATCGTTGAAGCGGCCGTTCAAAACCTAGATTTGTCTCAGCTAACATGGGATCCCCAACAAACTCGTTCAGAGGTGATATCCATATTACTGGAGAATTGTCTTCGTATGTATTTTTCTACCGATTGGAAAGATTTAATTTGCAATCTGACTTGACCATTTTAATACAGCTCAGCCTTCGGACCTGGAAGTTTGATAATCGATAGTGTCATTCCCTCTGTAAAAATTGGAGATTGCGTTTTTTGGTGCTTTTTAACTTGCATTATAATTCCAGATAAAGAAAGTCATATCAAACCCACAAAAAAAACCATAATACTATGTTCATCAAACCGTATTGATAACATAAGATAGACGAACCATGCATGAACGGCAAGGTTCATTGGCGGCCAATTTTTCCCTGAAGTTGACACCTGAATAACTGGTGACATGGCAAAACTGACTGAAATGAAGCATGTGAAACCAGAAATGAGAATGACAAAATACCGAAGAAAACTATGTTAAACTCAGAAGCAAGAATGGCGTCGTATAAGCATAGACTGTTGCAGTCGATGTATCAGCGCAGGTCGTACGTACGTATCCACAATAGCAAGGAATATCATTTAATGGCTCCTAAAAAAACACAAACCGACCACGCAGTATCAGAATTAAAGGAACTTGAAGGAAACGACGAGAAGGCTTTTAGACGCTTACTATAATACTAATTATAATATGGGTTCGCAATTTATATAAGTTCGGGATATGGGCTAAATAACCCATCCTGGTACTCCAATTTTTAGTGAGCTTCCTCTTGATCGAGGAGCGGAACGAACCTTTTCATGACCCTCTCTTATTCCCGTTACAGTGCTCTCAAACGACTCATCAAGATCTGTTCTTCCCTAAGTCATGCAAATATCGAGTATGAACTCTGGTTCACTTTGGTACGCGCCAATAAATTTCCTGACGGTCATAAACCGGCTCCATCCTTTCAGACAATATCGAGCCATGGCTATAAAATGTCTAAAGTGAACTAAAGGCTGTCAGGAACTACTCCTGTTGAATTGGCGGAATGTGTGTTAAGGAAGTGCACTATCGCTACCCGAGTCACATATTATTGGTTCCTCTAATTTTTGGCGGATAAAGTATTCCTCATTTGATTGATCAAAAAAAAAACCTCAGATGATTGTCACATGAATTATCGAGCCAATCCTCTGTCAAAGTTAGCCATTGAGTATCCTAACTTGGATTCAAAAGCTGAATTGTCAGAAACATTCACCTCCTGTTCCATTTAATTTCTTGGTCACGATGGCTAGTTCTTTTTGACACCAATTTATTTTTGAAATGAAAAATGCTTCACTTTCTCCCATACTAACCCAAAGTGGTTGAGATATGCACCCTTTTTTTATGTTTGTTGGTGTTTGAAGAAGCAAGTTGTTTATTCAGATAAACTGGTATTTATATTCGACGTGAGGTTCTTAGGGGTGGGAAGGTATTCTTAAGCTTTCGCATAAAACAAAACAGGTTTTCATACCTGCATAACCATACGCAACCCTCTCTCTCCATGACTTCTCTGTTATCCCAAGTAACTAATAACCCACTTTTGTCTGGCGCAAAGGCGACTGCTCTCGTCCAAATACAATCTTGTATTGATAGCGCTATCCTTATCGCGGGAACTGTATATCAGTCCCTTGGTCTGCATAAACCTACGGTACTCGACGTGAAGCATGAGTTTTCAACGTTGATTGCCACAATCGTTCGAAATCCCCTAATAGCATCACTTGATTTCTATCATATACTGACCAACTTTAGGAACAAGTAATTTCAACCGTGAATGCTTTGCCTCACGACGTGTGCAGCGAGGGTCAGATTCTGGTGTGTTTTAAAACCCTTGGTAATAAACGGTGTCTAATCAATCATCACATAACGTACAGGATCTTGGTCCTAAAGGTGCCGCCTACGGTGGAGCTATCAGTCGCACCACCGCCTCCATCAAGGTGAGAATTTCCCCATCCTGACCCAGACCTAAAACCTACCACCTCGTTCTTTAGAGTATCTCCGGTCCTGTCTCACATGAAGATGGTGTAGCACTGCTAAGCAGCTATAAAGAAGTTCAAGCCAATGTCATTGTTCTTATCACTGCTGTTAACATTCGTATGGGCGCTCTCGAACGAGGAGCATCTGGGCTATGCGACTATGCATATAATAAAGTAATCAGCTTATATGAGGTAGGTATCATTGATTCAATCCTCACCTTCATTTGAGATGCCTCGTTTGAAATCACGTATCTGTGAAATAATTCACTGATTCCCTTGCCCAACAGGCCCTTTACCAAGCTTTATTGCAAATTCTGCCGGTAGTTACAGTCCCCACATCAGGAAATTGTTATCGAAGAACTGACCTCTTTTAGTCCTCCATAAGCGTAAACGAAGTTCAAGAAATACACAGACCTATTATATCCGCCTGCAAAGACTCTTTAACCCGCATCTCTAACTTGAACTGAATTGCCTTCATAAATCCTTGATTTCTTCTTTGCCTCGGACTCGGGGGGTTTGTATGTAAATGCAAATAAGAGCTTCTAGCTCAAGAGATCTTCTGAACGTATTCATGACACCAAATTATGTAAATAAACTCTATCTCTCTACATATGCGCTGAAAAACCCATTTTAAGGATACAAGATAAGCCACTCGCGTTGTGAGTAATTGAAGTGGCCGTTCAGCACTTGAAGCACACTCCGAGTTAATCACCACATGCATCACATCACAAAAGGAAGATAGGTCATCGGTCATAGCTGATGGAAATTTTACTGGAAAATCGTCTTGTGTATTTTTCGTCTGCCGATTGGACAAGTTTCGATTTGGTCTGTCCATTTCAATACAGCCTGGCTTTCGGACCTCAATGTTGAACAATAGATAGTAGTATTTACCACTTCCGCCGGATTAGAAGATTGCGTTCGTTTGTTGGTTTGATAAGGATTTCAACTTAATTCATCTGTGAAAATCAAGTCATATTGATAACATAAGATAAACGAACCATGTAGGAACGGCGATGATTATTGGCGACCAATTTTCCCCCGGAGCTGATTTTTGGATAACATACGTATACCAAACTGTAAGCTGTAATACCAAGACATATTCCCCATTGTCCCAAACACTTGAATGGGCAAATTTGCCATCGAGTCCAGCTCTCTTGCCGAAATCGATCATCCGCCGAGAAATTGAGAACTTAATGCTATGCGAGGAAAAAAATTAAATGCAATGTAATTTTTGTAATGTGTTGTAGGATGGTCGATATATATCCAACAAAGAGCAGGTTTCTATAAAGAGGAAAGGGCTGAGCTGAGCGAGGAGTAGGCTGAGTATGGTATGAACATCATAAAGGAGTGAGCGTAATTGGGAGCTGGGTACGACCACTTGTTGAACCTTTCACCCTGGTAATTAAAATGAATTGAGTACATGAACAAAACAAGAATCCACAGTTTACGTACATTGGAGCCATTACGCCCGTTGATCCACGAATAATTTCGACGTTCCCTGGTGATGGCGAAAATTCGAAATTCTCCAATAGTTCAATTAATATAGTTTGCATTTCAAGTAATCTGTGAATTGTTATAAATCATGTCCACAATCAGGATAAAAGCCACCTACGAGAATCTCCATCTCAATTGGTATGATATTCAGTTATAAAATAAAAGAGGAACACTGGCAGAACGTACCCAATACAACCACGAATGCCGCTGCTAAACGTCGCCCTAAAAAAGTTCAGTTATAAAAAAGATGTAGTGTCATATTATATTTCATACAAATTAGCAATGAGACCTAGGTGGACGTCAGCATGCGTTCCATCATGATCTTCTTTAAGAAATCTTTCAGGGTGCCATTTATCAGCGTCCTCACCCCATATCGACTTTAAACTGCATATAATTAGATGATATAAGAATAAAGAATACAAACACATTTTTACTTACCGGTTGTATGCAATTAACGAGATAAATATCCTCTCACCCCGATTAATGGGAACCTCAGAGATAATTTTGCCATTCACAGTCGGTACAGGATATGACAATGGAATACAATCGTCTTTACCAGCTTGTCGCAGTATATTTGGAATTGTAGGATAGACACGAAGAGTTTCCTGGATAACAGATAAATCCGGAACAGTATTATTACTAACAAGACTTTCAGGCCAACCTTCATTACTGCCTGGAGGTACGACATGGAATCAAAGTCGGCGATGGTCAATTCGATATCTCCTCTTTCTCTCGCTTGAGAACGAGTCTTCGTGATTTCCTCTCGTAGCTTCGTCTGCCACTCGGGATGTTTTGAAAGTTCGTACGACGCCCACATCAAAGAAGAAGCGGTAGTCTCATGCCCAGCTAAAAAGAAAGTTCTAAATGATCATGTTAGGTCTGACAGTAATACAAAGGCGTAACTCATACGTAAGCTGTGCAAGGACCTCATTCTTTCCGACCTTAGTCTTGGGGTCTTCAGAAAGATTAGCATGAACTGTCGAGAAGGTTTTAACACTAAATGTTTTCTTGACTTAAAAAAGCGCACCAAGTAAACTCATGAGATCTTTGGATCCCTCTTTGCCATGTAAATGGAGCTGCGTTTGTTTATCCACGACTTCCTGTGCAACTGAAGTTGCTACTTTTACATAGTTCTGGAATTTTGATAGGGTCCGAAGGGGAAGACGTGTTAATATTGATATGAAAAATGAAGGAATTTTAGAAAGTATGTAAGGCATTGCGATATTTATATCACTCATTTGATAGAGTGCGTCGGCACTAGAATAGATAAGCCGAGGAGAAGGAATGGACCTTGAAGACGTACACTAGGTTGTCGTATATTATTACCCGAGCAAGTTTGTTATTTTGGACACCGTCGAGAGCTTCAAAGTCGTAATCTGCTGAAGCTGTGCATTCATGATATACGTAAGATGCGTTCGGAACACGGTGACAAAGAATGCACGAACCTACTCCAATAATATCCAACGTCGTTCGTGAAAGCCACGGCACCAAATCGACATTAGAATTTGCCGTGGTGGAATCCACCTGTTCCTTCAGTTTATTTACAAGCTATAAATCATCATTAAATCCGAGTGATCTAAATGGGGTTATGTAATAATACCTTGGAAGCTTTCTGTCTGAATAGAGGAAGAAATTCTCTCAACGCGCCGAAAGAGAACGCAGGATTCAAAATCTTTCTGTGACGGGCATGTTGGGTACCTGTGCAATGGGAATGATTAGTATGTTATCAAAGGACGGGGAATTCACCTGACCTTCCGCGCTAATGATTCCTGGACCGAGCATTATCGTGAACCCCACACGTTCACTCAGAGGTTTTGGAAAGTTATATCCTGAGGTATCTAGGACATAGTGAAGTGCCTAACAGAGTGTAAGTGGACTTGAGCATCCCTAGCCTTGGGAAACTCACTTTAGGGTCCGAAATAAAGAGCATTTTCACCTAGAATGCCTGGCATAAGCAAAAGTACACTACTTCAACAGTTCAACGTACCCCCATTTCCCCATATATTTTGAATGCGGTTCCATACTTTGCACTCCAACCAAGATGGGCGTCCGTGATTTCTGGAGATCTGGCCAATTCTTTGAAATTGCCTACGTTGAACCATTGAACCTAAGGAAGGTGGCACAATACATAAAACACACCCGCAAGGTAGGAAGAGTGTATAGGTCCAGGAAGGCTTGAGATAACTGAACGTCTGAAATGACGGACAAGAGCACGTATAACCAAAAAGGTTGTCACTGAGGATAACAAAATACAAAAGAGCATCTTGTAGGTATAAATCGCAAAGGGAAAGTCATTATAAGTACCAATCGGTTGACCCCCCTAATCTATATGCTTGAACTTAAATGACGTTTCTCAGGTTCGTAGTAGCCAATCGGTAGTATACGGGTAAAATGTATGTATCCGTAACGGTAAGAAGCGTGCATGTGGAATGGAAGGTTTATATCGATGGAGGTGTGATAAGATGATTGAGTAAATTGATTTGTTGCTGTCACTTTGTATACTACCTTCCCCGCCCATCTCCGTTGAGTTTATGGTTCATTGTTGTGATGACAATCTCAGATCCATCGCGCGCGGATCGCTAACGTCTAGAGATCTCGGACACCTTAGATGACTTAGAAAACTTTTTCAACAGAAAATGAAAATAATTTATGTAGATAAGTATTTTCTACAGAACAGTTCAAATTTAATGTTAGTAAGTGAATTCTAGTAAGAGAATGGACTGACATAGGAGTAATTATAAAAAACCTTAGAAAAATACTAGCGGTTGAGAAGAGTTATTAAAATTGACGGAGTAAGTCGAGGAAGGATTATAATACTGGGGATGATATGGATTGGAATTTGTTCGTGAGAGGGAAGGTTGGAAGAAGTCTTTGAATTGAAAGTTGTATTCTGAGGTATTGAGGATATATTGGATTGCCTAATGGCGTGTCAGTAGACTAAGCATACTTGAGAGTAGGAAACTCATTTTGGGGTCCGAGATAGGGGTACGTTAAATAGATGAAACCTTCTAGATGAAAATATTTTGAATGTGGTTCCATACTTCGCACTCTAATTGAAATGGGCGTCCGTGATTTCTTCAGATATGAAGAATTACTTGAAATTGCCGCTGATTGATAAGGAGAACCACGCAGGGTACAGCGACGGATATAAATGAATCTGAAAGGTATGGAGGGCAGGTAGGTCCAGGAAGACTTGAGATAACAGAACGTCTGAAATGACGGAGAAGAGCACGTAAATTAAAACCAAAAAGATTGTCACCGAGGATAACAAGATATGAACGAATATGTTGTTGGAACCAAATACGCACAAGTCCGCCACTAACGGACACTAGCATAGTCCGATCACTCGAGTATAATTTCTATTTTACTAGTTTTCCTCTCTGTATCTCCCACTCCAATAATTACTAGCCGGCACTGCAAACAGTGCCAACTCATCGTTAATACCTCCAAACATACTTTAGTTTGCGCATATAAAAGATGTAAATACTTTTATCATAAACATAGTTGCATAATATTCTACAGGTTATTGGCCCCGCTGCTCTGATACCACTGCACTATGTCTAACGCGACTTCCCTCTCTGATACTCTCCCCTCGTCTGTTCCCAAGCTGGATGCTTCTGGAACAAACTGGGCCGTTTTTCATGTTCGTTTCAAGGATGCTATCGATGCCAAAGGATTTTGGGGTCATTTCGATGGATCGGCAGTGAAACCCATACTCACTGGCAGCCCAATTGAAGTTGTTAGTCCAACCGGGACAACTACAACTGCCATGCAGGCTGGAACTGAAGAACAAATAGCAAGTTTAGCTATTTGGGAGAAGAACGAGAGATTGTCAAGGTCTTTGCTTATGCAGAAAATTCCGGACTCGACATTGATGAAGATTCATTTGAAACCGACAGTTAAGGAACGGTGGGACTCCATAGTCAAGGAGTACACAGAGAAAGGTGCTTTTGCTCAGATTGACCTTCGGGCATGCTTTCTAGATTCGAAATGCAAGGACAGCGAAAGTGCCCGAGAATTTCTCGAGGGTCTGCGAACCAAGAGAGAAGAATTAACATCAGTAGGCGTCAATATCAGCGAAAAGGATTACCAATCAATGATCATCAATTCCTTACCTGCAGCACTTGCAAATTTCGCCTCGACACAGCTTTCAGCAGCTCGGCTCATTGCTCCAAATGTTGAAGTATCCCCCGATGCACTCATCTTGTTAATTTCAGAAGAATACGATCGCCAGAAAAGGCAAAACTTAAAACATACCGGCAATCGAAGATCGAAAGAAGATGCTGATGAAGCTCTCATTGTTGCCGATACGAAGAAGTCCAAAATTGTATGCTGGAATTGTGGTGAAAAGGGACATTTCAAAAATAAATGTCCCAAACCGAAAGTTGAAAAGAAACCAGGGACAGCGAATGCTGTGGATTCCGATTCAGAGGAAGATGGTGTTTTCGCAGCTGAAGAAGAATCTTCTCAAAATGGTGACTCAGACGAGATGCCTGAATTAATGTTTTTATCAGACTCAGATGACGAATATGATTCGGTTGCAGGATCAGGCTCTGATTGGTTCTCTGAGATTGGTGATGAAGACTCACTAGAAATAGACTCAGAACATATTTCGGACACTGAAGATACACTCGCAGATTGCCTAGATGAAATAGCGGCAGTATCAGTCATTGATACAGAAGGAAATCACCTGATACAAACTGAACTGTATGATTCCGGGTGCACTATGCACATGACCCCATATCGACATTCACTCCAGAAATTCGAAGAAATCCCTCCTAGACCATTTCACACAGCCAACAAACAAGATTTCCAAGCTACTGGAAAAGGTGAACTAACTGTTGAAGTCCCAAATGGAGCGAAAATGTCAGATTTATGACTCACTGAGGTTCTGTACTCTCCAGAAATTGGCTATACCTTAGTTTCTATTGGATGACTGGACAAGTCCAGCTTCAAAGTATCGTTCGGTGACAGAAAATGTCAAATTGTTGACCTGACTGGCAAAACAATTGGTGAAATTCCGAAAAACTCTCGTGGGCTTTACAAGCATGTTAGCGAAGTAGAATCCATAAATTCTATCGAAGAACTTACCCTAGATCAACTTCACTGTCGAATGGGTCACATCTCACCCGATGTGGCCAGAAAACTCATCACGAATGGTTTTGTTACCAGCCTAAAACTCAAAACAACTTCTTCAGGTAATCCCTTCTTTTGCGAATCTTGCATTCATGCAAAGGCAACTCGAAAACCAGTTGCCAAAGTCCGAGAAGGCAAACAAGCTTCAGAATTTGGTGGCGAAATTCACAGCGATTTATGGGGACCTGCACCAGTCACAACAAAAGGTGGCTGAAAATACTACATCACGTTTACTGACGATAAGACAAGATTAATGAAACTCCACTTACTTAAATCAAAGGATGAAGCCTTTACCGCATACAAGGACTTTGAAGCTTGGTGCGAAACCCAACTTGAGAAGAAAATAAAAATCCTCCACTCTGATTGAGGAGGAGAATATCTAGGAAAAGAATTTACAGTTTATTTAAAATCTAAAGGAACTGAACAAAAACTAAACTCACTGTCCATGATACCCCACAGCATAATGGTGTTGCTGAATGACAAAATCACCACATTGTGGAGCGAGTGCGTGCATTATTGCATGCCAGTGGTCTGCCGAAGTTCCTTTGGGGAGAAGCAGCCAAACATGTTGTCTGGCTGATGAACAGGACATCAACAAGATCTGTTGAAGGAATGACACCATTCGAGGCTACTTTTGGAAAGAAGCCAAATTTAAGTGAAGTACAAGAATGGGGGGAAAAATGCTGGGTGAAAGGCAAAAAAGGAAATAAACTCGGAGGAGCTGTCCAATCAGGAAGATGGTTGGGTATTGACGAACGCAGCAAAGGATGCCATGTTTATTGGCCAGAAAAACACATGGTAACAGTCGAACGGAATGTTTACTTTGACAAGACAGCAGCACAAGTTTCTCGGCTCGAGGGGAGAATAGACTAGCAATCGAGGTGGAAACCCATGCTCCAACTCCAAAAATGAATCAAAACACACCTAGAATCACCAAAGTCACCCCTGACACCTCTACGAACAAAACTCAGTCAAACATACCTCCAGAACAAGCATCACCACTTGCGAGTGAAAGCAAAGCTGAACCACTATCATTGTTGACACCATCAAAATGAATCCGAAAACCAAGCCACCGCATTCGACAACTACTAGCTGGAGATGGACGAATCTCAAATTGACCATCAGACCCCACCCTTCCAAAAGGAATCCAAGTCCCTGTTGCAAATGAGAACAATGTACTTGAGGGGAGGGAACTGCGCATCAAATGATGACAGTTGACTGGTCAGACTGGATTGGAGAATACACGTTAGCCCTTGAGATCAGCAATTCTGAAGCATTGGAACCGCAAACCCTACCCAAAGCACAACAAGGAGCTGACTGGCCACTATGGGAAGAAGCTATCAAAGAAGAGTTAGCAACCTTGAAGGCTGCCGGAACATGGGAATTAGTTGACACACCCAAAAATGCAAACATAGTTGGTTCGAAATGGGTCTTTCGAGTAAAAAAAGATGCAGATGGCAATATCATTCGTTATAAAGCCTGTCTTGTTGCCCAAGGTTTTTCACAAGTCCCCAGTGTCGATTATTTTGATACTTTTGCACCAGTCGCCAAGTTAGCATCAATCCGAACTGTTCTCGCTATCTCAGCTGAAGAAGACCTGGAATTACATCAGATTGATATAAAAGGTGCATACCTAAATGGAGAACTCACCAAAGAAGAACAAATCTACATGCGACAACCCCCAGGATATGAAGAAGAAGGAGCAACCGGAAAAGTCTGCCACCTCTTGAAGACTCTTTATGGTCTCAAACAATCCAGATGTCGTTGGTACCAAAAATTAGTTGGGGTCTTGGTCGACAACTTAAAATTCCAACATTGCAGTGCTGATGAAGCAGTATTTTTTAGACGAATCAGCGAAGAACTCATGGTAATTCTGGTTCATGTCGATGACTGCACCATTGCCTCAAATTCACGCAAAGCAATTGCCATTTTTAAAAAATCTATTCAAAACTATGTTGAAATTACTGACATGGGTGAACTACATTGGTTGTTAGGCTTAGAAATTAAAAGAAATTGTGAATTACGCACCTTAAGTATCTCACAATGCACGTATATCGAATCAATTCTTCGCCAGCACAATTTCCACCAACTCAAACCCGTCTCAATCCCAATGGAAACAAATTGCCATTTTTCATCATCCCAATCCCCGAAGTTGATGCTCAAAATAGCAAAAATGAGGGACGTTCCATACCGTGAATGTGTAGGCAAACTCATCTACACAATGATCGGAACTCGACCAGACATCTCCTTTGCTGTCCAAGTCATTTTGCAATTTATGCACAACCCAGGAATTGCACATTGGGAAGCTGTGCAACGAATATTTCATTACTTATTAGGAACAAAAGATTTATGGTTGACTTACGGTTTGCAGTGACAAAAACAACAACAACTCCTTGCCTATGGTGACGCTGATGGAAACATGGCTGAAGATCGCCGCGCCGTATCCAGATACACAATAATTTTGAACGGTGGCACAATTTCTTGGAGTACGAAAAAGCAAGAGATTGTAGCTCTTTCGACGACAGAGAGCAAATACATGGCAGCGACGCACACGACGAAGGAAGTGATGTGGCTAAGAAGCCTCATTGGCCAAATTTTTGGTCCTATTGCCGAACCAACCGCGTTATTCTCCGACAACCAATCCGCGATCGCACTCACAAAAGAGCATCCTTATCATGCCAAAACCAAGCACATTGACGTACGATATCATTTTATTCGATGGATCATCAACGAAGGCCAAATCTGGTTAATCTATTGTCCCACCAACACTATGATCGCCGACACTCTCACTAAAGCACTTCCATCTGCGAAAGTCAACTGAACTCGGACTTGCAACGATTTGAGGGGAGTGTTGGAACCAAATACGCCCAAGTCCGCCACTAATGGACACTAGCATAGTCCGATCACTCGAGTATAATTTCTATTTTACTAGTTTTCCTCTCTGTATCTCCCACTCCAATAATTACTAGCCGGCACTGCAAACAGTGCCAACTCATCGTTAATACCTCCAAACATACTTTAGTTTGCGCATATAAAAGATGTAAATACTTTTATCATAAACATAGTTGCATAATATTCTAAATATGTTGTGGGTGTGAATCACAGAGGCAAACTTACTGTCATATAAGTACCAATCGGTCAGTGACTGTCTAACCGATGTACTTGAACTTAATGACATTTTCTGGGTCATAGCCAATCGATAGGGTACAGAGAAAAATGTACGTATCCGAGTCTACAACGACAAGCCCTGTACATGGTAACGTGCCAAATAATAACTCCCAAAATACCAGCAAATCCAAAGTGCAGGCCAACCACGCGGTTTGTATGGACCGGAAGGAACTTCAAAGAGGTCTGGACGCTTACTAAGCAACTTGGTTGTTCTTTGCTTTTAATCATAGCAAATAAGTCATTCTACATACCAACATCCGGGAAACTTGAGAGGCAATAGGTGACAAATGCGAACCACCATATTATTGTCAGTCTTCTCATACTCTTTATGTTAGATGCGTTATTAATATGTTTGTTTTAAACCTATAGAAAACTCGTTAATTATCGTTGATGATATTTCTCCAGTGATGCATGGCACTGCTGTTACGATGTTTACAATCATCACCTTCCAAAAAACAAATGTGTCTGCGACTTGTAAAAGGAATTGGAGCATGCATTACCACCCCATATCGACAAGCGTTTATGGAATTAGACGGACCAAGCTTTTCCTTTGACTGGGATAAAATTTCAAAGTCCAAATGCACTGTACCTACCTGGTCCGAAAACAGGATTTGAATGTTGTCGGAAGCATGTTGCGTAGGCGGCATGCCTGAGATTACGTTCAGGAACGGGCGAGGTATCTGCGGTCGGTTTTTGTTATCCAATCATGAAGTACTAGTACGTTCAACACACTGCATCTTCTTTTGAACCAATGATCAGAGGACACAATCCAACCATTTGAACCGACCCGGAGTCAGGCCGAGGAGTCGGCATGGACCCAGTGATTGGCAACCACAGCTCATGCACATGCTTTACCGATGTTGAGTTCCTTTTTACCACAAACGATTTACATACTGGACATGCCGAATTCTACGTCGCGGAATTGTTAGAACGAAATATCAAAATACTTATTTATATTGGAATATATGATATAATTTGCAACTGGGTACATTTACAAATTAAATCGCCAGGTTTATTTCCACCTGTCTCTTCTTTCTTTCCATTCTCATCTCTGACCTAATGGGAAACTTAAGATCGGGAATGAGTATTTTGCCTTGAACCTGGAAAGGGACAATTCGCTAGATGACTCTGGACAGCCGATGATAGAATAGTTCTTTCAAGTGTTTACTTTGCCACTGTCGATGTCATGTCGGAAGCAATGATGTAAGTCGCCGTTAGACGCTCACACGCAATGCTTTGCATGTTTTTACGACTTACTTCCTTCATTACCCTGACTTCAATTGTGAGTATCTTGACAGTAATGTACCATAAGCACTCACAATCCTACAGTTACGTTCATATATGTCCATTTTTGGAACAAAAAAAGGAAAACGACAGCAATGTTTTCGAATCCTCATAATTGGACGTGCTAATGCAGGCAAGACAACAATTTTAAAGCATATTAGCAACGCAGATATCTCGGAAGCTCCAGTGTATCATAAAGTTCACAGGAGATTATGGGTATGTTAACCGTATGCAGAGATCACTACGTTTCACCAACAGACTATAGCAAAAACCATCAGAAGGCGTAAGTATAACATTTAACGTGTAATGTGAAGATCTTCGGAATTTGAGTATCAACGACAATGACGTAGATAAATCCAACGGAGGGTGTGAGTAATTTCCTACCATAATTATTCTTTTCTGCTAATAAAAGACACCAAAGCGTGGGTTTCACGATGTAAACCAAGCATTTTACGGTGTACTGGATGGCTCAGGTGATAGTCGACGACGCTTAAGCCTGCCGAGCCCCTCCGGGGTTCCCACGTCTATTGGATACATCAACTCTAGACTTTAGTATCTGGGATAGTACATCTCTGAACGATTGGCAGAAAAAGAAATTGATAAGTATGCTCCAGAAAGGTAATCTGACTATTCGAATTATGGTTTTGTTCAACCAGTTGACCGCGCAATTGTTTTTAAGATTTTTTGTCAATAAAAAACATGTTGAATTAAAAATACCAAATTTTGACATTTCATTCGCAGTTGTGCTGTAAGTTTTTGTTTCGATAATAAATGGAACAATCCTTCAATTTTACTTAAAAGTTCAATGACACAGAACATTCTCCAATGTATGGTTTTTGTGATTGAAAGTATATTTGTTATCTTCATAACTCTTCTCAAATAATTCTCATTGAAGTAGATGTCAAGAAATCGAAGAATATGGATGTCTTGTGTGAGTTCTAGTTGAAATAACTATCATCGTCATACTTTAGTAAGTCATCATTTGTTTTAAATTTTATCCAAGGTTAAAGTTTTATTTTCTATGATGTCGACCACTCAAACCATTTTGTGATTGAGCTGGGATTTGCTTATTCTTTAATTTCACATCAGAATCTTTTATTTTTGTCCTTGAACATCCAGGAAGAGATAGATATCCCTTTCTTTGCTTTTCTACCCTTATTTCATATACTGGTACATTTTCTTTTGTTATTTTTGACAATAATTCTACTATCTTTTTTCTCTCTTCAAAGATATTGTTTTAATGGACATGCATCGCATCCTCTTCTAAGTCGTCGTTTTGACCTTTTCGTTACTCTCAGGGTATTTTGACTTTTTTGTTCATTGTGGAGCTTGGTTCTTTGTTTAAAACACTCTTCCTAGGTATGTCATTCATCTTTTTAAAAATTTCTTTCATTGTTGACATAAGTTTTTTCAAATGCAAGTTGGACTTGCGTTGTCGTATACTAAACTAAATAAAGTCGTAGTCCAGTATTTACAATAAGATATTTAATTATAGAGATCTTGGTTCCAAAATAAGTTGAGCTTTGCCGCAGAAAATTCTTGTTGAAAGGGATAGGTGGTGAAGGGGAAAGTTTGTGAAAACAAAAGGATGATAGGATTGGACATGAAGAGGGTGATGAAATGTCAAGCTGAAAATGTTGGGTGTAACTTGACAAGCAGTCAGGGTTTCGTGTACTTGCTTAGTGTGTCCATCAACAAGAAGATGTTGTAAGAGATGCTTTAGGACAAGACAATGTAGGGGTTATTTAGGGGTAAATCAGGAGGTTTATGCTACAACTGATCGCAGTGAATGAGGAGGCTTTGATGTTGAAATTGTTAAAGGACTTGTTGGAGTTGAGGAAGAAAGAAACTGGCAATGTTAAACCAATTAACGCTGTAGAAGAAAGACCAACTGCTAGCACTTCGCTATACAGTGGAAAAAGACTTTAGACGTGAGGACTTGACTTGAACTCTTCAGAGCACCAAACTCTTTAGAGCCACTTAACTTGGGGACTTAGACTTCAAGACATAACTTTTTTTTTATTCCTTGCCATGGGGGGTTTATATATATGAAAGATTAGTCATACATTGTCCATCAAAGGTATGAGGAACATGATGGAACATGGCAGAACGTTATAGAATGTGAGAGAAACAGATAGAAAGTGTGAGAAATATGGTGAAGGGAATGGTGATATAAAAGGAAATAATGTCCATAAGAGGAAATAAAATAAATATAACTACTACTGAAGCTTCCAGAGCTTTCTATGGTGTTCTGCTTCCATGTGGACACTTCCATCTCCAGAATCTTCTATTCCACAAACTTCCGATGCACTCCTTTTCTTCCAGGCTTTTCTCTTCTGTGGGAGACATTCTGAGTCGCTTTTGGGGAGTCAGGTGGTTCCTTAAGATGTGTGAGAGAGGGTGGAGGATCGTGGGGAGGAAATTGGGAAGTTTGGGAACATACAGCCATTCAGGTCAGATATCAAATAGAGCATGGCTGTAGATTGTTCCTATCTCTGTTGAAGCGATGATACATACTACTGGCCCTATATCATGCGTGTGGTAACCGGAGCGTCTGACGGAAAAGAAATTGTTGATCTTGTATGTGTAAGAGTGACAGGGAATCTTGATTTCTTGTCCATATTCAAGTGGGAACTTTGCTTCAAACTGTGGCATGTTCACGAGGTGAAGGACATGTGGGGCAGGGTATTCGAGCCATAAGGTTTTCTTATCAATTGGCAGGGCTTTTGTGGAGCTATAATAAACCTTGAGTAGCATAGTATCATCCATAAGATAGGGAGTGTCGGAGGAAGGGAGGTCAATGTCATCAGGAAGGGGACTATCGGTAGTAGTATCATTGTCATTGTCATAAATATTATATGTTTCATCGTCAGATAGAATTGGGGAGTTAGATGAATTCTTGAGCTGAGGAGTATCTTTACAGTGCATGATGGGGATTGATGCGGCGTGTTGTAGGATTTTTGATTCTCCGACACTAATCCCATACATACCCTTTATAGATGTCTTCTAGAGTCCAGAATGTAGATGACAGAACATCAAATATCATGTGGATGTCTTCTAATCCACTACATTGATAACCTATAACTCGTATGACTCCTATTGACACATATGGGCAGCTGATGGGGAGAGTGTGAGTTCTATCAACCCGAAAAGTGCCTCGAAATCCTTTAAGCTGGAATCATTTTCCTTGTTGTAATCTGGCTGGGACTTCGGTGTCAGAAAGAGTAACTGAATATTTCTGAGCAAAAGGGAGGTAGGCCATAATGTAGTTTCGTCAATTGGTAGTCTAGCTCCTTGATTGAGGTACAATCGTAACTCAGTTCTGAAGGGATGAAACGTGGGAAAAGATGGGGAGGGGATTATCAGGATAAGGGAAAAGGGGTGGGAATCAGATAAGTCAACTCATAATCTTCTTCTATCACCCAATATTCTTCATCATAGAAAGGGGTGGGTTTGTCGTCTGTGGCATGTGGAGACATTGAATGGATGGGAGTGTGAACAGGTAGATAATACATCCAATATCCAACATTATATGTTGCCAGATGGAGCACGGAATTATTTGGGACACCTT
Organism: Clathrus columnatus; assembly: GCA_020884735.1. NCBI lineage: Eukaryota > Fungi > Basidiomycota > Agaricomycetes > Phallales > Clathraceae > Clathrus > Clathrus columnatus. The sequence goes on from BPWL01000006.1 coordinate 2,783,468, forward strand.
GATGTTTCCATGTCAGATGACAATTTGCTTTCAGGTGAAGTTGGTGGAATGTGAGATAAGAAGTTGAGATAAAGTGGTTCTGATAGGTGGGGGGTCAGCTGGGTGCGTTTGTTGGATCTGACACCATGGGGGTAAAGAAGTTGAAGGAGGTAATAGGGGTGAATGTATTCGCATGGGACGTCAAAGAGATAATGGTGAAAGTAGTATTGGCTATTTGATGTAACCCATACTCGCACTACCATCTCTTGTTGAGTTCCTTGATATACTGATATGAATTGTTGAACCTCGTGTGCTTCTTGAAATCCTGTGAACCATAATCATTGTCCTAGGTAGAATGGTTCTTCTGGTAGTAACTGAATAGTGGCTATGGGAAAAACCTGTCCAGGATAATTGGGCCAGTTGAGTGTGTAGTCAAATGGTAGACTTTGATCAGAACTGTAATATGATTGTACTTCAGTTAGGAAGTAGATCAGATCAGGATTGTTGAATTGTTGGGACATAAGAGAGTTGGTCATAGGTGATGAGGTGATAGCGTGGTAGGGGATATTCAAAGTCCGACAGCATGGTGTTAGCTTTTAGTATGAAAATAGTGCAATAAAAATTAAAAATTTTCAAAGGCATTATAGCGTGACAACTGTCAATTATGGCTTCTCTTCTTTTACTCGACGCCTCCCCTCCATTTGATTTAATGGTGTCAACCTTGTCAGAACATCGAAGACATTGGTCCCATTCCAAGATCCATTCTTGTGCGAGCCACTGTTTGAGTTAAAACAATTTGTCATGCTAAAACAAGTTTTCTTGAGCTTGGAGTCTGTCTGACCTGTTGGTAGATTCACTTTGATTTTCTCCTCCAGTCGAGTGGTGCTGTTATGCTAACGAATGCAATAGAAATAACATTGGTAACAACATATAGAACTGATGCCAATTTTTCTCCAACGGAAAACCTCTCTTTTTACCATCTGGATGATCTAGCCAAGATGATATGTGTAATAATTTGTTTATTGAATGTTGAAGTGTTCCATCATATAGGTTGCTGTTTACATTGATAATCGAAATGCATTCAATCCTTCCTAAGAATTTTTGCTACAATGCAGTCTTCTGCCTGGCTAGTGTAAATCTGAAAAAAAATGTCTGCGCATGAAGAAGTTTTTTAGCAATCTGTGCTGGTCATTCAATCACCAATGAGGTTTCATCTTTTCCGGTAACGTCGCTATTGTATTTTCTTTTCATGGAGAAACTCAAATACAAATTTAGCTGATGCGACAATGGCGAATAATTTGGAGACAGCTTCAATGGTTCTCCTTGTTGGTAATAATGATTCCTTGTTAGTTTAAACAGTAAGATGTTCTTCGTGTATGACCATGTGTTTTCGTTTTTGTACTCATATAGGATTTTAATCCTGCTTGAGAATCCCTTAATGCTGAACATAAAACCAATGTAGATCCAGGAGGAGTTGCTGGTAGGTGAACGAACAAAAACACGTTGAACGTAATCAATAATTTTTTCAGAATAGAAATCAAGTTGACAGCTCGAGGATCCATATTGCCGTCATTCATCTTGACATTTGGGGTACGGGTAAGCACGTCTGTAGTACGTTCTTCTATTATATCTTTTGTCTTGAACTTATCTGAGGATGTTTTCGTCATGAAACCTCTTGAATTTTCACATGAAGAAGATCCGCTTACACCGTATTGTGCGTAGTTAGATGATCCGCCATTAGAGATAATGTTGAATATAAATTAATCAAGATGCGACTTCCACCATTATCGTCTGCCCGGGTTACATCATAGAACTTCCGTTGTTTGAATAATTCCCATTGGTAATATTTCTTTTTTCGCTGGGACGTCTCCTTTCTAATGTATACACCAGACTCAGGTTATCTGAATTTGATCGCAAGATAGTTTTCACCAGTGAGACTGGTAGTTTCAAACTTGGAGCGGATGCAAGTATTGATATATGGCATATCAAGATGCGTATGAATTTGTCTTGCAATTTCTTTGAAAGATATGCTTGAGAGTTAAACTCAAACATGTTCACTTCACCTATACATTCATTTTTAGCGCAACTGGAGAATTGATAGAACTATTTAACCAGTAGAAGAGTGTTGTCGATGTGCACAGTGATTGACATTTTTAAATCGACAATTGCAACATCGTGAGTAGCTAAAAGTTGAGAACTGGGAACAGAAGGTAAAGACGTGATGTTTAAATTTGGGAAACTGTTTAAACTCTGACTCAAGCTGTATATTGCGTTCACATGAAATTCCAATTCGCGACCATTTGAACCAGGTGACTGGTGCTTGACAAATATATCAAATGCTGATATCATATGTTCAGGACTTTCTGACACTGTGGAAAGTTCAACAAATCAAAAACGAGGCATGAATGTGAGTGTTTTGAAGCAGAGTGTGGTTGCCTTAGAGGCTAGTGTGAATAAGTCTATCAGCAAATCCCAAGGGTTTTCCTCCTGGTTTGAATAAGCACACGAGTAGACATCAAGAACCAGAATGGGAATGCTATTCCCAAACCGAAGGTAGGGCCTCAAAAATGGACTCAGAGCAAACTTCAATCCTGCCAAATGAATTCTAAGAAACAAGTAGTCAGGTATGAATTACGATTGACAATTATTTGATCGTTCATCCCACTAATGTTTTGAATTGAGAATAGGTTCATGTCATTTTTTGCAGAAGTAGAATTAATGACGAAAAATCTTGAAGAAAAATTTGGCAAAGAGAAACAGTTCATTTGAAGATTCATTGTCCGTTCGTGTGGATGCTGTTATCTTATAAAATAGATCTTTCCCAAATATAAGGATCTTTATTTTTTATTTGTTAGTGCTTGAACCAGTCTGTCAGAATTATTATTGTCGTTCAACTCGAGCATTCGTATGTATGTGTTGACAACAAGATGAGAAACAGCTGATCCCCTCAGAGTAGAAGCATTTGCAAGCAAAGAGATTTTGAAAAATGAATTTGCGTCATTTGTTCGTGATGTTGAAATTTTGAGGATCAGTACAAGGAAAGGCTTTTCAGAAAAGGTGCAACTTTTGCATCGGGATCGATAACAGCTCTAGTCTCGCATTTACTGTAGTTTTCTAGCCAAGTCAGATGTCGCAAAAATCTGGAGGGTTTGTTTAGGCCCAAAGCTCTGGTTTTGGTTGACTTATGTTTATCAATGGTTGACAATTAATGATCATGGGTTGATAAACATAAATCAAGCAAAATCAGAGCTTTGGGTCTAAATAAACCCCTCCAGATTTTTGCGACAGATAGTCCAGATGGTGAAAAAGAGGAATTCATTTCTGTTTAAAGTAGATCACAATTTACAGCCGAAACTGATTCTTGTTTGCGGTATATTGCCGAGCCCTAAATTTTTAACGACCTTCTCTATCTGAATGGGACAAGTTTTTAGTCTCCAATGACATCACCACTTTGTCTCTTCTGTTGTAGTGTTGGGAAACTTGATCCCTTGATGGATGGATCGTTTGGTGTTGATTCACTTGACATTGGTGCTATACCGAAGTTTGTTTTAATTTTTTATTCAGGAGACCAAAACATTCGAGAAGGGTTGGTCTAGAAGGTTTGGTCTCAAGTTTCCTCGACAGCCGACAACCCATCCCTCCGTCTTTGAAGATGGAAAGGAGTAAATAGATATGATATAATGATAAATAACTCGAAGGCTGTAATGGTTGAAACTAACCCAAAATTGGGAATAACCATTGTACAATATAAAGACACACAGAAGAATCAAATTCAAGCCTTGGTCCTTGCTGCATAGTCGGCCTATATTTATCTAATATTTTTACATTTCTGATGAAGTGAAGTTCAATATAGTTGGATTAGTGATACCATAACAGAATCCCGAATTCATGGATATCCGATCATGATCCCAGTCATAAGATTATTCTTCGGCATCCGATGTGGGAACAAATTTTCCATCATCCCTGAGCTGAGCCATCCAGTACACCGTAGCATTTTATTTCCCGAGCAACCCTCGTTTTATTTTTCACGATTCACCCGGCTTTGAGACCGGTGATGAAACACAACTCAAAAAGGTTCAAGACTTCATCCGTGAACGGTCGAGAGAATGGAAAATAGACAAACAACTACACGCTATCTGGTCTATCTTGAATAAACACGTCTGGCTTGGGGGGTTTAAGCTCATTCTGAAATTGTAAACACATTTCGATATCTTTATCAGTTTGAGCTTTGAGATTGCCAGCGACGAGTATAGTTATTATGAGAGAAGCCTGTCCTCGTATACACCGGTGTGAAATTAATAGTTCACAAGCGAATGCGCGTTCAATAATTGTTTTGTCCGAATTGATGAGTAAGCTTAGTCCAAAGCGCTGGCGCATGGTGGACATCCCGTCCATTGTTCCAAACGCTACCAGCATGAAACAACCTCACAAATGGACAAACAGACAAACAACGGGACAAAATGCAAATGTTTTCATATATAAAAAAGAGTTTCAGAACCCGGCCACCCCACCCCCTACGATCAAAGGATCTTGACGTGCGCTTTGCTTAACAACATCACTTTGAACTTTAAACCAATACTCTCATCATCATGTTCTCGACTATACGCAAATCCCTTGCCGTCATCGAGAAGGGCGATGACGAACACAAAGAACTCACGACTACGGAAGCCGACGACTCTGAGGCTTGCACCTCGCGCAAACGATTGCAAGCTGATGAAATCAATCTCCAAAAAAAGAAGAAGCAAGTATTAAGAGCGAGGCTAAAGGAGTTGCGGGAGATAAATGCTTGCATTAACAAGGTAAAGAAAGTCTTTTATACCCTTTGGTTTTAGCTTACCACCCCAACCATCTTTCCTTTGTTATTCCATCGATGACGTGTTTGATCATGCTTACTCATTCTTTCCTTTGTTTCTCTGCGTTCATAGGAAGCTAAACACAGCAACACGAGATACGAGGAATTGATAGCTGCGAATATCATATGTATGATATGTAGGGACGCAATACAGAAGCCACAAAGGTGCGTCATTTTCCTATTCTGTTTCCTTTATTCGGCTCTCATCTCCTGTTTGTTTTTGCAGTATGTCGTGTGGGCACAACGCGTGTTACCCATGCCTCCGAAACTTGTGGACCCAATTGCCTGCTCAAAATGATAGGGCCGAACTAATCGACACGGATGCCGAGTCAGATCTCGACGAACACGGTGTCAGGGATGAAACTGAGATTGCAGAACCAGCACCCCGCCCTCGTCGCCGTCATCAGTTCACTTCTGCCGCGACCCGAAAAAAACATTGCCCGTACTGTAAAAAACTAATAATGCGGCGCCCAGTTCCGAACTACAGGTTACGCGAAGTCAGTGAAACACTAGGTAGCGACCTTCTTTCTATGAACCAGGCACTGTCTGCACATCGTTGTCGGAATGACTTATGGCATGGAATCTTCCACCCGGAAAATGGAGATTCAGGGCATCTTGGTGCCGGGTATTTAGTGGAGGCGGGGGATGCGGAAGAGGTGAGAGCACGGAGAGAGAGAGAGAGACTAGAAGCATTTGAGGAAGGGCGGAGGAGAGGAGTCTTGGAAACAAGACAGCAATGGGCGAGGGCTGAAGAAGCACGTCGAACAGCGATGATTCGCCCCATTCAAATGCACGAACTACGGTTTGGACAAACTAACCTTTTTCGGCCCCGTCATGCGCCTGTGGCTGTCATTGCTGTGCCGCCTGTTGCTGCTGCTCCGATTCCTCAAATCCCAGACGCGCCAGCTCCAATGTAATGTTGATGCGACTTCGGATGACCCTCTATTTCTATCAAATTTATCTCCACCACCTCGCACTCCCGAAGGCAACCACCACCCAGTTATGTCGTGTTCCAAGTGCTAAACTACTGCTTTAGTTCAACATGACCAACGCACCAAACTAGAATTTTTTTCGAATTGCGAAGTCGATGCGCATCTCCCTCGGTTTATACAACGAAAGGGAAATCATTCTCAACGTTCAGCGCCACCCTCCCCTCAAAACATGGTCAACATCTGTCACTCATCTTACCCCGGCATCATCTTTTTTTTCACAACCATCTCTCATGATATTCATCTACTTTTATCCAAATCATGTATTAGTTTGCTTTCTTTTTTTCCTTCTCCCTTTTTTGAATATAACTCTTTTTTTTCTCCCTCTGGATTCGCATCATCGATCCAGAAGGTCTCGTGCTTTCCATTTGGTGTGAAATATAAGCTCAATAGTGTCAGTCTTGTGTTTTCCCCTGACAAACAGGTGACAACTCGTTATTTGATTTTGACATGTCTTTCACGAAACAGTTTCTAGTTTTTATCCAACGAATACCATTATCTTGTCTCCTTAGACTACCCCAGCTCCTGATTAGGGAACCAATCCAACTCCCACATAAACCTACAATACTCGAGACAACTGAATGGAAATCAACGAGAGAAACAACAATTGTATTCATTTATGTTTTCGAAGTTAGGAATAATTATATGTTGATAGTTATTGCTATCTCCACCGCAAGCTACAGGCTCGTACTTCCATTTACAGATCACTAACCAAGTACATCGCATGAACCGCGAGGAGTAGTAAATATCCACTTCATTTGTTTTCCTGAATCCTTGCCGACATATCTATGTTTCCGTTCTACACTTATCGCTGTTGGCATCTCTCATTCGGACAATTAATAGTTTTGGCCAAATGTGTTTTTACTTACACGAGTGTGGTCCATATTGCGTAAAAATGGATATATAGCCCAAGTGAAAGAAAAAAAGAGAAAGTTAAGTCCGTGTTCGGACTCACCGGGACGGGATGATCAAATAATCACCGTTGTCCATATTTTTTTGCGTATAACCCGTCCCGAAACTGGGTTGGACAAAGGATTCCATAATTAAAATTTATTATTTAACATCAATTCGAATTGGGCTGGGGGGGGCAAACTCTTTTTCTTCAAGTTCCTTCCTGTACTCGCTCGACTTCAGAATGTCTTTCACTAAACTTGAAGATTTCACTGGCCGTTATGGTATCAACATTGGTCAATCTATTATTAATGCATGGAACGAACGCAACAACATACCTACTCAACGAGCGGAAAATGGCACTTACCCAGAATTTCATTTAACACGATGTTTGTTTATTTTTTTTCTCTTTGCCTTGAAAAGTCATTGTGTATTGAATTTGTTTTCTTTGTTTTTAGATTCCTCCAAACCAGATTCCGTGGACGGTGAGGCTCCTAGAAAATTCAGACCGGAAAGTAGTAAGGCACGCACACCCACCCAATACAAAGGATCCGAAACCAAAGTATGTTGTTGTTTTGTCCCTTTTCCCGAATGTACACCCACCTGTATATCAAGGGAGAACTACGCCGTTCTGGTGCTGTCGAACAACCTTCTCAAGACTGGGAGTGTGTTCTCTTATGGGACCCTGAGACCCACGTGAGTGTTCTGTACTTACCTGTTCCCCTCCATAGTCAGTTATACCCACGCTGGTTTATTAGACGTTTACATTAGAAAAAGTAACTTCAACACGCAACGTGCCATTTGAACGCCCGAACTCCGTCCTTACTTCCGTATCAGGATCGAGTTTTAACGTTAATAATCGTAGTGAAAAGACAAGGGTAACAGACAGAAAAGGAAAGGGAAAGGCTCACCCCGTCGACAATGGCCTTGATAAATTTCAAGAACCACGGGAGTTGGAAGATGGGGAGATAGATGAGCTCGCTGATGCTTTGATGAAGGAATCACGCGTGGAATGGGAGACGAAGAATGTAGAGTTCAGAGGGTCGTCGATCCGTCTGTCATCGAGGAGGGAGGAAGAGGTCGATGTCGTCAAGAAGAGACGTCCTCCTTATGCGCCAGTGCAACTGCCGAAACCAAAAGCCCCAGCGGAAACGTACCCAAAAACTTCTGAAGCCCCTAAGCCATCACCTAAGCCTAAACCCAAGGCTAAACCTAAAGCACGTACTACTGCTCCTGTAATTAGTACAAGCCTCCAAACGGAAAAAATGCAACAAGAAGACGTGACGGCCGAACATCCTGAAGAGGAAGAGTTGACGTTTGGTCAACGTTCTCTAGCGGTTGTGAGGCCCAATCCTCACCCCAAGCCCCACCCTTTTACCCACTCGGGATTGGCATTACCCAGATTACCTTCGCCGACACCTACCCATCGGGCCCATCATGCGCAGCCTACTGCTTCGCAAGTCCTTCAACCTCCAATCACCTCGCAATGTGAGGTGATGCAAGAAGACGACGGTCTGGAGGATGTTGATGAGGATATCTTCGCTAATGAGATTGAAATGGTCCTAGAAGACAATGATGAAGAAGAGGACGAGGAGCTCGAATCGGTATCTGTGTCGGTTGAGAATGGTATTCCGACAACTACTGGTCGACCTCTAAGTTTGACTGAACTTGCTGGTGGAAATAATTTTACCGGTAGGTTTTTTAAGAATCTCCTCTATGTTTATCTTGTGATTGAGGTACGGTTATAGATAGTAGTGATGATGATGACGACACCTCATCCGAATCATCGGAAGATTAAGCGTCATCGTGTTTTGCGATATGGATAACTTAACACATTATTCGTACGCTAGTGTTCTGCCTTGCATGATTTGGAGTTATAGATAAATGACTTGCCGTTACAGTATTATGGGATACATAGTAGTAATACAACTATATATCCGCAAATATAATAGATTGAGAGCGAAAATATTCTTAATTTAATATTTTCGGAGATAGACAAGAGGATTGGGTTCTTCATACTATTGGAAATGTTTTTATATCTTTCGTTTTACAAAGAATTGTGGTTTATTTGCCAAAAAAGGATCAGTGAACGCAACGCGTCATACAAAAGAAAGATTTACCAAATAAAGGAAGAAAACATAAAGGAACGTAACTGAAGTTGTAGGGTGTTACTTAAAACGTGAAATTAGTGGACAACCACATCACCAGCCGAACTTGGACAGACGCCGGCATTGATCGACGACGTTGGGGAGTGTCATTGCCTGTAGTAGTAAAGCTACGGGACTGTGAAATCCCTAGTGGGGCGATATATAGAAGCGCGGTCACAGATCCACCACCATTTGACAATAGAGTGTCCGTTCACGCGTACAAATTGGTTTCGTTAAACTTAAGTGTCGCGGTACGTACGTTAGTATCAAAAGGGATATTGTCAGAGCCGAAAGTCAACTGGCTACCGATGGTGGGTCTTCCCGAGTTTGTATGATAAAGGCGAAATTAAAGAGCAGTTCTTATCTGCTGTTTGAAAAGACCTTTAAGTTGAAATAAGGAGTTGTCAGGTATGCGGGACATCGGACAAAAAGTTGACAGCGACTTAACCCGGCCGCTATATATCTGAGTCACATACCGTGTGGTTCTTTTGATTCAATTTTATTCTCCCGTTTGATCGGTGAACAAAAGACTTATGATTTTCACCAATCCTTCGTCAAAGTTAGCCATCGATTATCCTTGAAGTTCCAGTTCGAATTGGTACCCAAGAGTGGGAATAGGTACATAATTGAGACACTCCTCATCTTTGAAGGAGGGTTTTTTTTCCACGGGTGGCTGCGCTGGATAGAATTATTACAACAGCCGACCTTCAAGTTTTCCTGAAAAAGTATCATTTCCACGTCAATCGATGACTTTCGACTAGAATTGCGATTATTTCAGTCATTTTGAGATACCCAATCTGTGAATACCACGCTCATTATGCATTTTGGGTAATGTGTTGTATGGTTAATTCAACACAAATATCACACGAAGAATAAGTTTTTGTTATTAAAGAGAGAAAAAATTGAGATTTGGCATGAGCTGGGCGACGATATGATGAGATGAAATAAGATGAGATGAGTTGGTTTTAAGGTTATGACATGAACCATTATAAAGGAGTGAGCGTGACTGGTAGCTGGGTACGACCATTTGTTGAACCTTTCACCCTGAAAATGAAAATGCTATTTAGTACATAAACGAAACAAGAATCCAGAGTTTACGTACATTGGAGCCATTACACCCGTCGATCCACGAATGATTTCGACATTCCCCGGTGATGGTGAAAATTCAAAATTCTCCAATAGTTCAATCAATATGGCTTGCATTTCGAGTATTCTGTAAATTGTTATACGGGAATTTCCAAAAAAGAGAATACCACCCACGAGAATCTCCATCTTAATAGTACGATATTTAGCTACAAAAATAAAAGAAGAACATTGGGAGAACATACCCAATACAACCACGAATACCACTACTAAACGTCGCTCTAAGGAAAGATCAGTTATAAAAGAGATATAGTGTTATATTATATTTCATACAGGTTAGCAATAAGACCCAAATTCACTTGAGAATGCGTTCCATTTCCATGAAGAAATCTTTCAGGACGCCATTCATCAGCGTCCTCACCCCATATTGATTTTAAACTGTATATAATTAGATATAAGAGAAAAAATACAATTTTTCGCTTACCGGTTGTATGCAAGGAGCGAGATGATTACTCTCTCACCCTTATTAATGGGGATCTCGGAAATCATTTCGCTATTTGCAGTTGGGACAGGATACGAGAGTGGAATACAATCGTCTTTACCAGCTTCTCGCAGTACAGTTGGAACTATTGGATAGGCACGAAGAGTTTCCTGGACAACAGATAAATCCAGAACCGTAGTAACAAGACTTTCGAGGGACTAACCTTCATCACTGCTTGGAGATGCGACATGGAATCAAAGTCGGCGATAGTCAATTCAATATCTCCTCTTTCGCTTGCTTGAGAGCGGGTCTTCGCGATTTCCCCCCGTAGTTTCTTCTGCCACTCGGGATGTCTTGAAAGTTCGTACGACACCCACATTAGAGCAGAAGCGGTAGTCTCATGTCCAGCTAAGAAGAATGTTCTAATTTTCGTGTTAGATCTTGCTGAAATATAAAGGCGTAACTCGTACGTGAATTGTGCAAGGATTTCATTCTTTCCGACCTTAGTCTTGGGGTCTTCAGAAAGATTAGCATGAACTGTCGAGAAGGTTTTAACACTAAATGTTTTCTTGACTTAAAAAAGCGCACCAAGTAAACTCATGAGATCTTTTGATCCTTCTTTGTCATGTAAATATAGTTGAGTCTGTTTATCCACGACTTCCTGTGCGACTTTAGTCGCTACCTTTAAATAGTTCCGGAACCTCGACATGGTCCGAAGGGGAAGACGTGTTAACATTGATGTGAAAAATGAAGGAATTTTAGAGAGTATGTAAGGCATTGCAATATTTATATCGCTCATTTGATAGAGCGCGTCGGCACTAGAACAGATAAGTCCAGAAGAAGGAATGGACCTTGAAGACGTACAATAGGTTGTTGTATACTTGCGCAAGCTTGTTATTTTGAACACCGTCGAGAGCTTGAAAGTCGTATTCTGCGGAAGCTATACATTCATGACATAAGATGAGTTCAGTACACGATGTCAAGGAATGTACGAACCTGCTCCAATAATATCCAACGTCGTTCGGGAAAGCCACGGTACCAAATCGACGACATTAGAATCCGTCGCCGTGGTGGAATCTATCTCTTCCTTCAGTTTATTTACAAGCTGCAAATCATCAATAAAATTAAACAGGATTAATCTAAAAGGGCTATATATGAATGATACCTTGAAAGCTTTCTGTCGAAATAGAGGAAGGAATTCTCTTAACGTGCCAAAAGAGAATGCAGGATTCAAGATCTTTCTGTGACGAGCATGCTGGGTACCTGTGTAATTGAAAACGATTAGTATGTGATCAAACGACAGGGAATTCACCTGACCTTCCGCGCCAACGATTCCTGGACCGAGCATTATCGTGAAACCTATGCGATTGCTCAAAGGTTTTGGAAAGTTGTATCCTGATGTATTTAGGATATATTGGATTGCCTAACGACCTGTCAGTGAAATTAGGCGTACTGAGGGTTGAGAAACTCACTTTAGGGTCCGAAATAAAGAGCATTTTCACCTAGAACGCCTAACATTAGAAGAAAAAAAGCGCTACTTCAACAGTTCAACGTACCCCCATTTCCCCATATATTTTGAACGCTGTTCCATACTTTGCACTCCAATCAATATGGGCACCCGTGATTTCTGGAGATCTAATCAATTCTTTGAAATTGCCTACGATGAACCGTTGAGCCTAAGGAAAGTAGCACAATACAATGACAGATATGAACGCACCGGCAAGGTATGAAGTGTGGGCAGGTCCAGGAAGATTGGAGATAACTGAACGTCTGAAATGACGGACAAGAGCGCGTATAACGAAAAAGATTGTTACTGAGAATAACACAATACGAAAGAACATGTTGCAAGTGTTAGACTCAAAGACAAAATCAGTGTCGTTTAAGTACCAATCGGTTAGCATCCGGCCAACCCATATGCTTGACTCCAGTGACGTCTCTCCAGGTTGTAGCCAATCGATAGTAGACGGATGAAATGTACCGTATGTATCCCCGGAGCGGCAAGGAATGACTCATTTTCTGTACAGGTGAATTAATGACTCCTGAAAAGCCATTCAAATTGTTGAGTCTGCAAACCAACCACGCAGTTCGTATAGATCAGAAGGAAGCTTTCGGGCGCTTGCTAAGCACAACACGGCAGAAACCGCGACACCTGACGGACATATTTCCAACTCTTCCTATATCTCATTGAGTTTTGCGAAATCTTTCTCAGTATTATCTTGGCCGTGACAAATATTTGCTCTTTGTTCTCCGTAAGAAGTTCTTTGCTTTTTATCCAAGCAAAGAAGTCGTTTTACATACCAACATCCAGGAAACTTCAGAGGCAACAGACGGAGAGCATTTTTATATTGTTAGTCTTTTCGTATTCTGGATTTCAAATACTTTATCAATATGTTTCTTTTTGACCTACAGAGGATCTGTCAATTCTAGTTTATTATCTTCCTCAGCCAGTGATGCGGCCGCGGCATAGCACTACTGTTACGATGTTCACCTATCAAAAAACAAATATATCTGTGATTTGTAAAAGAATCAAAGCGTGGATTACTACTCGTATCGAAAAGCGTGTATGAATTTGGACGGATCAAATTTCACCTTCAACCAGGACAACTTTTCGAAGTCCAGATGGATCGTACCTACCTGGTTCGATAATACAATCTGAATGTTGGTACAAGGATATTACTTGGGTGGTATGAGATTCATAGCAGCAAAAAACTGTCTCGAAATATGCGTTTTACGTCGAAGTCCATCCGCTGCAGAATAAACACCCGGGTAAACGAGAAATTGAGAATCCAGTGCCATACGAGGAGAAACAAAATTATTTATTATGCATTCTGGGTAATGTGTTGTATGGTTGCTTCAAGATAAATATTCCACGAAGAGCAATTTTTTGTTAAAATGAGCTAGGTGACGGTACGATGAAATGAAATGTGTTGGTTTAAGGTTATGACATGAACCATTATAAAGGAGTGAGCGTGATGGGTAGCTGGGTACGACCATTTGTTGAACCTTTCACCCTGAAAATAAAAACGCTATTGTGTACATGAATAAAACAAGAATCCAGAGTTTACGTACATTGGAGCCATTACGCCCGCTGATCCACGAATAATTTCGACATTCCCTGGTGATGGCGAAAGTTCGAAATTCTCTAATAGTTCTATCAATATGGCTTGCATTTCGAGTAATCTGTAAATTGTTATATGGGAATGTTCAAAAACGAGGATAGAAACCACCTACGAGAATCTCCATCTAAAAACAGTACGATATTCAGTTACCAGAATACAAGAAGAACATTGGGAGAACATACCCAATACAACCACGAATACCACTACTAAACGTCGCTCTAAGGAAAGATCAATTATCAAAGAAGTGTGGTATTATGATATATTTCATACAGGTTAGCAATAAGACCCAAATTCACTTGAGAATGCGTTCCATTTCCATGAAGAAATCTTTCAGGACGCCATTCATCAGCGTCCTCACCCCATATTGATTTTAAACTGTATATAATAATTAGATGATATAAGAGAGAGAATACAGGTTTTCACTTACCGGTTGTATGCAAGGAGCGAGATGATGACCCTCTCACCCTTATTAATGGGAATGTCGGAAATCATTTTGCCATTTGCAGTTGGGACAGGATACGAGAGTGGAATACAATCGTCTTTACCGGCTTGTCGCAGTATACTTGGAACTATTGGATAGGCACGAAGTGTTTCCTGGATAACAGATAAATATGGATCAGTAGTAACAAGACTTTCGGAGGACTAACCTTCATTACTGCCTGGAGATGCGACATGGAATCAAAGTCGGCGATGGTCAATTCAGTATCGCCTCTTTCGCTCGCTTGAGAACGAGTCCTCGTGATTTCCTCTCGGAGCTTCTTCTGCCACTCGGGATGTCTTGAAAGTTCGTACGACACCCACATCAAAGAAGAAGCGGTGGTCTCATGTCCAGCTAGGAAGAAAGTTCTAAATTTCGTGTTAGGACTTGCGGTAATACAAAGGTGTAACTCGTACGTAAACTGTGCAAGGACCTCATTCTTTCCGACCTTAGTCTTGGGGTCTTCAGAAAGATTAGCATGAACTGTCGCGAAGGGTTTTAACATTAAGTGTTTTCTTGACTTAAAAAAAGAAAACCGTACCAAGTAAACTCATGAGATCTTTGGATCCTTCTTTGCCATGTAAATATAGTTGAGTCTGTTTATCCACGACTTCCTGTGCGACTGAAGTCGCTACCTTTAAATAGTTCCGGAATCTTGATATGGTCTGGAGCGGAAGGCGTGTTAACATTGATGTGAAAAATGAAGGAATTTTTGATAGTATGTAAGGCATTGCGATATTTATATCGCTCATCTGATAGAATGCGTCGGCACTAGAACAGGAGATAAATAGAGGAGAAGGAATGGGTCTTAAAGACGTACAATAAATTGTTGTATACTTGGGCGAGTTTATTGTTTTGAACACCGTCGAGAGCTTCAAAGTCATAGTCCGCTGAAGCTGTACATTCGTGAACATAAGATGCGGGTTCAGTATACGGTGCCAGGAAATCCACGAACCTGCTCCAATAATATCCAACGTTGTTCGGGAAAGCCACGGTACCAAGTCAACAACATTGGAGTCCGCCGCGGCGGAATCCATCTCTTCCTTCAGTTTATTTACAAGCTATAGATCATCATTAAATCCGAGTAATCCAAAAGGGGTTTTGCATGAATAATACCTTGGAAGCTTTCTGTCTGAATAGAGGGAGGAATTCTCTTAATGTGCCAAAAGAGAACGCAGGATTCAAGATCTTTCTGTGACGGGCATGTTGAGTGCCTGCGCATTGATGGAAATGATTAGTACGTTACCAAAGGACAGGGAATTCACCTGACCTTCCGCACTAACGATTCCTGGACCGAGCATTATCGTGAAACCTAAACGATTGCTCAAAGGTTTTGGAAAATTATATCCGGAGGTATTTAGGATATATTGAATTGCCTAACGCCTGTCAGTGGACCTAAGCATACGAGGGTTGGGAAACTCACTTTGGGATCCGAAATAAAGAGCATTTTCACCTAGAACGCCTGACGTTAGAAAAAAGTACATTACTTTAACAATTCAACGTACCCCCATTTCCCCATATATTTTAAATGCGGTTCCATACTTTTCACTCCAATCAAGATGGGCGTCCGTGATTTCTGGAGATCTAATCAATTCTCTGAAATTGCCTATGTTGAACCGTTGGGCTTAGGGAAAGCAGCACAATACAATGACGGATATGAACGCACCGGCAAGGTATGAAGTGTTGGCAGGTCCAGGAAGATTTGAGATAACAGAACGTCTGAAATGACGGACAAGAGCACGTATAACAAAAAATGTTGTCACTGAGAATAACAGAATACGAAAGAACATGTTGTAGGTGTACTTAGACTCAGAGGCGAAACTAGTGTCGTATAAGTATTAATCGGTTAGCATCTGATTCTGGCGCCCTAACCCAATGCTTGAACTTGAATGACGTTTCTCCAGGCCGTAGCCAATCGATAGTGGATGGATGGGGTGTACGGTATCCTAACGGCAAGGAATAAATCATGTTTTCTACGCGTAAATTCATGGCTCCTGAGAAATCCATTAAAAAATTGACATAATTGGAAAATCCAAACCGTGACGCGTGACCGGCAACCACGCGATTCGCATGGGTCAGGAGGCTTTCGGATATTTAGTAAGCACAACACGGCGAAAACCGTCCACGTCAATCATGTTTGCAACCGTTCCTACATCCCATTGAGTTTTGCGAAATCTTTCTCAGCATTATCTTGGCCGTGACAAATATTTGCTCTTTTTCCCCGTAAGAAGTTCTTTGCTTTTGATCCAAGCGAAGAAGTCGCTTTGCATCTCAACATCCGGGAAACTTGAGGCAATAGACGGAGAGCATTTTTCATTTTTCATTGTCAGTCTTCTCGTATTCTGGATCTCGAATACTTTATTAATATGTTTCTTTCCGACTTACAGAGGACCTGTCAATTCTGGTTTATTATCTTCCTCAGCCAGTGATGCGGTCGCGGCATAGCACTACTGTTACGATGTTCACCTATCAAAAAACAAATATATCTGTGACTTGTAAAAATAATCAGAGCGTGGATTACGACTCGTGTCAGAAAGCATGTATGAATTTCGACGGATCAAATTTCACCTTCAACCAGGACAACTTTTCGAAGTCCCGATGGATCGTACCTACCTGGTCCAACAATACGATCTGAATGTTGGTACAAGGATATTACTTGGGTAGTATGAGCTTCATAGCAGAAAAACCGTTTCAAAATATGCACCTTACGTCGAGGACTGGGGGAAGTATATCGCGATTAATCCATCTACATCTAAGGAGAATGGGCGGCGGCGGCAATGCAACATTTGGCCCATTAATGTGGTAGCATGAGCTAATGCGAGTTGACAATAGTAATGATCGATTCATAAACGTGCCATGGAAGAAGACAAAACGGAATAAACACAAACCAGCTAAAGAAGCTTCCAAGGTGGACCTGGTCAGTAAGCGTTGTCCTCTTACAATATCCAAGAAGAATGACTTACACAACCTAATATAATGTGTAGATATTTCTGTTGAAAAATCATCGAAGCGATGATACTAGGAGAACCAAAGGAGGCGAAGCGGTAGTGAAATGAGGTTGTCACGAAGAAGCGGAATATGGATATGATATGAGTAATGTGGGTTGTTCATTAAAAATAACTCCTAAACACGCCAATTACATTATATTTAGACGCACTGAACCCAAAATATTGAAATCAGGATGGTCAGGTTGTTCTCAAGGCGGAGATGGGACTCTGATTACAATATCTTGAACAAGGAAACCTACGGTGCGTCTAGCAGCACCTACCATCATCAGGACCGGATGAAGGATGCTTCTGGATTATTCAATCTTAACATCCAGTATCGAACAGGGAGCCGGCTTCGATATATCTCCGATGTTACTCTTTTTTGATGCATCTCAAACTACAGACGAATGGACTCCACTCTGCATCAGCATTAGAATGTAATGTAGCTCAGTAACGGGATAAATAGGTTTCGTAGTGCCGTCACGAAGGTGAATTATTATAAAATCGTTCAGAATGCAGTACTCAAGCTTGCGTTGCTTTCATAGGTCCCCGATGTAGGGCGCTCTTTGTTTTTTGGGCCTCCTAAGTTGCTTGGTAAACAGACAACCCTGGCTATAGCCCGAAAGCCTAAGAATTCATACCCCGATAACCCTGGAGGAGACCCTGTTAGGGCTCGTTGAGGCTGTTACGGAACCTTTTCTGGACGACTTGGATATGAAGATACATCGGCCTCAAAATACTCGGGAATATATAAAGGATCTACCTGGGTGTACTACTGATAATCAGCGAGCCCCGGTCAAACTATGTGGTCACTAAAAGAACCTTCCTCTCAATATTGGTCACTATCGTCACCGTGTTGTAAAAATGGGCGGTTCATTTGCAAAACACACCAATTGACCATATTGGACACCAACCATCGTTTGTAATTGCTTATGGGACCCGTCTCAGAAACCTTTTCCGGTGACAAATGCGCCTGACATTATAATAGGACCATCGTCACTTCCTCGATGGTTTTCTAAACATCTTGAAGCTATCTCAAACAAGGAATTACGGTATATCAGCACATGTTTCATTCGAATACTCTAGACATCAACTGGGCATCATGGCTAAACCACATCGCAAAGATATATATGTTCTGAGCCCTTCGCCTTTAAGCGCCCATTCGAATTCGCTACCGTGTTCTTTATTTCGCCGTCGCAAGGTTCTAACCTACGCATCTAAACAACACGATACAAGGAACAATCAATGGAATTCTTAACAAGAACTGACCCTAACCGGTGCAGCCGACGTGCTTAACATAGTTTCTCACACTATGGTTAGCTCTTTGCCGCATGTCGCCCGTGTTGATTAACCTTTCATACGTTTTACTAGTCACATGTGCCAGGAAACAAATGCAAAGACACTTTGCAGAATCTAATTGACCCACACCATACGTAGAATATTCAGTCATATAGACAACAACGTACAAAGCGCCGCCTAACTGAACGAACTTGCGTGCTGATAAATCCACTGGTCCCAATAGCTCAACATCACTCTTTGTTGGATCTGGAGTGTGTTACAGTACCCTTTCCAAAACATCAGCCTCAGATGACACCGTCCTTTTCAACATCCTCTTCCTTTACCATCACTTCCGTTTACATTCCCAACGTATTGTCATCCAAGATAGAACGCTTACGTGACCTAGAGAAAAGAACGTAGAATCCTTTCACAACCGGAACGATCTAACTAACCTTGCAGTCGTTATAGTTATCTGGGCAACATTTGGAAGGAAAACACAACCTAGGCTTGCTTCGCCTTTGTGTTCCAGGTGACTTTATAGGGGAGTGCTGTTATTCGATGTCACTTCAAGGGAAACCTATGTCATCGCAATGAATCGCGATGTTGTTTTGACTCAAGCTTGTTTCATCGATATCTTCCAGATCAATAAATACGTAACCCATACGATATAATCGGGCCCAGGAGTGCATAACTGGTCCTCCTCAATACCAGCTCCCACCAATTCGTACAGAAGCAGCAAAAGATCAGCCCGGCACGAGTAGGCTACCATCACTGTATGAAATTGGCTTACAGCAGAATGGTATTGTCGGCAGAGTGGCATGTCACAGACTAGGTCATCTATTCCTCCTTTGTTTCACAAGCCTTTATATTCCGTCTGTGTTGACCCCTGATTCATTGATTATTTCATTTCCTGGTAGCTTGTCATTCCGATTTGGGCACACAATACAACGGAAACTGGGGGAACATAATGGAAAGAAGACCTTTACACGAAGACCGTAGTTCTTTGCATAACTACGACTCCCGTCCTTTTGGTTCGACTGACAATTATTTCGTCAATGATCGTTACGGTTTTGAATCTTATCCGCAATAACACTTTCATGCAAGTTTGCAGATGATTTATACTTGAGTATCACTTGCGTTGAACCTCCTTTCCATCACTGTTATGGATATTTGCCTTGTCGCTTCACCAAATTCTCGTATCTGCTCTGAATTATTTCCCTTTACATTTTTCTTGATCGTTTCGCAAACCCACTTTCCATGCATTTTACTTGATCCATATTCTTTTTCTAAATTATCGTTCCTGGGTTTCTGTCTTGCTATAACGTTTGTAGCTTTTATCATGATAGAACACTGGTTTTCCATTTCATCCTTTCATCTCCAACGCTACTACGACATGATGTAAGCTTAATTGTACCATGTACATATATACCTCCCTGTTTTCACCTCTTTTATCTCTTTGTTTTTACAATAATCTATGCTGTTAATCCACCGATTTTTTATTTGAGTGGTAGATGTATCTCTCGCTTTCTTGTGGCAGATGTTATACAAATCTATCTGTGAAGACACGGCTCAGATATGAGTATGCATGAGAATCGTTTAAATTTGTAACACCGAAGCCCAGTCGTAGGCCTTTAGTTTCGAATTTCAAAACCGAGAAATGAATTATTTTTCAGTTTTAAACTACATGTAGGATCAATATATTCGTATGTATGTCAAGTCTGTGCAAAATCAGGGGTGGAATGTGAGTCTGAATTCCGGGTCGACCAGTGACGACGACACCATGTTATTCGAAATGAGTGATTTTTTGTTAATTGGTAGAAAAACGTCGTACCAGGTATTACAGAATCCTCCACATGTGATTAGAATTTGAAAACGGGTTACAGGAGCTTCCTGAACCATCGGGTGACTCGGGCCGCTTAAGCTCAGTCCTATCTCCAATAGATTATTCTTTATCTTACCTTACTGACGTGATTCCGGCTGAGAGTAATAATGATGATGATGATTGATTAAACTTGAAAGACCTATCAAAAGTTGAATGAATTCGAGCGCGTGAGGAGGGCTTGAGGTGTGGGCTACCGTGTCCTGTTCTCGTTCCGAGCCGAGGTTGTAGTATTGACACCGTTCACCATCGCCAGACGCGTTAACCTTTGCAGCATGGAATCGAATATTAATCTGTCACTTTGACTATTGAAAATGGATTTCTAACCTTGTGGATCAGTAGGATCGAGAAACCATCAGTATCAAGGCTTATCCTTATCCTGTCCACACCCTTCCACGACGATCACATACATCATTCCACTGATGAAATGACGAATGATCTAAATTCTTCAAATGGATGAAAATTTTATGTTCGTCAAGCTTCGGGTTTTGAGTTGCAATGGACAACTTGAAGCTCGAGGTTCTGTTGTTCTACGGTACTGAGATAATGGATCTTGCGACAACTTTTACTTACTAGTGGTATACTCAACTTTTCAAATATTAAATGATTGCAAATCATGGTTTCATATTCTATGAAGCCTGAAAAGTGAAGCTTATTAGCTTAGACTAGTGGGGCTTATGAGGTTGGTTGACATACGAATTAAACCGAGCGGGCACAGGGGGGCAGGACATTCAAGTTTGATACCACGATAATGTATGTCTCGAGCAGGACTTTTATATTAATGTTTTCAATCTTAAATTGAGATGAACATTCCCTTCGGCCCTGCCACTGGCCCTTATTAAATACTACCGGGGTCACTCTTGTGGCTCGCAACTTCAAGCTTAAGAGCATCTCCTTGCCAAATGCCATTTACGGTTTGCAGTTATCATAACCTATGAAATCTGGAGATATCGATGACGATATATACAATGTCTACAGTCATCCTTACCTCGTTTTATCCGAAGAGTATTCATTCCTGTCGCCGTATGCAGCTTCAGATTCATATGTTTTAACCAAAGTGAACTGAACATGATAAAGTTAATCTTCTTGTGCATTTAATTTCTGAGGGGAGTTCTTTCTAATAGACAGGGGGCCGTTTTTGTTTCATAGTTTCAGCAGTGAAGGTACCTCTGTGCGAAATTTTGGGCCGGCGCCCCGAGGTACCAGTAGCACAGACTTTTTGAATTTCATGGGACATCTCTAGATAAATGATCAACAAATTTACTCGTGAGAAGTCGGAGGATCATTGATATCTTCTTGCCTCGTTGGCTGTTGTTACGTGTCGCAATATTTCTGAACTTTTGTTCCGGAAGTGGATTTCATATGCGTATGTTATATTTTTTGATCAAGATCTCAGGGAAATCACAGCTTTGCTTTGGAAATAATTTTACTT
Source organism: Clathrus columnatus (assembly GCA_020884735.1). Lineage (NCBI taxonomy): Eukaryota > Fungi > Basidiomycota > Agaricomycetes > Phallales > Clathraceae > Clathrus > Clathrus columnatus. Next base: position 2,805,063 of record BPWL01000006.1, read on the forward strand.
ACTATCAATTCACCAGAAAATAAAATATTACAACACCGCCAATGCACACGATCGTCGATGGAGTGCAAGTCACTGTACATTTGTCTTTGACAGACAGACAGCACTGACAGTCCTTAGTGATTCTGGCGCAGGATGACTAAATGGAAGTGGAGAATTCACACCAATATGGCACCAGTTGGTCGGCGACTTTTAGAAGCACATAATTCAAGGTATGTGGCTGTTTTTGGGAAACCAGAATTTCCGAAATAATTGACAAAGATAATTTGAGCCAAAAACCTGCCAGTGCTAGATAACTACTATATAAATCTTTTAAAAAAAGAAATATATGATTATCTTGTGTAATTACTGAGAAATTCCTGTTTTAAAAATTAAATTCTATCAACTCACCCGCCTTAACTTTTGCAAAGCGCTGTAACGTTAACCTGAATACTGAATCTTGATCTAAACGCTGTTAAGAAACTCTTGTGTATGTGGTCAATCTGAAAGTGAGGTCCCACAGTTTTTGGCAACCCTATGTTTTTTATTGGTAGTAGCACAGGGCCGGTGGATTGATATGGTATCGGAACTTCTTGAGAACATGCCATGCTAGCCCACTGAGAATGGAAGTTTTTTTTCAAGGTTTATTTTTATTTTTATTTTCCAATTCATTTTCTATGTAAATTTAATTCAGACTGGTCGCCTATACCATCATTGGCATTCCAATTTATATAATATAATCTTTTGGATTGTATTAAATTAGATATAAAGACAGCAACCATCAGTGTTACCAGACTTTTGATGCCAGGAGCTTCTGTTGTCTTGCAGATCAGTCTGAGCCACGCTAAGAGTAGCTTCATGAATATTTACCACCTAAGGTCGGAGATCTAGAAACTCCGCAATATCCCGCTTCCGAAACTACCCGACTGATAAAGATTTCTAGAGCATAAGCTCGACATAGCAAGCATGTGCGGTGCTTATCTATCTATCATGTTCCTGGCTAGTCAATTCTAGGAGGTCCTATTACAATCGGCATCGTTGGAAATATCTCAAAATATTACAACTCACGAACACAGGAGTACCACTTCAAGTTCACCATAACAGTGACAACGCCATTTACAATTGGTAATTGTAATCATGTTATTATAATTTATTATTTTATGGTCAAACCGGAAACTTCCATGAGTCCATGTAAAAGCCTTCTCATCATCAAAACCAATTTTTACAAAGGAAGACAAATCTCACTTCTATCAGTGTCGACAAGTTTGATCCCAAAATTGAAAATATTTTAAATACAGCCATGGATTGAAGCGGCTCCGGAGTCCGGACGTCACGACTCACATTCGCCATGGCTCATATACTAATCCAACTTTCTGGGGATTCCGAGTTCCCCAGTGGGGTCGGGATCTTTTATAACCACTGAAAATTGAAGAAAACAGAGATATCTACTCAATAGTAGGTGTTACATAAATTGTTATCTTATGTGCGTACTCGTCACTAGCGTTCGTACGCTTCAGGATGCAGATTTTTTTAATTGACATACACGGAGATTTCTGATATCTTAGTTTTTATTTACAGAATCGTATTTGAGATAATCAAAATGGCTGTATTCTAAATCAGCAGGATTTGTGCTTCACCCACTATTTCGTGCAGCTCATTAACTGCAATCGCTGGCGTGATGAAATGGCAAAATGGAATACACTGATCTTCTGATTGATACCTACTCAATCACAACACTATGAGACTTTGCTTTCTAACACCGGCGGAAAAGACTGTATTGATTGACAGTTCTAGCTCCATAATCTCCAATTAGATAACTTACGGGCACCTCCAGACCCCCATCGAAAAAAAAAACTACATACGAGGTTCTGGATATTTATATCGGAGGGTTGGGTGGATAGGGTGGTTTTAAAAGGTATTAATATTTTTCATTCTTATTGACAAACACACAAAAGTACCACCTCAGGAAAATCGTCGCCGTTCCCTTAAAATGTCTTCAAACGAGCAATATTTGACATTTCCACAAACCTCACGAGACTCTGAGGACTCTGCTGATGTCAAAGGTTTATGTGTGTAATCTCTTTGCAACCCTCCAGATCACAACTAACAGGCTAATTGCTATAGTTACATTGGCACACTACATCCAAGCATTTCGGGTCACACCACTACCGGAGAACTTCGATGAACTTCAGAAGATTCCCATCGAGTGCCTTGCTTCTATGCGAACACCTACTCCAGCTTTTGACGGGGGAGTCGATCCAATGGTTTGTTTTAAACAATAAACACATTTAGCTAATGGTGGATACATATAGGATATTTTGGAGGGGCACCCATATATCGAAACAAACCACTTCAAGTCCATTGGGTCCCTTTGTCAATTCGTTGTTTCTATAGGCCCCAAGTATGGCTCTACGTTTCCAACATGTCGACACCACTTCCACTTCGATGTTCTCGTCCATATCTACAAGGAACATCTTTCGAAAACCAAGAAACCTTTTTTCTGCTGCATTTGGTATGTTTTTTTTTTATGGAATTGATTACATTTAAAATATCCCCCCTGTCAGCGGTAGTCAGACCTCCGGTCGGTCAGAAGCAAAACGTCATTTCATGGATTATTTTCGAGGTGCAATATTTGCTTGCGGTGAAGGTGGTTGGTAAGTTACATGAATTGACTCCAATATCAATATCCTATCTCACTTGCTATTATATCTAGCCCATTTAGAACGAACAGAGAATCTACTCTGACAGCTCATAAACGAAATATCCACGGTATTAATTGAGCTTGGCCATCGAGCGGACCCATATCATTACACCAGGTGAACCTTTTCTTCATACAACTTGCAATAATTCAAAATCTATATTATGGGATTCCACACTTACAACGCTCGAGAGGAAAATAGAGATCAATGAGAGAAATAACCAATGTACTCAACTTTATTATTTGATGTTATTGGATGTTTTCTGAAAATACTTTTGCTTCGAAATTGGGAATGATGTAGATATCTTGATAGTTATCTACAATCTCCACTTCAGGCTACGGCCCCACTTCCGTTTATAGATCACGAGCAAAGTACAAGTATATCGCATGAACCCCAATAATTAGTAAATATCGCCTTTGTCTATTTCTGTCAAATTTTCTCCATAATTACCGCAGTTGGCATGCAAACATGCAACATGTACCGTCGTATCATGATCATGTGTTACACATGTCTGTTGATGCGTAAAAATTGGTTCCACTGGGCTTCGATATCACCATACGTTAGTATCCGAAGGCATATTTTCAAAGCTGAAAAGCAGCTACCGATGATGGGTCTCTCCGAGTTTGTTATGCCATTGGTAAGAGCGTGGTTAGCTATAAATACAAGTTATATGATTGGACAACAAAAGGCCATTTGTTACTCGTGGTAAGGGCGAGAATAGGTGCATAAATCGAGACACTCCTCAACCCCGAAGGGGGTTTTCATCTTTCCACGGCTAATTGCTAGAATTATACCAGCAGTCGGCTTTGTCTTTGAGTTTTTCCCGACAAATTATCATTCTCCACAGCCACGACTTTGGACTGGAATTGTGATTTTTTCAGTCGTTTTTGAACCCGATCTGTGGATACCACGCCGGGGGTATAATAGCGACGTATCCTTCCGCCTGCAGAATAAACACGGTAACGAGGGGTTTAAGAATCCAGTGCTATACGAGGAAAACATTATTATTATCATGTAATTTTGGCAATGTGTTGTGGTATGATTGATTTAAGATAAGTATTTCAAGAAAAGTAGATTCTTGCAAAGAGAAAGAACTGAAATTCTGAATGAGCTGGATGACGATATGAGATAAAACGAGTCAGTTTAAGGTTATGACAGGAACCGTTATAAAGGAGTGAGTGTGATTGGGAGCTGAGTACGAGCACTCGTTGAACCTTTCACCCTGGAATAAAAAACGCTATTGATTACATGAACAAAACAGGAAAACCTGGTTAACGTACATTGGAGCCATTACACCTGTAGATCCCCGAATGATTTCGACATTCCCCGGTGATGGCGAAAACTCGAAATTCTCCAATAGTTCAATCAAAATAGCTTGCATTTCAAGTAACCTGTAAATTGTTATACGGGAATGTCCAAAAACGAGGATACACGCCACCCACGAGAATCTCCATCTAAATATTACGATATTCAATTGTAAAAACAAAAGAAGAACGTTGGCAGAACATACCCAATACAACCACGGATGCCGCTGCTAAATGTTGCCCTAAGGAAGCTCAGTTGTAAAAGAGATATAGCGTTATATTATAATTCATACAGATTGGCAATGAGACCCAAATTCACTTGAGAATGCGTTCCATTTCCGTTGAGAAATCGTTCGGGACGCCATTCATCAGCATCCTCGCCCCATATTGATTTTAAACTATGTATGATTAAATAGACGATATAAAATAAAGAATACAAGTTTTCACTTACCGGTTGTATGCAAGGATCGAAATAATTACTCTCTCCCCTCGATTAACGGGAATATCAGAAATCATTTCGCCATTCACGGTCGGTACAGGGTAGGATAATGGGATGCAATCGTCTTTACCAGCTTGTCTCAGTACATATGGAACTATAGGATAGGCACGAAGAGTTTCCTGGATAACAGATAAATCTGGTACAGTAATAACAAGACTTTCGGAGGGCCAACCTTCATTACTGCCTGGAGATGCGACATAGAATCAAAGTCGGCGATGGTCAATTCCATATCCCCTCTTTCACTCGCTTGAGAACGAGTCTTGGCGATTTCCTCTCGTAACTTCTTCTGCCACTCGGGATGCTTTGATAATTCAAACGACGCCCACATTAGAGCAGAAGCGGTAGTCTCATGTCCAGCTAAGAAGAATGTTCTAATTTTCGTGTTAGGTCTTGCTGAAATATAAAGGCGTAACTCGTACGTGAATTGTGCAAGGATTTCATTCTTTGCGACCTTAGTCTTGGGGTCTTCAGAAAGATTAGCATGAACTATTGAGAAGGTGTTAGTTACTAAATGTTTTCTCGAATTTAAAAAAAAAAAACATACCAAGTAAACTCATGAGATCTTTTGATCCTTCTTTGCCGTGTAAATAGAGGTGTGTCTGTTTATCCACGACTTCCTGGGCGACTTCAGTGGCTACTTTCATATAGTTCCTGAATCTTGACATGGTTTGAAGGGGAAGCCGAGTTAGTATTGACGTAAAAAATGAAGGAATTTTAGAGAGTATGTAAGGCATTGCAATATTTATATCGCTCATTTGATAGATTGCGTCGGCACTAGAACAAATAAGCCGAGAAGATGGAATGGAAGCACCTTGTAGACGTACAATATGTTGTTGTATACTTGGGCAAGTTTATTATTTTGAACGCCGTCGAGAGCTTCAAAGTCGTACTCTGCGGAAGCTGTACATTCATGACATAGGACGAGTTCAGTATATGGTGACAAGGAATGCACGAACCTGTTCCAATAATATCTAATGTTGTTCGGGAAAGCCACGGCACCAAGTCAACGACAGTAGGATCCGCTGTGGTGAAATCTATCTCTTCCTTCAGTTTATTTACAAGCTATAAACCATTATTAAGTCCGGGCAATCAAAAGGACTATGCATGAATAATACTTTGGAAGCTTTCTGTCGAAATAGAGGAAGGAATTCTCTCAAAGTGCCAAAAGAGAATGCGGGATTCAGTATCTTCCTGTGACGGGCATGTTGGGTACCTGGGCAATGAACATGATTAGTATATTATTTATCAAATGATGAGGAGGTCACCCGACCTTCTGCGCTAACGATTCCTGGACCGAGCATTATCGTGAAACCTATACGATTGCTCAAAGGTTTTGGAAAGTTATATCCCGAGGTATTTAGGATATATTGAATTGCCTAACAGCGTGTCAGTGAAAGATTTGAGCATACCGAGAGTTGGGAAACTCACTTTGGGATCCGAAATAAAGAGCATTTCCACCTAGAACGCTTGGCATAAGAGAAAGCACATTACTTTGAACGCCCAACATACCCCCATTTCACCATATATCTTGAATGCGGTTCCATACTTTGCACTCCAACCAATATGGGCATCCGTGATTTCTGGAGATCTGGTCAACTCTTTGAAGTTGCCTACGTGAACCGTTAAGCTTATGTAAGAAGAGTAGCACAATAGAATGTCAGATATGAGCGCATCGGCAAGGTATGAAGAGTGGGTAGGTCCAGGAAGACTTGAAATAACTGAACGTCTGAAATGACGGACAAGAGCGCGTATAACCAAAAAGGTTGTCACTGAGAATAGCAGAATACGAAAGAGCATGTTATAGATGTTAGACTCGGATGCAAAACTAGTGTCGTATAAGTATTAATTCGTTAGCATCCGGCTAACCCCCATATGCTTGAACTTGAGTGACGTCTCTCCATGTTGTAGCCAATCGATAGCGTACGGAAAAAATGTAAGTATCCACAACGGAACGCAACGAGTCATTTCTTGTACGCGTGAATCAATTACTCCTAAAAAACCCACTCAAATTGAAATAATTGAACCAACCACGCAGTTCGTATGGATCGGAAGGAACTTGAAGGAAAGGATGAGGAGACTTCCGGACGCTTACTAAGCACGAAAAGGCGGAAACCGCGACACCTTACGGCGGTTCATGTCAGCCATATTTCCAACCGTTTTTACATCCCCATTGAGTTTCGCGAAATCTTTCTCAGTATTATCTTGGTCGTGACAAGTATTTGTTCTCTCTTTCAGTAAGAGGTTCCTTGCTTTTAATCCTAACAAAGAAGCCAACATCCAGGAAACTTGAGAAGCAATAGACGAAGGCAAACTAGCGTTTTTTGTTGTTAGTCTTCTCGTATTCTGGATCTGAAATATCTAAAAAATATTTTATTAATGTCCTTCTTTTTGACCTACAGAAGACCCGTCAACTCTAATTTATCTTTCTCTAGTGGTTGTCGCTATAGCACTACTGTTACGATGTTCACCTATCGAGAAACAATATATCTATGAACTATACGTGCATTACTAGGCACATCGGCCAGCGAATTTGCTCAGATCGAATTCTTCCTTAACCGGGACAACTTTTCGAAGTCCTCATTTACATCCAGGAGAAATGTGCGGCGGCGACACAACATTTGGTCTATCAATGGGATAGTATGAGCTAACGCAAGATGATGGTAGTATCTATCAACTCATAAATGTGGTGCTGAAGAAGAAAAATCAGCTGGAGAAGCTTCCGAGGTGGACTTGATCATTAAGTGTTGTTCTTCCATAATAGTTGAGAAGAATCACTTATACAACCTAATATAACGTCCAGATATCTTCGACGAAAAATCATAATCGTTAAAGCAGTGATACTGGATACAGACACGAGAATTAAAGAAGACGAAGAAATCTTGAAACAAGAATGTCACGAGAAAGCGGGATGAGTAATGTGAGTTGTTCATTAAAATGAATCCTAAGCACGTTTAAACACCAATCATGACATATTTAGACGCACCGAACCCAGATTACCGAAACCAGGACGTTCTTAATACTTCAGCTTACGGACGAACGCAATGTGGTTCCACTCGGCATTCGGCATCGGCATTAGAATGTAACTCACTCCGTAATATTAATAATGGATAAAGGAGTTTCGTAGTGTCATCACGAAGGTGAATCATTATAAAACATAAATTTTTCCTCTTAAAATCTCATTTCTTGTTCAGTATGCAGTACTCAAACTTCTGTTGCTGCCATAGGTCTCCAACATAGGGCGCTCTTTGTTTTCTGGGCTCCCTAAGTTGCTTAGGAAACAGACAGCCTGAAAGCCTGGAAGTTTATACCCGACAACCTTAGACAGGACCCTGTTAGGGCTCGTTGGCGCTGTCGTGGGATCTCTTCTGACGACTCAGGGGCCAGGTAAATTGCCCACAGGATACTCAGCAGTATATAAAAGCTCCACCGAGGTGTACCACGAATGTTCAACACACCCAGTTCTAGATATATGTGGCTGTTAAGAGGGCGTTCCTGTCAGCGTTGGTCACTGTCTTCAACGTGTTGTGAAAATGGGCGGTTCGCTCGCAAAACACTATAATGGACACCAACTGTCATTTATGACAATCATCCTGCTTGTAGGGCCCGTTTCAGGAACGTTTTCCGGTGACAAATGCCCATAGCATCATGATAGGACTATCGTCGCTTCCTCAACGGTTTGCCAAACACCTTGTGACTATTTCAAACAGGGAATTACGATAGACGATCACGTGTTTCATGCGTATACTCTGAACATCGACTGGGCATCATAACTAGACCGTATCACCAAGATATGTTCTGAACCTCCTTCACCCTCCATTAAGCGCCTATTCAAATTTGCTACTCTGATCTCTGTCATCGTTGCAAGGTTCTGACCGGGTCTAAACAACTTGATACAAGGATTCGGTCAATGAAATTCTTAACAAAAAAAGAATTGTTCCTTAACCGGTGCAGCCGACGTGCCCGATATAGGTTCTCCTGGGTTCTCACACGATGGTTATTTGGGACTGGCTGCTTGCATGTCACCCATAACCCACAACCTTTCACACTTTTTATTAGTCACATGTGGACCAGGAAATAAGCACAAAGACAATTTCCAGAGCCGAGCGGACCGGCGTCGTACGTAGAATATTCAGTCGTATGGACAACGACAACGACCTGGACGCCGTCCATCAACCGAACGAAACATGCGGGACCCAGGCCTATGTGTTATCGTACCTTTCCTAAAACCCTAGCCTCAGATGACACTGTCTCTTTCAACATCCTCTTCCTTTATCATTGCTTTCGTTTACAATCCCAGCGTATTCACCTCAGAGGCAAAATATTTACGTGACTCAAACAAAAGAACGCAGGATTCTTTAACAACTAGAATCTAATCAACCCTGCAGTCCTTGTAATTATTTTATCAATGTTTAGGAGGGGACGGCGATCTGTGCCTGCTTCGCCTTTGTGTTACCAGGCAACTTCGTAGGGAATGTTGTTATTTGATATCGCTTCAAAAGAAACCTATGCCATCGCAATGAATCGCGACGCCGTTCTGGCTCGTTTCATCGATATCTCCCAGATTACATGGATACGTAACCCGTAAAATACAATCGGGCCCAGGCGTACAGCAACGCAGGGAACACCACACCACACCACATCAGTGATATGTCACTATAAGCTTAATCATTGACCAAGGAACAATCCTATCGAAATGCTGATATGTATGCGTGGATCGTCGGCGGTCGGCCACCAGTACACGCCGATCACCATCCACTTGTTACTTATTGGTCCTTTTACGCGAACAAAAGTTGCTAGAATTTGTTTACACCATTGTGGTTAATAAGGACCTTTGGTCAAAGAATGGCTCTGAGACATTAGCGCCACCTTTGTCCACACAAAGAGGACAATTCTCAGTCACACAATGCGCGGTGTCCTTGTTTTGCTTTCCTGGATTCCACTTTCGGGTTCTTAAACTACCACTGAACCCAACGTTATTTTTCCACACCAATTTACAACCTCTCTTTGCGACCAATATAATCTCAACTAGCAAAAGTTGCCCGACGCACAATCCATCTCTGTCCACACTCTTTCGACTGGCTTCCAAATGTCTTGCTGTAAAAGTTTAGTAATGTCTGAGAACACGTTCGAATTCGGTTACCGTAAGTAATTATAATTCTTTTCAAGAAACAAATACGCTAATGAATTGTTTATTCCAAGACTAAATTCGGTGTAACTAACTTTTTACTGGCTGGCTTTTTTCAGATGGGTACTACGAAACCATTTGTCACGGAATGTGCCTTGCGCACGGTGGAAGTTCCCACCCTCTCCCATGCGACATGCACCGTTACAGGGTTTTGTTCGTCCGGAAAGGTCAACGTCACGGCAACTTTAGTCAAAAGCCTCTACTTTTACTAACACCGTTTCAACATTGTCAGTGCATTGACACTCTTGTGGGGGCAATAACAATGCAATCTGGTATTATAATCGCAGCCTTAGGAAAATGCCGGTAGGATACATGAGATTCAGTTTACACCGGAGAATATCGACTCGTTACTATAAATTGCTCTACGATGAGAACAAGTTTCGAATGATAAATGATGTTTTGGTGAAATCTTGTTTGTTTACTTACATAAAGCGCACCGACGGCTGTTGGCGCAAAATCACAAATTCAAATGTTTATGTCATCCCCATTCAAACGAAAATGGGTAGGACTAGAAACCGCAGGAGAAGGTGGTATACAAAGTGACAGCCACAAATTAAATTTGATTATCTTCTCACGCTTCATTAATTGATGAACCTTACATTCGTTTCTCACCAAGTTATTCCCCACCACCTTCACTTTTATCGTGAGTATCTTTATATCACTGGATAGTAATGTACCCATAATTGCTCATCTTCCCACTATTAGTCGCGTATTCAAATCTTCACATGCCATTTTTTGGAAATAAGAAAGAAAAACGACACCAATGTTTTCGGATCCTCATAATTGGACGTGCTAATGCAGGCAAGACGACGCTTTTGAAGCATATTAGCAACGCGGATAGCTCTGAAGCTCCAGTGTATCAAAAAGTTCGCAGGAGGTTATGGGTATGTCAAACATATGCAAAGATCACTACATCTCACTAACAAGACTAGCAAAAACCATCGGAAGACGTAAGTATAACATTTAAAAATTTAACGTGTAATGCGAGGATCATCCGACCCTGAATATCAATGACGGGCCGTAGATACATCCAACAGAAGGTGTGAGTAATCGCCTATCACAATTCCATCTTTTTTCTTCTAACAAAAGACAACAAAGCGTGGATTTCACGACGTAAACCGACCATTTTATTTCCCGAGCAACCCTCGTTTCATCTTTCACGATTCACCCGGCTTTGAGACCGGTGATGAAACACAACTTGAACAGGTGCAAGCCTTCATCCGTGAACGGTCGAAAGAATGGAAAATAGACGACCAACTGCACGCTATCTGGTAAATCTATATAATCAAGTCTGGCTTAGAGGCTTAGGTAGCTGATGATAATTTTCATCTGTCATAATAGGTTCTGTTTGTTGACAAACGCATCACGACCTTTGTTGGAGTTAGAGAAAAAGTTTTTCAATAAAAAAAGGCCTGGGAATGGTAGTCATTTTCTCAACTTCTCTCAGCATTCGTATATGATTTTTTTTGTAGTCCCGGTGATTGCGATATTTACGAAATTCGACGATCTGATGAGCCAAGTATACGATCCTGAACTAGGATGGGAAGAAAATCGACGAGTCGCAGAGCAGACTTTGGAGACAAGATTCAGAAAACCCATCTTAAACTTCAAGTTTCCTCCGGTTGCATGTTTGAGCATGGAAGGTAAGTAATCTAAAACCTTCGTTGATATTTCTCCTGAACCTGAACAGATATGCATACTAATACATCATTTCGTCGGAATCAGGTCAATAAACTAATGGAAGAGACTGCCAACTGTTTGAACGGTTCAACCCTGAAAACATTTGTATCTAGCCAACAGTACAACTTGAGACTCTGTTTGACCTATGCCGCTGACGAGTACCCTATATCCTTTTCAATTCATCGGTTCATCCTGTGACTGACGTCGCTGTTCTTAGTGTTGTTACTCACATAGTAAGAGTTTGTCTACTTCAAAAGCATTTTCTAACTTAATGGGAATTCGTACGAAGAGGATTGCTGATTCTATGTGCTTCACTATGATCTCGCTCTTGGCTTGGTTTCCTCACACACCGGTATGTCCTTAAATTTTAAAGTTTACAATTATTACGTTGACTGTCTATTTAGGTTCGAGTAAGTAAAGTTACTTTCCCTTGCTGTAAGTGTCATATAGTTTATTTCAAACGAATGTTTCTGAATCTGAGTAGGTTATCTCGGTTTCGTTACACTTAAGGGCTGCATACCTTACAAGACTTACTGGAAACGATCCGTTTCCTGGCTACCATTTACTCAATTGAAACCGAGTTCTCACTACATTTATATATCCTAGCCAAGAAACTGGACAAACCCCACACCGATCGAAGAAACACAGAAACCCAAACTCAATGTATCATTTTTTGTCGGGATTATAAAGTTACTTATTCATGAAATAAATTTAGCCCAACTCATGCTTTGAAATTGAACGGAGTTTTGCCAAAGAATTCCCGGTAAGTATTGTTTTGCCATTATAGCATTAATATACATCCATATAACCTCTTCACCCAAAGTGCAAACTTGAATGTTGGATGGGTAACCTCCAAATTCCATCTGTTCACACAACACTCAACATTATTTAATCAAATTCTAGCTCTCCTAATTTGCGCTGAAAACTCATTTTGGCATTGTACCTTCGGTGTACCATATCTTCGAGCCTTAGAGCAATCATTTCAAGAATACAAGATAAGCGACTCACGTCGTAACATTGAAGCAGCCATTCAGGACATTAAGCCCACTCGATTATTAAAGACAAATGGTTTGATGGCGGTATTATTATCGGCAAATTGTCTTCGTACGTAGTTTTTGTCTACCGATTGGACGGATTCAATTTACGAGTTGCCTTGATAGCTCGGCCTTCAGCTCTGAATGAACAATAGATGCACTTGTTTTCTCTGGTAGATTTGGAAATCGTGTTTTTTTTCATTGGTTTGATATGGCTTTCAACTTTATTCATCTGCGAAATATGATGTTCATGGAAAGCACCAAAAAAATATTATGTTCGTCAAACCGTAATAAATGTCCCTGGCTATATCATGACCACCGAACTCCCATGAACTTCAGAAGATTCCATCGGTTACCTGCTTCGATGCTAACCCCCACCCCAGCTTTGGACTAGGGAGTCGATCCAACTCGCACATAAACCTACCTACAATACCCGAGCTGACTGAAATGAAAATCGACGAGAGAAACAACGAGCGTTCTGAGGGTATTCATTTATGATAGACTTTTGCTTCAAAATTGCAAATAACATATGTTGATAGTTATGATCGTCTTCACTTCAAGCTACAGGTTCCCACTTCCGTTTACAGATCACTAGCCAAGTACATCTCATGAACCACAAGAAATAATAATCAGCCGTTTCAATTACTGCAGTCGGCATGTGACGGAGTATCAAAACATATACATATACTTTTGGGGCCGGAAGTCGTTACTTTGACGATTTGGCGAGTATACAGAGTCATTCGGACAATCACTAACTTTGGCCAAATGTGTTTTCACTCACACAAGTGTGGTCCATATTGCGTCAAAATCGGTGAACAAATAATCACCGTTGTCCATATTGTATAACCCGTCCCGCCGGTTTGAAAAAACCTGTCGATGCAGGAGTCCATAAATAAATTTTATTTAACATTGTGCGGTTGGAAGCAACACCTTTTCTTCCTTCCTACTCAATCTGAACTTAAATTCATAATGTGTTTCAATAAACTCGAAGATTTCACTGGCCATTATGGTATCAACATTGGTCAATCTATTATTAATGCATGGAACGAACGTAATAACATGCCTAATGAACGAGGGGAAAATGGTTCTCACATAGAGTTTCATTTAATACGATGTTCGTTGGTTTCTTCCCTGGCTTGAAAATTCATTGTTTATTGACTCGCTTTCCTTGTTTTTTAGATTCCTCTAAACCGGAGTTGATAGATAGCGAGGTTCCTGGAGTTCTCAGACCCAGAAGTGAGGTGGGGGACATACCCAGTACGGTCTTGAAAGACCCGGAACACACGTGTGTACTTGTTTTGTTCATTTAACGAGTGTACGTACTCACATATATATTAAGAGTAATATACACCGTTCTGGTGCTGTTGAACAACCTTCTGGAGACTGGGAGTGTGTCCTGTTATGGGACCCTGAGACATGCGTGAGTGTTCTGTACTGACCCGTTCCCCTCGGGGAACCGCGGGATACTCTTACGTACTTTATCATACTGGGCAATCTTCTGGGAATCTACGTTTACCTCAGCATATATCTCAAACAATCCTTGACATTCCTCAAAATATTGAAGGGGTACTGAAACTTTATAAGAGACAATCAGGTAAACTGTGCCCCCAAGTTCACACTTTTACAGAATCTGTCTTTATTTTTGTCCCAAAACGCCTGTCATAAAATTTGGCTCAAAATGGTTTATTAACCTCAATATTCAAAATTAGGGCTTTGATCGGTTAATAAACCAATTTCGAATTTCGATTTTTTCCGACATACAAATAAGACGGGATACAAAAGATCCCAGACACGGATGTTTAATTATAATTGCTAAAAAGCAATTAGATCGAGTAAAGACAAAGCTGATACCGGAAAATCGTACCTTGACTACATGTTGTAGTAACGATATAAGGTTTCATGGATTTCCAGGAAAGAAAACGCCAAAACCCGAAATTAAAACCGAAGGACTCCGAATTTGCGAGACCATCAGATCCATTGTGCTCTGAATCGATTCGTCATACATTTGAGACATTGGTGATTCTTAGCATGCGTTACACCTACCAAGTGAAAGGGGTTTTACTAGCAGAGAAAACCAAAACTCACCGTGTTTGAACATTTTTCACTACTTCATCCTGGACCGGGCTTATCTTGGGAGTTAACTCAATAGATGCTCTCGAAGGTAATTGATTACGGAACTCTGTATCCAGGAATGCTAAACAAAAATGAAATAAGGAAATAAACACAATTATTCTCTCCGCCCCTTATCAAACAATAGGGATGATGATTCACGAACATTCACGTGAGAAACTCTTCTTGAGTAATGGGATAACAAAGACACATACGTCACCTCCATAGTGAACGTACATAGATGTTTGCACAGTTTTTATTTTTTCTGCGTCTCGTTGCATAAAACTACATTTTTTTATTGTCTTTTACTGTACCATTTATAAATAAACACAGCCTTCACGGGATCTATTTGTTTGGAAAGGCGCATCGCACAGCGTGCGGGTACGCGGTAATTCCTTGTTTCTGTTTCAACTGCAATGAGTTTGGTTCTCCAGCGCATCCCCAAACAAAGGTGTTGTGATAAACACCGACTCAAGTGCTACCCCTTAAGTTATGTAGCTAAGAAGCTATTTATATAATTATAGGAGGACGGAACATAAATACAAACTACAACAGCAACAAAAACAATATCAATAGTTATATGCAAGCACACAGCAAGCTAGATAGCATAGATAGTAAAAAAAATTAAATTAAATAAATATTATGCCACTGGATTATGTATTGTTCGAGTTTCAACTTGATTCATATCAGCTGGTTAGGAAACTCCGGAAAGTAAGGTAAAGCATTAATTACATATTATTATTTCTAATTAGCAGTCCGCTGGGTTTTAGTTTGGCTTTGAGAATGACTTTGGCCCCTAGAATGTCGCTGCGCAGCTGTATGCTGCAATATTATCTCTTGTCGGCGTCGCGTTAACTCTGCGATGTGAGCTGCATTGGGGACGATTTGTGTACTGGTACCCTGCTGGCGACCTCTGTCTGGGAGATTGTTAAGTGCGGCACGAAGGTTACTAGAATGTGAATGAAAGCTCATGAGTGATGTAGTTGTAGTATACTCGAGGGGGAGTGAGAATTGGATGGGGAATGCTTTCCGATGTGAGTTCAGGTTCACACTTGCTGGTTTATAATATACTTTTTGTTTGTCGAGGCCGTGTTCAATATTTTGTTCATCGGATTGAAAAAAATAACTTCAGATGGCGATTGTTGTTCGAGATTTGGATAAGCATACATCTGGAGTTTCTGGTTTTTGTTTGATATGGTAGAGGGGACTGGTTTGACAGCTGTGTGTTCACCTAATGTTTATCCAAACGTGCGTGTTCCACCCTACACCGACTCAGGAAACCGTATCCTTTGTTCTTGTTTGAATAATTTTGGATCTCAAATTACAAGTCCTGCCCTATCATAGGTGTTAACTTTGTGAATCAGGAGCACTCGGCAGTGTTATCTGACATTACCGATTCACAATGGGTAAATAAAAATACCGCAAAGCATTTTCGTCGATCAAAACCTGTATTCATCATGAATCAACAAAAATGAAGGGGAAAGATTAACATTTAAGGGCCCGAGTGGAGCATCATTGCCAAATCTGCAATATCAACTTGGTCGGAAAAGGAAAGCGACGAATGAGTGCAATAAATCGAAAAAAGATACTGGATGGACGAATAAGAGGTTGAAGATCCATGACTCATGATGATTGATATTACCTGGTATAATCAACAACAGGAAATACACCTACCGACAGCCCCTTTGTTTTTACATAATCAGTGTTTGTTGTTGGAAGAACTCTGTAACCTGTTCATGATGAGATTACTATTATTTCAGGCTGGGTAAACCAATCCAACACCTACCTCAAGCTATCCAAAATCCAGCCGAAATACTTTGGAAGTTAGAAAGTTAACAAGCAGTACGCGACGTAAGTGAAGATGGAAGAATGGAGTCGTAGCTCACGAGTACTATCCGATTCTTTTTGAATGGCGCCTGTTCCGTAATCTATGTAATGCTCTGGGCTGTGTGTTTGGAAGGCTTGTGACATGTGATAGGTGACAGGTGAGAGTCAAGGTGATCCACGTGGGTACTGTTGTACTTCTACACATCTTTTGGTGATTGTTCACTAGCACAGTTTAAAGGGGAATCAAGCGATGATAAGATGTATTTCAGTTGGGCGTAACGCGAAGCTCCACAGGATTCCGTCGATTTGTTGACGAGAAACATAGTTTTTTTTTTCATCTGATTTCCTCGCGGTCTGTAGTCAGTGAAGATTTGACCGTACAGACATCACGTCAACGCAGTTATGTCTTTAATCAGGGTAATTGAGATCATAGTGCATTTGTGAGCATCGATGGAAGTAGGATGTCAAGAGATCCTCCTGACAGGTTATAGCCATGCAGTACGTTTATTCAGCTATAGCATTCGCCATCTTGTCCCCCTAACTAAAAATGGTCCTTTTTCTTAAAGCCTCCTTCAAGGGTAGCAGTTTTTTGGCCCTTTTCCGCCTAAAATTTGAATACCATATCTCAAACTTGCAGGAACAGGACAACCCGGGCCTACTGAATATGAGACTACACCAACAGCCTTGCAAGTTCGATTTAAGCTCGCAGAGTGCTCTGGAATATCCTCCTTGGTGGCCTCTCGAGGGAAATGTCACACGGTCGGGTGGCTTTCTTCTTCTTCTGTTTCTTTTTGCCGTGTCTCATGAGGCATTGCCGTAACTATTGAAAGCGGGGACCTCTTCTTCTTCCCATGTTCGAATGCTTCTCGAGCCATTTTGAATCAATTAGCTTCTCGCTTCCTCCTTCACGGGGTTTATTTATTTATTCTTTCCTTTTCAAATCCTTCTTTACCTTCTCGTCTATAATGATAATGCAATCACAGCTTCTTATGAACATACACAAGACCACTCACTGAACAATGCCAGAGATGTTTTTGAATACGATATAGGATCTTTTATATATCTCCGGAGAAGAACGTAAGGTCTTACCGGATGTGTAATATTGTATTAAAGCCCATCACGCAAACATATACCAAGCACTAGTGTATCGTATTTTGAATTTACTTAAGAGTCAACCGTCCTATAATGCGGAGGACTTGTGTTCAGATGAGATTATTAGTATTTAATGCCGGGCAAACCAGTGCGACACCTATCTCAGGCTATCCAGACTCCAGCTAACTCGGAAACACATCGGAAGTTAGAAAGACAAGTACGCGACGTACTAAGTGAAGATGGAAGAAGGGAGTTCAGAGTACCCAATTCTTTTTGAACGGCACGTAATCCAATGTTAACCTCTGAACTATAGTTTTTGGAAGACTTTTGGCAGGTGAGAGTCAAGATTCAGACAGGAAGTCCGCTGATAGGTTCACGTGGGTAGGACTGTCCTACACAGCACAGTTAAAAGGGGAATCAAGTAATGATAAGCGCGAGGCTCCATGGGGTTCCGTCGATTTGTTAAGGAGAAACTTTTTTCTCACCTGACTTCCTCGCATTCGGTAGCCAATGAAGATTTGACGATAAAAAACATCGCGTTGAGGCGAATAATTGAGGATCCAGTGAATTTGTGAGCTTCGATGAAACTAGAAATGTCCAGATATCCCCTTGACAGGCTATAGCCATGCAGTACGTCGTTACTCAATTCGCCATGATCCTGTCCCTCTCTTCTTAACTTTCTCGCTCATTTCAGTGCGTCCGCAGTACCCCAACCCAAATCACCCACATTAGCGGATGGCAATGTGAATATTGTCTTGGGAAAGTTCAACGTCTCCCAGTCGCTACCCCTAGTTCGCTTTTCGGGAGGGGTGGATTCATGAACTAAAAATGGTCTTTTGACTTAAACCTTCCTTCAAGGGTAGCAATTTTTTGGCCTTTTCCTCACCTAAAGCTTGAATATCGTATCTCGAACTTGCAGGAACAAGACATCCCAGACCTGAGACTATACCAACAATCTTACGAGTTCAATTTTATCGCATGGAGTGGGATATCCTCCCTAAGCCTCTCGACATGGACCAGAACTGGGCTTGATACGTACCCATATCTTGTCCTAAACTTCGGAGAGAACTTCAATCATCATTGTCAGAGGTAAAACCTAAGGACGACGTAGAGAAATCTATGTGATAAACATTAGGAAATATTAGGATAGGTTTACAGGAACGTTGTTCGCGAAAACCACGGTACCAAATCAACGACATTGGAATCCGTAGTGGCATCCATTTCTTCCTTTAGTTGATTTACAAGCTATTTATTATGCTTAGATCCGAGTAATCCAAGGCAGTTGTGTATGAATAGCACCTTGGAAGCTTGTTATCTAAACAAAGGAGGAATTCTTTTAACGTGCTGAAAAAGAAAGAATGCAGGATTCAAAATCTTTCTGTGATGGGAATGTTGGGTATCTGTGCAATGGAAATGATCAGTGTGTTGTAAAAAATGACAGGGAAATCATCTGACCTTCCCCGCCAACGACTCCTGGACCGAGAATAATCGTGGGACTTATATGATTGCTCAAAGGTTTTGGAAAGTTATATTTATGTCCTGAGGTATATAGGAAATGCCTGATGATGTGCCAGTAGATTAGAGCTAGGAAACTCACTTTGGGGTCCGAAATGGAGAGCCTTTTCGTCTAGAATATTTGGTATGAGATAAAGTAAAGCACATTACTCCATCTATTTAACCCCATTTCCGCATTGAATGCTTCGCACTCCAATTGAAATAGGCGTCCGTGGTTTTAGGAGATCTGATCAGTTCTTTGAAATTGAACCTAATGAAGGTAGCGCAATAGAACGACATATATGAACGCACCCGCAAGGTACGAGTACGAAGAGTGGGTAGGTCCAGCAAGACTTGAGATAACTGAATGTCTGAAATGACGGACAAGAGCGTGTATACTCAAATAAATTGTCACTGAGAATAACAAAATACAAAATTAGTGTCGTATAAGTACCAATTGGCTGACCTCCGGCTAACCCATATGCTTGAACTTGAATGACATTTCCCCACTAGGATCGATAGTATATGAAAAAATGTATGTATCCACAACGGAACGCAATGAGTCTTTTCTTGTACGCGTGACTCCTAAAAAACTTGAACCAACCACGCAGTTCGTATGGATCGGGAGGAATTTGAAGGAAGGGCCGCGGACGCTTACTAAGCACAACAGAAACCTACGGCGGTCCACGTCAGCATGTTTCCAACTGTTCCTATATCTCATTGAGTTTTGTGAAATCTTCCTCAGCATTATTTTGGGCCTGAAAAATATTTGTTCTTTTCCGTAAGGAGTTCTTTGCTTTTATGTAATCCTAGCAAAAGAAGCTACTTTACATATCAACATTCAGGAAGCCTCAGGGGCAACCCACGAAGGCGAACTGCCATATTATTATCGTCAGTCTTCTCTTATTCTGGAGCTTAGACACGTTATTAATGTGTTTATCTTTAACCTACAGAGGGCCTGTCAATTATAGTTTATTTTCTTTCTCCAGTGGTGCATGGTACTACCGTTGCGATGTTTACGATCATCATCTATCAAAAAACAAATATATATGTGACTTGTATCAAAAGCGTGCACTACCACCCCATGTCAGTGTATGAAATTGGATGAACCAAACTTCTCTTCAACCCGGATAAATTTTTGAAATCCAGGTGGACCATACCTATCTGGTCCGACAATATGATCTGAATTAGCGGAAGAATATTACATGGGTGGTATGCCCAAGATTCATAGTAGCGAAGACTGTCTCGGAATATGTTTTTTTTTACGTCGAGGATCGGGCGAAATATCTCACGATCAGTCTCCATCTACATCTAAGGGGAGTGATGAACAGCGGCGACGCAATGTTTGGCTTATTAATGTGGTAGTATGGGCCAATGAGAGTTGATGGTAGTAATGGCCGGTTTCATAAACGTGGTGTGGAGGAGGAAAAAAACCAACTGGAGAAGCTTCCAAGGTGGACTTGGTCAGTAAGCGTTGTCCTCCCATCATAGTCGAGAAGAATTAAATCGCTTATACACCCTAACATCGCATTTAGATATCTATGTTGGAGAATCGTTGAAGCGGCAATACTGGTCACAACACAGGAGAATCAAAGAAGGCGAAGAGATAGTGGAATGAGAATGTCACGAGGAAGCAGGATATGGATATGAATAGTATGAGTATGTGAACTCATTAAAATAAAATCTAAACACGCCAATTACGCTATATTTAGACTCATTGAACCACCGCCACCGGGACTCTGACTACAATCCCTTGAACAAAAAAACCTGCGGCCGTCCAGCAGCACCAAGGTCTCGGATAAAGGATGCTTTTCGGATTTATCCTTATCTTAACATTCAGTAACAAACATCGATATGTCAGCCAAACTTTTTTTTATATCTCTTAGCCTACAAACGAACGCAAAGGGATTCCACTCGGCACCAGCGTTACAATGTAGCACAGCAAAGGATAGATGGGCTTTGTAGTGCCATCATGAAGGTAAATCATTAGAAATCATTCAGAATGCAGCACTTAAACCTCTGTTGCTTTCGCAGGTCCAACGTAGGGCGCTCTTTGTTTTTTGGGCTGACTATAGCCTCAAAGCCTTGAAGTTTATACACCGATAACTTCGGACAGGACCCTGTTAGGGTTCGTTGACGCTGTCATGGAGTGTATGAAAAATCTACTACTGATGTTCAGCGAGCTGGATCAAGATATATGTGGTCGTTAAGAGAGCCTTCCTCTCAGCATTGGGCACTGACTTCGATGTGCTGTAAAAATGGGCGGTTCGCTCGCAAAACACATCAATTGGCTATCATGGACATTAACCGTCGTCCATCATTACCATTCTGCTTGTGGGACTCATCTCAGGAGCGTTTTCCGGTGGCAAATACGCCTGGCATCGTGATAGGACTATCGTCACTTCCTCAACGGGTTGCGAAATATCTTGAAGCTCTTTCAAACAGGAAATCACGGTATATCAGCACCTGTTCCATGCGTTTTCTCTAAACATCGACTGGGTATCATGGTTAAACCGTATCGCAAAGATATGTTCTGAGCCCCCTTCACCTTCATTAAGCGCCTGCCCGAACCCTGTGCTCTCCACCTTGCCGTTGCAATTCCAAGGTTCTGGCCTATGCGTCTAAACAAATTGATACAAAGAACGATCAATGAAATTCTTAAAACAAGAAGAACTGACCCTAACTGGTACAGCCGACATGCTTAACATAGTTTCTCACACGATGGTTACCTGGGACTGGCTCTTCGCATGTCGCCTATGTTGATTAACCTTTCACACGATTTACTAGCTACATGTGAATCAAGAAACAAATGCAAAGACATTTTGCAGCGCTGACCTGACCGGCATCATACGTAGAATATTCAGTCGTATGGACAACAACAATGACCAAGGCGCCGCCCAACCAAGTGAACTCGCGTGCAGATAAATCCACAAGCCCTAGTAGCTTAACATCACTCTTTGTTTAGCACCATTCCCAAAACATCAACCTCAGATGATACAGTCCCTTTCAACACCCTCTTCCTTTATCATCGCTTCAGTTTACGTTCCCATTCCCAACGTATCCACATCAGAGGCAGAACACTTACGTGATTTAAACGGAAGAATGAACGATTCTTTCACAACCAGAAAAATCCACAGCCTGTGGTCGTTATAGTCATTGGAAGGAGGCCGCAACCTACAGGCGACTTTAATGGGGGAATGTGGTTATTCGGTATCACTTCAAAAAGAAACCTATGCCATTCATTGCAATGAATTGTTCTTCCTCGTTTCATCGATATCTTCGAGATCAATAAACACGGAACCCATACGATATAGTCGGGACCAGGAGTGCAGCAACGCAGGGAACATTACACCACTGAAATGATATTCTCTACAAACTTATTCATCGACCAAGGACTGGGTGCGAACAAAGTTATCGAAATGTCGACGTCGTACGTGGATCATCGGCGACCGCCGGTCACTACACGCCGATCAGAGTCCACCTATTACTTTATTAGTCTCTAGTGTACATTTACGCGAATAAAAGTTCCTAGAATCTGTTCGTGCCCATTGCGGTTAACAAGAACCTTTGGGCCAAAGAATGGTTTTGAAACGTTATGGCCACCTTTGTCCACACAAGAGAGTCACACAAAGCAAGCGTGGTGTCCTTGTTTTCGCTCTTTTGGGTTCCACTTTCGGATACTTAAACTGCCACCAACCCCAGCGTTGTTTTCCTTCACGAGTTTACAACATCTCTTCGCGATCAATACAATCTCAACCAGCAAATTTGCGCAATCCATCTCTATCCACACTCCATTCTCAACTCATCTTGACTAGCTTTTAAACATGTCTTACTGTGAAAGTTCAATGTCCGAGAACATGTTTGAATTCGGTAAATGTAAGTTAAATACAAATCGTTGCAAGAAATGAGTGTACTAATGAACCGTCTTTTTCCAAGATCAACACTTGGATTCATACCATGATCCTAGAACGAAATTCGGTGTAACCAACTTTTTACTAACTGGCTTTTTTCGGATGGGTACTTCCCAACCACTCGTGGATTTATCACCCAATGTGCCTTCAGCACGGTGGACGTCCCCGTGCTCTCCCATGACGTCTGCAGAGTTAAACATCTCTACTCGTATCCCAGCCATCGGTCCTTCATCTATCACTCGCTTGAGCTCGAGATTTGAGCAGCTATCCTTATCGGGACATCCTCCCGCCCCTCTTTTGCCTGAATCGTCCTCTGCAATAATTTTTAATCCAGGATTTGAGACATCGCCTGTCAAAGATAATCATCTATCACAATCGTCGCCTTCGGACGGCCTAGACCCCTCACTCAAGGCGGTTTCGATAATCGGTCCCCCTCAATACCAGCTCCCACCAATCCGTGCAGGAGCAGCAAAAGATCAACCTGGCACGAGTAAGCTACCATCGCTCCATGAGCTTGGCTTACTGGAGCACGGGAGAGCAGACTGGTATTGTGGGCGGAGTGGCATGTCACAAACTAGGTCACCTACCTCCCCTTTGTTTCGTAAGCTTTTATATTCCATCTGCATTGACCCTGATTTATTGATTATCTCATTTACCAGCAACGTGTCATTCCGATATGGGTACACAATACAACGGAAATCGGGGGAATACAATGGAACGAAAGCCTTTACACGAAGTCCAGTGCTTCGCATAACTATTACCGTCCTTTTGGCTCGACTGGCAATTATCTCGTCAATGATCGTTACAGTTTTGAATCTTCTTATCCGCAGGAACACTTTCACGCAAGTCCGCGGATGATTTATACTTGATTTAACACTTGTGTTTAACCCCTTTTGATCACAATATTTCCGCATATCTTGCCTCGTCGTTTGAAGAAATTCTCATACCTAAATTCTCGGTTGTTTTCCTTCACGTTGTTCTCCATTATTCCTCAAACTCATTTTTTGTGCATTTTCCTTGGTTCACGTCCACTTGGTCTTTTTTTCATAATTTATTCTGTCACATCGTTTGTACCATTTATTCTGTCATGAAAAGGACGCTAGTTTTCCATTACACTTCTTTTTTTGATTCCTTTTTTGATTCTTAAACGCGAAGTAATTTCAATTGTTTCATGTACTTTCCTGTTTTCTCTTCTTTTATCTCTCATTGTCTTTTTACAACAATCTACTTTGTTAGTCCTGTTTGTTTGTTTTTTCGTTTTTTTTTTTTTTCAATTTGATGATAGGTTTATCGTCTCTTTTCTTTCCGGTAGCAGATGTTTTCTGCAAATGAGGTTGTCAAACAAATCTATCTATGAAGACGCGACTGTGGACCACAAGACCTATATATGTATGCATGTCAACCCGTGAAATTGGGGTCTGAATTCTGGGGTGGGAAGGTTCGACCAGCTTGACGGCAGTACCACCGTATTGTTTTTCGGGATGAATCATTTACGTTAATGACTGGATACACATTATACCAGGTATCAAGAATTCTTAATATACTCGGGCCGCTTGAGCTCGAGGTCAATCTTGTCACATTAAGCACCCCAAATGAATCACTCTTTCTCTCATCGACATAGTTCCAGTACAGAAGAAAAATGACGATTATGATTGAGGTAAATTTATGAAATATTAAAATCCATCGAAAGTTGAACGAATCCGAACGCATGTGGAAAGGTGTCATCACGGGCACGAGTCTGACACGATAAGGACGATAAGGATAGGTCTTAGTGACACTAATAACTTCTCCAGCATTGTGATCTACAAGGTTAGCCCTCCATTTTTCTTGAAAAAGTTGACACATCTGATAATATTGAACAATCTCAATACGACCTTAGCTCGGAACGAGAACATGACGCACCGCACACCTCCAGCCCTCCTCATTGTTCAATCACATATAACCATCCTCCGCTAGGGTGATTAATGATCGTTATTATTTTTTTTAAAATAGATGAAAAGTTGATGTCCATGCAATTTTTTTTGATTTTTGGAAGATGCAATGGACAAACCGAAACTCGAGACTCCATATTCTATTACTTGGATCTTGTGAAAGCGAAAGCGTTTTAGTACATAATACGGGTTATTAGTATACTCAACCCTCCAAATGTTCCATTGTTGAGAGGCATAGTTCCATGTTCTACGAAACCTGCGGAGTACATCCCATTAGTTTAGACTTGGGTTCATGGTATCGACGTACACAGAACACGAACCATTCGATACCACGACAACGCCATCATTAAGAGTAGGGGCAGAATAAAGATATCTTGACTTCTGCAATCGGGATGTCAAGGTTGATTCCCTTCAGTCTTCGCCCGTGTTGGATAATAAGGTTGGTTTATTCTCGTAGCTCGAACGAGTGTCTTCCAAATATTATCCATGATTTGCGAAAATCATGAAAGCTGGAAATATCGGTGGTGGTGTATACAACATCTATGTATATTGATCCTACCTCTCGAGTTTGAAGTGTAAGCATTCTTGTCATTGTATGCAGTTTCAAACAAAGAGTCGTTTTAACTTTTGCCTCATAACTTCCGCAGAAAAGATATTTTCCGTTTGCGTGAAACGTTTGAAGTACCAGTAGCACAGGAAGAAAAGGAAGAAAGAAAGAAAAAAAAGTTCAAATTTTCCCGAACCTCAGGGCGCGCGTCTGGATGAATGATTGATATCTACTCGGGATTTGGATTTTACCTAAATGTCATTGCACGTTACCATGCCAGGATCTTTTTTGATTTTGGTATATATATCATTTTCCCTAATCACCATTGACAATGGTGTCTAGTTTACTTCTGTGTTTCGGATATCGCCGCATCGCACATGAATCAGAATAGGAACGCCGATGGCATGTAGGCGACCAGTCTGAACTACATGAATTTACACAGTAGAGAGCAGAAAAATAATTATGTAAATTATCTTGGAAGTCTTTTTCCCAGTGACGGTGTGTTCTCTGGTGAGAAAGTACCAATACCATTACCATAATGATCCACCGGTCATTTCTACTATTAATAGCAAAAATGCCGAGAATAAATCAAAAACTCGTAGGCTTACCAAAAAAATTGGGGGCCCTCCGAGTCCCGGATTGGTCTCATACACAAGGCAATTTTTTAACGGCGTCTAGATCAATAAAATCAGTATTAGTTTCATTGACTAATTGAAATTGAGTAGTGCCGTCACTATTAAACAAAGATGAAACTATTCATGAGATGTCGTCAGTTAGCACAGGGCTAGTACAATTCATCATTCTCCGATTTACTGCTTCGTTGCTTCGCAATACTTCTGACGATCTCAACATGCTGCCTTCCGACATCACGGAACAAACTTAAAAATTATGCTTGACGTCAAGACGAAGCGTGAAACAAAAGAACAATCAAACCTTATCTTTATGTACGTATGTAGTGACGCTCGCCACCATCTAGTTTTACATCAAAAGTTGCCAATCCATGCGCTGGGCGCTAGAAGCATAGTGACGATCATTACTTAAAATTTGAAATATTTCCTTTCTGCAAGACGCTTCATAAAAATAAATGATGTTTTGATGGTTTGTCTTGTTTTCAGTATATCACTTCGAAGAATTTGTCTCCTCAGGACCGGCTTCTCAATGGAGAGCATTTGGCTGACTTCACGAACAAAATTGTGATTCAACACTGACCTTGGACTCTCTGGTTGCTCTGGTTGCTCTTTGAGTTATGGAAACTGTTGGTATTCAAAGGTAATAGTAAATACACTGGAGCCTGGAAAATTTAATGTTGGACAATGTCATTTTAAGGGCATATTTGGCTCATATAAAGTTTACTTATGTAACCACAGTGTGCTTTAAGCCGCTGTTCAATTCATGCAACATGGCTGGGAATTTCCCTTTTCCATACTCCATTTCCTAGCGATCCAACAGTAAGTGAGATGATGATTTATTTTTCGCCTTGAGAGAATATGCCTACCTCAGGGAAACCGTGCTGAATTGGATATGAAGTGCAACAATCATGTCACCAGAACTTTGATGCCTGACGGAGCTTCTGTTGTCTTACAGCTTGCAAGGCTTAAGCTGAGTTGAGTCACGGTCGCTTCATGCATATAACGAGAACACTTCACTTACCACCCGAGGTCGGACAGCTGGAAACTTCTATGACATAAGATACTTCCGAAGTTATCGGAGAACTTCCTAAGCTTGACAAGTATTGACGCGGTACTCATTCACTCATCGCCTTTTTGGTTAGCCACTTCCGGTCATTAGGCCTTAGGCCTTTAGGTCTCATGGAGACCATCTAAAAACTTTATGGTTAACTCGAAACATTATTTTAAAAGCCTTCTCATACCAAAATCACCAAAACTTGGATATTGGCAAGGTCAAAAAATGGATAAAGTGGAAAAGTAAATCTTTCTTTAACCACTGCATTTTCTCTAAAAAAAATAGGCATTAAACTGTTATTTTGTGTGCGTATCCCGGGCTGTCATCGGTATGAGCAGGCCTCAGGGAAAACTTCTTGTCATACACTGAGAGCTTTGGTCATTTAGTTATTTTCCGAATAATCAAAATAGCTGTACTTCAAATCAACAGGCTTAGTCCTTTGCCCACCATGTGTTCCAGCTCGTTAGCCGCAACCACTGGCTTATGCAATGAAATACAATACTTTAATCCACTGGTTCAGTTTTTTCACTATAGGGTTATGAAAAATACAACCAAAACAACCAAAGTTCCGGATATTTATATTGGAGGGTTAGGTGGAAAAAGTGTTTTTTAAAGTATCAATTTTTTTCATTCTTACTGACACACAAAAACTGCTACCTCAGAAACGACATTGCCATTCTCTCAAAATGTCTTCAAACGAGCAATATTCAACTTTTACACAAACCTCGCGAGGCTCTGGGGACGCTGCTGATGTCGAAGGTCTATGTATGTAATTTATTTGCAATCTTTCCGCACCACAACAGGTCAATTATTTCAGTTAAATTGGAACACTACGTCCAAGCGTTTTGGGACACACCACTGCCGGCGAACTTTGATGAACTCCAAAAGATTCCCATCGAGCACCTTGCTCATAGGCAGACACCTACTCCGGTCTTGGACCAGGGAATCGATTCACCGGTTTGTTTCAAGCAACAAAAACATGTTGAGAGCTAACATGAGATAAATACAGGATATCTCTCAGGGTCATAAGTACATTGAAATAAAACAGTTTATGTCTGTTGGATCACTATGCCACCTCGTCACTCAAATCGGGCCCAACTACTGCTCTACGTTTCCGACCTGTCGACACCGTGTGCACTTCCGCCGATACTTCGACGTCCTCATTCACATATACCAAGAACATCTGGCCCATATCACAAAGCCATTTTTCTGCTGCATTTGGTATGTTTTCCTTTAGTGAAGTTTATACTAAACTACAAACTCTCTTTTGTACCAGTGATAGCCAAACTTCCGGTCGGTCAGAAGCAAAACGTCATTTCATGGATAATTTTCGGGGTGCAATGTTTGTTTGCGGTGAAGATGGTTGGTGAGTTACATGACTCAACTGGATATCAATATCCTATCTCACTTGTTACTATATCTAGCTCGGCTGGATTTACAAGAGAATATACTCTGACAGTTCATAAACGAAACATCCACGGTATTAATAATTGAGCTCGGCTATTGATGTTTCTCCAACGAATCTATCATTTAAATTATCACACAAGGTGGACTTTTTCTTCTTCATCCAACTTTCAACAATCCAAAACCCATATCATGGGATCGCACATGAAAATGCTCGAGAAAAAGGAAATAGAAGTCGATGAGAAAAATAACGCATTTGTGTAATAGAGATATTTATTTATTTATGTTAGACTTTATCGCTCAATATTATTGGATGTTATTCGAAAACACTTTCTCTTCAAAACTAAAAATAATATAGTTATCTACCATCTGCAACTGCCGGTATTTCAGGCCACTGCTCCACTCCCGTTTATAGATCACGATCCAAGTACATATTGTACATCGCATGAACAGCAAGAAATCGTAACGGATCAGAGCATATTCAAATAGAGGATGCCTCATATCGATTGAGAATACCTAATATTAACCCATACCTACTGGAAAAATTAACAATCATCGTAGTTGGCATGCAGTGTCGTATCTTGCGCCACATGTATCATAAGTGGGTCCGATGTCGATGAAGACGGAGTATAGGAGCCCGAAAGTCGTTCAATTAAGATTTAACTAGTACATGGATTCATATTCGGACAATTCATAACTTTGCCGAAACGCGTCCCCACTCAAACATACGACATGCTTCGAGTGTGGTTCATATTGGATAGAACTCGACGATAAAAATAATATTACTATCGTGCATGTTTTTGCTTATAACCCGTCCGGCCGGTTTGGACAAAGGAGTCCCAAAAGATTTTTTTCACAATAACATCGATTCGAATTTTGCTGGTTGAGGCAACTCTTTTCTTCCTTCCTCACTCACTCTGAAATTCAGAATGTCTTTCAATAAACTTGAAGATTTCACTGGTCGTTATGGTGTCAACATTGGTCGATCTATTATTAACGCATGGAACGAACGTAATAACATACCTACTGAACGAGCGAAAAATGAAACTCACCCAGAGTTTCACTTAATACGATGTTTGTTTGTTTTTCTTATTTGTCCGGAAAAATCATTTTTTATTGATTCTTTTTCCATGTTTTTTGATTCTTCTAAACCAGAGTCGATAGATAATAATGAGGGTTCTGGAGTGCTCAGACCTAAAAGTGGTAAGGGACACACTCCTATTCAGTACAACTTTGAAAGGCTCGGTACAAAAGTGTGAAGTTGTCTTGTTCATTTAACGAATGTATACTCACATGTATATCAAGGGAGAACCACACCGTTCTAGTCCTGTCGAACAACCTTCTGAAGACTGGGAGTGTGTTCTCTTATGGGACCCTGAGACTGGCGTGAATGTTCTATATTAACCCGTTCCCCTCCATAGTAGGTTGTACTCATAACGGTTTATTAGACATTTACATTAGAAAAGGTAGATTCAGCCGTGACATCGGAACGCCCAACCTCCATCCCTACTTCCATCTCAGGGTGGGGTTCTAACCTTAGTAATCGTAATGGGAAGAGAAAGGCAAAGGAGAAAGGAAATGGAAAGGCTACAGCTCCTCGTCACCCTACCGCGCCCGTTATTAATAAATTTCAGGAACAACGGGAGCTAGAAGAGGGGGAGATAGATGAGAATGCTGAGGTTCTAGAGGAATTGAATGTAGAAGGGGAGAAAGAGAATGTAGATTCGGGAGGGCTATCAATTACTTCGTCATCTTCGAGAAGGGAAGAAGAGGTCAAACGGGTCAAGGTCGATATTGTCGAGCAAAGAGGTCGTCCTCCATCTTTATCACTCCAACAATCGAAAGCTATTAGGGTCACGACGTCGAAGCCTAAACGTTCCAAATACTCAAAAAACCTCCAAGCAGGGCCTAAACCAACTGAGAAAGCAAAAATAATTCAGGCACCAGCAGGCAGGATGATTAAACACTTTGGAGAGGAAGAGTTGACGTTTGGTCAACCCTCCCGTCGTGTAATTAAACCCAAACATCATTCAGAGCCTAGGGCCTCCGTCGGTACTCCTGCCTCGGGCATGGAATCTAACAACGACAAGCGTAATGGAAAGGGAGAGGGAAGAGAAAGGCTCCAGCCCCTCATCAAGCTCTTGCGCCCGTTATTAATCACCATCAAGAAGCGCTCGAGCTCGACGAAAGCGAGATCGAGGAGTTTGCCAAGGCGTTGATGGATGAATTTGATGTGGAAGGGGGCAAATATGATGAGGTTGATTTAGAAGAGTTGTTACCTGTAAAAATATCCGAATCTGAAGCAACAACAGAACCGTCAACGAAGTCTAAGGTTCCGGAAGCTCCCAAAGCACGACCTAACCCGAAACCGCATGAAGCGTCTGCCGCTGTTACTGCCAAAAAAGAAAATAAGTGCGAAATAATGATTCAGGAACGAGACAACAATATCCTGACGAGGAAGAAATGACATTCGGACAACCGTCTCGTCCCTCATTCTGACCCTCATCCTATTCCCACTTCAGAATTGTTATCAAGTTTGATGGATTCTATTCAATATGAATCTGATATCGATGGGAAATACTTGAACGATGTAGATGAAGATCTCTTCACTCAGGAGATTGAAATGGCTCTGGCGGACGAGAGTAATGAACCCCTCAGTAATAATAGTACCGGTGGGTTTCTTTTTAACAAATCTGCTATATGATGATTAAGTTATTGTTACAGACGACAGCGATGAGAATGATGATGACGACAACGCCTCGTCCGATGAATCGGACCATTAAATTAGTATTATCGCCATCGCCAAATCAAAATCTTTTTTTTGTTCTCTGAATATCCCAATACTTGTTTTAATATCCTATCTTTGTGTCCGCCGTGTATAGTTTAAAGACAGACTACTTGTCGTATTGAACGAAAATGCTGAATTTTTCACTTCAATATTTCCGTAGCTCGAGGTAGACATTAATTCAAGAGGATTGCCAAGAGAAATTCTTCGTGTTTTTGTAATGAATTCCAATATTTTATACCTTTGGTTCTACAAAGAATTGCAGAAAAATTATATTTGCTACATAAACAAAAGATGAGTGGATGTGATGCGTCATACAAAAGAAAAATTTATGAAATAAAGGAAGGAAACATAAAGGGAAGGCTGGGAGGAACCTAATTATTGTAAAGTACTATTCTTGTTCTCATAACATCGAACCCGAAATTTCCGTGCGCGTACTGGACTGCTATTACTTGAAAGCTAGGTCTCCCGGTGTCAACTTTATTGTTCTCGAAAAGATAAGGGTCACATCATGGTCCGGAGAATATTCCATGAGCAGACCATTTTCAGCAATACGGGCAGCACTAACCATATTACCGACGACACTAGACAACGCGCTTCCAAAATTGAAATTACACTGCAAATTCAAAATATCTAACGCATCAATTTCTTTACATGGGGTAAGTTTGAGTGAACTTTCCTAAGAGTACGGCTCGTTGGGAGAGGTCGCGAGAAGCTCCAGTCATAGTTAAATAAGTATATGCATAGCATGCTGCTCGTCGAAACGTCACGAATTACATTTGTTCCTGTCTCCGAAATTTAAATGAATTAATAATTGGAAGTATTAGGAAAGAAAAACACGACCATTTCTCTTAAACCCAGAATTTACCTTCATTCTTTTCCAAAGTTCCTCTCCAAAGCCGCCAAGCCCTACTTACCACAATTGCCTGCTGCGTTCCAGACAGTTTCTCAACAGCAGCTGAGAAATCCACCAACTGCGGCTCATACCCTTTTTCACTTTCCATTCCGGTTTCTTCGCCTGGAATGGCATCTGCCTCAATATACAGCACATACCAAAAGGTGGTATATTCAAGAGCTCCATTTCTCTTGGATTCACAGACTTGAGTCGTTATATATATGGGTTCGCAATTTAGGTTCGCCTTCTTCGGGGGATCTGGGCTAGGTGCCAGATTGGGTATAGCTATTGGAAAGAATTTTGCTCGATAACCTGTCTGATTTTTAGCCAAGAAGTTTCCTTTGGTTGGGAAACGGAACAAACCTCCTCGTAAGCCTCTCTTATCACTGTGCTCTCAAGCGATTCACCAAGATCCTTTCGTCCCTAAGTCAGGCAAAATAAATATAATAAAATAATATCGAGAATAGTTATTGATTCACCTTTGGTAGACACCAATAACCTTCTTGACGGTCATAGATCAACACCATCTTTTCAGATGATGGCTGTATGATAACAGCACATGCTCAGAGTAAAATGTCTGAAGTAAACCAAAAACTGTCGGGAACTACTCCTGTTGAATCGACCGAAAGACCTGGATTCCGCAAGGAATAGTAAGGGGGCGCACTATCAGGAGATAAGTTATATTCCGATGGCATGTGTGACACTGGGGCATCGAACAAACATTGACAGCGAAGTTTCGGAGCTAACCCGAATCACCTACTGTATGGTGCGGTTCCTTTTGATTCTTGACAGATAAGATATGCCCATCGTTTGATCAATAAAAGGAGAAACTCAGATTATTTTCATATGAACTATCCAGCCAATCCTCTGTCAAAGTTAGTCGGCGATTATCCTAATCTGATCTTAACAGCCTATATAGTGACTGGACTCTGAATTGCGATAAATATTCATCTTCCGCTTCATTAATTTTCTTGGTCACAATGGTGAGTTCTTTTTGGCACCAATTATCTTCGAAATGAAAAACGCTTGACTTTCTCCCATACTAACTCAAAAGTGATTTAAGTATGCAGCCCTTTTATGTTTGTGGCTGTTTGAAACCGAAAAGCGACCTGCTTTTATTCAGATGAACTGGTGTCTAGATTCGACATGAGATCTTTGAGGGTGGGAAGGTCATCTTAAGCTTTTGTATAAAACAAGACAAGTGTTCATACCTGACCATACACAATCCTCTGTCTTCATGGCTTCTCTGTTATCCCAAGTAACTAACAACCCACTTTTGTCTGGCATAAAAGTTACTGCTCTCGTCCAAGTGCAAACTTGCATTGATAGCGCTATCCTTATTGCGGAAACTGTATATCAGTCTCTCGGCTTGCATAAACCTACGGTACTCGACGTGAAACATGAGTTTGCGACGTTGATCGCCACAATCGTTCGGGATCATCCAATTAGCATTATTTTTCATGGTATACTAACCTGTCATAGGAACAAGGAACTTCAGCCATAAATGCTTTGCCTCACGATGCGTGCAGCGAGGTCCACATTCTGGTGTGTTCTATAATCCTTGATAGTATACGTTGTTTGATCATGAGCACGTACAGGATATTGGTCCCAAAGGTGCCGCCTACTGTGGAGCTATCAGTCGCACCACTGCCGCCATCAAGGTAAGTCTTGTCCTCCAGATTTTGACTTTAATCTTGAACCATGTTTTTCAGAGTATTTCCGGTCCTATCTCACATGAAGACGGCGTTGCACTATTGAGCAGTTATAAAGAAGTTCAAACCAAGACTATCGTCATCTTGGCAGCTGCTACCGTTCGTATCAGCTCTATTGAGCAGGGAGCATCTGGACTATGCGACTATGGATTTAATAAACTATTGAGTTTATACGAGGTAAGTGTTGATTCAATCCTCACCTGCATTTAGGAAGCCTCGCTGAGAATTACTTATTCATTCCCTTGCTCAACAGACCCTTTACCAAGCTTTATTGCAAATCTTACCGGTAGTTATAGCCCTTTCATCAAGGTTGTAACTGGAGGGCTGACCGTTTTTAGTCTTCCATAGACGTAAACGAAGTTCAAGAAATACACGGACCTATTATCTCCGCCTGCAAAGACTCTTTAAGCCGCGTCTCCAACTGAATTGCCTGCACTATAGATTCTTGATTTCCTCTTTCCCCCCGATTTGGGGGGTTTGTATGTAAATGTAAATGAAACTTCTGGCTTGACAAATATTTTCTGGATATATTCATGATATGATCCCAAATTAAGTTTGACTCAACTAAGAAATAAGTAGGTCCCGCTAATGCCCAAACTCGCGACGAATCACCTGTCAATGAATAGGCTATGTAAACAAAGACATACGTAAGGATGATCGCCAGTCTCAAATAGTATCTCTTACTGTCACATACATATTCGTAGCTACAAGACTGGGGGAGCTCCGGGATTCACGGGATCATGCGGATGACAGATTCATTGTTTATCTATTGTGCTTTGAATTAATTCTCCATACATTCGGAAGGGGTCATATTAATACAAAACTCACCGTATTTGATCTTAGCCTGGGTGGTGCTTCATACCTTAAGAAATAGACGCTCTCAAATGTACATACGAAGCTCGGTACCCAGGGATGCCAGGCAAGAATGAAATATATACACAATTATCTTCTCCCGCTCTCTGTCAAACAATAGTAATGATGCTTCCGAGTATTCACTTAAGAAACGCTTTCTTGAATATGGGGTAACAACAAAAACACATACATTAATTACAGCTCACAACTCCCGAAATTGGGCTTGATTTATTGCTAGTTCTAAGTTCATATTGGGAACTTCGAACCATCTTCATTAGGAATGGTGTCAACGGTAAAATCTGGGAACGACCTATAGTCATTGGGACATAACTTATAAGATGAGTTCACAGGACCGTAAGTTAAATGAGACTTTGTCTTTTTGTTAAAGCATTCTGGGTTAATGGAAGAGGTGTGGTGTCAGGAAAGCATCATACACGACTTTCAACGGATGTCAGCCGTATGAAGAAACATGAACGTGGAAAAGGTTAAAATTGAAAAATACTATGGACAATAAGTCACGTGACGCGTGACTGATCCGCAAGTAATTACTAGTCATCACGTCGCGACCCTCCGGTTGGTAATCGGTTTTCGATCAGATAAGACCATCCGCTATTACCTTGAAGCGATTATGTTATTCAACCCAATTTTCATACAAAAAAAGGAGCAGAATGGAAAAGAAAAGGAGAGGACTTATGAGAGGTGATTCGCTACTGCTTTCTAAAGCTCTTGGACAATTCATCTGTTCTCTCGCAGTCAACGCAGTCGTACCTCACGATACTGAGAGGTAGCCATATGTCGTATCTCAGTTGCATGTCTGGGCGCAATTTTGCGGACCCGATTGAGAATGTGGTTATTTGGGTATTAATTTCAGTCAAGGAAAATGAAGCGACCTCTACACAGAGGTAATTACTTCGAATATTCAATGGACGCTCGACCTGTATGTGTTCCATGTCCTAAGTGCAAGAGGCCAGACGAGCTCATATCCAGATAGCCTCTGAATAATATCTGAGAAATCCACCAATTGTGGCTCATACCCTTCTTCGTTTTCCAACCCGGTTCCTTCGCGGCAGATGCCTCAATATACAGCATATACCCAAAGGTGATATATTCAAGAGTGTCAGGAACAGATCGATAGAAAGACGTGGATTCCACAAGGAATAGTAAGGAAAGTGCACCATCCGGAGGTCAATTAAATTCCGATGTATTGTGGGACATCGGACAAGCTGTTGACTACAGAAGGTTCGGAAATGCCATCCGAGCCACATATTGTATGGTTCTTCTGATTCGTAACGGATAAGGTGTTCTCCCGTTTGACGGTGTGAAAAACGCACATGACTTTGACCTGAACTATGGAGCCAATCCTTTGTTAACGTTAGCCATTGATCATCCTAACTTGATCATATTTTGCCACAGTATATAAAACACCGTGTACAGCGGCTGGACTTAAAATTTGAATAGTGATAAACATTCGTCTCCCGCTCCATTTAATTTCCTTGTCACATTGGTAAGTTCTTTTGACACCAATTTTTTTCAAAATGAAAAATGCTTGACTTTCTCCCATACTAACTCAAAGTGGTTTAAATATGCAGCTTTTTATGTTTGCCGCTATTTGAAGAAGAAAGTTGTTTTTATTTAGATAAACTAGTCATTGGTGTCTAGATTCGACGTGGGATTTTTTGGGGTGGGAAGGTAATTGAAGGTTTTCGTATAAAACAAGACAGTTGCTCATACCTACATGATTATACGCAACCCTATCTCTCCATGTCTTCTCTCTTATCCCAAGTAACCAATAACCCACTTTTGTCTGGCATAAAAGCTACTGCTCTTCTCCAAGTTCAAACTTGTGTCGACAGCGCTGTCCTTATTGCGGAAACTGTATATCAGTCTCTCGGCTTGCATAAATCTACAGTACTCGACGTGAAACATGAGTTTGCGACGTTAACTGCCACAATTGTTGGGGATCATCTAATTAGCATTACTTTCTATAACATACTAACCTACTTTAGGAGCAAGCAACTTCAGCCGTGAATGCTTTGCCTCACGACGCATGCAGCGAGGGTCACGTTTTGGTGTGTTCTATAATCCTTGATAGTATACGTTGTTGTTTGATCATAAACACGCACAGGATATTGGTCCCAAAGGTGCCGCCTACTGTGGAGCTATCAGTCGCACCACCGCCTCCATCAAAGTGAGAAAATGTCCTCCAAATTTTCAATACCGATCCCGACCCGAACCTAAAACCTACCCTCATCTCGTTCTTTAGAGTATTTCCGGTCCTGTCTCACATGAAGATGGCGTAGCACTAGTGAGCAGCTACAAAGAGGTTCAAGTCAAGACTACCATTCTTGTGGCCGCTGTCAACGTTCGTATCGGTTCTCTCGAACAGGGAGCATCTGGAATATGTGACTATGGATTTAATAAACTATTGAGTTTATATGAGGTACGTATTGATTTAATCCTCAAAACGCCTCGTTTGGAATTACAAATCTACACTGAACTTATTCCCTTGCTCAACAGGCTCTTTACCAAGCTTTGTTACAAATATTACCGGTAATTCATGTTTTCTCACCAAGGATTAGATTAGTTATCTCGAGAACTGATCTTTTTTTTAGTCTTCCATAAACGTAAACGAAGTTCAAGAAATACACGGACCTATTATAACTGCCTGCAAAGACTCTTTAACCCGCATTCCCAACTGAATTACCATGAGTTTTTTTATTTTCTCTTTCCCTCAGATTCAGGAGGGTTGTATGTAAATTTAAATGAAACTTCTGGCTTAACAAAGAACTTCTGAATACATTCATAATCCCAAATTAAGTTTAGCTCAGCTGGGAAATAGGTCCCTCTAACGCTCAAACCTGTGATGAATCATCTGTAATAAAGGCATGTGTAAGGATGATATGAAAAGACTATTAGTCTCAAATAGTATCTCATGCTCACGCTTACTGTCACCGACATATTCCTATTCAGGTACCGAAGAAGCTCCGGAGGATCATCGGATTCATTATTTTTCTATTGTGATATCGATTTGCCATGCATTCGAGATATATCGACGAGCAATGGTGTGTCCCAAACAAAGAGGCCATACCAGGGGGGAAGTACAAGCCCCACCGTGTCCGGTTGTGGGCCAATATCAAATGTGCTATTGAATTACAACGTTTAGCCCCCTCTGTACTCAGGGATTCCGGACAAGAATGAAATACACAATTATCTTCTCCCGGTCTTCGTCAGACAGTGGCAACGAGGCTTCACGAATCTGATCGTAAGAATGAAAAAACAACACAAAAATGTCAAAAACACAAACCTTAACCATAACTCCCAAAATTGATTTATACTCATATCTAGTCCTAAGCTTCATATTATGGACTTCAGATCATCATTAGAAGGTTGGTAACGGCAAAATCTGAGAATGTCATGGGGAAAATCTATGTGATACAATGGTAGTCGAACATAAGATAGGTTCACAGGACCATAAGTTAAATGGGATTTTTTTTCGGAGCATTCTGGGCCAATGGAGAAAGTAAACGGTGGTGTCAGGGGTGCATCTTTTCTGCCCATCCGTCTACATTTCATATGAAGAAACGTGGAAGGTCGGCATACAGTAAGGCCTCCAAAGCTCATCAACACGTACCTGTAAACGGTACGGAGAGCATACGTACTGACCCATACAAATACTTACGTCCGTATTACTGGTACGGGATATCTGCATGAATAGCAAGCCATAAACTGTAATTTTTTAATTTCACTCGCACAGCCATGTCTCATTAGTATTTCCCCTATTTTCCCGTAGCTACCGACCCCTTCAATGAATGGGTGGAACTTGGTCAGCCACCCGTGACGTCACCAGTCACGGAAAATAATTCCGACAACATTGCTCAAACATTGCTGTCCTTCCTTCCACCTTTACTTTCTTCCGTTTTCCTTCATTTCCTTTTTTTGGGTACACTCTATCATGTTTTGAACTGATTTTGTAATTAATGTAATGGTTTATTTAGGTTCAAGATGAAATTTATACACCCATACACGTAATTGGAACGTAATACCTGTCTCATATCGCCTGGTCCAGATCCTCAGTACGGTACGGATATGGTATGGAGGCACGTTCAAACCCGTAATTTGTACGGCCGTACACCTATACGGTATGTTGCCAACCCCTAAAGTTTCCCGGGCCTAAAGTCTGATTGATTCCCATTATGCAGTAGAAACGGACTGTAGGGGTGTAACCCTAACCCCAACCCTAAGCCGGGTTGTTTACCTTGGATGCCAACAACTTGCAAGTCTTTGTCTTTTTAGGATCTAATCTTTCCATGATCTGCACCAATCTACACCGTCTCACAAATTGCGAGAATTATTGCCATTATGAGATTAGAAGCCCGGACATCGAGCGAGAAGCTCCGTATTAACCGATGCTCAAATATTAATTGGAAGGAGTAGTCCTCCTCATTATATTATATAGCATGGTATGCTTTCACTCTCAATCTCTATCAATAGATCTCCGCGCTGAGCGCAAGAAAGTACAGGTACAGTAGTTGCGAACCTCGGGCATCCCCAATACAACAAGCTGCGGAATGCAATAAATAGCACTTGACATGTTGACAGCGCGAAAGTTCAACATTTTCATTTTGAAAATATTTACATAAGATCGAAAGGCAATTCCAACACGAGGGACATTTCATATCATTGATATCAAGACATTGAAGTACTATAAATAGTAACATGTGTATAAATTGTAAAAGAAACATAAGGTGAGATCACATCTATAATTAAAATTTAACGGTATGTTGATGTCAGATCAATAATTATGATCCCTCGCTCACATCACTTGGCTACAAACGCGGAATGTTCCCTTCAGAAGCTAACGCTGGTGCCAGACAATTATTGCAGTTGCCACGTATTTACACACATCCCCAATCAGCAGTATATAGCTTGAACCGGTTGAGAGAAATGAAAGTGTTCTTTCTTTTTGTTTGCCCCCAACATATCAGATTTAATGACAACGTTGTCACTTAATACTCTTGCTTTCCAGATATTGATTAGGTATAATAGGAATTATAATCTAGGTAAGCTATTCAAATTTTTGGAACCTTATGAACTTGGGGAACATTTGACGATCGGCTACTAGTGGCGGTTATCACTATACTTACCTGTGATATAATCGAAACTTTTCATCACGAAGTGAGCAAGCTTGAAGCCCCACCTCATCGGTTCTTAACTTCAAATGCTTGATTTTATCACCCGTCAGGTGTTGTATATCTGGAAGTTAGTGTAACTAATATTATCCCGTAAACTAAAGAAAAACTGAACCAAATTTGTAGAAAAGAATTTGGCCTTTATACTTTACTTTATATACTTGCCCGTTATCTTCCCTTTTTAACTCACCTGTGGGCCCTTTCAGTATTGTGCCCCCTGTTTCTTTGACCCAATAAAATGTAGGCTTTTTTCTGCATGCGACTCTGTCAATATCACTTCTCTGAACAAGAATATCGCCTACTGCCTTCCATGGTTTGCTGTTTTGGGATGTACGGAATATCTCTTTATGATGTGAGGTCTGCTCTATTTTCTTGCATTCAACGTAAAGAATCGAAATCCTAAATTAACATATATCATGCTGTTTTCAAGCTATTTCATTGAACGGAAATCCTCGATGGCTTCGCTATTCACTGGTTACCCTATTTATTGGAGAGTTGATAACTGTTTTCGTCCTTTACCTGGTCTTTCTACATCCCTTCTCGCAGACCACTATTAACAGGAGTAAGGATGTTTTAAGGTAGCACATGCACTATCGCCATTATCTTGAGATTGACAGACTGTGTAATGGACGGAAATACACAGCTAAGTCTCAGTGCCCTGCGTGCATGTGCAGTGATTCATTCTGATGATCTTATATAACAGTTACAATTTCAATTTTTCTCTTCCCCCAAACACCTGCAATACTGCAGCAGAAATTATCACAAATTATCGGATTTGGGTAAGCGTTAGGTTATGTAATAATAACAAGTCTATTTAATTTGAAAACTTTCAATATTTTTTTCAAACATAGCCTACCAGAAGTTTTTTTTCAATCTATTCTTGTCCTGGTTATAATAGGTGCCGTTATTCGCTATCGAGAGATTTGGACCATGTCGCCCGTAAAACCTAGCCTTATAACTGTTCTGATTAGAGATAGTCTTTGGGGATACTTTTTTAATCTATGTCAGTCATCTCAAATTACTTCATTATTAGAACAGATTCAAACAGTGGCCAGTTGAATTGTTGGTGATAATTACTAAACCCAATTGGCTCCAGGTCCCTCTGGGGAGCCCAGTGTACAGTATGTGATATCAATGAAATCCCCAAAGATCAATCCTTGACCTATAAGCTTTATCTCCTAGCTGGTCATACGTCACATTTTCAGTTACTGTAAGCCAATTAACTTTTTCCTGCTGAATTCACCATGACTACATATAACCCAACTTTTTTCAGGGCAGTCGTCTGCTTCTGAATATCCGTTCGGGTGCCTCACCCGATGGGACATTGAGCGATATGCTCTCTGGTTCTCTTTACTTTGATCATGGTTCACGAAGCACAGACTCTGAAGAAGTTTGATAATGCGTCTAACTTAAAAAATAGTGCTCAATTAAAAGTGCTCCAGAAGACTCGGGTTTATAATTAGAATCAATATTACTGTTTCAAAGGTTACATAAATATATCCGAGTCAGATCGAGGCCAAGTAATTACCACAAATGATTCGTCCCTAAGACCAGACATTGAAGTGAATAATGAGAGTGAAAAGACCGCTGCAGCAAGCTGGATGACATCTGACATACATATATATTCATTCCTTCGAATAAGATAAACGCATCCTAGATTTCAATGTGGATAACGGACGTCCGGACTTTTATTTTCATTGAGTATTAGGTCGATTGCAATATCGGGAAACTAATCCAACTCATCAAGTGAAGACTAATTAGGTTTCACGCGCTCCAGCTATATGGAAGCGAGTGGTGTTCAATAGGACATCCACATTCCGAGCCATGACATTCTCGCAGTAGAAATTTAAAACACCCATCTCAATATGTCACGTAACTGATCCCTGTATAGTGGGCGGACTTGAAAGTTGAATAATTGAATAATTGAATGTTGAATTGCCAAAAACATTCGTTTCCCGCTCCATTTAATTTCTTGGTCACAATTGCAAGTTTGACACCAATTAATTTCGAAATGAAAAAATGCTTGACTTTCTCCCATACTAACTCAAAAGCGGTTTAAATGTCCAGCCCTGTGAGACACTAGCAAGTCAGTCCGCTAAAACAACAATAAATAAAATCAAAAACTAATTCTTTGCAGATTTTTGGCTGCGGAAAAGTACATATTCTTAAATTTTCGTATAAAACAAGACAGGTGTTCATACCAGCATGACCATACGCAATCCCCTCCTCTCCATGACTTCTCTGCTATCACACGTAACCAATAATCCACTCTTGTCTGGCATCGGGGTTACTGCTCTCGCCCAAGTACAAACATGTGTCGATAGCGCTATCCTTATTTCAGGAAGTGTATATCAAACCCTTAGCCTGCATAAACCTACAGTACTCGACGTGAAGCATGAGTTTGCGACATTGATTGCCATAATCGTTCGGGATAAGCTAATTAGCATTATTTTCTATAATATACTAACCCACTTTAGGATCACATAGACTCAGCCGTGAATGCTTTGCCTCACGACGCGTGCAGCGAGGCTCACATTCTGGTGTGTTCTATAATCATTGATCGTATACGTTGTTTGATCATAAACACGTACAGGATATCGGTCCCAAAGGTGCCGCTTACTGTGCAGCTCTCAGTCGTGCCATCGCCTCCATTAAGGTAAGAATGCCATACTCCAGATTTCGACACCAATCTTAACCCTAAACATGAAATCTACCATTTCGTCTCTCAGAGCATCTCCGGTCCTGTCTCACACGAAGATGGTGTGGCACTACTGAGCAGCTATAAAGAAATTCAAGCCAAGAGTATCGCCCAAGTGACCGCTTTTAACGTTCGTATCAGTTCCATCGAACAGGGAGCACCTGGAGTATGCCACTTTGGATTGAATAGGCTATTGGGTTTATATGATGTGGGTATTGATTTAACCCTCACCTGTATTTAGGACGTTGCGTCTGGAATTACATATCTACATTGGGCTTATTCTCTTGTTCAACAGGCCCTTTACCAGGCTTTATTGCAAATCTTGCCGGTAGTTACAGCCTTTCTCATCAAGAGGTCGTTATCTCGAGAACTGATCTTTTTTAGTCTTCCATAAACGTAAACGAAGTTCAAGAAATACACGGACCTATTGTGTCCGTCTACAAAGATTCTTTGACCCGCGTCACGACGATTTCCAGCTAAATTGTCTCACCGTGAATTCTTGATTTCCTCTTTCCTTCAGATTCGGGGGGGTTTGTATGTAACTGTAGATGAATCTTTTTTTATTCCAAGTTTGGCGTCGGGTTTGGGGCCGTGCTCTATGTCCAACCAGCTATCCGCATGTACCTTCTCTCTTTTGGTTATATTGATAGGCTTGTCTCTGCAAGTTTGTAAACGAAATTTCTACCTCAACAAAGAGCTTCTGGATGTGGTCATGATATTTGGCTCAGAATAAGTCCCGTTAACGTTCAAACTTGTATTGAAACATCTGTAAAAAATACGTAAGGATGATATGAAAGGATCTCTAGTCTCAAATATATCTCTCATACATACACATTCTGTCACATACAGGTGTGCTGAGGAAGCTCCATGCATTCGATAAGCATTAGTGTATTATACGTCCTAAGCGAAGAGGCCGTACCAGTAGAGCAATACAACACTCACCATGTTTGATCATGTTCTAGCCTGGATGGGTCCAATAGACGCTCTTAAATGCACCATTGAATTACGAAGCTCTGTACCCAGTGATACCGGACAAGAATGAAATAGGCAGATATACACAATTATCTTCTTCCGCTCTTGTATCAAATAATGGCAATGATTAATGACGCTTAACGAATATTCACGTAAGAAACGCTTTCCTGAATATGGGATAACAACTAAAACACATACATTACGGACCATAACTTCCGAAATCGGGTTTGATCCATGCCCATATGATATCTAGTCCCGGGAACATCATATATAGAGGAAATCTATGTGATAGTATAAGATAGGTCTACAGGACCAAAAGTTGAGCATTTTGAGGTCAATAAAAGACGTATTCGGTGATGTCAGGATAGCGTCTTTCGTCCATTAGTGTGTCCCATATCAAAAGGTTAAAATATATTGTCACGTAAGTGGCCTGAAAAGTCGTCGGTATCCCCCGGCAGGACCGAAGAGAGAAAGGTCGGAAGACAGGCAAAAACGGAAATATACTCGATTAACTCGACCGCTTTCAGACATGGGATATAGTGATTCTAGAGCATTCGCCCGAACATGTGACAGCAAAAAAAATGCATATATTGAAAGACGATTATATCAATCATTACAAACCAAAACCTCCGAATGTTTACAGTTCGTAGACGTTTCAAGCTTCATTGGGAAGGTCGTCGTAACTAGATAAAATAGAGTAGAAGAAAGTGGAACAATTGGAAAATCAAAATTTCATAGACTTACAATACAAGTGCGCGTAGTTCAATACTTTCCCTAAGTGGAACATCTTTCGGGGTCGTGGGGTCAATAAACGCAGTGTGTGGTGTCAGGATAGCAGTCTTTCCGTCCATCAACGAATCAAAGCTAAATGTATAAAAAGGCAAAGTTAACACCAAAACAAATCCAATGATAAAACCCCATTCACCATTTAATAAACACAACCTCGTCTGGTGTCATCCCACGTTGATACTTCCACTTATGTTGCGGATTATATTTAACACTAAAAGTCTCCCCAATACGTTGCGGTGATATTCTAGTCGTAGGTACAAGATCTTTGTCCCAGTTGATGGTACGATAATCACATAGTGCCAGAGGAAAGTCGAAGGCGGGATGATTGATAGGACGCCAGAGGTTGATAATTTGGAATCGATGTTTGAGTAAAAGTGGAGCTAATTCTTCTGAGGTATGCATGTGCACACGTTTGGTTGCTGATTCGGGTGTTTGGTCGACATGCACTCGAGGTACAGGTGCACGTGTATCTTCTGAAACGTCTGGTACTCCAGGTCGGTTTCTTCGGATAGCTGGAAAATATTTTGTAATGTCTTTTTTTCATTCACTTGATAATAAAGCAAACATACTATGAT
Organism: Clathrus columnatus; assembly: GCA_020884735.1. Classification (NCBI taxonomy): domain Eukaryota; kingdom Fungi; phylum Basidiomycota; class Agaricomycetes; order Phallales; family Clathraceae; genus Clathrus; species Clathrus columnatus. Next base: position 2,849,905 of record BPWL01000006.1, read on the forward strand.
CGAACAATACAACCCTATTGGCACCCGTCACTTTCTTTATCAGCTCAATACTCTCGTTATAGTATTCATCTTTGACAGCAGCATCGTCTCCAAAATTCTTGAACTTTGACTGATGTTTGTAGAATAAAAAACCCGAAGAGTCCATATCATGTTCAGTTTCACGTCCTCTAACATTCTCTATCTCAACTTGTTTCTGTTCCGTCCCAAAGTTTGTAGGACGTTCTCCCGTTTTGGGATCGAGACCGACTTGAGTCCAAGGTTTAGAACCGTCGAGTGGAGGTTGGAAGTAGTACAGGGTTGTGCGAACGCTATTGATATCTTCAACTGGCATGATTGAGTGAAGTGGTTTTTTTTTTTCAAGACTTCAAGCCCTGTGTGTAATAATGGGGGTGTCTGTGGGAATGACGAATGTGAAGAATATTGTGTCATCGTTAGAAACGTTCTTATATATGATTTGTCACCCAAGGCAGAAAATAGAACAGAGCCAGTGGGTGGGTGGCGGTTTTTCTATGCCGATATCAATCACACCATCGGAGGTGAGAGTTGCGCATGAGGGGATGAGTAAGCAGAATAAGCAAATCAAGTTGGTTGTCGGAATCATCCAAATACGAGCAAGCTCGATGCCCGGCAAGCCGGGCACCCACTCAAGTTTAATCCCACACAGTAATTTAAAGTTATAACCTTGATTTTTTTCAGTTTGATTTTGAGTTTTACAGTTTGAGTGTGTTTTTATGTTTTGTGGTATTTTATGTTTAGTTTTATTTACATTTAGTTTTGTTTTACGTTTAGTTTAGTTTTACATTTAGTTTTGTTTTACATTTAGTTTGGTTTTACATTTAGTTTTGTTTTACATTTAGTTTTGTTTTACATTTAGTTTTGTTTTACATTTAATTTTGTTTTACGTTTAGTTTGGTTTTAAGTTTAGTTTGGTTTTAAGTTTAGTTTTGTTTTACATTTAGTTTGGTTTTACGTTTAGTTTGGTTTTATGTTTAGTTTTGTTTTATGTTTAGTTTTGTTTTACGTTTAGTTTAGTTTTACATTTAGTTTTGTTTTACCTTTAGTTTTGTTTTACATTTAGTTTTGTTTTACATTTAGTTTTGTTTTACATTTAGTTTTGTTTTACATTTAGTTTGGTTTTATGTTTAGTTTGGTTTTACATTTAGTTTGGTTTTACATTTAGTTTTGTTTTATGTTTAGTTTTTTGTTTTACAGTTTTTTAAATAGTTCAGAATTTATAGTTGTTCTATTTTCTAATTTTTATTTGCCATTTCAAATTTCTATTCTATATGCTATGTTTTTTTATTTTCTATTTCCATGTTCCTTATGTTCCTTGTTACACTTAGTTCCCACTTTCCACTCAATTTACTATTTACCATCATTATATTCTGTTTTCTGATAAAAAAACATATTTCTCTCCCATGTATGCCCTGCACTCCCATGTACAAATAACAACACCTGTAAACATTTGTAGACCCCAATTCCCCAATCTGTGACAACTCTCATTCACATATCTTCATGTAAACATAATTGCCACCATCTATTTAATTATATTTCACATCCCACCTAAACCATTCCTCATTTCATTTAGTTAAAATCATATAAAGTAGAATACAAAAAGATGTAATTTTCTTTACTTGGACAAATATATCCTTACAATCATATTCCAATTGATAGAAACCCTCCTCACATCTCTCACCACTTAAACCTCATCACAGGGCCTTGTCTCTGTTACCAACCTCTATCTCATTTTATTCCTGTAGTAATCATAGAGAACTGCAAGGTAAGTATTCTCAGACTCGGACCAATATCTGAATTCATAGACACAGCATATAAGCTGAGGTCATTGTCCAACTCCCATACTCCGTCATACTCACCCGTACTCAGTCATACTCACCTGTACTACTTCCATAGTAGTTATGTAGTGACTTGTACCCTTTGTAGATTACTGATCTTGACAGTTTTACAACTTTTTAAATAGTTCAGAATTTATAGTTTGTCTATTTTCCATTTTCCATTTTCCATTTTCCATTTTCCATTTTCCATTTTCCATTTTCCATTTTCCATTTTCCATTTTCCATTTTCCATTTTCCATTTTCCATTTTCCATTTTCCATTTTCCATTTTCCATTTTCCATTTTCCATTTTCCATTTTCCATTTTCCATTTTCCATTTTCCATTTTCCATTTTCCATTTTCCATTTTCCATTTTCTGTTTTCAAATTTTCAAATTTCCATTCTACACTTAGTTTCCACTTTTCACTCCATTTACTATTTACCATTTTCATCTCCATTTTATACTTGTTAGATTTTATTTTCTGATGTAAAACATAATTCTGCTCAGCAATAACTTACATTTGATTTCAATTAATAGTGTTGACATTTTCAGAAAGCTCAAAGTTAGAATTTATTTTCGAGATTATAAAATTAACCCAGAATGCATGAAACTCACTTCGAAGTTTAATAATTATTTTTCAAGTAAAGTTAAAGCAACTTTCGCAGTTGGAGTTTACAGATTAAGATTGACAATTAAGTTCACAATAAATTTACAGGAGATAGTTCAGAATCACGGTTAGTTTTACATTTACAATTTTATAAGGTATAATAAATTTATTAGTCAAAGTTGTACATAGATTGTTCTGTTCATTGCAGTAGATACCCCCAGTTGCAACTTGGACTGGCCAAGAATCAAACCCATGAGTTGAACCCATGAGCAATCCTGGAGCCAGCCGAAGATGCTACCATTGCACTACCAGACTGTTTTATCAAGGGTCTCCATCAATCGATCAAAACCCCTTCTGGCCAATGAGTGAGGCCATATCAACCACTGGTAAATCAGTTTATTGCTGCAAAGCACCCACAAACCCCTGACCCACAGTCCACCACACCCACAACCCCCCCCCCACTGTTGAGCAGGGATTGCTTACATTAATACTTTACATAATTATTACCTAACACCACCCACAGGGATACCCGCCACCCAACTCATATATTGATGGTCCAAACTCATTGTATAGCTGAGATCGAGCAGTATCATTATAATGATAAATGATAAATTGATGTTTCAGAGATCTGTTTGTTGGAAAGATAAAGAGGAAAGGGTTTTAAGAGAAACCTGTGACAAGGATTCCATGTTAGGTGATGACCTTGACCAAGTAAAAGGTTGAACATTAAATGTTAAACAGTTGTCAATTTATATCTTTAGATGGACAAGTAGCAAGTAGTAATCCATCCCCAACAGTAGTCCCTTATCTAGAACAACTGACACCTCTTCTGTACCCATACTATTCCGATGACAGAAACATCAGATGTTTTTGGACTTTTCGCTCTAGCCCGATTCTAGCTCAATTATACACACCTCAAAAAGAACACACAAAAATCTTGGAAAGGCAACAAAACTTATCCTGGACTGCCATACCGCCGACCAGTGAAGTTCGTAGGTAAACCCTGTTCATCTGGTTGCCACTAGCTATTCAGTGAATGTGTATCAAGAACAGTCCGAGACCCACAAGTAATCCTACGCATCAAGCGCAACCATCGACGCAACCCTCAATCTTCCAGATCACAAACTTTCTAAGGTCCCATGATTTGTAGGAAATGCTAAAATTTTTCTTTTCAGACTTTATCTATAATTGCATTGATACCGGATCCAAACGTGTTGAGCTTGCTCGAGAGTTGTCTGTTGTTGGTAACAGTCCAAGGTCAAGTCACAGTACAAGTTTAATCAATAGGAAAGAAATGTTGATAAAGGCACAATCTTTGAAATTCTTCTTGATTTGATTTTAAAAAATGGTTTTTACTGGGTTCTTTTTCGGTGCACAGTGTCGAAGATGTACATGTGGTAAAGGGCAAAAAAAGGTTGTATTTAATGATTTGCCTGGCACTGGCTCAAGGCCAGGGTCAGGCTAGGCCAAGCCAGGATTTCGTGGTGCCAAAGCCAGGCCAAGCTGGTAAAAGCCAGAGTTAGTTGGCCTGGCTCAAGAGGGGGTGAAGCCAAAAGCCACGGCTCAGGCCATGGCTTTTGAGTATGAGAATGGTAGTTTGCACAGTGACTCACCTGTCACCAAGAAGTGAAGAACCACAATCTGCATAGTCACTGAGTGATGCCAATCATAGTCTACAATTTTTGTTGGCTTAGTAAATAAACTGTACAGTTGCTTTCCTCTAATTTTCGAGTTGTTGATGGCAGTTGGTCAAACCTCCAGAGATGGCCTGGTCCATGAAGGAAGTACACATACTCGCATCCCAACTGCTAAGTTGACTGATCCTAATAATGTTGAGGCCAATAGAGCACCCCAGAGTCTATTGCCAAATCAAAATAACAAAATACACGATAACCATCCAAAAGCTCTGAAATCTAGAAAAATTGACGAGTCTACTACCATTGAGCATCCAAAGAAGATTGCTAAAACATTAACAAAGGAGAAGGACTCAGAAGGTATGTCAGCTTATATTCTGCAGGTTAGATTACTCATGACTTACATATAGGATCCACAGAAAAGGATCAGGAGGGCTTCTTGAGGGATTTGGCTAGTCTTGAAGAAATCAGTGAAAGAAACAAAACAAAAAAGAAAAATACAACTGACAACATTGATGCTTTCTTTTCTGCACTATTTCAGAGTCCAGACACTTCAGGAAAATGATGGAAATGCAAGCATTGCCTGTAAGTTTGCTCTGCTATATATCTATCTATTTTTATGTGATTGTATTAAGGTCGGTTATTACAAATGAAGTGACCACGTGCAGACGTCATATTGAGGCATTCCATGTGGTACGACTTGATTAATTTCTGACTCCCAACCTGTTATCTCTTTGTGGATCGTAGGGCAAATACTGTGACTGGGTTAAAGATACTCCTGGTGCAGTCAACCAACTTCCAAGGCATAAAAAAGAGCTTAAAGAAGCAGAGACTGCTGCTACTGCCCAGTCAAGTATAACTGAACATTTTTCAAAGGCTGAATCTCAAGACAAGATCATGCCTTACTCAGATAGCTTGTTCCAGCATGCTGCCTTGGAATGGCTTATTACAACAAACCAGGTGTGCTGTACCCCCATATTAGTTTTTCAGTAACTCACTATATATCTTCTGGTTAGCCTATTCAAGCATTTGAGCATCCAAAGTTTAAGGAAATGATTCAGGTGGCATCAAGGGCCAAAGACAGTGTCAAGATTCCTGCACAGAAAGCAACGTGAGCTGATATTATTTGAATGTTTCATGATTATTTACTTGATATTAAAGAACAGATCAATGTAAGTTAGTGTATCAAGTAATTTATTTATTGACTCACTAATAATTTTAAAGTCTAATAACCCCCACAAGAAGGTGAAAGGCAAAGTCTCTTTCACTTGTGATGCATGGCAGGCTGGGAATGCCGATGTGTATTTTGCTGTTACTGCTCATTGGATCGAGGAAATTGGACCTTTACAGTGGGAACTCAAAGGTGTGCTGATTGGTTTTACTCAGATGAACCAGTCCCACACTGGTGAGTGCCTTGGACAAGCCCTTTTCAAACTCATAAAGCATATTGGAATTATCCACAAAGTATGTTTTCCTATCTGACTATGCATACATAGACATTGTTTATTTCTTACAGACTGGTTGGATTACATCAGACAATGCTTCTAATAATATAACAATGATGCAGGAGTTTGCACAATGCTATGAGAATGAAACCAGTCAACAATTCCATTGGGAGCAATACTGAATAAGGTATGATGGTTAACTGCTCTTGTTATTTCATAACTATCCTAAATGATGAACAGATGTCTTGCACATGTCATTAATCTTTCAACACAAGCTATTTTGAAAGGGTTTTTCACAGCTTCATATGCTGAAGAGGTTGGTGCAGATGCTGAGTTAATGACCAACTGGGATGAGATTGGGATGATTCGCACTATGGTTATTAAGGTATTTTTTATTATTATCATTTTATTCTTGCTCCTTCTTCCTTTAGAGATATGAAGCTCTAGTCAGTGTAAAGAAAAATTCTTGAAGATCCAGAGTGACCACAAAATTGATTGCCCAAGGATAATCCCACCTGACATGAAAGTTCACTGGTTGTCTACGTTTATTATGATAAACCTTGCATATAAATTACGACAGGTATGATGATCAGTACTTATTATTATCTTACTGTAAACTCCATTTATATATATTATCCAGCATCTTGAGTTATTCATTAGCGAAATTGCAGCTGAAGAAAGAGATCTGGTAAAGAAGAGAAAGTTGCAAGACATGAACCTCAGTCTTAACAAATGGATGAACATCAAAGAATTTCATGATGTGCTTAAAGTAAGGTTTTGTTTAGTAAACTGTGATATTGTTGACCATGCTCCATGCAAAGCATGCAGATGATGCACAGCAAGCATTCTCCTCAGAAACATTCCCAGCACTCCATCTTGCCATCCCAGCACTTGAAGCGTTATATTCTGCATGGAACAAAAAGCTTCCAAGGGTTTCTCCCTGTCTGACATTGGCACTGCAAGCTGGAATGAATAAAGTCAATGCTTATTATGACAAGACAGAGAAGTCGGATGCATACCTCATGGCTACAGGTATGTCTTATAATTTATTGTGATATCTAATACCACAACATTTCATACAGTTCTTGATCTGGAAACAAAGACGGCACACTTCAAGAAACATTAGGAATCAAGCTTGCAGTCAGAGGTTCAGGAGCATATTAAGACTATTGTACGTGATATTTAATATCTGTTGTTTTAGTTTCTACTCATGTACTTAATATTAATAGTTCTTGCAATGTTTCCTGAAGATGTATGGCTCCGATGGTCCAAAGAAGCTAAAGTCGAAAGCTAAAGGAAAGGTTAACAGTTTGCTAATGGAATTAGATGATGATGATGAAGAGGAAGAATTACCATGGGAGGATCCATTTGCAAAGGAACCAGCTGAAACTGTAAAACCTTGGATGAAAGAATTTGTTGATTATCTCGAGTGTGAAGAGACTCTCCCTGATGGTGTTGGCATTGTAGCTTGGTGGGGGGTGTGTATATTATATCTCTTTATTTATTTATTTTTATCTCTTATTCACTTAGCATAATTCTGAACATTACCCTGTATGGGCATCATTGGCACTCGACTATCTTGCTATTATGGCATCTTCCGTGTCTAGCGAGCATGCCTTCTCAGCTGGTGGAATAACAATCACTAAATGTTGCAACCGTCTCAAGGGTGATATTGTTGAAGCTCTTCAAGTCCTTAAATGTGGTATTCAGTCCGAGTTACTTGTCCAGCCTCCAATGCCATCTACTGCCCTAGAGGAAAAACTGTTCGCTGAGGAGAACAAAGAGAAGGTGCTTGGGCAAGAGGTGCTCAAAGTATTGCAAAAGGAAGATGATGCACGAGCAGTGGTTTTAGAGATAATATCAGATAGCGAAGAAGAATAAACTCAGTGTTTTCTTGCCCTAAAGAAATGTTTCTTGTTATATATACATACACTCAAAAGCCATGGCCTGGCCAGGCCAAGCCGAAGCCAACATCATTTGGCTTGACTCTTCAAAAGAGAAAGCCAGGCCAAAGCTGCTGGCTTCAGGCCAAGCCGGGCCAGGCAAATCATTAGTTGTATTGCTTAGTAAGCGTACGGCTTAGAGTAATTCTAAATAGACAATGTATGCATAATACAATTGAGGAGCCAAGTTTTTGTAAATTTGTAACATGAACAAGATTTTACATAAAGAAATGGTGGTCATACCACCGAGACTGAAAAGACGTAATGAATATTCTTCAGACGATTTCAGGTATCTCACCGGGAAGATCATCGTAGCTTATTATAAGATATATGAGCAACCAAAACCAGAGAGAGTAATTGACAGATAATTCTCACAATACAAGAGCCCGAAGTTCAATACTTTCACGGAGTGGGGCATCTTTTGGTGTCGTAGGATCCACAAACGCACTGTGTGGTGTAAAAATAGCAGTCTTGCCGTCCATTCGAGAATCAAAGCTAACCGCAATAAAAAATTACATATGCCTTTAGCCAGAATACACTAATAGTTCATACATACCATTTAATAAGCACAATCTCATCAGTCCTCATTCCACGAAGATATTTCCATCTATGCCGAGGACTATACTTGACACTAAACGTCTCGCCATCTCCTTTTGGAGATTTGAGGATAGTTGGGATTAAATCGTTCTCCCGACTAACCGTCCTGTAATCGCATAATGCTAGGGGGAAATCAAGTGCCATATGGTTGATAGGTCTCCAGAGATTGATGATTTGAAAACGATATTTGAGTAGATCAGAGGCGATGTGTTCAGGGGTATGTCTGTGTACTCTCTTTGCGGCGGATTCGGGTGTTTGATCGACGTGAACAGTTGAGACAGGTCCACGGGTTTGCTCTGAAGTTTCGAGTACCCCAGGTCGGTTTCGTCGAATCGCTTGATAATAAAACTTGGTATATTACTTAGAGAAAAGAATATTTACACATACTATGGTCAAATAAAACAACCCTTCTAGCACTAGTGATCCTTTTAATAATCTCGGCACTCTCTTTAAAGTAACTATCTTTAATCACAGCCTCGTCATCAAAATTGGTGAAACCAGATGGACTTTTCAAGAAACGAAACCCAGAAGAATCAATATCATATTCATCTTCATGTCCTCTCACATTCTCAATTTCCAAAGTAATTTTGTCCATTTTAAAATTTGAATCTCGTTCTCCTGTTTTAGGGTTAAAATCCACTGTAAACCATGGCTTGGATCCATCAGCGGGTGGTTGGAAATAGTTGAGAGTGGTGGAAACGGTATCAGCTGTCATGAATGGTTGTGTCTAAAATCTGGGTGTTCCTGGGGTGAAAGAATGTTCTTGGCTCCAAGTTGGGAAGCCTTACTTTAATACCAAGAAATGTTATGACTTGGTATGACGAAGGGGAATGAATTGACGAAGACGTCGGGTGACGTAACACTTTACAATTGTTTGCATTGGCTCCTAACGGAAATTTAATTTCCTCCTCCAATAGTGTTGTGCATCAATACAAAAGCAATTGCAATTGGCCATGGGGTCATGTGCATACATTGACTCCAAAGTTCTGAATTGCGAAGGGATAAGAAAAGGCCGCCGATTGTTTAGCAGTTCTAGTGTACATAAAATAACTCATGATACAGCACTTGAAATAAAACCTCAAGACCTGGTATTATTTACACTGAAAAGACGCGATTCGTTACGCGATCTCGGGTATTTCATCGGGAAGATCATCGTAACTAATAATAATAATTAAGACAAAAAAAAGACTGATTTGCAGATAACGCTTACAATACAAGAGCTCGGAGCTCAATACTTTCACGTAGCGGCGCATCTTTCGGTGTAGTCGGGTCCACAAACGCACTGTGGGGTGTCAATATAGCGGTTTTGCCATCCATGCGGGAATCGAAACTAATCAAGGGTGGAGAAATAGTACATGTCAGAGGAATAAAATCTCGTTTATCTAAAACTAAAAATACGTACCATTTGATAAGTACAATCTCATCAGTTCCCATTCCACGAAGATATTTCCATTTATGTTGAGGACTATATTTAACACTAAACGTCTCTCCCACACGATTCTCAAATTTGATAGCAGTGGCGAACAAGTCCCTATCCCAATCGATTGACCTATAATCGCATAACGCTAGTGGGTAATCCAACGCGACATGGGTAATAGGCCTCCATAAGTTGATGATTTGGAAACGATGTTTAAGCAAATCCAAAGCGACGTTCTCGGGAGTATGCATGTGTACTCTTCGTGTAGCAGACTCTGGTGTTTGGTCAACGTGGACTCTCGAGACGGGTGCGCGAGTTTGTTCTGAAGTTTCGAGAATTCCGGGTCGGTTTCGTCGGATAGCTGGGGAAAAGCGAATGTAAGTGTGTGTTTGAAAGGTTGGAGCGCTCTACGCACTATGATCAAACATAACAACCCTTCTAGCACCAGTAACTTTCTTAATAATCTCATTACTCTCCTTATAGTACGCGCCTTTAATCGCAGCATCATCGTCAAAATCGGTGAAATCCGATGGACTCTTTATGAACCGAAATCCAGCGGAATCCATATCATATTCATCCTCGTGTCCTCGCACATTCTCAACCTCCAAAGTCCGACTCTCCATTGTGAAATTTGAATCTCTTTCTCCCGTCTTGAGATTGAAATTCACATCGAACCAAGGTTTAGAGTTGTCAAAGGGTAGTTGGGAATAGTAAAAGGTTGTTTCAACAGTATCTGCCATCACGGATGTCTGTAGAGGGAAAATTCAAAGAGATAGAGGGGGTTTGGGAATAAAACAAATGTTTTCCTCGGAAAACATGGGAAACTCATGGCGACAAAAAAAATTAAGATGACAAATAGGCGAATGACGTGATCACTGCCGTTGCCTGCCGCTGACATAGGTAATTTCCATCTCCGATTTAGAATCCGGTCAAGTATCAACCCCATTACCATCTTGCAAGTTGCTCTCTTGACCCCTCTATCGGACAAAACCCAACATAGGATCGTGGTGAACTTCTTTCATTTATATTAAACCTTGGATTTACACATGTATATGTTGCCATATAATTTTTGGTTTGGAAAACATCTGGAATTCTCGACCGGCCACGATTCTCGTGATGACATCCTCGCAAAGAATATCTAATCCAGTGTATTGCGTAATTCAGAAAGTTAGATATTATAATATGCGAAGAAATCGAAAGGTTCAAGTCTGCGTTGACGTTCGTGGGTCTAAAACATACGGATTCTTCCCATTGGAGTATGCAGCTGCCAACTGATTGTGGGATAAACCAGATCAATTGACAGGTGAATCTCCCAATCTGGATTACTTCTGTAAGGTTGAGTCGGGCCTAATTAATAATGTTTAGTAAATCCCCCCTCTTTTTATATAGCTTGTAACATGTACTTACCACTACTCCAACTACTTTAAAAAAAGTTTTCTTTGCAAGGTCCATCTGGGTGATTCTGCAAATGGAGCAACGGATTCAATCCGTAAATCTATGGGAAAGAGACTTTGTGAAGACACCTGTGTTGGCATGTGATATCAACGTATAATTGTCAGGTTTCCAATTGCAACGACGAAATGAAGCAATTAGCCTCTTCTAGTCCTCACGGGCCAAAAAATTGTTCGATATTGCCGATTCGTCCGATAAAGAGCATACAACTGAGTTGTCACCCCTTTTTTTGTTAATTCACACCGTAGATCATGTGCATGACCGATTATAGGGGATACAACGACACATAAACACGGAGCTATTCCACGATTCGATATCCGGATTATTTGTGTCCTACAATGTGGTTGACAATCTCTCAAGTTAATGCTACTCTGCAAGCTGGTCTGAGAAGTGTGGGTGGGATATTCTCTAGTCGAACAACACCTAGTCAAGCCAGTCAAGAACTGAACAAACTATCGACAAATTTAGTTGGTAACCAAAAGTGTTTATACTATCTTCGCATGTTCAATCGGGGTTTCTGTCCATAGGCTTCTCTGACCGCTTTATTGGAAAGCACCAATTTGTCGCTTCTTAATATGACAGTGGGTCTTCGTTGATATAACAACTCTGAGCCTCAAACCTAACGATATTCAGACCAAAAACCTTCCACAAGGAATCGCTGTAGGAGTTTCATTTTCAAAAGCTACGTCAGCTATCAAGGTATTTATTTTAATTTTTGAGATGAAGTAACATGAGCTTGATCTTCTCAGAATCTCGCTACACCGATTTCACCTGCGGATGCGAACACGATTCTCAATAACTTCAAAGTCGTTCAAACCAATACGCTTGCCTTTATTGCCTTTTACAAAACTCAAACTTCATCATATAACAAGGTTATGCCTGGGATTTACAAGTTTGGATTGGATACTCTCCGAGATCTATTCAATGTAAGCAAGTGTTACATGCACATATACTTATATTAGATGATATCAATCACATAATTAGTCTCTTTCTGACGCATTGGCCACTGTTGACCCGGTAAATTCTATCTTATCTTAATTGAAGTACTAAAATTTTCTCCAGTCGTCTATATCACCCGAAACAATTAAACAATTACAAAGTAGCGTTACCTCTAGTGCCGCACTTTAAACACTCACTTCGAAAATTTTCGATTTTTTAATGAAAGGCCGTGGTTGTGTACGACACGATGAGTGAACATGCTGTATGGATATTTACATGCAATGAGCAATGAGATTTTGACGTTTTCAAGCTTAAAAATCGCTAAAAGATCGAAGAAGGCCGTAGTAACATGTTCGTATTCCGTAATGATTGGCGACTTCTTTGGATACGTTGTTAAACAAAATGAAGATGTATAATACACCATTATCATTGAATGATGGGTCCGAAGCATTTAGGACACGGGTCATACGATTATACATATAAATCTAGTTCTGCGGCTCCAATAATATTGGGCATCCACTCCATTGGCTGACAAACATTTAATAAAGGCTAAACGCACACTGATCGACATAAATAAAAATAAAAAAAGCTAAACGAAAATTGAGAAATCAACTTATATAATTTATAAGCACTAACTTATCCATGTGGTGACTACATTTAATCAGCGCAAGTTCTTGTTCGACATCTGTACAACTGTCAACGACTGAAATATTGTGACAACTCGATTTAAATGTAGATACATATGTATGTACTACGGTTCCCATTTAAATCTATGTGGTGTGTAATTCAGAAGCTAGAAAACGACATACCTTATGTAATTGGCGAAATCGATCGACAGGTGAATCTCCGAATTTAGATATGTAACTCGGGTAAGGTCGAAGTGGTTCGTCTCTTCTCGTACAGCTTGTTACATGTACTCACCACTACTCCGACCACCTTTTTTAAAAAGTTCCCCTACAAGGTCCACCTGAGTGATTCTGCAAATGAAGCAACAGATTCAATCCGTAAATCTATGGGAAAGAGACTTTGTGAAGACATATGTGTTGGCATGTGATATCAAAGTATAATTGTCGGATTTCCAATCGCAACGTCGAAATGAAGCGATTAAGCTTCTTCTAGCCCTCACGAGCCGAAAAATTGTTCGGTATTGCCGATTCGTCCGATAAAGAATATATATACAACTAAGTTGTCACCCCTTTTTTTGTTAATTCACACCGTAGATCATGTGCATGACCGATTATAGGGGATACGACGACACATATATAAACACCTAGCTATTCCACGATTCAATACCCGAATTATCTCCTCCTTGCCATGTCGTTGACAATCTCTCAAGTTAATGCTACTCTGTAAGCCGCTCTGAAAAGTGTGGCTGGAGTATTCTCTAGCCAGACAACACCTAGTCAGGCCAGTCAAGAACTGAACAAACTATCGACGAATTTAGTGAGTAACCAAAATTATTTATATTTTCTTCGGTTGTTCAAGGGGAGAATTTCTGTCCATAGGCTTCTCTGATTGCTTTATTGCAAAGCAGCAATTTCTCGCTGCTTGAAGCGACAGTGAGTCTTCGTTGATACAGCGTTCCTGACTCCTGAGCCCCAAGCCTAACGATATTCAGACCAAAAGCCTTCCACAAGGAATCGCCGTAGGGGTTTCATTTTCAAAAGCTACGTCCGCTATCAAGGTATTTAGTTCAACTTCTTTGAGATGAAGTAACATGAAGTTGATCTTCTCAGAACCTCACTACACCGATTTCACCTGCGGATGCGAGCATGATTCTCAATGACTTCAAAGTCGTTCAAACCAACACACTTGCCTTTATTGCGTTTTTCAAAACTCGATCTTCGTCATATAACACTCTTGTGCCTGGAGTTTACAAGTTTGGATTGGATACCTTACGAGATCTATTCAATGTAAGCAAGTGTTGTTGTACACAGACTGATCTTAGTAGATTCTAATCACATATTCAGTCTCTTTCTAGCGCATTGGCCACTGTTGATCCGGTAAAATTTACCTTGACTATGTTTGAAGTACTAACTGTTTTCCAGTCTTCTATACCACCCGGAACAATTCAACAGTTGCAAAGTAGTGTTGCTTCTAGTGCCACGCTTTAAACGCTCACTTTGCGACATCTTGATTCTTGATGAAAGGCCGCGGTTGTGTACGGTGTGATGAATGAATATTTTTTTGAAAAAAATGAATACTTGTTGTATGAATAGCTATATGAATATGGAAACCACATTCACATGAAATGAGGTTATAACAGAAGACGTTGAATTTGACGTTTTCTCAATGACACGTATTTCGCTGTAGTGACGTGTTTGTATTCCACAACGATTAGTAACCAAAAAGGTTACTAAACAAGATGAAAATGAAAATGTATAGTAATCCATTATTATTGAAAGATGGATCCGAGCATTTAGAACACATGTCATATAATTGTATGAACCTAGCCCTGCGGCTCGAATTGTGTATTCACTCAGAAGTCCCCATACACAGGCTTCACATACTAATGATCAGCACAATCTCACCGTGTTTTAGATTCCCAGGGCAATTCCAAATAGCTGTTTAAGCCTTCTTTTTCTTTGGAAAACCATCTTTATCTAGGCCTGTAGTAGTTACCTTCAAATAAAACTAAAACCCTAACGTTAAGCAGAAGCATGACTTACCGAAATCTCCTCCCCCGGACATAAAATTTATTATTCTAGCTTCACTCATCGCCACAAGGTTCTCGCGTCGTTTGATCTCCCAAATCTTGCTAATACTCTTGGCAAAATCATTCCGGTACGCATACAGAGTATAACTGGCGAACGTTTCCGGAAGTGAACTAACCCCTGAAAAATCGAGGATAGTCACTTGTCCCGTCTCGGGGTCGATGAGAAAGTTACCCGGATGGATATCTTGCTGAATCATCACCAACCGCTCGTGTGACATGTTGACGGTTAATGGTGGAGCACGACGCGGACGACGGGTAAGAGCCTGTGGCCGAAAAAATGAAAATGAATTAAATGTAAGTAATTGATCAGAAGAAACCCAGGGATGTCAACCTTGCCTTGTTTATATGCCGTTCTAGGGCAGACGCGTCGGTGTACCGAAGTGGTGCGGTATGTCTCCCAAAGTATGAGTGTGGAGAGAGACCACATTGAGCACGACGTTTGGGGTCCATTGTAAGAGCGTACTTTCCTTCAAGAAGGCCTATTTCCGCCCCATCCGGAGCAGAGAGATTGAAGAGCCAACCAAGCGCCTTAGCGACATCCTTAAAGGCCTTTTCATAACGATACTGTTCCTCACACTCGCTAGTAGCTCTTTCAATACATTCCTTCACAGTTGGAAGTTTAATGCGTTCCATGACAAGATATTCTACCTCGTTCCAGGAGAAGCAATCGTAAACTTTTGGGACACGCATCAGGAAAAAAATTAGACTTGTCAATACAACCTACAGTGCAATGTAGCCTACGTAGTCCTATGTAGCGCTGTATAAGGGGGACTTGTCAATGGTAGCCTTTTGTGGTAACTGGTTTTTTCCTGATGCGGGGTGCACCTGGAGAGCTTACAGCTTTCTCGTAGACAAATTCTTGGGTATCCCCTTCATTGAGAATGTCGTTATGATTAAACTTGACGACATAATCCTCCAAGAAGATGACACGAGGCCCGCTGCATGCCTTTATAGTAACCTGAACTTTACTATCACATTCCTCTACAATTCTAGATTGAAATTCGCTTAGGGACATGGTGCACCGCGGAGTTTGAAAGCGGAAATATACTTTGCCTCCGCGGAATATTATACCAAGTCCTTTATAAAGCACAGATGGAACTAAAATACACAAAACTCAAGAGGAATCCATAAGAGACAATTGAAATTTCAAATAATCAAAGCTCCATTGAAAAAATCGTCGGAACTAAATGAGTGTCATCAACGAGATGAATGCAAGATGATAAATTCGGTACACTTACAATACAAGTGTACATATCTCTAGTAACGCATCTTTTGTAGTTGGGTCAACAAAAGCCGTCCGTCGGGTGAAGCTAGCGGTGAATAAAGGGATTGGCCTCATTCAGCTGTCTTATACTTTGCTGATACTTCCATTTGTGTTTGGGAGTGTAGTTCATAAAACGTGGTCTCCTCAACACGATGTCCATATTTTAACCGTGGTGAACGCCAAAGATTGACCATTTGCAAGTGCTGAGCGAAAAGGGCCGTCGTTGACTGCAACTCTGGTGTCTCGTTATTCTAGGTCAGTGTTTAGAATAGCTGAAAATCAGGTATGTTTTGTCATTATTCATCATTGTCATTGAACGTACTACGATGGAACAATAAAACCCGATTTCGCACTAATGACTTTCTTAATCGGTTTGGTGCTCTTTTTGAAATATACATAACATACCCTAAACAATAGCCTCGTCTTCCAAATTGCATGTGGATTCATGCTTGCAGGATAGGGACACACGTGTCCAATATCTTCTGACGTTCTCTACAACCGTGTGTTTTTCTCCATATACAAAGTTTAACAAAACATTCTCTTATCAGGGAAGAGACACATGTAAAGACTGGACTTATTCAAAATAACAATAGAAATAAGAAAAGAAACTCACCGTTGATAAGAGCCGTATGTGCAGACACGTGGAGATGAGTAAAAGATAACACGAGTGTATTTTCGAACCCAAGGGCATATAGAGCTCATTATAAACCAACACTGAAGGATGAACATGGGACCACCAGGCCTTCAGGGACTAGAACACAAGGAGCAACGTCATAAGCTATGCGACCATAGGATACGTACATGTCATGATCGTCAAAGACAATCTTGCATGAAACGATACACTATAAAGATGGCGAACGTATCATGAAGAGCCTAGTAAATAGCTCTCAGAGATTAGACAAACATTACAAGAACATCGCATACCTTGGTATCCGTTGTACGGGAAAACCTTTAGGTAAAAGCTTGAGGTTTGGCCTACGGCGCTTTGGAAAGTGATAAAGATGCGTATAGATACACGATATTCGAACGGTTCCGAGGATTGTCACAATCCCTGACGACAATTGGACAAATAATAAGGCGTAAACAAAGTTGCCGGGCCAACACGTTCAATTTGTTGCAGTTTCTCACCGTAAGTGACAAATGCCGTTGTGCCATTACGAAGAAGGCTCTGCCCACATACATTGGATGGGAAAGGCTGGACTGGAGCAAGTTGTTAGAATGAATTGCTTTAGTGAATAGTACCGCTACTCACTCAGCTGCCGGTTCTGAAACCTGCTTCCTCCTCCTTGTCAGAGTAGATGACATTAGCTTTGATCTGGCTTTAAAGAACACATTTAAAATGAAAAAGTGTAATGAAGGAGAAAAGGGCGTTATAATACTGGTAGATAGATAGCATTGCGAATCTAACAGGCAGAGAAGTGTTGCCAGATGAATTGGCCAGAGACAGCAAATAGGAAGAGGGGAAGGAGGAAGGGGGTACCGACTGCTTCAACAGGAAGAGCGACCGGATATTATCAAAAGAAGAAAACGTCTGAGACGTCTAATAAGATTAGTGCATGTGGTATGTCCTCTCCCGGATGCAGAATTGGCGCGTTGTAAACATTATCACGAACATGGTCGGCAATGGGAAGCTCATGTGATGGATACGCCGGAGCATGCGGTTCATTCACATATTGCCTCCAATCATGTGTGATTGAGTGGATTTCATCTTCCTTTGACGAGTATAGTTGAACTGTATAATAATTTTTAATCATAATTCTGTGACTTTTTATATAAAGACACAAAAACCTACCTTCTTCACCACCTGTACGGGTAGCCGTCGTTTGTAATGAGAATGAAAGACTATTTGCGATTAAGCGAAAAAAAAGCCTATGACAATTTTGATTTTCCACTAAATACCTTTTCTTGGAACGATAGCAGGTTAAAGCCCCTTTGTTTAATTGTGCTTTAGTGTGAAGGCACGGAAACAACCTGCTTCCACATTTTCGTCCTTCTCCCCATTGTTCAAATGTCGAACAAGCCCGTTACATAACAAAGGGTTTATCTTCTCAAAAGTATTCGGTTGTTGAGCGTACTCGTATAATTTATGAGTCCGAGACGAGGATGGAAAAAGCAAGTTATCCACTGCATATCCGATATGGACAAAGGGGGAAAAGCGCCGGCGCGTTGCGTCGTCAATGATTTCAAACAAAATTCCGCGACCACCACCCTAGAAATCATTAATCCCGATGATACATGATGATCACGACGGTCAAGAAAAGAATACACTTCCTGAACTAGGATGAATGACATCAGAAAACATCTCGCGAGATAGTACGTGCCCAATATTTCTTCAATAAATTGATGTTTAACTGACTTACTCGTACCCGTAATCAAACAGAAACTAAACAGAATTGATACGATGAATATTACGTCGTGGTCAGAAAACAAGACGCAATCAGGTCGTCGTTACGTAACGTCGCTTTTCAGCCACAGCCTTTCCCATTACGACAGATAGAACACGGTAACTACACACACACTTTTTTTGACCACCCCTTCAATCCCTGTTGATCCATGGGGTTATAGTAATATTCTACTTATCGGTCGACGGTGGCTTTCGGCTTTAAACTTGATTCGATGAATTGCAGATTTAAAGAAAAAAACCACAGTTCTTTCAATTGGACCAATAATCATAGCCTGGTAATATTATAACGGCTTTTCTATTTTCACGAATGAAAGAGAAGTTAATATGTAGTCATATAATGTCACCTGAACACTTTCTTGGACTTTTGCGTTGGCCGTTTGGAGTTATTAACACGGTGCGGGCAGGAGAAAGGAGAAAGGAGAAAGATCGTGTCTAAAATATTTCTCGCTCACTTCCAAATTCCGTTAATTACGTTGTTAACACGGATACGTAACTTCGAAAAAGGTTTTGAAGGAGGCAGATCCTAATTAAAGGTTAGGCGACCCTGTTGTCCTATGGTCCCTTCATCGCTATCGGTCTATACTGACCATGGTCACCGACTATTTAACATGTATGTGGATTTATACTTTTCATTAATCCTTTTTTTTTCTCACCTCCTTTTTCTCATTTTTTTCTCCACTAAGAATGATTTCCGAAAGACAAAAGATATATCCGTCTCATGTTCTTCCTTTTCCCCAAGCCTTATATGATTATACGAAGCAAAGCGTTGAAATATCCGAAACTCGAAAACCCGGAGGAACAGGTATTTTTTTACCGACGCTATTGCTTCCATCTTGTATAAAACACGCTTTAGGTATCTACAGAAATGGTATGGATCGTTAAAGCCATGGATTGACCAGTTGATTGAGACAATAACGTTTTGAAGCGTGGTCTGGTGCTCTATATGACTTCAGACACAAACCAATTCGCCAGAATGCCGTGGAGTTGTTTGAATCCGGTCTTCAGGTTTCCGCGAATAAACCGTGCCTCGGATGCCGACCTATTACCTCTCAAGCACCATTAATACATGCTCTCTACTACAAGTGGCAAACGTACGCGGAAGTCGACGTTCGACGACGGAGCCTTGGAAGTGCTTTGGAGTTTATATCCCAGGAGACTATGGGCATCGGAGAAGCGGTCCTTAATATTGGTATTTGGGGTTGTAGCAGTCCTGGTAATTGAGTTTTTTTTTTCCTTTCCTAGGACTGTTCTCTGATTATGAGGGTTAGAATGGCAAGTCGCCGATTTGGCTTGTCAAGCATATGGGAAAATTACGACTATCTTAGACGAATCGTGGGATTCTGATATGATCGGTAAGGCATCCTCTTCATCTAGAATTAGATAGCATTAAAATAGACTTGTCCTTACAGAATACGTGTAAGTAATTTAACGGGATGTTGAACCGACAGGCTGCAATTCTGTATAGATGCAATCAAGTGGGGATGACGTTGATATTCATCACGCTAAATCATCTACCAACACTCCTTAAACTATCCGCTGCTTTGAAGTACTTGAGAGGAATCATTATAATGGAGAACATATCACCTGAAACATACCCTATCGCTAAAGGCTGGACGAACGAGTGTAATCTGAGATTCTTCACCATATTCGAACGTTCGTCCGCTCATATTTTCACTACCATCTTATATACGACTTTTGATTCCTTTCAGTTGAGAAGCTCGGACGCGATCACATACGTCCACCCATCATGCCAACTGATGCTCAAATATGCACAATATGCTACACATCCGTAATTTTTTCCTGTACTTTTTATTCGTCTTCTAACAAGGTTTTGTATTCTAGGGTGCAACGGGACCTGCAAAAGGTGGGTCATTCATTACCCCTTGGATTGTTTTCCATAGTTCTTAAAAAATTACAGCAGCTATCTTAACTCACGGTCAAATCGCTCTCGCCGTCTCCGCTTCGGAATGGGGTTTAACGTATAAAGAAGCTGGAGTTACATTATCATCACTACCATTATCAAGCGTTCATCAGGTCAGTCCTCCCTCCCATCTCGCCACGAAGTACTCACGAAAAAAAAATTAGAGACTTAATGACCTATCGATGTTAAATCGTGGAGGCGCAATAGGATATTCTCGGGGAAATATGCTTGATTTATTGGAGGACATGCAGATTCTTAAACCATCGATATGGACGACCGTTTCCCCAGTTTTGAATAGGTTATATCAAACGTTAAGTAGTAAAATTCCAGGACTCAAAGGTATTATAATTTCAGAACATTCATTTTCTTTTCTGATCAGATATCATAGAGAAACTAACGCCGTTTCATTCGTCTAAAAACCCCACTCCGTCTATTTGGGATCGTATGGCGTTTACGAACGTAAGTCTTTTCATAGAGTCATTTTAAAGCTGTCTTCATACGAAATAAAATGGTAGGCTAAACAATCACTCGGCGGGAACTTACAAGCTGTAATTCTAGCAGGTTCTCCTGCGAATCCCGAAACCACTCAATCAATGAGAATGATATTATCCTGTCCAATTTATGAAGGTAAATAATATATATGATGTCCAAATACGGCAGACGTGTTAATAACCGTTCTAGGGTACGTGTCCTACCCCCCACCGGAAACGAAGCTATACTTTTAACAGGGTTGTCCCTTTCCTGCAGGTTTGGGATGACCGAAACGTTTGGACCTATACTTCGAACGTTGCCACACGATCCAAATGGGGCTGGTTCGGTTGGTATACCACTACCCCATATGGAAGTGAAACTGGTGGATGTCCCCCAGTTAAATCTGACATGGCAAGATAAACCGAGGCCGAGAGGAGAGTTATGTTGTCGTTCGGTCGGACTTTTCTTGGGGTATTATCAAGGTATGGATTTATGTGTGTGGAAAGGCGTGTCGTTTGGAAATTTTATTTCTTTCTTATTTCTTCTTTTGAAATATAGATTCTTTGAATACGGATTTGACTCTAGATAGAGAAGGCTGGATTCATACTGGCGATATAGCGGAAGTTGATATAGATGGACGGTTTAGAATCTTGGGTCGCAAAACGGTAAATACCTTCTTTGTATCGGGACAGAAGTTTTCACCGGCTTTTTTAGAACATTGTCAAGTTTTCTGGAGGCGATCACGTAGCACTGGAACAAATCGAAGGCATATATAGTGCTGCACCGAATATACGGCAAGTTTTCGTTCATGGAGATACATCAAAAGGCTACCTGGTCGCTCTCGTCATCCCAACTGTGGATTACCTGTGTCAATTAGGAGCGAAATTCGGAGGAGAGAACGTGTCGCCGTTGGATCGACATATCTTAAACATGGTTGTACGGGATAAACGTGTCAAAGCACTCATTCAGGACGAACTACATAAACATGCCAATAATCTCGGTTTACATGATCATGAACGAATATATAATATTCATATCATGCTTGATATGTTTTATTCCGACGGCGGCGATGATGAGATGGCTTCTCTAAGTGCTATGAAAGTCAACAGGTAGGATTTTACTTCCCATTCGCTTTGTTTTTGCTTTTTTTTGAATGAATTTTCCAAGGCATGTGATATATTCTATGTATCAAGATATTTTAAATGGATTATAAGGGTGTCACCGTGCCGGAGTATGTAATATTTATGGACTTTTTTTAAAGGATTTTTCACTCTCGTGTATTAGGTGATGATAATGTATTTACTACATATGCTCGGACTATAATAAAGGAGTCTACGATAACCTTTTTCTATTGAAACCTAACAGTTAGCCACGTGCTACGTGACAAAATTTTCCATCTCTACCACACACTCCTTTAAACACCAACATCACTCTGAATATTAGGCGGAAATTTACAAGATACCGAAGACAATGAGAATAAGAATTATACGTTATATATAGGATTTCTTCAGGACTTTTCTAGAAGCGATGACACGGGCCTATTGATTTCAAGTTCGTTTATCTAGTTTGCTGCGCATTTCCAAAACAACAACAACAACAAATTCATATCATTTGAAAATATGTTTACCTTTTTGATTCCACTTATCTTTGGACTTGTCATTTTTAACATCCTTCTCAGCTTCGTGTGATTTATCCGCTGCTTCCTTCTCTTTTTCGGCCTTCGCTCTCTCCTTATTCTTATCATCCTCGATAGTTTTCTTGTTCTTCAAATCTTCTTCTAACTGATTTTTTCGATCCTCCTGTTTTTTCTTTTCCTCAGGATCTTTCTCATTCTCGATATTTTTCTTGACATCTTCCAACTGGCCAGGATTTTGGGGGGTGGCGATAGATGTAAGTTGTACAGAGGTCTCTGCTAAGGAGGGTGGCGTGGTCTTAAAAAACTTCTCCAGAATGCCGCGATTGACGAGATCGGCCCACATTTGGATACTGAAGGCGAACGAAAGATAGGATAAAATGGAAAGAATTAGATCAAAAATAAATAAAAAACACGCACATGAAGTCGCCACAACCTTTCCATCGGCCCTCGTATGACAGAAAGACGAACTGGTGCATTTCTTTAGTGACGACGAGGTCGCCCAGGGTTAGCCGTCTCTTAAAATGGAACGTCCGGCTAGCGTGCGCCCTCATCGTCTGTTGCTCGTACTTGAGGAGCTTCACCCAGAACGTTCCTGGGAAGTAATCGTGCTCGCTGATGAGTCCCTCGTGAACAAATGCTCCAGACTAGGAAAAGGGCAGCTTTCCTGCTTTGAAACTCTTGTGACGATTTTTTTCAAGTTCTTACCTCGTCCTCCGCCTCCCTATCAACGATTACAAACTCCTCCTTGAGCTCCATAGAGAGCATTGCTCCGTAATATATGATTCCAATATTGTTGACGTACATATGAGCGAAATCGGCTCGAGCCACAATGTGGTTTTTGCCAAAACCTAACACAGCACCTTCCGAAACATCCAGGAATTCAACTGTCCATGTCGACCCGAGCTGGAGGGCCTTTAGCTCAGCAGGAAGTGACACAGCAGGTACGTCTCCACCTTCCCAAGGACCCCGGTTGTCGAAGGGATTACTATCGAAGGGAGCAGGAGAATGAGTGGAAGTGGATTCCTCAGAATTGATCGATGGTCTTTTGAATGAAATAGACATCTAGTATAACGGTTAATTTTAAATTGTAAGAACGGGGGCTAAGACATACAGTTGGAAGGAAGAAAAAACCTTGCATAAATGGATAAATGACATTCATTACGTAATTTTCCAAACGATATTTGGGTTCTTGTCGGATACTAACAGCAGACCCATGATTGAATTAATAAAATTGTCCTCCAATCGACCATAGTAAACTCACAGTTGTGTAAATACCCCGGAGGAAGTGTTACAAAAGCATTTGATGATGCTGAGCTGCCAGAATTCCATTCAATTCACAAGTTACAACCATGTGTCTGTGTATCCAAGCGGTACTCCGCCAGTTTAGGTGCTCGCAGCTTCATATTCAATAGCGCAAACACTAAAAAAGTGAGATGAATATGATTTAAACCACTCTGTAGGCATTCTTTAGCACTATATACTTTTCGTACATAACAGATCGAAGATAGTAGTTAGAAGCCAGTTCAACACTTTTTTTTCAATGGGTTCTACTTACTCTTAGACATGTTGTGAGAGATAGCTGTGCAGCCTTTACATAAGTCTGTGTCAACATCTTGAGGGACAGTCGCACCGGACCGTTTCGAAGGAAAGGAATGATATGATATGATCTCTCAGTAGTACAGCTCGGCCAAAAAAGTTGCAAATTGTAGACACTTGTTCCTGAAATACCAAAACTACGGTAGAATTTTACCAAATGATATAATTGTAAATTCGGTTAGTCATACTAACGAGTGTCGCAAACCTCTGCCCTACACCATATTTTGTAGTTAGTTTTATGCAGACTGAGATTTTCATATACAATTTCCCCAAATGTCGATAGCGCCTTCGAAACTTCGACTTGAGCATATCTTTTAGTGAGTTGGTGAGTTGTGATAGAAGTTCAGGGGAAGTAATGCTCGTTTCCTGTCATGTCGCAAAAACCCAAATCAGTTTATCAACAAATATCAACCATTGTCGAAAAGTCAGGCACGCACGTAGTTGATCAGCCTGATATATTAGCGAAGCTCCGATATACTTGGGTGCAGCTTGATCATGGTTTATCAACCTAAGTCAACTTGGCTAATATTCACCGGCCGGCATTTTATTTCTTCAATTACAGTTACTTAGATTATTAAGCACACAGAATAGATAATAATGAAAATTAAAGTTTTTCTATTCAAAACAACTATTACATGTTTTAGTATCTACTCCTTACGAATGTCTAACTAAAGTCAAGTATCACTGCAGTAGACAGTATCTCTTCAAGTGTTCCATGTATCCACCCCTCGCCATCTGACACATGAAGCTTGTCAGTTTTTGAGTCGATATTCATCTGTGGAGGATGCCATACCCTGCAAAGAAATTAAACGACATGAGAATGTTACTGACATTTATATTCATCCACGTACCAAGCTACCAGTATTTGTTTCAAGTCTAATTGTTGTCACTTCTGTGCTTCCGGTGGGGGAAAGCGTTCCAGGAGGTTCCAGACCGAACAGTCGGCCTTAATAAAGGATTGCATTCCAGCAAAAACAGTGTCCTACATGACAGAACTCCTCAGCAACAATAAGCAAGCAATTCAGTTTAATTGCATACTCTGGAAGTTACATAAATGGCTCACAACTTCACATTTAGTGACACTTGGTTTAAGGAAACGTTGCCACTTATTCAGTGATTGTTGTTGTCATTGTATTTATTGCGTCTGTCAGCAGGTCAAAGTTGCTTGACACAAAATGAGAAATTAGCAGACATTACCGAATGTTTACATCCCAAATCGAAAAAAACTAGTTCTAAGCTTCTAGTGCGACGAATTCATTTGAGGTTAATAGTAAGTTTCACAGTGTCAATGTTCCGAATTCGAAGTGAGGTGACTTCAATGTCTTGAGAACATTGAAATCGTTTAAAGTTTAAATGAGGAAAAGGGAGTGATCCAAAACGAATATTGTCAGAAGATGAAAGCTTAAATAAATCAGTAGCATCTGAAAGAAAAGCATCTTGAGTAAGAAATCAACTCAAAGTTTTATGTCAGACTGGAAATGCAACCTATCAAGCAATGAAGTCGAAACGGACGTTGGGGGAAGAAGATGAAAAAACGTACGATTTTAGTAGCGCCAAGTGAAATGCAATTTAATATGGGGAATTATATTGAGACTACGCGGTTAGCAGGCGGAGTTCATATTTATGAGTCGGCACATACCAAAGGGACTTAAACGAAGTAATCGCGTTTGAGTCCTGTCTGTGTGATTACAAGCAGTGGCACCCCCGGCCACGGGCCCTCTAAAAACGTTACAGATGTTGAACAAATATAACTTCAGTTGTGGGGAAATAACTGAATTATATCACATGCCTGTTCAATGAATAAATACATTTTGGAATACTTAAACGAGGAAAATCTAAGTGCCCACACTTGAGCTGTCAACTTGTTTTCTCACAACCGACCAAAGAGCTCGTTATAAGATATGTGAGATAAAAGGAAGTTTGGTCGGCCCCATCAATGTCTGCGGATACTTGAGGGACTTGTGTTTGAGGCTTGCATTTCGCAGTTTACAGTTCGCATGTGCGTTTCGGGTCATAGATGTAAAATTCCAAATGGAATTCCAGCAGAAAATACTAAGTCAGCGGTGATGGGATTACGTACAACCTTTATGTAACTTACGTTTGTGAATTTCCTGTCCTTATTTACCTTGATTTATGTTGACCAGCTTCGGTCTGTATTAAAAAGCGTTTACCAACCCATCGTCAGACCATTATTAGGCGCCGGGAGCCATCAAAAAGGTCGTCAGGCATGATAAACTACTTTAGGTTTTTGCGACACAGGTCTGGAAGTACCCCTCGGTATGAATAAGAAATCCTTTTATTTTTAAACAACGAAAAACAAGGAATTCAAGCTACGGATTTGAACGCCAGCGTGCAAGGGAGAGGTGATCCAAGCACTGGAGTTCCAATTTAGCTTGAATTTTGAGACTTCCTGAGCTGATGTCTTTCGTACCTCTGGTGGAGGCATGTCATATACCCTGGTTCGGAAAACACGATTCCCTAACTGAACAACAGTAATCCACGACCTTTGTGTTTGCTACTATGATAGGAGCGCCTAAGTTAATTGACGAAGCTAAAAAATCCTAGGGAATCAAAAACCGTTAAGATGAAACGTTCTCTTGTCTATGATCGTTAGTCTTCTAATACAACCTGCACTGCGTATCAAAAAATAAAAACCAGTTGAGTTTATCTTCTTCACCAACGAGATTCACAGAACTACGTTTCGCATGCCTTTCAGATATTCCGGTTTTACGTCCCATTCTGCTTAGTGAAGGTGGAAATCTCACGTATTCATGATAGATATCATCCTCCGCGTTTCTTCAATACGGAATACCACCAAACAGTTGGAATGAGAACATCTATATATCCCGGTCGGTGCATGAAACTTTATCGTCATGATGCATTGGGATAGAGAGGAATCGAGGAAGCGG
Source organism: Clathrus columnatus (assembly GCA_020884735.1). Classification (NCBI taxonomy): domain Eukaryota; kingdom Fungi; phylum Basidiomycota; class Agaricomycetes; order Phallales; family Clathraceae; genus Clathrus; species Clathrus columnatus. The sequence continues at coordinate 2,876,688 of BPWL01000006.1, forward strand.
AAGAGAGGAATGATCAAGCTCATAAAAAGGCAAACTGGAAGAGTTCAAGAGGAAGACTGTCCCACAGCACGAGAATCAACTCCGTTCATTGTTACTAGGATCGCAGCTAGCATTCGCTCGGATAGAGAGAGAACCGGAAAGAATTATTTTATGACCGCGCTCAGTGACGACAGTTAAGGGGGTCGACGTCGCCACCATTGTTCCGGCCGTGGTATTTCTTCTTGTCTTAATCAACCCTTTATTAAATTGGCCGCTCAGATTATTCGCCAACCCATTGCAATCTTTGAACATAACGTCGGATTGTGAGGCTTGTTACGACTATTTCTCGTAGGTATGTCTCTGCGGATCCGGGGGCCCACTTGGAAGAAACACAAAGGATATAATGATGGATGCGAGACATCCGAGAGCGCTTTAAAACTACACTGGATCCATTTAGTCAAGAAAGGTAATTTGGGGGCCTGATTTGGGTAATAGGTCTCGAAGGAGAGGTGTTCCAACTAGACATGGAAAAATATTCACCGGAAAGAGAAACCGATTGGTATTCGAATTAAAATGACAATGAGCGACAACGGGCTCTTTTAACAGACTAGAGGAGACTCATTATTAGTACTTACAGGCAAAGTACAGGTTTCAGACTGAAACTTTTTGGAAAGTGGAACGGTTTTTTTGGGCGCTTGACAATAACGGAACTGACCGTCCCGCGTTGTCGCGAGCAAAGTGACCTTGTTCCTGACGAAGTTGCAACATTTGCCAATCTCCTTCAAATTATCTCGAATTATACGCCCTTGACTCATTTACGACTCGGTTTCTCGAGGGCGATCAAAGGACCAAAGGAGATGGCGGCGAGAAAATGGGTTTTTACGGTTCCAAAATCTGACCTCATCTTATGGATGGTTCACTATGGTGGAGTAGCACATGCCACATGCTTCAGTCATCACACCGATTTCCGGCAAATTTCCGAAAAACCCTGCTGGCTAAGGCGTTTTTAGCTACAAAAAGGGTTGGTCACTTGCCTAAAAATTTCATTTTCGCCCGTCATCACCTTTCCTCTCTTGAATGGTTTCGTTAAGAACTGTTGTCGCTCTTTTGACCGTCGTCGTTAGCCATGTCGTTGGCAATATTATAACTCCAGATCAACTTGCATCGTCTTATGATTTTGTCGTTATTGGTGGAGGATTAGCTGGACTTGTTGTGGCGTCAAGGCTTACGGAGGATCAGAACAAAACTGTGCTGGTTCTTGAAGCTGGAGATACAGGAGATGCTGTCAAAAGTTCCATTGGTACGCGATTCGTTCAATTCATTCGTATCTTGAATTTGTTAATCCATTTCCTCGTAGATATTCCCGGAAACGCGTACTACTCTTCTTTATTAGGAACATCTTATGACTGGCAATACACAACAGTTCCGCAAACACATCTCGGAAACCGCCAATTACCATGGCCTCGGGGTAAAGTACTTGGTGGTTCATCCGCGGTGAATGGAATGTACCTCGTTCGTCCGAGTACCATCGAATTGAATGCCAATGCTGGTCTTATTGCTAATCAAAAAGGTGCTACTGCGTGGGGTTGGGATAGTTTGTTTGCGGCGATGAAGAAGGTAGAATTTTCTTTCTTTGAGATTGAGATTAGATGTTCTGATTCTTGGTATAACAGTCAGAAACGTTCACTCCTCCATCACCTCAGATTCAAGAAGAAGGTGGTATACAGTATAACTTATCATCGCACGGCACGTCAGGTCCTTTGCATTATTCTTATCCTGGATAGTAAGTGTATCATCATGTGGGGGATGCAAAACGCCTTAACCAATCCTTGCTCTTTTCAGTATTGTACCTATTGTGGGGAACTGGACTGACACACTTGAATGGATCGGTGAGAGTCATCCATTTGATCACTGAACCTAATTAAATCAACCCATTTTCTTAGGTATCGTCGCTTCACCAGATTCCAACGGTGGAGATGGCTGGGGAACGTTTATCGCTACATCATCTATCAATCCCTCCAACTGGACACGTTCATATTCTCGTTCAGCCTATATCGATCCTCTACCACCTCGTCCTAATTTAGCTATCCTACCTAATGCTACAGTCACTCGTATTATATTCGCGGACGATGGCAACAATAATAATAATTTGACGGCGACAGCTGTTGAATGGGCAAAAGATGCTAATTCACCTCGGTCAACGGTTAATGTTACTAAAGAGGTTATTTTAAGTGGTGGATCGATTAATAGCCCGCAAGTTTTGATGTTGAGTGGGATAGGTCCTGAGGATGTGTTATCTGCGGCTGGTATTCCTCCTAGTATGCGTCTCTTTATCTCGTTCCCAACTGATTGGTATACCAATACAACCCATTTAAAGAGATTAATTTACCTGGCGTCGGACAACACCTTCAAGATCACCTCGTAAGTCCACTCTTGCGCAACCCTTCAAAAAAAACTAAAAAAAAAAGTAGAGCGCACAAGTAGTCGTCGAAACAACAGCAGAAACAGCCGCATCAATAAAAGGCACTTCACAAACATCCAACGGAACACCTACCCCATTCTTATCGTTCATCAATTCCGCTATCGCATACGCGAACAGCACCGATTTATTCGGACTCGATTTTCCAGCTCAATTCCAAACGGAGCTTTTAGCTAACTTGAGCGCTGATGCCGAAACACTTGTACCTTCAAGTGATGAGACGGTTCGGGAGGGGTATAAAGCTATTTATACTACGACTGTTGAAAGTTTTATGGGTTCTCAAGTTGGACAGGTGCGTCGTTTGATTGTCTTTTTATTTGATATGTTTTATTTTGACTTTAAAAATAGGTGGAATTACTTCTTTCGTTGACTGGTACAGCTAATGGTGGAGCGTCATCTATTGCGGTTCAGGCTGCTATTCAACACCCTCTTAGGTATCAAAAATTTTACATAATCAGTAGCATTTTCCTTGTTCTAATTCATTATAGTCAAGGACGGGTTTATATCAATAGTTCTGATCCATTTACATATCCTTTAATCGACCCACAGTATTTCTCTCATCCGGCAGGTATGTATCCCAAGTATTCTGGTATCCATCTCTGATATAATAAACCTCTTAGATTTATTAATACTCAGAGAAGGTCTCAAATTAGCCAGAAAAATAACTCAAACACAACCATTGAACGCAAGTGTTACTAAAGAAATATCACCCGGCCCGAGCGTTGCAACCGACGGGGATTGGGATGCATGGATTCCCGGTGTAGTTGGAACAGAGTATACAAAACTGTCTTCTCTTTTTTTGGGGGTTCTTTTTTCTAATTGTTATTGTTTTTAGATATCACCCTAGTTGTACTTGCGCAATGCTCCCCTTGGAACAGGGTGGTGTGGTTAACGCCAATCTTACCGTTTATGGTACAGGTGCGTTCTTTTTTTACTTTTCTCGTTTATAACCGACGAACGGATTTTGTTGACTTTTGTCAATGATAGCGAACCTCCGCGTCGTCGATGCATCAATTTATCCCATGGAATTCGCAGCGCACGTAAGATAATCCACTTCACAAATTCAATATTTTAAAAAAAAACCTCTACTGAATATTAATTAAATACAGCTTCAAGCCGTAACATACGCAGTTGGAGAACAAGCAGCAGAGATTATCCGTGCATTATATAACGGTGTACCTCCACCATCAGCTTCAGTGACTTCCACCCCGACGGGAGTTTCCATTCCTTCCGCTACAAATACCCCCAAAAGCTCGGCGATGACGTTGTTACGCACTGTATACCAAGTCTTTTCTCCTTTAGTAATTTCTTTCCTTGTGTTGTGTTGTGTTGCCTTGTATTGAAATAGTGGTGGTGTTGCTTCTATCTCTTTCCTCTTCTTTTTTTTTCCCGTAAAAACAATCCCCTCTTTTTCACAATGTTCTCGGACCTATTTCTTTAACAGAACTCTTGTTGCTATGCTTAGGACATTCAGATGTAGATAATATTTGTTATACGATGGTACTTGTAACGTTTTTCATAATCTGTGATTTATGTATCTTGTCTTTCCAAGTACATAAAATTATGTACAAAGGTGAATTAAACATGGACTATATAGTAGATAAAATTATCTAAATGAAATAATCTACCTGATACTTTATTCTCGTTACTTCAAGATGGTCCGTATGACAAAGCCGGATTACGTCACTTTCCCAGAAAGCATTTTTTCAAAACTCGCCAAAACCTCGCTCGTATGCTTCGCAATGCGACATTATCACCATTACCCTACCTAATACCTCGAAATCATGGAAAATATTTCAAACGACAAATTCATAAAACTCATTTTACATTTGCTCAACCGGAGCCAAATAAACCAATCCAACTAGATCCCGATCTACAAGACCTACTACGAGATGTGGATTTGTCTCTCACCCGTTCGAAAGCCACCTTGAAGAGAAAGCCCGCGGATGTAAAAACGGACGGTTCTATCATTCATAAAGAATTAGAAATTGTTTCAAGAATTGCTTCGATGGAGAGACAAGTGGATAACGAGGAAGAAGCGGAGGAGGATGCTGATCCTATGTTTCCAAAATCTGAAAGAAAATCTCCAGCGGCGGCGTATGGAAGTAGGAGGATTGGAAGTGTCGTTTTACCTTTTGAAATGCAGAAATCTATTTTGAAGTTAATATCTGGTAGGCTACCCTTATCATGACAGCTCTCAACTCACTGCTCATATATATCCCTGCTTTCTTGAACATTAGAGTCGGACAAACCATTGATTCATGTAGATGCAAACCGACTTTTTAATCCATTAGAAAAAGAAGATCGTTCCGAAGAACACGGACGGAATCCGTCGTCGTGGTCCCTTCATTATACGCCATCTGAATCTACAGAAGCACACTCTGCGTCAAAGATGTCCCATATCAAAGCTCGTTTGACTAGGATTCGTGATGGGACTGCTTTCGCCTCCGTCGTAATGCCAGCTCAATACGCTGTTATTAGAGCCGTATTAGAACAAATCAAGTCGAGGCTGGGGAGTCAGTGGTCTCAAAACGTTGACCGTGTCATAGAATGGGGGAGCGGAACAGGTGCTGGTATTTGGTACGTTGAGATACTTTACTTCTTGTTCAAAACACTAATTGATAATTGCTGACTAGGGCCGCACATCATACTTTCCAAACATCACACGAACCACCTCCAATCGACACGCCACCGTCAGACGAGACCTCCGAAACCATGGAGAGTGCACAGGAAGAAGAACAGTACACCGAATGGCTGGAGAACGATCGAAATATCTCCAGAAACCTTCGATTAGAATGGTCCACGTTAAAGTCTTACATAGCCATTGAAACCCGGGATGGTCTTAGCAACATCGCACGAAAGCTTTTGAAAGACATACCCACCACAACGACAATGTCAATTCAAAAGGAACTGAACGATGAACAACTTTTAATGTCTAATTCAGATTCTGGAAAAGGAACCATTGCGATATCAGCGTTTCTACTCAACACGATTCAGGTTCCTGGATTGAGGAAAGCGATGCTTCGGGAGATGTGGAATTCGGGGGCGGATGTTATGGTCCGTATAGCTTGTCTTTATATCCCCAGTTTCTTATAGTCATCCCTTTAGGTTATCATTGAAGATGCAACGATCAAAGGTTTCCAAAACGTTACAGATGCTCGAGATTTCCTTCTTCGGCGTGGGAATAAGCAACTGGAGGAAGAAGTCGTCAAAACGGACGATGTACCAGAGATGCCTTCCAAACAAGGAGTACATGTCCTTGCGCCCTGTCCTCATGACAAGCCCTGCCCACTCGCTTTTCATCAAAAGATATCTCCGTCCAAGCGTGGTTCCGCCGATCAGCCATCTTTTCAGAGGATGGAACGATGCACCTTTACGCAACGTCTCCAGAGACCTTCCTTTGTTAGATTGACGAAACATGCCAAAAGAGGAGAAGAAGACGTCGGGTATTCGTATGTCATTATTCGTCGAGGAGAACGAGTCAGGCCTCCGTTTGGTGTAGGTCAGCAGCCACAAGGGCGGGAAGGTGCTATTGCTAGATGGGGTGAAGAAGCAAAAAAGGCCAAAGAAGAAGAACGGAATGAACAAATTCGTAATTCGTGGGTGATGGATGAAGATGAAATTGAACCTGTTTCGGCGATTCCCGTCGATGATGGATTGGTTGTGTCCGAAGACGTCGTTGAAGAGAACCTGGATCCTCTTTTGGATCAAGTCGTTATCGATGGTCTCAACGAGGATGAACCAACGCCGGTTTCGTTAATGTCCGAACTTGATAACCCGCCAGCACAGGGCGAGGACTTAGAAGCTGTATTGAGGGAAGAGTCCTATTCATGGCCAAGGATCAACTTCTCACCTATGAAACGGGGTGGTCATATCATCATTGACGCATGCACGACTGAAGGTACAACATATACCCTTATCCTTTTTTCCCATATTAAACTTTTTTGATTCCTAGGGACTATTATGAGGATGACATTTCCTCGTTCTCAAGGAAAACAGATTTATTATGATGCACGCAAAAGTCGCTGGGGAGACATTTTCCCTCACGCCCCCAAATCGCGACCTGTCCCCCGCTTCAGCGGACGCCCGGGAAAAATTACAAAAGCTTTGTTGCAAGGTGCTGATGCTGCTGCTGAACGTGAAGAACGTGAAGCATCCAAACTCTTCTTACCATCAGGTGGTGGTGATGAACGTATTAAAAAGACCAAACGCATTTTGAAGCAGCAAAATGTAGAAAATGCACCTGATTCGGTTAAAGCTAGTCGAGCTGGATGGTCAGGTGTTTTTGGTCAATTAAAAGAAGAAGAAAGAAAGAAACGACATGAACGGAGAAAAGTCAGGTATGAGAAAGAGGTGGAAGATGACTGATCAAATCTATCTTTGTATTATTACTTTCCGATATAATGATTGTAACACCACTCCATCGTTAATTAATAATCTAAACACCCTCCCATTTTTTCAACTGATAAACTGAACCCCCAAGTATACAAGAGAGATAAAAAAATAAGGAATTGTATACAAAGAGTGTACCTAATATTATTACACATTACACGTTCACGTTAATTGGGGATGTAACCTCTTCATCTCTATCAGCCTTGTACGACCAAGGCTTAATAAACGAACGTTTCTGAGTCGGGAATTGTCCAGCTCGTGGCAAGGCTTTGACAAGCCGGAAATCAGTCTTATGCACGCGAACTATTATTAGATATGAGTCAACTCTTTTTTTGTCTAACTCGCAAAGGCTGTAAAGAGTGTGAAAAGCGTACTAATACTTTCGCCGCGTGAAAGAGCACGCTCTCTGGCGATGTTTTCCACTGGTAAGAACTGTGTGGCAGAGGCTCCGAACGGTCTGAAACGAGCAAGTTTTCCCCGTCCCCTTCGACATAAGATTAAAGTGACAACTACTAGAAGTAAGATACATGTCACTAGTATTGAAGAAATAAGTGTGATTTCCTTGGCTTGGTCCGATTTGGTGTTGCTTTGAACGTTGTCAGGGCTAGATGGCGTAACATTTGTTGTTGAGCGGGTTACGGAAGAACCCTGGGTTACAGCTGGCTTCCCAGTATGAACAACTAGTGGTGATGGGAAACTTGAAAGGGGCGGTAGGGAACTGGGGGTCCCAGTCGAGCTGGGTATTATGACACTCACGGTTTGGAAGACTGTAATTACGGGAGGAGGCTCGTTTGTAATCGAATTAGTCGAAATAGTGGATGATGAAGAAACCGAAGGGGAAAGTGAAGAGAAGGGTGAAGAACTCGGGACGGGTTTAATTGAACCAGGCGCTGGATTTCCTACGGGCTCATTAGTTGTTATTGTTATAGCCCTCGTTATTAGTGCTTACTAGCACTTGAGCTCAGTGTTGTCGCACTATCACTTCCAGTGGTCCTGAAGGGGAGATGGCTTCCAGGTAACTGACTGGGAACAAAAAGAGTGTGTGTCGACATCTTTTTGTGAGACAGGTGGACTTGCTCACAAGACACTTTTACGAAAGCGTGGCAAAACTGAAATAATGAAAAGAGAAGGGACAGAGCCGTCGCCTTCAAGGACAAGACGGCTTGATAGATAGTAATAAAGAGAGACAAATTTTAATCTTTCAGGACGTTTGTATCAGCGTTGATGTAGCTCGTAGCCCATCAGCAACCGAAGACTAGTACCTTGTAGAGGTAACAACAAAGTTGCCAACTTAGCTTAGGCCGAGTCTCGAGTTGTGCTCTCAAACGTCAACTGAGACTGTTTCTGAGAATGGGTTCCTGAATTCCACTTGCATACTGTCGGCTTCATGAGTATATTAAACAGATAGGACCTCACGAATACTCAACGTAAACGGTCATTAATATACTCGGATCACTTATGCTCTTCCCGACTGTAAATCATTCAGTCTCGTGATATAAAACCACCCATGTGTGGCAGGAATGGGTTTGGTAAAGTGAAGCCCTCCAATTACCCCAAAGACTACCCTCTTTACAAGTTTCACAATACAGATCCCAGATCCCAATCCTTGAGATTGGGAGTCAATCTGATCATAATACCGACATCAACCGTAAATAAATGAATGATAAAACTCACGGGTGTCCGTACCAACGCCAATCGGGAGCAATACGTGTTGATTCTGCCATGGAATGAAAAATCCCTGTGATGTGCGAAATCTGTCTGTGGAGGTTCGTACCAATAACTGAAGACCTCGCACCTCCCCGATAAGAGTATCAACAATTGACATCTGTTCCATGTCCCGTCCTAAATCAAGTGAGATTTATTGTTAGTTCATCATCATTTAAAAGGTAGACCTTTATCTTTATGCACAAATGAATATTAATAAGGATCGAATTACGAACCTCGCGAGGTCATAAATTAAAGGAATAACGCTGCATTAAATATTGGGGTAGCGGACTTTGTGGGGAAGGGGAATGGATTGGGAGACGATGTTACTCGCGGTGAGACCTCTTTAGATGATTTTTCATTATCACTTTAGTCGCGATTGAAGCTTAAACTTCAGTAGCACCGAGATTATATCATGGGATACCACCAAAGAATCCGATCATCTCGGGATGTTGTTGGAAATTATTGCTACCGAGGATCAAGGTCTGAAACTTATAGGTTTTCCTACAAGGTTATCCGGTTGTGGACATGCTGGCAATACATTGGAGGATAGCCAAAGCATACCCTTCTCCGTATGTTTGGTACTCGTCGCAGAGAGTGTGGTTTCGACTACCCTTCTCCTACAACATTATTCAGTTCACAGATGTGGAAAGAACAAGGAAGACACACCGGCACCGGTCATTATCGCGGAGGCAAATATGTAAAGTTGCCGTTAGACGCTCAGAGGGACAGTCCTCCGCTCATTCTTTGTGTTGGGGTATTGTGTTTTAGTTTTATTGTTGTCTTTCCATTTTTTTGGTTAAAGACAGCCCCCTTCTTTCCACAACGCTCCCGGAATTTTTTAAAAAGAACTGTTGTTGCTATCACTATGGTTTGAACATTTTAATTAGATATACATGATAGCACTTCCGAAGTTTTGATAATCTGTGATCTACGTAACCCAATATCATCAGAGTATTATGTACAAAATACAATTGACAACGGGCTATAGGTGAATGGTCCTAAATTTGATCACTGATCTTGAACTTGAACATAATAAACCTAAGAATAATTCGGGGTATGAGATCCAATCATTCAACGCAGGAAAAATATCCCACCCCTAAGAAATAAATAAACGAGGTCCGTATAACCTTTTCAGATGTTGAGTAATCCACATTGTAAAACGCAATTATAGCTCTCGAAGCGAACGATTCTCCCTCTGCTGAATCATATTCGGCTTGGAATGGGACAACTTGCCACCCCGGGTCGGACGATGTAGAATCTGTCGAAAGGAAAGCTGATAATTGGTCCATGAGGTCTTCAATTATTGTTTCCTCTAGAAAAAGAGTTCAAATGTGGGCGTTTGAGGAAATCAGAGAAATGATTACTTGGGATATTTGAAGGATTAACATGACTGAAGGAGGAGTTTATCATACTTCTGAATTAACATTGAAAAGGGTCTTACGGTAGGACGTTACCAATGATATTCGGTAAAAGACTAGAATTCCGATTGGGAACTTCGAAAAGGTCGATAACTGGTTGTACAGATGTATCAATCTGAAGATCGTATGGAACCGTTGAAGTCCCGTTAAATTTATAACCGTAATGTTCTTCGAATTCCTTTTTACAAAACCTTTCTAAAATTGCGCTGAGATTCTCCAACGTGGGTATACCGTGTGGTGGCTCGGGCCTTGGCTGATAACAAAGAGTAAGAATTATAATACGGAAACTGTGGATAGATCGGGTTACCTGGGGAAACAACTGAAGAGCTTCATTTGTCAATTTTTGCAATATATGAGCCCTTGAACTTTCTTCTCTTGAAGAGATCATATAGGATGCCTGGTGGTAACGGTCAAAATGAGTTTCTCTTTGCTTCGAGATATAAAAATCATACCCCGACAAAATAGACACACCACACTCGGATTGTATGGTTTGAAATTGTTCGTGAGGCATTGTTACAAACCAATTTCATGACGACTCTGTACGATTCCGTCTGGAATGATGATGTATACACATCGTCAAGTGTTCCTTGAGACCATTTATTGGGGGAGTTTTGAGTTAAGAGGGTTTTTGTTATGCTCATGAGTTTGGACGAAAGGTTCTCTTAAAAATATTCGTCAAAATATGTGATTTTTTTAATGAAACGGACGTACCGGTCATCCATTCGGGTAGTTTCAAAGTCCTATTATTGAAAAAATGAGTGAAACAACAAGAAAAAGATTGACAATTCACCAACCTTGCTAATTCATTATCTATCAATTCACGCAGGTATTTATCGAAATCCTGGACTCCTTCTATATAACCCAACTTTGAAACGCTCTTGAAGTTACCGATATTTTCCGAAGGCGGTATGGTATGTGCATGACCGAACTGTTTGGAAAAGAGGGTTTCCGCGTAAGATCGTAATAATGTTTCGAGTATTCTAATGGAAGGTTCGGTGGACTCGGGAAGTTTTGTTTCTGTAGGGATCTGAAGAAAATCAAAATGTTGGAACTGGAGTATAGTGGGAGGTTGTGAAAACAAACTTGAGTAATCATGTCGTTCAATAAGCCCTGTTTGGCTATTTTCAATGGGGAAGGTATCTCATAATAAACCTAAAAAGGAGAACATTTTGGTTAACACCATCTCTGATAAAGACACATACTCATACTCCAATATAGCTTATAAGACAATGTAACGGAACATCCTTATCTTCCACGTATTCCCATTGTGCTTCCGTCGTAGGCTCTAGCGTTTGTGATTCCTGTCTTCCGAAAATGGAGCTCAGATAAGGTATATAGCGTGGTCTTTTCTTCAATCGTTGGATGGTGCGATAAAGAATGACACCATCAAATTGATAGGCGTTTTTCAGAGTGTCGGTAGGGTGTAGATATTGTTTTTGATATGCATTCATTTTCCATGACTGAGTTGCGTTGTGGTAAATATCTCGGGCCTGTTCGAGGAGGTGCGGAAGAGCTTGCTCTGATTTGCATTTGATTTGTCAATGGGAAGGAAGGTGGATTTTGAGTTTAACGGAGTTTACCTTTTACCCAAGCCTTTTCATCGGATCTGATGGTCGGACTTTAGATAATAACGAAAAGAGGAGAAAACGAAATATAGGTATACCTGAGTAGGTTTGAAGTTACATGTGCTTCTAACAATTTCTCCTCGCCCTGTTGTAGCAAACAACAAAAGTTCTGACTGGAGTATCGTTCTTGCGTGGCATCAGTAGCCATCATTTTGGGTAACGAGGTAACATTGTATCCAAATTGTCCCTTGAATTTGGTCTTTAAAATCGAGTAAACACCGTCTCGTAAATCATCGACAGTAAAGTCTTTCGTGGAAGGTAATTCAGCTGGTTGCTTATCGAATGAAAGAAAGACGTTAAGCGTTTTTGGTTACAAAAAAGAAAAGTGAGAATTAATACCTGTTCTAAAAGCTTTTTGGCATCGCGATATAGTAATTTTAACTGGTAGGTATGTAATTTATCGAGGAATTGGGGACTGCTGCTATTGACCATGATGACGAAGTAGGGATTGTGGGTAGTATCGTACAAGGAAATTTGGAATGGAATATCTGGTCTTGAAGAAACAAACCGTTCGCCAGTGTGTTTGATAGTGTAAACTCCTAACAACGGATCGATGAGAGGATCCCATGATAGTTTATCCGGGGACGCAGATGGACTGATACGGATAAACAAGATAATCTTGGAATAGGATGTGCATTATAAATCAAATGCTCGGTAATAGAAGCAGAAAGGCGGGCCTCTTCTCTTGAACGCGTGGTTGCCTCGAGGATCGCGACATACTACTATTTCGCTATACGGATGCGGGGAAACTTGTTGAACGTTTGAAGATCCCTATAGATAATGGCAAAGATTATACCCTGATAAAGAAAGATGATCAACAAACAGACGATCACTGGTTGTGCATGCATCTTTAACGATATCACCATACGTTTTTTTTTTTTTGAAGATGATGACAATCAGTTGATTCTGACTTGTTGGACAAGGGTTTTCCTCTACAAAAAGCTTATCTGGTTGAATCGTCGCGAACGTCTTTAGAAAGATGATTCGATATAAATATGAACCAGAAAAGCATTGTGTGTTCCTGCAACGACTAGTGTCTTCCCGCTATTTCGTCTTAAATCTTAAATCATGGGTTGTAAATCCACCAGAGAAACTGTCGAAGCAAAGCTTGTGAAGAAACTCTTCAATGCGGCTAACCGTCTCTTGAAAACGGTGAGTACCTCGCCGCGGCGCGCTTAGTAATTCTCTTGCTCGTCATCCTAAACTAACCACCATGTCAATGAATAGCCTGAAAAGGCCATCGAGAATCCAACTTATGAAGACATGGAACGCGTCGTTTCTAAAGTCCTTCGTGAAAAATTTGAAGAAATGTATAAATATCCCTATCAAGCAAAGGGGTCACATCCTCCCAATCGAGTTGATGATTATATTCAGGTGACTGAGGGAATGGTCAATTATGATAGGATTGAGGGTAATGCAGTTGATAATTATGTCGATAGTAATATCTTGGGGTATGTTAGAACTCATGCGTTTTTCATTTGCTAACTTGCGTGTTCAGTGGTTTAGGATTGCGTTGGATTAAAAGTGCGCTTACCAGCAGTCTCGTTGAAAATACTAATGATCATAAACAGGCGCGGCTCGGGCTGATCTTATCCATTTGGCTAAAAACATTCTCAACAAGCCTGTGAACGACTTCTGGGAAACCCAATTTTTTACACAGGATTACGAAAATCAAGATAAAAAAGATGACGATGTTGCCTATCGTGCCAATTCAGTATTTCTTTACGTTCACGCTAGTCTTGAAGAAAATAAACAGAAAGTCGACTTTGTGATTATAGCTTATATTGGGGTAATCTCCTTTTCAACCATTTCTTCATGAGTAAAAAAAACTAATAAAAAAATTTGGTAATTAAGGTATATTTCAAAGTAACGTCACCGACAAAAGCCGTTAGGGATCGTCTATTAGACATCGTGCTTGCAAATGCGAAGAAACTCCCTGGTGCACAACTCGGTTCACAGTCTGGGCCGGAAACGGCTCAGATCGAGCACATAGTTGAAGGTCATGCCAGACATGTTTTCAAAAACCGTAGAGGATTTGAATTTGGGCCTAAAATGATTCCGCCGGATAAAGTACTCACCGCGGGTAGCGCAGATGTTCTTCGTTCGGCTTCTGTCCTTTGTCTTCCCGCAAGGACCGAACTTGATCATCTAACTTCTTACATCAATGCTAATATTTTGAAGTAATTTTTTTTTGGTTTATTTGCTCTTTTGTAAGATTTTTAAGCCCTTTTTCTGTAGTGCTATGAATCTCCCTTCCTGGTTACGCGGTGAGTAAGCCACGTCGGGCCGGCCAGCAGTAAGGAAATACGAAGTTTACATTTTATTTTTTTATAAGACGACGGTAGCAAAGCCCACCAAGATCTCGAGTTCCAGTTTCGACAACTTTTGAGCCAAAAAACAAACAATAACTGGATGACTGTCACTTTCGATAAAACCTACGAAAGCACAGACCCGACTGTTAACGGTTATCGAACGACGGCTTTCTTCATCTACAATCATGCCAGCCTCACTTATGATAATGTTCAATGCGATCAATTGTACTTGTATTACATAGGGGTAAGCTCAATAATCTACAGATGAAAAGTGAATTCTTTAATCATACAAAACTTCCAAGACATTTTATCAAGTCACACCTCCCGTCCTTCAAACCAGACAAAGCGTCATGGTAAACTTCGAAGCCCGTCTTGCTGGTGTTCTTGAAAACCCAGTATGTGTCAGTTATTTTTTTTTCACAATGAAACACAATTAAAATACTTTCTCTCTTCCATTTATAAAGCCGGAACCATCCCTTAATCTTGCCCCCGAAACTAGCTTAAGGAAATCAGCTGAAGCATACGGGGTGCAAGAATTTAAGAATTGGTTCGAATATGATTGGAGGGCGAAAGATCCACCTGGTATCGCTTCAGGACCTTCTAACAGACCTCGGAAAACGCAGGCTTTCTTTTATTTCCAGGGACCTCGTCCCTCAGGAATTGATTATGCCCGGGAAGTTAAAACTTGGATTATACGGTATGTATTTAGTTTTTGTTTAGGAAAGCTGGCCTGACAAATGTATGCAGATCACTGGGTATAAGCTCTCGTACACTTCAAGGTATTTCGTTGCTCTTAAAAGAAGAACTACAACCCTAAGAGATTCTATTTTTTTTTCGATGTAGATAACATTGAGGCCTGTATAACGGATGTCCTCAAACAAACAGTGGAAACGACAACAGGTCAATTCCAATGGGACGTTAACCGGTATTCTGACACGTTTGATATCCCAAATCGACCAAATCTTTTGGCATGGAGTTTAAATTTGGTTTTGGTGGCTGCACATGGTGAGATGAATCTTGATGCGACACCGGTGAAGGATACAGTCGTTTCTGTCACTGGAGTGAGTTGATAATTTTTTGAGATCTGAACCGTCTTTGATTGTTGTTGTTGTTTCTTGATGGGTAAAAAAAGGTTTTGTACCCAGTGGTGAATGATGACAATAATTCCAATGATGGGAATGAGGGGAAACCGGGTGGTATCAATAATGGGGTTGGAAATGGGAACACTAACGGTTCTGGAAATGGAAATGGAGACAAGCCGAATGGGTCGATTAATGGGTCCGGAAGTGGGAACGATCCAAATGTTAAGGGTCGCAACAACAACGATGGTATTAAGACTTCTTGAAGTAAGAGTTGTATCTATTTTTAGCGATGTTGATTTGAATTTACTGTAAGCTAGATGATATCATATCATTAAAGTCGTCATAAGTATCTCGTTCACGTTCCCAAACAGTATGAATTGCCATAATCAGAATCTTTCAGAATCCAAATAAATGTGAATCGTGATTCCGATTGGGATTTTTTTCTTCTTCACGAAGTATTTTTTTTTGTAAACTTAGTATGTAAACTACTAAAGATACGATTGTCGGATATTTACGTGAGGAATTTTAATGTCATTGGAAGAAGAAACGAGTTACGAGAGAGACATAGCTTGGAACAAACACACCAATACATGTTGTGTCAGCGGCATGCAACGGCAACGATCACGTCATTCGCTCGTCCTATTCAATCCTTTCGCCATAATGCTATTCGCTACAACGAGTAGCCTAGAAAACGAGCCCCCCACCACCTCTTCAAGCCAAGAACATTTCCTCCCATCTCCTGTTTTAGTCTTTCCCTACATCCGATAAACATCCATGGCAGCGGATACCGTAAACACAACCCTTTACTATTTTCAACCACCCTTTGACAATTCCAAACCGTGGTTTGAAGTGGATATCGACCCTAAAACAGGCCAACGAAACTCGAATTTTACGTTGGATAGTCAAGTGTTGGAAGTTGAGAATGTGAGAGGGCATGAAGATGAATATGATCTCGATTCGTCCGGGTTTCGTTTCTTGAAATGGTCTTCTGATTTCACGAGTTTTAATGATGACGCTGCGATTAAGAGTGCGTATTATAAAGAGAGTGCCGAAATTATCAAAAAGGTGACTGGGTGTAGAAGGGTGGTCTTGTTTGATCATAGTACGTGGACCTCCAACTTCTCTCGGAGGGTTCATACTAATCTTCCCCAAGCAATCCGACGAAATCGACCTGGTGTGCCCGATATCTCGGAAGACACTCGTGCGCCCGTCCCAAGAGTTCACGTTGACCAAACACCAGAAGCAGCTGCTCGAAGAGTACACATGCACACTCCAGAAAATATCGCTTCTGATCTACTCAAACATCGTTTCCAAATCATCAATTTCTGGAGACCTATCAACCATAGCGCTTTGGATTATCCCTTAGCGTTATGTGATTATAGGACAATTGATTGGGATAACGATTTGATTCCCACTACTATCAAATTCGCGAATCGGGTAGGAGAGAATTTTAGTGTGAAGTACAGTCCTCAACATAGGTGGAAGTATCTTCGTGGAATGCGCACGGATGAGCTTGTGCTTATTAAATGGTACGCGGGGCAATCTCATTAATTAATACCAGATGGCGCCATTCTTATACATTTTCACTTCTTAATTTGCCAATAGTTTCGACTCCCGCATGGATGGAAAAACTGCTATCTTGACGCCACATACTGCGTTTATAGATCCTACGACGCCTAAAGACGCACCCCTCCGTGAAAGTATTGAACTTCGTGCTCTTGTCTTGTAAGCCTTATCTGCGATTGAATTATTTCACAGTCTGACAATCTTCTTAGCTATGATGATCTTTCCGCTGAGATACCAGTGTCCGGTTGACAAAAACGCCTTAACTAGTATAAGTATCTCAATTTTATGCCAAATTTCAGTTACACCGTTCAAGTATGTGTTAAAGACCGTGAGGCTTCTCCCTACTGTATATGTAGACTCTTCTGTTTGTAAGACTAGATTTAAATGAGGATATTAATCATACTATGTCTTTTCGTCGAATAAGGAAGGTTTGGTAAGTGGGGCGCGTCGCCACGAGTAGCGCGCGTAATTGGTGGCGCGTGATACATGGGATTTTTACGTAACCTTTGTTTTTTTTTTTTTACTTGGTCGACAACAACTTGTGACGTTCACTATTCTCTGTTTGGTACGTTTATTTAAACACATATTGCGGAATCAGCTGCTGGAACTACGGAAGATTCGGTTGGGATTGTAAATATGTCCTTCGCTTTCTTTGGGTTTCAGGTTCATCCTTTTATAGACTTCTCTTATTATTGGAAAGCACGGATCCATTACCCCGGATCATCGGCACTACATGCAATTTAAAAGGCTATATCAAGAGTTCTGGATGGAAATTTCAGCTGCTTGTTAAGCAGGAACACTAGTTCACGAACAACAGGCAGAACGTTTATGGGTGCCTATGAAAACGACCCTTTCTCACCGCCTTCAAGTTATTCCCGGATGGTGTATGATACCGTGTATCGTTAGGACGTTTTCTTAATATCGTACATGGTATTACACGTCTCTATTCTTACGACTAAAGAATAATAATATCTACACACAATTACTTCGGAAGCATCGTAATAAGTCATATACGTAGGTCTTCCACATTGTCGATTGAAGAACGAATCTGAATATCTTATTGAATAGCAAATGGATGAATCAGCCCTGGCCATGATTCACGTAACCACAATAATTGTCAGCTCAAAATATTGAGAAAGGAGTAAACGGGTATTGAGGTTTTTTTCTCCATCTTTCTTTAGCGCCTTTTGATGAATAATACGTTAGAAACTTATATCAATGGCGTCATTCATTGGACCATAATAACCAGGGTTTTTGCTTTGCTTACTCTTGAGCTTACAGTCTATTCCTGTTTCCTACGGAACTTTTGGTAGAGATGGTGTTATTTGATTGAATTTAGAATTTTATGGGTTCTTTGGAAGGTATAAAATCCCTCTGAAAAAATCGAGACATGTCAACTTCAAGTCCCAGAGACAACTACACAAACTCCTCTAAATTTTCTCAATGGCTGACGTAGAGATTGCTACCGTTCCTGTCTCTTTAAACTACTACCAACCGCCAGCTGACGGCTCTAAACCCTGGGTCCGAGCCGGGTCCGACTTGGACCCAAAAGCACCTCCTACGAACTTTTCATACGAAGAGAAGCAAGTCATCATAGAGAACATTAGAGGACACGAAAGCGAATATGACTTGGATTCATCTGGATTTTTATTCTACAAGCACGAATCGGAATTCAAGAACTTTGAAGATGAGACTGCGATTCAAGATGTGTACTATAAGGAAAGCATCAAGTTGATTAAGAAAGTCACCGGTGCGAATCGGGTGGTGTTATTCGATCATAGTATGTTCGTTTATATAATGAGAAGACTTTTGAAATTTAAACTCGTTCACAGCTGTTCGGAAACACCGACCTGGACTTGTCAACGGCACTGACGGGGTCTTACGTGGTCCCGCCACTCGAGTCCACGTTGATCAGACACCCAAAGGAGCAATTAACCGTGTTCACAGGCACACCTCCGAAGAATTAGCACCTCTTCTACTCAAACATCGCTTTCAAATCGTCAATCTATGGCGTCCTATTAATCACCCAGCTTTCGACTACCCACTAGCACTATGTGACTATCGTTCCGTCGATTGGGAAAAAGATCTTGTTCCTGCAGAATTCAGATACCCCGATCGTGTTGGGGAGGCGTTTTACGTAAACTATAATTCTCAACACAAATGGAAGTATCAGCGGGGTATGAGACCTGATGAGGTCATATTTGTCAAATGGTGAATACCTATCTATTATCCTTCCTCTTCTCATAATCCCTTACCTCTTTATTATCAGCTTTGATTCAAGAGATGACGGTAAAACGGCTATTCTGACCCCACATACAGCTTTTGCCGACCCGACCTCTCCGAAAGACGCATTGCCTAGGGAGAGTATCGAGCTGCGTGCACTTGTATTGTGAGTGTATTCGTTTAGTCAATTTACTTTCGGCCTTTTTTGACGCTTCTTTATTATGTAGCTACGATGATCTTCCGAATGATGCTTGAACTGTTAAATATTTAAATATTGTCATGTACTTCATGAACTCTTGTTAAACCTGATAGATTAGTTAATTTTTAATAATGAAATATTCTTTGAACCAAGTAATCACCAATAAGATACTCAAGTAACTGCGGGAGATAGCCTAGTGAGTTCAGGTTTTGTGAATGGAATACGAAGTTCGGGACGCAGGGATTAGACTTTGGAAGTCTGCGTTCCACGCATGTGACATGTGACATGACGATTACATAACGTCTTGAACCACGTTCCTTGGACTTAACTTCACCAATGGACACCCTCAAACCCGAGTCTCCATTCATAGGCATGTTTACTTACACTTTGCTTTGTTAATCCATCCGCTAAAAAAAATGAATTGCGACGGGGTATACTTAGCTGAGCTCCAGCCTTCCAATGTATCTGGGATTCTGGCCATCATCACATCTCTAGTAGCTCTACAGAAACTCCGCTATCAGCTGCTTGAAATGCTAATTTCAATGAGATGTTAGTAATTATTAATATACTGTGGAAAGCAAAGGTATGCTTATTACACCTTGGATTCAGAGAAGGTTCAACTAACTTGCGTCGTATCGCGTCAGATTTGACAATATTATGTCAGAATGATTACTTTTTGGATATTTCGTGTTCAACAGTGATTCAAATCCATCAGCAAAATGACATTGATGGCATGGGACTCGATCATCTTCAAATTTGTAATGATTCATAATTAGTAGTGTGAAGTCCAAACGGAATTGAAGGACCATCGGACTGTAAGCATCCTCCTAATTCTAACACCCGTATTGGAAAGGCGGCTTTTAACAGCTTGTTAAAAACACTCTTTCTCGTAGACAGGAGAAACGGAGGCGTCAACGATGGTGCGTCCTTACCGCTTTTAGGTTATTCCTGGGTCGTGAACTAATGGTCATAACCGGATTCAATTCCTGACATCGGGACCTTCATTCGGTATCCTACGTGTAGGGTACACAAATCTCTTTATCTTTGTGACTAAAGAAAAGAAGTGACGGTTCCATATCACACATAATCCGCAGCTGCTTCTCATGTCGCATAAATATCTCATTGGTAATACACGCTATGAGCTTGGAAAACAAGTCTGGCTACCTCAAAAATGAATAAACCGAGTGTGTAGTCTGTTACCAGTTGAACCACTGTGCAATTTGTCTATCTGGGAGTATAGAAAAAAGGTTACAGGAAAAGGGTATGATGTCTTTTCCAACTCCAGAATATCGCTGAATAATCCGTTAGAAATGTCAATGGCGTCATCTATCTAGGACGATCCTGTTCTAGGTGGGATTGGACCACAAACCTGTCACGCGCTGTTATTACCCAGGGTCTGCTTACTCTTGCAGTTTATTCTTATTACTCACGGAAGTTTTGCGAGAGATGGTGTGATTTGATGGAAGCTTGTCTGTTAGATCTCATTGGGTCTTTAGGGAGATATAAAGTCCCATCGACAAAACAGAATATATCAACGTCCAAGTTCCATCTAAACCCCAAACATTTCAATGGCGGCCGTAGAAGTACCCACCTCTTTGAACTACTACCAACCCCCACTTGACGGTTCTAAACCTTGGCTCCTAGTTCAAGCAGATCCGAAAGTCGGAGGTCGTCCTACCAACTTCGGACATGAAGAAAAACAAGTCATAATAGAGAACGTTAGAGGACACGAATCCGAATATGATTTGGACACCTCTGGCTTTCTATTCTACAAGCATGAATCCGAATGCAAGAATTTTGAAGACAACACTGTCATTGAGGACGTGTACTATAAGGAGAGTATCGAATTGATCAAGAAAGTAACTGGTGCGAATCGTGTTGTGTTGTTTGATCATAGTATGTTATTTATTCGGTAATGATGAACAAAATTTTTAACTAAAGTTTGTGTATAGCTCTTCGAAAGCATCGACCTGGTGTACCTGACGGTGACAAGGGCCTGCGCGGTCCCGCCACCCGAGTGCATGTCGACCAGACACCCAAAGCAGCAGTTAATCGTGTACATAGGCACCTCTCCGAAGACTTGACACCTCTTTTGCTCAAACACCGCTTCCAAATTATAAACCTGTGGCGTCCTATCAATCACCCCGCCTTCGACTCTCCTCTAGCACTATGCGATTATCGTTCCATAAATTGGGAGAAAGATCTTGTTCCTACGGATTTCAAATACCCCGACCGTGTTGGCGAGACGTTCAATGTCAATTATAACCCCCAACACAAATGGAAATATCAACGAGGTATGAGACCAGACGAGGTTGTATTTATCAAATGGTAAGTTTTACTAGTACACCTCTCTTCTGTTTCCCTTATAACCTGTTTTTACGGTCAGCTTTGATTCAAGAACCGATGGGAAGACTGCTATCTTGACCCCACATACGGCTTTTGTTGACCCAACAACTCCAAAAGACGCACTGCCTAGGGAAAGTATCGAGATCCGTACACTTGTATTGTGAGTGTACCAAGTTTATTATCTCACATTCACCTTGTTAATGATACCCATTTAGTTACGACGATCTTCCTAATGGAGCTTGAGTCAGTTCAATAGTTTGAAATGCGATAACGCGGTCCGTCCAGTAAAGATTCACTATGATTGTCCTTCAATTGTCTGTTGTCAATTCTTTTGTGAGTTTCGTGTATTTTAGTTCCATCAAAGTATGTACTTTGGAGTTTATCTATCTATTTTTCTTGATCTTATGGGTTAAACGGACCACCTGGGAACTAAGACTTGGCATATATGTTTATCATCACTTGAAACCTATGTGCGAAGATCGTGAATGTAATCGTGTGTTCTGTATTTTGAAATAACTTTTCGATCCCTCTTCCCGTGTTTTTTCTCATGTTGAGATTTTGTCTGAGCGGCGCCTCCACAGAGTTAACTCTCCCCTTCCACGCGGTCCGGCCGACTGGTGGCTCAACTACATATAACTTTTCATCTCATTTGTATTTTATACTCACAAAAGCGCATTGCTATCGATTTTATTCGGGGGTATGTCGACAATGGAGTGAAATAGCACGGAAGAGGAGGTGAGTGTTTGAAGAAATGAAAATACATTACAAGAATTATAAAGCAAGAACGCTGTTGCTGATCCTGCTTTCCCCTTTCCCTGGGGTTGGTTAGTAGTCAGTACTATGGCACATTCTTCGTGCGACGTGGAGTTCCTGAAGCACCACTACGACGACGACAGAGAAGGGGGATCACGCAAGCAGTCAGCCCGTACTCGGAATAGTTCAATTTCAAATTATATTGGATGCTTCATATGATTAAAGCATAATAGAATGTAGCACAACGGCGTGAGGTCTACACTCTTGTTTAGGAATATTTACATTAAAGAAGCTGCCTAAAATCTAAAAAAAACCGATAGAAAGATATGCTAATGAGTGTTTTTTTTTTCTTGGCCAGGGCGTTAATCACAAAGTGAGGCCGATAAAGGTGGCAACAATGATGGCGACTGCCAAGTTGACCATCGTGTGGGCGGCACCGCTGGTAGGGGATGGACCGGACGAACCGGGGCTGGTAGGGCTAGAACCGGGAGCAGTAGCGGTAGCTGACAAGTTAATATTACCCGCAGCTGGAACGTTCTCATTCAGGGCAGTCAGGTTCACGGCGGCGGGGGCTTTGTCAGCGGTAAGGCTAAGATCAACACCTGGGGCGACGAAGACTTTTCCAGCCTTGTTGGCACATGTTGCGTTGGCGTTTTGGGCGGTGAAGGGCACGTAGACGGCCTCGTTAAGAGGTCCCGGGATAGGTCCGGAGAGGTTGGTCAAAGGGAGATCGCTACTTCCAGTAAGGTCATTGTTACCGTCATGACCAATTGCTTTGGCGACCAAGTCGTAAACATTAGCCATTTTTCTATATACGATCTCTTCAGTTAGTTTGAGTACCAAAAATCAACACAAAAGCTTACGGATCGGTGTCACCTCGTCCCAAGCAACCAAGCCCCCAGTTCGCCTGAACTGTCGATAGACTAGAGTAATGGGTATAGTACGTATCATCTGCAGTGCCCCGTGCTGCTTCTGGAACTGCACCACCTAGGAGGATGGAAAGGATCTGGTTGTTTACGGAACCGGTTTCGTTCTCATCGAAAGTAAGTAGGATCAATGTCCTGTTATCATTGAAACGTTCGTCTTTCAGAAGAGGGAGAAGCCAAAACTCGAGCCACTGGGAGGCATATTCAATGGTGGTATCGTGGGCATCATCAACGAGATTGGGGGTAACAAAAAGCCATTGAGGAATGGCAGACGCATTGACATCGGCAGCAAAATCATTGAAAGTGCGTTGCAAGTTGCGACGCCTGGTATTGCCAGCAACGGAATCGAAAACGATCAAAGGATTATGCTTCCGGACGTAGTAAGTGTAGGTGCCTGTCCCATCCACGTAATCGGGAGCGTCTTCTGAAAAATCTAGAGAACCATCCGTAGCCATCGTTTCCTGGTAAGAAGCCCAGGAAATATTTTTGCCCTCTAAGAGGTCCACGATAGTCGACACACTGACAGATGCTCATAAATATGTTCTTTCCAAGACAGACATAAAATATTACCCACTTTGCAGGAATATTATACAGATTGTCGTCGTGCATACCAAAAAAGTCACCCCCGACAGATGCGACATAATTGGGTTCTGAGGGATGAGTCAATGCGTAGTAGCCAGTCAAAAGAACACCCTGTTTGGCCAAGCTTTGGAAAGTAGGCTGTTAACGACATATAAAGACATGTTATACCTGAGAGGGTTGAAGTTAAGGAAAGGCTTACTGAGCTATTGGCCGTAGCAAAATCGGTGTTCTCGAGCCAAATCTACATGAAAAAACGATTAAGAGAAAAACGCGGGGAAAATAAATGTTTGGAATTACTTGAATAAAACGGTCGAACATCAATCCCGTTTGAACAGGCTGTTTAGAAAGCGAGCCATTGCTTGGACCACCGAAGTTAGGAGATGGAATAAGAGGACCTTCAGAGGGAGCTTTGAAGGTCGGAGCCTTTGATGAAAAGAGTTAAAAGCAGATCAAAAAAATGATAAACAACGAACAGACCTGGGCAGCAAAGACTAGAGGAAGAGTCAAAAGCGACAGGGCCAAAGTGCGCGCCATTGGAGGTGACTGCGTTGAGCAACTACATCTAATTGAATTTTAGTAAAGACATATATATACGATAGTTGAAAAACAAACAACGCACGTTCTTCATATTAAAATCAGGGACTCGGAATAATTTCCAAGTTTCAAATGGGGGTCAATCAGCTGCCGGTATGAGCCGGTTCAACGCACACGGTCTCCGCTGACCGTTTCGATCTATCCTAAGCAGGAAATCGTATCAAAAAAAAACATTATATAAGTCAAAGACAGTCACCTTATTGTTGCTCTTTAACAATAAGTCGATATACTGCAGCTGTACTGTGCTCATCGAGGTCACTAATCATTAGTAGCTAGTTTAGGGAAGTTGATTGATCTTTCAGACTGATCCGGTTCAATTAGATTTGATGTTATTTCTTTGATCATGCAATCACTCCGCCACTTCTTCAGGTTCGTTCACACCATTCAGAAAAATTGTGTACCTGAGTTTATTTTTTTTTAAAAAAAGAAAAGAAAATATTGGAATTTAAATAAAAAATATTCTTCCGTGTAAGCTTTTCAATTCACGACACCAGAGTCCAGACGATATCCGTTATGTAATCTACCAGCAGATTAGGAAGGTAAGAACGTGCCACAATATACTTATTATTATTCAGAAAGGCACGAGGTGCATTTTTATTGTAATGTAAGTTAGATTCTAATCAACTTTCGCAGCAGATATCACACGCGATTTTTTTCTTTAATCTGGTAATTGGTACCTGCACATGTGCGATCGGTTCTCCTTGAGTGCTTCCGTAAATACTTATCCCTATTTTCTGATGCAAGTGTAAGTATGTAGCACTGAACGTAATTTGGTTAGCATGTCCGAATCCGTCGAGTGTTTCAACAACAGGGTGACTTGGAATGGATCCATGAAGACGATTTCCAACCTCGGTATAGTTCAATCTTTCTCGGGTATGTGTTTGTTATATAAGAATCGTTTTGGTAAGATATAATGTTGCTCCTCGCTCTAATGCACCTGTCGTGAGGCGTTGCGAAACGAATGGTTCCAATGATTTATTATTCTACTTCTTCTTCTTCAAAGCTTTTGTACACATCCCTTTAGAAAGGGGGAGTTATTCCTTACTGATCTAAGCACCAACAGTCCTCATTAAATACTATTAACGCTCGAGCTGAAGATCTTATCGAATCTGGTGGTATGTGGAGCAGCATCAAAACTAAGAAACGTTGGGCAGTTGTTTGTGATGTGTATAAATCATTTCAATAACACTTCCTTTTTTACCTTCGGTGATAACGCTTATATGTAGGTACTTCGAATGACTCCCTCAATTTATCCGACGGAAAGACAAAGAGTTAATGTTATTGGCCGGTTTGTACGGTTGTGCCACGGTCGAAGGTATGTTCAGTACCTCTTAATTATACTATATGCTAGGTTCTTCATCTAATCAAACCCATAAGCAAACGCAAAGACGGCGTCGAAACCATGTTCTCACGGCAAAAGCAGAAAAAAAGTTTAAACTTTGAAGGAACGTTTGAGTGTTCCTCAAGACTTCATGATGACCCTCCTGATGCTGATAAACTACACCCGCGGAAGAAAAGAAAAATTCAAACCATCGAGGACTCCTCCCATTCAACAAGACATCTAAAGTCATAATGTCATCGCCATCCACCCCCAAAAGGAGAAGGAAAGTATTATATCTTCAATTGATAAGAAATCGCTCACTCATGTATTACTTTCCATTTAATTCTTAAGTTTTGACCACAATCATGTCATGTAATCGTCACTGATCCCTCTTTTTCAACGTAAATGAATCCTTAGTTCTATATATTAGCTTGCTCAGTTTATGGATTACCTATAATGCAGGATGAATCTTGATCATGATAATGTTTGTCACGCTAAAGACACACTTTTCTGCATTATTCTACAGTATGCCTCGGCGAGTCGGTAGGTTGGTTTCCTGAATAATTGCATAAGCAAGGCGACTCCTAAATTGGAGTATGCACCCATGTGGTTAGTTTCAAACGTTCGTCACCATACTGGGTTTAGTCCCGATTTCTCTTGGCGGTAAAAATGCATTCTCATAAATTTTTTTAAATTTTTTTAAAAAAAAAACCTTTTTGGGATTTATTTGTAATTACTGTAATAAAATTCGAAAAAATCTAGGGTCAAACAATACAACACTTTTGAACATGACACGATTTATTTTTCCAAGATTTCCGGCCCGCTTTTCTACTGCGGACTTTAGAGACCGAGCCGCTTTGGCGACCTCATCATCCTCGTCTTCCGCGCATTCGACAATAAACGTGAGAATATCAGTCATTAACCAACCAACTTCTCCCCTTGCGACTCCCATAACGATATTAGAGCTCGAAGCATGAATAATCGTACACCTGAATCTTTCAGAACGGATCTGCATGAGTATATCAACATGCAATTTCTTCAACGAAACTACAGACTTTAATGACGTCACGAAAGCTACATATGACAAGCGATGATCAGAAACAGTTGGGTTAGAACTCAACATATGAGCCGTGTTTATTGACGCGAGAGGAACGGTGTCAGTCTATCACATTATTTTGTTATTACAGATATAACAGCTTTTGCCAACCGTCTGGCGTCAGTATTGGTATTGGTTATCATCCCTTACATAAATACAATAGAATACCGAAACCCTACTTCTCACACAGTTCCCGAAGAGTGTAGGTTCAGAATTAAGCGAGTGCACTAAAAAAAAAAGTGGCAGGTTTTAATTATGCCATTAATGTTCAATCTACATACGCATATACTTGTTACCGTAAACGACCATCTATTTTTTACATCGATAATCACTGTTTGATTCACAATCAATTGGAAGGCCACTTACAGTGAAAAAGTCATACCAGCATAACTTGGATTGTGGGTGTATACGATACACAAACAATATGTTACTATGCATAAAAAATTGCTCATCACATTGAAACCGTTGCTCAAATAGGAAAAGAGAGAGAACTTACAAAACAAGGTAATGTAGACATATGAACCATCTCTCAGACAAACTACGTATAAGTTGGACATTCTTACACATTGACCAAAAATTCTTGGGAATGGCTCTGGAAGCGGATTCTTGATAATGTGATAGCTTGGGACTGTTATTACCAGGATAATAATCACCACGATTTGATGAACAAAGAAACCACTGAGTAACATATACAAGAGATACTTGTTTTTTCCGTAGAAGGCATACGCTATAGACGAGAGGTATTCATTATTTGTTCAACATCATCTTTTGAGCTTACTTACCCCGATTTATCATAAGGAGATTGGCACAAGCTATCACCGAAGTGCCCATAGGACTTACAAAAGAGATTAAGCCGGGACATAACGTCTTGGAGCTCTGAGAGTCGAAAAGGAAGAAGAAAGTGCCCCTTCAAGTATGATTGAGATTTTGATACTAACACTGAATATTATAAATCTTGTACTCACAGCTCCAGAATTATACTTAAAAGACGGACAAAGATGAATAAAATGTTGGTAAAACCATACTTGGCTCTGAAGTTGTTTATATTATTGATAGTTTAGAGCTTTGACAGAACGAGCCCACCTCCAAATAAATTCTATCTAGAACCCACACCTGAGAAGCGCGAAATCAAAGGATATGTCATAAATACTCACTTCTTCACCAAACGTCAAAAAGATATCCCAAAAGAGTATGGTAGTATTAGCAACTAAAAGTAAGACGAATAAAACTCTATCTGTTCAGCTTTGAAAACAATTTATTTATTCGCCTACATTGAACATAAAGAACGGTGCAGAATGTGTGAGACTCCTAATTAGCTCGCCAGGTATTGCTAATGACATTTCGTCAATGGTAGGTGATACGAAGGGTGTTGCGAATGGCGTCGATCCTTCGGAATCCTTAGCTTCGTTGTTATATTAATCCAGTCATCAAACATATTTCTCAAGTGCGATGAATTGACTTCCAGGATCATAATTTCTGCTAGGCGAGTGAACGGAGAACCTATTCGTTGTCAACAGTCTGTGTTTTATCTAATACAAAAGGGCGATAGTACCTTGAAACATCTCGACAAGAATGATTGATGATAAAACTTGAGGTAATTGAGCGATTGGTCCAGTTTCTCGTTCTCACTAACACTGATCGGTCTTACTAATGCACATGCCGTTTCAGTATAAAGAATTAGATCTTCCAAACGGAGCACGAAGTTTGAGTAGCGTAAAAGCAACTGAGCCCGATTGTCAATAGACGCATCATTACTCCTCATAACAACCTCCAAATATACTTTTGGCGCGGGTGATATATCATATTCTTTTGAAAGATGAGGAGCGAACTCACAAGATGCGTCTCAACTTGCTGTTTACCTCTTCTACAAGGGCTTGTGATCGATTCATACGCAGATATGTATGGCTCCAGCTGTACGGGTTATCTCGGTAAGACTTAACATCAGAATCACATTTTTTCACCTCTTTTCTTCGTGGCCCCTAACAGACTACGTACTTTACACAACAATACCCACTCTGCCTGCGATGACTCTTCTTGAGTAATGAAGGAAGGGTCTGGAGAGTACGGAGAATGCCGTCGGAGTTTGTAACCGTTGTTCCTTCCGCACTGCCAAATGAAACCATATTTTACCTTCTTCCACCTTATCTCTATATGGCGAAACATGTTAACATGCGATGTTACAAGCATCTTATAGTGGTATCGATGAATTGGGTTGAATATTTATATAATTCGCGGGTGGACGAAGGCATCCGGGCATCCCATATCAACCAATTTGGTTGGTCATTCCAGGATGCTGGTAGTTCCTTCAAGATAGATCGTATACAGAGAAACGCATGAAATTCTCAAGAGACATGAAATTTTTGAGAGAAGATCTCATGATCCGCTACTTATCTCTTTTATATCTGACCCACGTTGGATCCTCCGTGGTCTCAATGGTGCAAAGTTTAAAGGATTCAAACGGTAAACGCATCGATATTTACTTCATATAATCCGTTGGACAACCTCGAGCTGCGAAAGAAAGAAAAAACCAACAAGTCCAAAATCGTCGCGGTCCCAGTAACATTGGACATAGACTTTCATACCCCGCTTGACAGGACTGGTTCCCTCTGTGTTGCCTCCTGAACCGCTGTTTTTGCTCGTAATACGCCATTATCAATTTTATACAACGTCACTCTCGTTTGTCGTTGTACATATGTTCCGTTTTCTTCCACGATTTTCCTTTACGGCTAGGGCTAAGCAGTACCCCTGACGCTCGTCTCCGGCATAGACTCTTCTGTCAGAGCTTTTTGACCGTCCCAAAAAAAGATGAAATTCGAAAGAAAACGTATAAATTCCTAATGTACTATATGATGGGCTTACATACTATCATGTTCAAATTCCCGAGCCCTTCCCGGTTCAGCCTCTGAAGTATGTAGTCGATGGCTGAGATGGTACGAATCTCTGAAGGTATGTGATACACTTTTTTCGATCTGATTGATGGACTCTTCTCTCAAGTAAAACCCTCCCTCTTTCGTATCTTTTCTAAAGGGTTTTCCGAAACAATCTCAAATTACCAGGGCAAACATAAAGCATCAAGCATTTTAATATTTATGATTATGCAGCTCATCTGACGAACGAGACTACATTACAGCTACCCAAAAAAAAAAACCCGAGACCCATGTAAATTAAATTAAGACTTAAAGAGTCAAAGGAGTGCAGCCAACGTTGATCTGTTCAAAGGTATGATGAATCTGTCACAAGAAAAGAAAAATTGAATCCATACCAGACCGCCGAATTCATTACCTGCACAGCAGACGGGTTGCTGGTCGCAGTTAGCACCCGTACCAAGACCGCTGTATGTATGGTGAATAGACTCCTAAGCGGTGGAATTTCAAGCTACTTACACGGCAGTGATAGGAGTGCAACCGAACCCGACTTGTCCAGTGAGTGAGCCAAGAGCGATTCCGAGCAAGCTCTCAACCTGTTGCACGATGGTGCTAGCAGAGTCTTGGACACTGTTGCAGCAAGAAGTGTTTCCTATACATTTCTGAGCTCTTCCGTCTTTTTTATGAAAAAAAACAAACAATACACACCGGTGTTGCATTGGGAAACGCTCTGGGGAACGGCAACGGCCAAGGCAGCGAGGGAAAGAGTAGCGAAAACAGCTTTCATTTTGTTGGTAGGAATTGAAGAAGTTGTAATAGTTCAAAAGGTTGTTTTGGAACTGAAGAAAACGTGGTGTTGAACATGCTGCTTTTATATGCAATTGGTGAGCTACTAACCTTGACATAAGGGGAATTACTTTGCGAGACAACGCGGTACAACAAACCGAAAGCTTGACAACCGAATCTGATGAAAAGGTCGTTCACGTGTGTGCGATCCTCGCTCCTTGTTGTGTTCCTAGATGATTGTTTTCTGCTTTTGGTGTGTGTCACTGGTATATTGTGTAGTACTAGCTGCTGACAATTTGAGGGTTAGGATTGGCTCCTTGTATTCACCTTTCTCGTATTGTAAAGACGAGTCGTCGTTCCTGGCCTAATTTGCTCTGCAGAACCCGATGCTTCTCTGACCTGAAGATGATGAGCGAACAGGTTCATCGCAATTACCGTGATTTCCGTGAAGCTCAGGATCGTCAAATTCTCCCGCTTCTAGTGAAAAACTTGAATGTTCATTTGTTTTATCCTTTATGCGACGTTCTCTCGAAGTTTCCAAACGTTCCTCGTGAACAGCTCATTGCCTTCGAGTACCTTCAAGTTCTCCAGTGTGCAACCGAACTCACAACCGTACGTCATGCATCGTGCGAGATTGAATTGAAAATTTTAATAAACATTTCCATTTCAGGTTTCCGATGTCATTTGTCATATTCTAAGAAGGCTTTGAGGGAATTTTTTTTACCGGAAAAAACCGAAAAATTGATGGACTCCTGTCAGAATTATGGATGCGCTTGTGATGATGATATATTCAACAACTTGTAACGCTTTGACAAAAACCAAAAGCAAGTGTGAGTATCTTTATCATCGTTTTAGTCTTTGTTTTCGTAGGTAAAGCAACGTAAAGACTCACCATATGCCGGTAGAAACTCAGAGTTGTTGGGAATTCTTTATCGTTTAGCCCATCCGGAACCGAATAGGAACAAGCCAAACTGCTGCTGCCAAAATATCATGCGTCACCCATACTAGCGCCGGCAGGAAGAACTTGACGTATTTCCACCTTTCGGGGCAAGCGGTGAGTTATTGATGTAGCTGATGGCCTCGGATTCTCGTCTACTAAAGGTAGTGATTTACAGAAGTATCCTCTACCATGAAGATAAATCTAAATGATATGAAAGGTCTGTTAGCCAGACTTAAATTGCTAAATTCCAATTTTTAAATATTGAGAGCAGAATTCTTTCAAATGTTGAGATAAAAAGTATGACAGTAAACCTTACAGTCGTTTTGGGAAAGACAAAGGTACATGGCTTTCTTTTCTTCTGTTCCGATTTTGGCTCCAGGAACCTTGTGTACCGAGATTAGTAACATCTCTTCTAATCGTTCCTGTGGTACAAGGCGACTCGCCTCATGTACTGGATTTGGGCTGAGGAACTTCTTTTTCAACGTTCCTAATTGTAAACTTATTCAAACAATCAGTCTATAAAAGCAGACGATATTCCAGAAGGAAAAAATAAAATCAGTATCATCACAAAACATGAAAGCTGTCTTCGCTACTCTCTCCATCGCTCTCCTCGCTGCTGCTGCACCACAAAGTGTTTCTCAATGCAACACAGGCATGCCACATCGACTTTCTTAAAAGATTATACTCATAGGTTAATTGTAGGAACTACTTCTTGTTGCAACAGTATCACAAGTTCTTCCAACGAAGCCGTCACTGAACTCGCGGGCTTGCTCGGTATCTCCCTTCCCAACATTGGTGCTCAAGTTGGTCTTAACTGCTCCCCCCTAACCCTTGTGTAAGATTTTTTCACTTGTACCAAAGAGTGACTTAAACTTAAAAACTGGCATATACAGTGGCCTCGGTACCGGTGCCAACTGCGATGCTCAACCCGTTTGTTGCACCGGCAATTCCTTCAGTGGTTTGGTAAGTTTTCTTTATAAATACCAGACCTTCAAATCTTTTCTAAAACAATATCTTCATAAGATTAACTTGGGCTGCACCCCTTTGACGCTTTAAACGTTACATAAACCTTTTGCAAAGTTATGTCTTAGGAATTAGTTTGTCTGTTTTTCTAGACAGGAGTCAACTGAGTAATAAAATAAATATTTCTTTATATGACGCACGTAAAAGGTACTATCGCAAACACCGCCGAATATTTTACTTAAGATAACATCCACATACTGAGTTTTAGTAAAAGTCTACTAAAAGATCAACATTAGGAGATCGACCGCGCGCCTCTACGGAAAGAACTCCGGCCTATTCACTGGCATTTGAAATGCTCCATTTAATGATCATCTAAAGATTGATACTAGGAAATGGGCCATGACTCTCGACCCCTCCTTCTCTCAAGGATATGAGAAGAAACTTGTAAGGGCACCAGCTACCCTTCCTCGTCCGGCGTCAACGATGGTGTCGAAGTCATTCTCGCTACCGAACACGAGTCATTTATGACTCGTCCACAAACTCGTTTACTTTTTACTTTTTATTCACTCATATTTCCTTATTTATACTTTCTCTAAACGTAGTTGAATCCTCTTTGTATGTGGTTTAATATTATATTATTTAGAAACAGGCTTCGAATAAACGAAGACTTACAACACTCGATCATTCAGCAAGCTTCTAATCATTCGTTAAGTCGTTTTTATTACTATTTTCGACTTTACAAAACTACAACTATCTTTTCCAGATGAACAAAGTTTGGTCAGTCGCAAAGTATTTGTATTTATATCAAGTCACCTAATCTAATTAATTTTACGGACTCGTCTAGTAGATTTAACCATACCAAGGCACTAGCACTCTTTCATTCAAATTTATGATACATAGTCAAGGGTAGAAGTACGTACTATCAATCATCCTACTTTCAACCAGTAATAAACATTGAACTGTATGTGCTTCTTTCGCTAGCGGCTAGGGCCATGTCAGCAGCCACGGTAGTTCAATCCTTTACTGTCGTGTAATGATTAGGGCTCGGCACCGTACCGTATAGTGATCTTTCGGGGCCCTCGACGGTACGGATACGTGTACGGCACGGCCGTATACGGACAAATACGGTGTACGGTACTGCATATCTCAAGAATTAGGTAAATAAACAATGATTATCACTTATCTCAGTTGATAGCATGAACATCCGCCTCCTTTTTGAGACCTTCCATCCAACCTTGAACGAGCAGAACTGCGATTAATTCTTCACCTGTTCAAATGCCATTAAGCGCCGTCGAAATATTTTGAGGGTTTCTGTCGATTTAAACCAATATTTCTCACTCTTGGCTGCTTAACGAATGCATGGCCTTCAAAAAGCAATAATGAAAGAGGAAAATGAACTCGTTAAAAGATCAAATTCATCGAAAGGAATTAGATAAGGTAGAGACGAAACTCATCTTTAACTCAAATAAAACTTCCTCAGCCCAATCTTCGCCATAAAAATCACCGTGAATAAAAGCGGATAACAAATTCAATGATTTATAAAATAAAATAAAATCTGCAAAAAAGTGAGAAGGACACTAAGCGTCAGAGGATGTCGGAACAAAACCTTGAGATTTGAAAATCCATGTTTGGTCAACTTTAATTTCCCAACGCATGTAATAGACACCCAAGTCCTTCTTTATCAGGCACCATCGGTCACGAAGAAGTGAAAGAACGAGATTTAGTTGTGCCGACGAGTGCTTCCTCAAAGTCTGGAGGACAACCATCGGTCACATGTGGGCGCTATAATAGCGTGATACTGTGACAATCCGTGACTTTGTTGTACGGCCGTAATCATACGGATTTATACGGTGCATTCCGTACCGTTCACGTACCGTATAACAGTTGGTCAAATCCTTCGACGGTACGTGTACGGCACCGTATATACGGGCCCGTATGTACGGCTTATACGGGTACGGTGCCGATCCCTAGTACTAATGATATGCGGAAAGAGCTTCACTGGACAGGTTCCAACCTCCTGATTAAAGTCAGTACACTTCAAAAAGCATGCTTTCGCATCATCCAAGGGTCCTTGCTAATTAAACATATCGGCGACTGTTAGCCCGGTAGGCATATCTGTTTTGATTATGTAATTTCTACCCCAGTCTATGCCACCAGCAACGATCCGGGTTGCAAACAGATTTGAAATTTAAAGGAGGGCGAATGGTTATTACGGAATGGTGCCATGAGTATACGGGGGATCTTTACTGCGATTTGCAAAGATGAATTAATGCCACGGTCCGTTAATATAAATACATCACAAACAATATGGATTCGATCAATCTTCTTTGGGAAGCAGCGAAAAAATTGTTTGTGCGGTTTTCAATTGGGTTCTAGCACGTGTTTGCTTGCCTGGGGCGTTACGCCCATAACCAGAAAATTGCAAGGCCTATATTGTTAATAATTGAACGTTCCGACTTTGTACAAAATTACTATACTCAATGGCTGCATAGAAAGTTCAAACTTTTATGATTGAAGCATTTTTTTTAAAAAAAAAGGAACTAATGAATGCCTCAGGGTGCGGGGGCCGGAGAAGAATTCAAATTATGGCAACGAGCGTGGATGTAAGAAACGTCTCGGAGCTCCGCAGTTGCGTGTTCATACCAACTGTTGTAATTCGTCCGCTTGCGACGGAAATGATATGTTGACAGGGAAATGAAAATATAAAACATTCTAGAAATCAGAAAGGATTTCGAATGCTGTCAGGCTACTCAAGCATGGGCCCAGAAGTCCAATCCATTATATGACTGGCGCAACTCAGAAGGCAGATTCAGAAGATCCGATAAAATCCGACAGCTTTTATGTGTATACACGTTTGTTGTTCGTTACGCAGTTCTTTGAAGCAGTGTGAAAAAAGTTATAAAAGCTTATCGCGTTATACATGCATTCAAAAAAGTGTCCCAAAAGGTCTTCTCGTTTTCATGTGACCGTCATGTGGTCATGAGTATCAAAACCAAATCCCGAAAGAAGCCCGGGCTTTGTGAGCCAATTAGGCCAATCTGGATCTTAAAAACAAAGTGGGAACGGAACCGTACTAAGGTATAAATTGTACAATATACAACCTCTTTTTCCAGGCTCTACATTCCTAGTTACTAACCCACTTACGTTTAAAATTATCATTCCTGATGTAAAAGAAACAAAATTGTTAGTTCACAAAGCATAATGAGATCGATACCTATGTATTGTCGATGATGCACGGTTCTCTGGAGTCTGAGGCTCTAACGCGGATACTTCCGTTCACGTGACCATGACTGTCAGGACACGTCCACAAACAAGTGCAAACAAGCTCAAAAAACCTTTGTTGAAATTTACTCTAGCGTTGGGGTCATCAATCATATGACTCTTACTTTCAAACAATTTTAAACTAGTCATACGTCAGGGAAGCTGAGGGGACGCGAACAGAAAATGTAAACAGAAACGGTGGCGTCAGCCGCCATGTGGGGAAAAGCACTGCAGACAGTGCCAAGCAATTCTTTTCCCTCTCTTTTAACTAATCAAAGATTAGACATGTAGTGGAGACATGTGCTTAAGCGGCTATCGACAACTGTGTCAAGGACCAAGGTCAGCGTCAGGACACTCATCCCCATCAGCAGACCACCTTCCAAATTTTTTACGTATATCGTTCATTGGCGATCAGCCAAAGTCTGAAACATTCACTCATATTCAATGCGGAGGATTATTTTGTTCACGAACTCCTTTAGCTATCTAAATCTTCTCCGTTGGGCGTTACAGTAGGGTCGTACTTGGACTGTACCTTCTACCACAAACGAAATAAAGGAAGGTGACATAAAGGAAAAACCAGTAAGGGAACGGGATCAAAGCCTTACTCTCGTGTAGAGTTGTTCTCATTTTTACGAAGCACACGAACCCCCACCTTTCACTAAAAACAACTTTGTTCAAAGCACTGCAGCGAGCATGACACTTTTTATGAACCTTGTTTGCGGGACTGTTTTCGCTTGGAATTTGACCCACTGGGGTTACTCGCTAAGGTAATAAAAACCAGTGCCACCTTGAATGAATGGCCTTATGGAAACATAACATATTTACTGAGCCCTCAAGCTGCTCTAGCGGAGTACGAGGGATTAAAAACTTTTAACGCCCCTTCCATCGAGAAAGTGGTCGCTAAATATGGAGACACATTCCTGGATTTCATTCCCCTTCTGAGCGACACCTCTTCAAGAATCTTTCTTTTGTAACTCACCAACGGATGCTATACCTGGGGAGATATTAATGAGTGTTCAAATAACGTTGGACAAACGCTGTAAAGATAATGGTTTTGAAGGATCAAGAGATATAGATACTTTGTACCTCACTTATAGTAGTTAGACATGTGAGAGGCGAAGCGCGAAATGAACAACTATATGCTGTGTGGGTTATAAGTTAGCGTGCATAAATGCGACTGTCCCTGTCCATTGTAGTAAAAAAGATTTCAAATCAGGTGAAAAAAAGACCAATTCATAAAGTTTGGAGCAACTGAACATTCAGAACACTTAATGAGGTCTGACAGCTTCTATTTGTATAAGTGTGGTTCTTTCAATATATACGAATGAAGTAATTCAAAATTCATCGGAAAAGCTGTAATCCTTATGTCTATATGCTCCGACTTTAGTCAGGTCACAATATTGCTATTGCTATTGACAGCTAAAGCTTCTTTACAATTCAAATAAGAGCGGACTCATTTCGTTTTGTATGGGCTACTTGACCACGACTGGCGCAAATGAGAGTCCCCAAGTCTGCTAGAACCCTCCAAAGACTGAGATTTCATTTTCTTCATTTGCTTAAACAATGGGTAAAGATGACACTAATCCAGTAATGCCCAAGATCTATCTCTCCATATCGTGTGCTGATGTGCGAATCCATAGCTTGAAGATTAAGCAATCCGATCGTTGGTAATCTCCTTGTTTGTATTGAAAGGTCCCTTATCTAGCACAGATGGTATTAATATATGATATGGCAAACATAGGCGAAAATCGGAATCTCACATATATAAGGTTGGATAGAACCCCCCACTCCACTGCGAATCTTATTGAACTTTAACTATATGGCTGCTCCTTCATTTCGCGTGCCTAGCCCATTGCAACATACCCGTTCTGCACAAGTCCAACACCCCATCGAAAGCGCTATCGCCATCGGGGGGAGTGTTTATACGAACTTTGACCTCCATAAGACGACAGTTCTTGACGTGAAACATGAGTTTTCAACACTCAATGCTACTATGGTTCAAAAAATATCATCTACCATCTACAACTTTTTGATTATTTTGACTTTGTTTCATAGGATCAGTTGATTACAGCTTGCAATGTTATGCCCGTTATTCATGAAGATGGACTCGGGGACCATATTGATGTTGATATTTTTTCTTATTATATTCATGACTGCAGTTTCAATACGTCTTCTTAGGAGGCCGACCTGGGTTCAAAAGGTGGAGCCGTGGCTGCATCTTTCTCCCGCACCACTGGATCCATAAAAGTGGGTAGAGCCATTGAAATTACTTGTTTAGCCATCTATTATTTACTATATTTACTTTTAAGAGTCTTTCGAAAGCCGTCTCGCACGAAGAAGGTTTAGTGTTGATAAAATGCTATAAAGAGATTCAAGAGAAGGTAATCTTACTTTATGGTGCTGCCCAAGTTCGTGTCGGCGGACTCGAAAAGGGAGCACCTGGATTAACGGAGTACTGCTTTAATAAGCTGATGACAATAGTTACGGTAAGTATTTAACGTTTATCTGCTTTCAGTGTTAGCTTCCATTCAATATGAGCTTACTGTTGTCCTTTTACAGGGTCTCACCGAAGCTTTATCAACCGTCTTACCGGTGATAATCAAGATTTAATCCCGTGAAGAAGCACATGGACTGACCTTGTTCTTATAGGCAGACGAAGTTTTGATGATACATAACATCATGGAATCTGCCCGTGATACCGCTTTTATGCATCTTCGTGCTGTCACTGATGTAACACCCGAGAACCTCGAACCAGCCCTCGAGAGGACACTCCGACGAGCCTAAGTGTGCCGAGGCCATTCTAGTATGAAATTCGAAATTTTGATTTTTCCAAATGTTCTACAAATAAAAGAATCTGTATATAAACGAATATAAGGCCTTTTTTGAGTAAACAAGACGGAATCCAATGATTCAGACGTATCAAGTATACGACCGACTTCCAAGGTTGGTGAGCTCAGAGAAAGCTGACCACCTAGTGTCGTGTTGGGTTTTACGGTTGCGAATAAACGGTATAATATTGCAGCTTGGTAGGTAAGGGCTAAAAACAGTAAAAAACAACAATACGAGATAAAATTTTATATAGGAAAATAATTGGGGCGGACCTCCACAAACAAGTACAAACAAGCTCAACTTCATTCTACCACATCCATTTTAGCGAATCATGGCTCCCACTCACAAACCACCCAAGCTCATGCGTTGTTCATGGAAGTTGACGAGACAAGATTTTAATCGAAACTGGGTCGCTGGGTGTGAGGGAAGAGGTAGACAGTGTTAGGTAATTCTTTTATCTCTCTTAACTCAACAATCGTGAAGATTAAATATGTAGTGGTGACATTAAAAAACGCGTTCAGGTAGTCACCGATAACTATGTCAACGTCATCGTCATTACGAACCACCTCAACACGCTCATCCCTATCAACAAACTTCCTCTCAAACTTTATTCTTTCACCCGGTCTATCAATAGTTCATCTTGCAATGGTCCTGCCGTCGTTGACTTCTCATTATAAGTCTAATATTTTGGAGAAACATTCACCTCATACTCAACACGAGGAGCAAATATGATTTGCTTACTCACGAATTTTGCCGGCAATCTAAATCTTCTTCGTTGGGCGTTACGAGAGTGTCATACTCGGACAACTTTTTACCACACCGACCACACACCTTTTAAAGACCTTTTTAAAAAGAGCTATCATGTGTGAAAAATATGGTCAGGGTTGACAACCCGCATTTTCTGTGTAAATTGTACAACCTTTCACCGGATGTGCTAAACCACTTGATATCCATATTTGGTCGTCTCGAGAGATGAGATTAGAGTTCACCACTGTAACATCCCCGCTCCTGAATTCTGCCCTCGGATTACTACACAACAACTTTGTCAAATCGCAAGACCTGAGACTTTATACACACATTCCAGGCAATGTACTTCACTTACCATCTGCTACTCAAACCATTCTTCCCGCTATCTTCGTAGTTTGAGCAAGATAAAGGAATTCAGATATTCAATTTCAACAGAATGTAGGTGAAAAGTTCTTCATGTTGCCATGGCTAATCACATGTATTTTATATCTTCATTCCGCACAGAAATGTGGAACGGAAAATAATATCTTTGTTCAAAACAAAAAAAAAGTAGACACAAGTCTCAGCTCTGTTGGGCATGACATTTCTCATGGTTCTTGCTTTCGGGAGTAACAAGACTGTTTTCGTTTGGAGTTTTAACCCGTTGGAATTAATCGCTAAGGTAATAAAAACAGCGCTATACTACGCTCTACCCCGAATGAAGGGCCTCACGGGTATATTTATTGAGCCCTACTCTTGGGAATGTTTGAAACTTTTAGCGCTTTCCCCTTCCTTTGAGAGAAAATGATCACTGAGTATGGAAATACGAATACGTTATGCGACATCCCCTTATGCCTTCGATTGAAAAATCTTTTTCTAATTCAATGGATATTATACCATGAGAAAATATCAAGGAATGTTCAAATGACGTTGAACAGACGCTGTAATGATGATGGTTATCTGTGAAGTTGTAAAAACTCCAACGAGACTAGACGAGGATTAAAGACTTAAAACGCGCAATAAGAATGAGTGTTGTAAGTCTTTCTATCCGAAAGCCTGTAGAACTACCTACACAATACAGCGTATTTAAAGTATTTTACACTCAGGTACAGTAAATAAGACGAAATAAAAGAGATAAGAAGTTTGACTAAATTAAGAAAATACTTAATCGTGGAAACGGCATTTACACGATCGTGGAAAATAAAAAATAAATAAAATAAAACAAGTCTATTGAATTTGGAGCGAGGTCACACGGTTACTTGAGTGTCAGGTAAGGCTTTCCTTACATCACCTCACCTGTCGTAATTAACCGATTGTGGAAGGAATAACGGACATAGAGCAATTACTTCATACCTCACTCGTATTGGTTGGGTGAGGAATAAAGCATCGAAATGGATAACTATATGCTGTGGACGTCAGTGGGCATGGAGCGATTGTCCATTGTAAAGAGGATTTGAAATCATGTGAAAAGAAGACCAATTCATAAAATTCGGAGTAATTGAACACTCGGAACACTTAATGAAATCTGACAGCTTCCATTTGTATAAGTTTGATTCTTTCAATACATACGTGAAGTGACTCGAATTGATATCACCGTCACTTTGAAAGAATGATATTCACCGGAGACACTTTAACCCTCTTACGTTTATATGCTCCAACTTTAGTAAGCTCGTACTGTCACTATTGACAGCTAGGACTTCTTTACAATTCAGATAAGAGCGGACTTATTTCGTTTTGTATGGATCATTTGACAACGACTGGCGTAAATGAGGCCACAAGTTTACCAGAACCTTCCAAGGACTGATGTTTCATTTGCTTCATTCACTCCATGACGCTAAATCAGTCATGTCCAAGATCCATCTCTCCTTATCATGTGCTGACGTGCAAATCCATAGCTCGAAGT
Organism: Clathrus columnatus; assembly: GCA_020884735.1. NCBI lineage: Eukaryota > Fungi > Basidiomycota > Agaricomycetes > Phallales > Clathraceae > Clathrus > Clathrus columnatus. Next base: position 2,917,560 of record BPWL01000006.1, read on the forward strand.
CTGAGTAGTCCGATCGTCGGTAATCTCCTTGTTTGTTTTGAAGATCCCTTATCTCTATTTATACCTGACGCAAACACAGGCGAAAATCGGAATCTCACATATATAAGGTTGAATAAAACCCCCACTCCACTGCAGATCTTGTTGAACCTTAACTCTATGGCTGCTCCTTCATTCCGCGTGCCTAGTCCATTGCAACATGCCCGTTCTGCACAAGTCCAACACCCCATCGAAAGCGCTATCGCCATCGGAGGGACTGTTTATACGAATTTTGGTCTCCATAAGACGACAGTTCTCGACGTGAAACATGAGTTTTCAACACTCAATGCTACTATGGTTCGGAATTTCATCCACCATCTACCAATTCATGTTATATTGATTTTGTTTCATAGGATCAGCTGATTACAGCTTACAATGCTATGCCCGCTGGTCATGAGAATGGACTCGAGGACCATATTGAGGTTAAAAATCTTTCTTGCTATATTCACGACTGCGGTTTCAACATGTCCTTATAGGAGGCGGACCTAGGTTCAAAAGGTGGGGCCGTGGCTGCATCTTTCTCCCGCACCACTGGATCCATAAAAGTGGGTAGAGCCATTGAAATTACTTGTTTAGCCATCTATTATTTACTATATTTACTTTTAAGAGTCTTTCAAAAGCTGTTTCGCATGAAGAAGGTCTAATTTTGATAAAATGCTATAAAGAGATTCAAGAGAAGGTAATCTTACTTTACGATTCTTGCCAAGTTCGTGTCGGCGGACTCGAAAAAGGAGCACCTGGATTAATGGAATATTGTTTTAATAAGCTTATGGCAATAGTTACGGTGAGTATATATTTGACGCTTGGATCTGCTTCCAATGTTATCTTCCGTTCATCATGAGCTTACTGCTGTTCTTTTACCAGGGTCTCACAGAAGCTTTATCAGAGGTCTTACCGGTAATGATCAATATTCAATTACTGAAAAAAAGGCACAAGGACTAACCTTGTTCTTATAGGCAGACGAAGTTTTGATGATACATGGCATCATGGAATCTGCCCGTGATACTGCTTTTATGCATCTTCGTGCTGTCACTGGTGCAACATCCGATGAGTCTTAGACCCTTAGTACCGCGCCGAGGTCGTCCTAGTATGAAACCTTGTCCTTTTTAAATGTTCCGCAAATTAAACAATCTGTATGTAAAATGTAAGACTGTTTACGACGTACTCGTACTTTAACCCTTTTGTCTGTCTGCAATGTAAAATAAAGTGATGAACGTGGACTTGTCTGAATCAATGCTCATGCCGTTCAAAAAATCAGAGCCCAACCGTCCGTAAACTAGGTAAAAAGGCATGTATAAGTAATTTTAGGATGCTTACTTGAGATAACGCACTAAGGTAATGCCTCTGTAGATCATTCCTGAACTATATATTTGTTCACTACAACGATCCTTCTCGTCTGGGATGAACTCAAAACGGCTGCAAGCTTAAGTCTGGAAGCTATCAAAAAGACTAACTGATGGTTGTGAATCTGTAGTAAATGTTTAAACTTGGATAACTAACATACGAGCGCAGATCGTTCACAAGCAACCAAGATTCAAATGTAACTATTGCTGAGCCTAATCCATCATGGTAAAAGTAGTGTTAGTATTCGCCGCTCGCGGAAGCAATCTTGTGTTTATCAAGACCAGCGTCAAACGCCAAACGTTCGTGCGGTATCATAATACTTGGAGTTCAACTTCAAACATGTTCAAGTCTCCGAATCTCGAAAAAGGTATTTGTAATCAGTGTCCAGCACTGAAGTACTGAAGATTATCCATCACAAGAGAAAGACCAAAAAAAACTGGCCAATACGAGTCACGATTCGGTTTGTGTTGACCGTGGCCGCACCGCGCGTTGACGATTCGTGTCCGTAGCACGGCCGTGTCTCCGGTGTAATTCAGTACACTTGGTCCAAGTAGTCTATGATACAATTACGCATTACAGTATTATTTCGACTTTCTGATGTAAAAAAGAGGGTTTAAAATCACATCACAGAAGACGAACGTTTAGATCACTTAATCCAGTCTGATGGCTTCCATTTACACATGTATCAAGCTTAATAGGATGTTACATAGTCACATTGGGAAGCATCTTGCAGTTCTAAACAACGTGATGTGAATTCAATTGATTTTATCATCTAGAACTCAATCCCACGAGGTGGCGGCTGACGTTATCATTTAATGGGTGTGTGTATGAGAGAAAGGAGAAGCCTCAAACTCCTTCACATTTTATGCCCCAATCTCTGCAAGGCCGTAATGTTAGTATTGACGGCAAGTAGAACTTCTTTACAAGAGCGGATTCATAGCCATTCTTTTTTTTTTGTTTGGGTCACTTGACGGCAACTGGTGTTGGAAGGCTCTTCTCTATCACAGATGTTATTATTTATAGGCGAAATCTCATATATAAGGTGGACAGAACTCACTGTAAATTTACGTATCTTGACCTTAACCCTATGGTTGCTCATTCGTTCCGGGCGCATAGCGCGTTGGGACATACCCGTTCTGCACAAGTACACCACCCCATCGAAAGTACTGTCGTCATCGAAGGGACTACCTATGACCTGCATAAAACGACAGTTCTTGATGTGAAGCACGAGTTTGCAACACTCAAAGCTGCTATGGTGCAAAAAAAACTCATCTCGTTTACTATATTCTTGGTTATACTGACTTCATTGCATAGAATCAGTTGATTACAGTTTACAATGCCATGCCCGTTATTCATGAAAATGGACTTGGAGACCATATCAATGTCAATTTCTTCTTATTTTATTTATTATCTTAAGCGGAGTCTCAATATGTCTTCAACATATAGGAGGCTGACCTGAAAGGTGCGGCCGTGGCTGCATCTTTCTCCCGCATCACTGGATCCATAAAAGTGGGTAAAGCCATTGAAATTAGTTGTTTGATATGAAAAATTACTTACTCTTAGAGTCTTTCGAAACCTATATCACGTGAGGAAGCTCTAGTGTTATTCAAATGCTATAAAAAGCTTCAAGAGAAAGTACTCTTATTAATACTTTACGGTGTTTGCGAAGTTCATGTCGATGAACTCGGAAAAGGAACACGAAAAGTAGCACCTGGATTAATGGAGTTCTGCTTTAGTAACCTTATGGAATTAATTACGGTAATGTTTTGGCCCTTACTCTTTGGACCCGTTTCCGATGTTAGCATTCAACTATTATCCTTCTTCAGGGTCTCAGCGAAGCTTTATCGGCCGTCTTACCGGTAATAATTAATATTCAACCCCCCAAAAAAAGCACAAGCACTGACCTGTTGTTATAGGTAGACAAGGTTTTACTGATTCATAATATCATAAAATCTGCCTGTGATACCGCTTTTATGCATCTTCAAGATTCTTCGTGAATCATCGTGCGTGTGCTGTTGCAGTGACGTCGAAGTCCAAGTGAATTGAGGCCGTTTTAGTATGAAACCTTTACCTTTACAAATGTACCACAAATCAAACAATCCGTATGTAAACAAATGTAAGACTTTTTTGGGTAAATAAGACGGAACCCAATGATCCAAGCGTACTGCGTTCAGACTCCAAGGTCGGTATAAGCTCGGAGAAAGCCGATCGTTTAGTGTCTGATCGGAGTTGGTTCCCTTTACATGTTTTCTAACACGAAGATTGTTCCTAATCCATCCTTTTTGGAAAGACCCAGTTAATCGTAATGTCCTCTAGAACTATCGCCTCCTTCAAGCTTTCTGCCGCTCCGCATCCTACTATCCGGATCTGAATTCTGAATTGTATAATGTCTTATCAGAAGTCAAACCCTGACAGGCACACTGAGATTTGTCTCACTTTACTAGGTGAATTTTCACGCCGAATCCGACAGCATCCGAGTTGGACGGTCTAGATTTCACGTGCACGTAGACACGAACACCTCATCCGGAAAGAATTCAAGAATCAATTGCACTGCAGAAGTTCACATGACCTTACATACAGTATTCGCCACTTTATTCAATTCGAATTTACATGTATTTGTCGATGTTTGAAATAGGGTGTGTTTTAAAAAGTTTTATCTATATCTGACGCAATCTTTAATATATAGGAACGTATAAATCAAAAGACCGGTACACAGTCACCTTTTGAACTAAATACACGATCTCAGTCCCCTCATCCCAATACCCTGATGGCTACTCTCTTATCACAAGTAACCAACCCACTTCTCTCAGGCTTTAAGGATACAGTCCTTGCCCAAATACAAACTGTCCTTGAGACGGCTATCACCGTTGGGGGGACCGTATATCAAAACTTTAGCTTGCACAAAACTACAGTGCTTGACGTGAGACATGAGTTTGCAACACTCACTGCTACAACTGTTTGGACATTATCCTCTCTATAATATATTTATTGACTCTTTTATTCTATATCATAGGATCAGTTGAGTTCAGCTGCTGATCTTTTACCTGTTGACACCTGTACCGGAGAGCATATACTGGTTACTATTTCTCTTATCAATTTATAGTGTTTAATCAAATAACATTTCAAACAGGACGTGGGTCCGAAAGGCGCGGCCATGGGTGCAGCCATTTCTCGCACAACCGGATCCTTAAAGGTAATGAACTCTATTGAACTACCAATTTGAAAACACATTCCAATTCCTTCTAGAACCTCCCAGGACCCGTGTCACACGAAGAGGGTATATTGTTATTAAATAGCTACAAAGAAGTTCAAGTCAAGATAATCTCGCTTTTTTCTACTGTCACTATCCGCCTTGGGGCAGTTGAACAAGGAGCACCAGGAATATGCGAATACTGCTTTAATAAACTTATGGAGATACTCAAGGTAGGACCGCGTATCTCTATTTACAATAGAACAAACTTACCATCATATTCTCCTTATAGCCTCTTACACAAGCTTTATCAGCCGTTTTACCGGTAATTAAAGATGGTCTACTAACCATATGAAGCACTGATGTCCGTTTTTTCCCTATAGCCTTCTATAGGCGCAGACGAAGCTCAGGTGATACATAACAATATTCAATCTGTTTGCGATGACGCTTTAACCCGTCTTCGCGCTTCGACATCCAACTAAACAAGCCGGTCTAATAGTGAAATGTTCTCCTCCATTCCTGGTCTCGTAAATCTCCAATTTTTTTGTATGTAAAACATGATGCAAATTCTTTGTCATTGGACAATATGCTGTGCTCATGGGAAAGTTTGGAATTTGAACGAAGCTAATATGGATCATAAATAGATAGAACCCTACCTTGGCACGATATTGTAGTGTCCGGATTTTTTCAGCGGTTTTGGCATGCGAAGTATGTATGTGAGTAATGTCGTCGTATAATCGGATCTCAAGGACGTGTGTGATAGGCTGGTTTCTACCACTTTCTAAGCGCAGAAAAGATTATGCCAATATATTCCCATGTCGTGCTTCTCTGTCACCGACGATATCAATCGTCTAGGCTATTTCCAAACTTGAGAGCAACGAAATTGGGTGAATAACACTGATTTGAACAATAAATCTGCCTGTTCGACCCATCTTTGGTGAGATCCACACGTTCATCCGAATCGATAAGGGGTACAGGTACATGGATACATATAAGCTTGTCGTGAACTCAGAACTTTCACCCCATTAACCATTTGCTAAGAACTCTCTCTCCTAGCCTCATTACTCGAACATGTCTTTGACATTAAAGCAACTTCAGACATCTGTGCTAAACGTTTTGAGCGATAGGTCCACGTCAAACGTAGCCCCTCTCCTCTCTGCCAGTCAGACAGACCGCCCTGTTAATTTTGTTGGAAGAAAGCACTCCTTCATTTGAAGCGATAGTAAGTGAATAATGAGAGACGGTTAACTGGCTTGCGAGAACTCACAGTATATGCTGACAGAATGGCCACTTTGAACCAGGAATGGCCGTAGCTACCTCTTTTATCAAAGCCACGTCCGCTGTCAATGTATTTGAGTCCCCTCTTTCCTCGGAGCGAACATGTCTTAAATAAAACTAAAACTAGAATCTCACCGCCGCAATTTCGGATACTGAAGCGAACGCAATTCTCGAAAACTTTCAATTAGTTTAAACAAAGACCCTTGTTTTTATATCTCTCACTAAGAGTCGTGCTTCTTCCTACGAGAACCTTATTCAAGGAGTTAACAAGTTCAACTTCGATCTTACGCTAGACTTATTCAATGTAAGCAGGGTTTTTTTACTATAACATGCATTAAATGACACAGACCTAACCCCATGGAACTGAATACGTAGGCTCTTGCTGACGCACTGGCAACTGTTGACTCGGTAAGCATTTCATTTAATGCTTTAATATTATCACAAACCAACATCTTCACGTCCCCAGTTATCTATACCATCAGAAACGATTCGAGTTTTACAAAGTAAAGTTACTTCTGCTATCGCGCCTTGAAGGTTGGAAGCAAAATGTATGTTACCTGAAGAAAGTTTTCATTATGGAGTAGTATTACATATGTAAGAATCTGAATCTACAAATGATGTTTGAAAAAAATGTGTACTATTAATAAGAGGTGTATACTAGATGTACTTGGAACTTGCGGAATAAAAGGGAGTTGAAATCCGTGTCTAGGGGTTCAGACCCAGTGAGAATAAAAGGTCCGAGAATGCGTTATAAGTGACGCTACTGACTCGGTCTCTTGTTGCAAACGATCATTGTTTTGTCCTAGCAATCACGTCACAGTAAAAGCACAGACCATAATGTGTCCCTGATTTTAAGGAAAAAAACGTTGTTGTGTTTTGTACACACGACATGGAATCGGTAGAATTACAATCAGAGAGACAGAGAGAGAAACCTTGCAGAGTAGCAAGAAGAGTATCTGCACAAATATCCACGGAGAAATGAATGTCTTCAGATATCTACAACCAAACAACCCCTTGCATAAGACGACGGCCAGTGCGTATGACTTTTGCACTGATAGCACTCCCTTCTTCGTCGAACTGAGCACCGACATCCATAATCCCACTGGGATGTTTCATACGAATCAATCCTTGCCGTAGCCTTTCAGGATCAGATTGATTAGTCGTCGCAGATCGGGTTTGCTGTAAAATCTTGTGGATTATAGTTCCTTCAACGGATCCTGCTACGCCAAGACATAATCCAACAGTCACTGGCACTGCACGATGCAAAACGCCCATTGATAGAGCTTGTATCTCGATTTCATGAGGAATACCGTCAGATGGTACCGAGCTATTCTTCTGAGGAACGCCGAGGATAGCGATTTTGGGTTGAGCTTGAGCAGAGGGATCTAATCCCATTCGTACCGCACCGGCTTTTCGGATATTTTCGATGGTATTGTGTAAAACTTTTGAACCGCTATTGGCGTAGACGTCCTCGGACGGGAGGTATTTACTACCGAATATCTCTTCAGAATCAACGAAAACGGTCGGATTTGTAGCGTCTACCAAAGAAGCTGAATATTGTCGCGAGATGTTGTTCTCCGTAATGGTAAGTTGATCAACAGGGTTGTTTGTTGGGAGAAGTTTCCCGGTCCTGGCTCCTCCAGGACGGACGAAATCCAAAACTATCTGGGACGCCTCTCCTGGTACACCGGCAATTGAGACCTGCCCCTTGTCAAGGTCAGCTCTCAAATCACTCGTCAAAGGAAAAGTTGTATGAATCTCCTTATTTGTATTCGTGTTCCATAACCTGACAGTCCCGAGAGTTTCGCCCGTTGACGAGACCGACTGTCTGGGAACACAAATACCTTCATCCACCGCAAATATCCCAACGACACTCGATAAGTTTCCACAATTCCCAGAATAATCAATCTCCGAATCTTCAATTCCAATTTGCGCGAACGTATATTGTGCATCTATTCCCGCGGCGGCCTGTGTAGGAGTCGGTGATTCCAGTACCATAATTTTTGAGCCAGATGATACACCACCGCCCATTCCGTTCATTTGTCGACCATGTTCTGGATCAGGTGAACCCATAATCTTTAGAAATATCGAGGGCCATTCTGAATGGTCTGTAGGGAGATATTTGCGATTTAAAAATATTCCTTTGGAAGTTCCACCGCGAATATAAGACGCAGGTAGAGAATTGAGGGCTGTTGTAGATTTCATCCTGTTGAATCGTTTTAGATTCAAAATTGACAGACTATGTCTGTGAATGAAAGAACATTTTGTTGAAAGTTGAACCAGTGACATTCAAAAGTTGACGTTGATCTTTGACGCCCGAGGGCCGCTTCTGCTTCGTCCCACTACCGCGGACGGTCCGGGACGGATAGTCGTACGTTTTTCGAGTCCAACCAATATCTAAAGAATTGTAATTCAAACAAATATTTTATGAAGTTCAATGAAACCACTGGGTTTCATCAACTTTGAGAGAAGTCAACGACTTTTTTCTTTCTCCGACTTGGCAATGACCCCAATGACCTGCTTATACTCATATCAAGTATAAATGTTAATTTGGTATATAAACCTTGTGCGTTAAAAAACATCTTTTATTATTCGCTGGTGGGATGACGTCTCAGCATATCACGTCCTCAAAGAAATTCCCATGCACATGCACGATTGGCAACACGCTGTCATTGGTAGATCATCCCTTTGAGATTCTTATCTCCCACAAATACAACCTGACCATGTGAATTGGGTTGTTTGCATCACTCAATTGGCTAGAACCAAATTAATCTCTGTCAAGTAATGGCGCTCTTTATACGCTTCTAAAAAAGCGGACAGCAGTGACAGCTTGTCGATCTCTCGAGACGATGGCTTCTACTAAGGAACAATCGGCAGATGCTACCTCGACTCTACTCAACGTCTTAAATCGAAGTCTGTATGATTATATTATCATTGGTTAGTGATAATTTGTTGGAGTTCCCAACTCTTTTTCTTTATCGAACCTGATCATATCTGAAAGGTGGTGGTGTACGTGGTCGATTCATCTTCGCTGTTGCGATTTCTGTTTGATTTACAAGCTTGTCATCATCTTTTCCTTGTCACTTGAGAATAGACCGCCGGATCTTTACTTGCAAGTCGTCTTAGTGAAGATGACAACACTACAGTGTTAGTACTGGAAGCAGGTCAACTCCATGATAAGGATCCTTTAATCGGTTAGTATATTTACAACTAAACTTTATCCCGTACGACTTGTCTTTATCCTCTTTAGATAAACCAAATAAATATTTGGGCCAGCTATTCCAACCCTCATATGATTGGGGTTTCAAAACGGTATCATTAATTAACCTTTCCGGTTCAGAGACGTATTGTAAAAACATTTAAAAAGGTACCCCAAACCCACCTCAATAACCGTAGTTTGCTGTGGTCAAGGTACGGGAAAACTCCTCCCGGGCGGATTGATCTCTCCACCGGTCGTATTTCAGTGATTTAACCAAAATTATAATAATATCAATAGGGGGAAAGGTTTAGGGGGTAGTTCAAACATTAACTTTATGCAATGGACTCGTCCTACCAAAGTGGACATAGACGGTCCGTAGTCGTAGTCATGTTTTTTTTTTTCTTTCTTTTTTGGTTAACCAAAAAAACAACAGCTTGGCAACGTTTAGGCAATCCAGGATGGACGTGGGATAATCTTCTTTCATATTTTAAGAAATCTGAAAAGTAGGCTCAATTTCTGTTGAATGCTTCCGGGCGCGCAGATCTAACTAAGCCTGTCGGTAGGTTTCATCCAGAAAGTGAATCTTACCTATCTCCGGAACGTCTGCGATTGGATCCATCATGGTTTGGCAAGAATGGTAGGACTAACAAGAAATTTCGCAGGGATGATTTCTTTTTAATCTGACTTAATCTTCCAGGTGAAATATCATTATCCTATTCGGATATAAATTAGACAGCCATCCCTGAGCTGACAAAGGTCAACCTCTTTTCATGATGAATGTTTTTTTTATAGTAAAAAGGAACATGACAGGCTTACGAGAGTTTTGGTATACCTGCCATCAATAATTCTGTACGTATGTTATTTAATCACTGTCTTTATGTTCTGTCGATAAAGATGATGCCTTAACCTCCATAGTTCGGTGGAAATGTAAGCACACGAAAGATTATAAAAAAAACTTTTTGATGATACGATTTTTTTTCAGAACTTTGGTACGGTAACGCCAATATATTCCATAGACCCAAAAACAAGAACACGAGCTTCTTCATACACGGTGAGATCCATTCATTCATAATTTTTGTTTTTCACAGCCCTTTAAAGAAGAATAATATAGAGTTTCCTGCGTCCCCATCTCTCCCGACCAAATCTGACTATCCTTACCGGCGCGACAGTCACCAGATTAATAACTCGGGAAAACGCCCATCCCAAAGATGAATCACTTACCGCCGAAGCTGTAGAATTTATTTGTGAGGGCCAAACTCACCGTATTGATATTAGTCGTGAGGTTATACTATGTGCTGGGTTTGTTATTAATGCTAGGCTGGGTATTGAGATGTAATACCGGACTGAGATGACTTATTATTAGGACCCTCAAATCACCTCAGATATTAGAATTAAGTGGTATTGGAAATCCAGAAATATTATCCAAAGCAGGAATAGAGGTCAAATTACCTCTTATTGGGGTGGGAGAAAATCTTCAAGACCATACGTTTATCTATGGTGTATGTTTCGGTACGACTATAATATACATGATGACCATATCGGTGCCCATACGATTTTATTTTTTTTCTCTTTTTAGAAATCAAAGACGACGTTGCCCAAAAGATCCCTTACGAGATCAAACAACCGGACCATCTGGCATATTTCCATTCTTCCTCTTTGGCGTGGGTTCCGTTCCAGACATTCACTAACAAAACCGGAGAAGAGACTATATCTCAACTCTTACCTCAACTCACTCCGGAGTCAAAAAAATCATCCGCCCAAAAAACCAATATTACTACGGATGATACATTGAAATGTTCCATCAAGGAACAATACATTGTTTTATCTGATATTTTGTCCAATCCCAATCTTCCGGATTGTGAATTTCTGACCAGTTGTAGATTCGGAGGTTTCCCCAGTAAGTTCTTTTTTCTTTTTTGAAAATTAGTCAAAGAAACTGAAAGTTTGATAATTATTCGCGCAAGATGGTCCGAAACCCGGAAAGAGTTATCTAACTTTTAGTGTTGGTGGTATGTATCCATGGTCACGAGGCTCAGTTGTAAGTTGAAAGAGTATCTTTCGCGTTCATTTAACAAGACAATGACTTGGATACAGCACACAAAGTCCAAAGACCCACTAGAACATCTAGAAATCGACCCAAACTATCTCGAAAAGGATATAGATCTAGAACTCCTCCTACAAGGAGTCAAATTTTTAAGAAACTTTCAAAATAATCCAATTTTCAAGGATATCATCAATGAAGAAATTAATCCTGGCCCAACGGTAAACACTGATGAAGATTTGCGAGGTAAAATTTTACAATCGTTAAAATCACAGAACAAACGGAACATTTATTGATTTTTTTTGTTGACATTGATGCACAAAAAAAAAAAGCTCATATTCGACAAAACTTGACACCATTTTACCGTAAATTCAGTTTTTCTTTTTCGTTCTTCCTGATCCCTTGATATATAAATTTTTACATATAAGATGCGACCGGAACATTATCAATGCTTCCACGTGAAAAAGGAGGCGTGGTTGACCCCGCTCTTAAGGTAATTTGAAATTTCATAAATGACAAAATTATTATTATACTTAGGTTTGGGGCACTAACAACGTTCGCGTGGTTGATTTATCAATTGTTCCATTGACTGTCTCCGTTCATACCCAAAGTAAGCATTATATATAAATCAAATTTCTTCAGAGATCTAAAATTAGCTCCTTTCCTTTCCCCCCCTCCAATCACAATAATTTATTAGGCACGGCCTATGTGATCGCCGAAGTCGGTTAGTTTTTTTGTTTTGACCATGGTTCATGATACATCAAGTTGAACTCATATTTATTATTTGTTTCTGGTTGTAGCTGCCGATATCATTCGTGGCAAGATATCAAGATGGTATTAGGGTTAGAAATTGGGTAGTTGCAACGTGGGAAGGTGGTGGGTATTATGGATAAATGGGAAAAACAGGTCGTTTTTTGAAATACCAAAACTAAATAGATTTTATGTCTTATTTGTTGGGCCTTTTTTTAAGGGGCCGTTTCATCAGTTAAGTACCTTGCTGCTCATCAGCTGGATCTTATTCCAGAGTGACAAATTAAAGAGAGTAACCATCACAAACTTGTGTAAATGGGCGTTCAAAAAAAAAAAAAGACTCGCCCAGAGAAACAGAACATAATCAAAAGTTTGTACCAAACAGAGATACTAAGAAGTACAAAACTACCCCCGCCAATATTTTGTTTCAATGAAAGGCATCGGAGAAACCATTGCTTTTCTCATCGTGTTCCGTACTTTGACTTGAATCTCAGTTCCTTTCTTGTGCCATCCTGATTTGACATAACCCATAGCAATATTCTTGTTTAAAGTAGGGGATGGTATTCCGGAAGTAACTTTACCTAATTACAAGAAGGGATCTAATAAGTATCAAGAACAGAAAAAAAAAGAAGGGGGGGGTTTTTTTTCGTACCGATTAATTCATTATCGGGGGTATAAATTTCCGCTCCCTCTATAATAAATATATTAGCAACAACAAATAATTATAACAGATCTCAGAGGACGAAATCTAACCTCGTGCCGGAGCACCCTCAACGATCAATCCAACTCTACGCCTCGGTGCGCCGTCTTTCTTCAAATGTTTAATTACCGTTTCAGCTCCGATGAAAGCGTTAGGTTGTCGGCGTTTCTTGTCTTTTCCACAAGTTGCAATTACAAAGTGTATATTTTTAGAAAAAAAAAGGGAGAGGGGAACAAACCGATAACCCATGATAAACCGGCTTCCACGGGACTAGTTTCTTCATCTAGATCATGTCCATACAAACACATTCCGGCTTCTAAACGGAGGCTATCTCGGGCAGCTAGTCCAGCCAGTTGGACGGAATCTTGTTTCATTAATGCTTCGGCAAATTGAACTGTATGGGAAGGTGGAATGGAAATCTATATAAATGTCATTAGTCCTTAAAAGTGGGTAACTACTACTACTCCGACAAAAGATGTCCAACTGCGGAGAGTATAACGCACTTCAAAACCATCTTCTCCTGTATAACCACCACGAGACACGTGAACTTCAAGATCATCAACGAGAAGATTGGTCGCTCGGCCAAATGTGAGAGGGGCTAGATCCACAGGAGTTAGTCTTTGTAAAACCTGTGAAGCCCCTGGTCCTAGTTATATATGGTGAGGTGACATCTCATGTTTTCGAGAAGATAACATAACCATACCTTGTAAAGCAAGTAAACCCCATCCTTCCAAAACTTCCATTTCAACCTTATCATCTAGACTCCGACTCTCATTCCATATCTCAATCTGTTGGGAGAACCATCCCAAATCACGTTCTCGTCTTCCGGCATTTGTGACAACATAAAACTCGTGATCTGAACGTCTGGTGATAACTAAATCATCTATTATCCCGCCATTCTTATTTAAGAGTACCGAAAGAGTTGAAAAGGTTGGTTCAAGTGATGTCAATCCTGATGGTGTAAGGTATTCTAAGAATTGTGTTATGGAACGACCCCGAAAACTTGGGGATAAGAGATAAGCTCTGGCATAGTTTTTTTTTTTTAATAATGGACTTTACCGTGACTGGACCATGTGTCCAACGTCGAATAATCCAACATGATTTCGGACGTGATGATGGCTTGCCACTATTTCAGGAAAAAATTAGTGAATAAAGAACCTATCATGAAAAAAGCTTTTACCTTGACCAACATCTCCGTATGATAATGGCATCATGTACCCTCCAAAGGGAACCATTTTTGCCTTATGTTTGACATGAAAATCATAAAGGTTTGTCTTCCTCAACTAAAAAAAAAAAAAAGAAATTGAATCAACGAAAATGGGAGAAAAAAAAACGTATTGAAAACCAATCTGACTTCAACATTTGAGCTGGAAAAAGGGGACAAACCGCCCAACCGAACGGTCCTCTGTCGGCATAGTGATTTGAAATGATTTGCACAGCAACGGCTTTGAACACCCAATTGAGATAAAAGTAGAACCATTTATTGAAAAAAAAAACGGGCACCACCCCAGGCGTTATAAGTTTTCGTTTTTTTTTTTTTGATGGGGATGGAACGATGATCAAAATTCAGTTACCCAAATGAATGTCACACACAGTCACATAGAGAATGAGTCAGGTACTGATACAAATAAATACAAACACGTAGATGTATTAGTACTATATGTAACATTATAGGGAACCAGAAAAGAATCAAGTTGTTTCATCTTTACCACTACTCAGACTGCGGAAGAATTCGGCATAAGCATGATCGACGTCGAAAAGAAGCTAGATTAAAGGAAGATAAGTAAGGGGTGGTGGAAGATGATGGAATTTTTTATTTGATAGATTTAGGGGCGGGCGGACCTGACGTGATTGTTCCTCAGAAATCTCATCCGAAGCCTTCATTCCATTAAGAGTAATAAGCCTACAACAACGAATAAACAAAGAAAAAAAAAACCATTTTTTCAAAAAAATTTGTCTCACCATCCAACTAGTTTACTTCTACCTTCCCAGTCTTTACTCGACTTGAAACGAGCATAACCTGTTACAAGATCTTGCAAAAGAGGATGTAATTGATCTTTGGCACGTAATCTTAATTTTAAAGCATCCATAAATGTTATAAACCCCTGAACGGACGATGTATATATCAATCATTCAACTGATCAAGCGGAACAACAGGATAACTTACCTGAGTCGTTTCCGCCACCCACTTGCCCGTTTCCACACCTTCTTCAGTAGAGTGTTCAACTGTTGCCGGTACTCCGACTTTTAACCTGTGTAAAGCAGCTGGATGATCCATCTAAAAATGATGAATATAAATCAAAAACAAACAAACAATCGGCTTACCTTATATTGAGCCATAAAATCTTCTACTGAAGGAACGGCATCACCAACAAGTTTCAACATTGTTTTATATTGAGATATTAATCTTGTACAAGCGGGCGAATATCTCTTTGAAACAAATTAAAAAGAAAAAAAGGGATCATAGCTTAGATTCCGATTCGAGACCATGCGGGGGGAGAAAAAAAGAAAATGAGCCAACTCACTCGCTTGCAGGTATTGAGTCTCTTACATAAGCTCTTTCCAAGTAATCCAAAGCTACAATAACACCAAATAAGGTCGCTTGAGATTCATACTTTTCTCTTTCTGCGTTGGTAGTGTATAGGCGGACTTCCTCGTCAAGAGAGAACGGAGGCATCAAGGGGACTTGGCGTGTGACCAGCTTTGTGACATTTTCCTTTACCACCCACTCCCTAGAGTAGTCTAGTACTTCCGTCGAACGCAGATGAAGCCATTAGCTTAAAGAGAAGGTTTTGATCCCGATCTTCATTAACATATTTCCCCTTTTTTTTTTCTTTCTTCTCTCTCATAGCGAGATCTTTTTTTTAAATAGGTTGTCAAGAAAAAAAAATAAAACGTTGTAACTTGTGGCCACTGGCGACGCCTCAAGCTCAACAGCCTGAGGGATTTACGAAACGCTTAGAATACCGGCAATTCATGCTTTTGAATTATAACAATGGGAGGATCTAAAAAAGCGAATTCAGGAAATGTGATAAGTAAAAAAGGTAAAGGTAAGTATGTGCTTCTTAACCGATTGAACCTTTTTGTTTTTATCCTGTCGTCCTAATCGCCGTATTGTTTTTACAGGTTGCGCGATGCTGAAGACTCAATGAACAATGAATATGTATTTTTTTTTGAGTATTATTCTATATTTAGACATGTGATCTTAGATCCATAGTTGTTAAATGATGAAGGAGCCCAATCCCACGTCAAGATTCCGGATCAACCCACATATCTTGCAGTTTGCACACCGACATCATGAGATCTTTTGCTAGGAAGATTTACTACATTTGTTGTCAAGCAAAAGGAACACGCGGTCTCCCCAAAACAAGAAACGGAAAATAAAGAGGATTAAGTACGTGCAGAGATGCCGACATCTTCATTCACTTATCTTAGACCACACCTCTCTTCTTTTAGAGAAAATGAGGGAGGGGGGGTTTCAATTATGTATATACAACGTGCCCACAATAATACATTATTGCGGAGTTTAGGAAGCATGAAGAAACGTCACGGTTCGAGACTTTTTGAATATTTGACGGAACGTCCCAAAATATTAACTTGATGGGTTAGTATAAAAAAAGAAAAATTTTATTTTATTTTGCTAGTTTCCTAATATTTACATAGTCGAAAGCTTAAAAAAGGGTGACACACACTCCATCTGACGTGTCAGAACTAATACATCGCGCCAGCCATTGGCAAGCAAATTTGATCTGACCTCGTGCCCAAGCCATCTGGTAGTATCGAATCACAGATTAACATCTTACAGCATCATCAGCAACAACAACAACAACAACAACAACATAACCCACAAGTAGTATTTCAATATTTTCCAAATCGTGCGTGTTAATAATAACCAACATATTGATCTTCTTTCCAGGGCGAAATTTTGGTCATGTTTTTTATTCTTATTTTTATTTTATTTTTTTCAAACTGAGATCACCAAATTGGTGGTGGTGGAAACTCCGGAATTGGCTCTCTCAAAATCTTGTTTATTTATTTTCCCTTCCCTTCCCCCCCTTTTCAAACAGTTTGTCGTGCACGTGAGAGCTCAAGCTCAATTGAGATATACTGGGAGGCTAAAAAAACTAATAACATAGCCTCTTTCTATTAGTGGTTTCACCATGTCATTGATACATAAACGATTGTTTTGTTTATTTGTCACGCAAGACCCAGGGGTAAAAAAAAATTGTGTTTGTTATTTTATTTTTTTATATTTTATTTTTTGTTGTCGCGTTCCCTTCTACTATATCATTTCCCTAGTAGGCGCGCCTAGTCTATTGGTTCGTTATTTATTAGGCAAAAACAAGGGTCTTCTTTAACCTAACGGTTGTTTTTCTCTTTACTTTTTTTTTTTTTTTCATCTAACCCTTCTAAACTTTCCCTTCCTCGTTGAAAGACATCACTACATCAGTACAAAAAAAAAATGATGTAGGCGCTTGTTTCAAAGCGCTTGGAAATCTATGTTATTGGGGGGACCATGTTTTTTTTTGGCACATGGCAGAACCCGGACTCCTTTTTTCACTGAACTAGGAAAAAAAGAAAAAAAGAAAAAACTCTGCCACTTGTTAGTTTCTTTCTCTCTTTTTTCCTTCTTCCTTTCCTCTCCTGAAGGAAATGCATCGTTTGGTCTAATTTTAGGTTTCACTTCCCTAAATCACACCGCCAGCTTTTCAGATTCCAAAAAGCCCTTCCTTCTCTCCTGTTTCTTTTCTCATATTTTTTGTATCCCCTTCCCTTTCAGACTATATGACTTCCTCCAATTCTCATCCATATTATGATTATCCATACGAGTCGGGCAGTTCAAATCCGGAAATTGACTCAAATTTTGAACCTGGATCATCAAACAGTGTAGGTCCCCTCCCCCCTTCTACCAATAGATAAAAACATCATCTTATTCTTTTTTAATAAAATTAATTCTCTGTTTTCTTTTTTTGACCCGGTCTCAGCAAACAGAATACTCCTCAAGTACTAGTTCAAACCCACAGTTCTACACCCCAATTACACCATCATCATCATCACTATCATCATCATCATCATCCGCATATCATAACCCATACAATCGACAGAATCCTCACAATTCGATGCAGACGTATTATTCCAGCACGTCTACTCAACCCGGAGGTTATTTACCCACTCCGGAAACGATGACATCTTCTATCCATTACTCGCATAATAACCAATGTATGTCGAAAAGAAACACAAGGGATCATAACATGCCCCTTTCTCTCTCCTGAGAAAGTTGTATTCATTTTGTTATAATCTAGCTTTTCAACCGTTCTATCCTCAATATCCGATAGGTGACCACACCAGCGCCGTTCAAGTTCAACAGCAGCAGCAGCAGCAACATCATCAACCCAACAACAACAACAACAACAACAACAACGCCTACTACTCCCAATTACCAACGCACAATACACAATACAATCCACACCAATACATCCCCAATTCAACGTATTATCCTTCTCCCGCAACACTATCAACCGTTCCAAAGACTTTTAGTCTACCCGCCCAACCCGCTCACACGCCATCCTTAACCGATACTTCCTCCTCGGCCGCCGCGAACCAGGAAATTCCTTTTCGAGAGAGTAGCATATCTCACCGCTCATCTCCAAGACAACGATTTCCACCTCCACCTCCACCTCCACAAGGTACGAATGAAATCGTACTACCCGCCGTATCATATCATGAGGAGAGACGGGACAACCGTAGATTTATACATCATGATCCTTCGTTACGAAGACCTAGATCTACACCTAATGTCTCCAATATGAATAGTAAGTTTTTTTTTGTATTTTTTTTTTTTTCAAAATTACAAGAAAGAACGCGAATATCTTCCCGCGCGTATAGTTTTGTGTTCCAAATATTGAATATCATTTAGATTCTCAATTATTAACACCAAACTCTCCAGCACTACCTCTCACCTCACCTTCCACACCCACGCAGCAGCAGCAACAACAACAACAACAACAACACCCCTCCTCCGTAGTCGTCTCCTTGGGCCAATCATCATCTCTAACACATACAATGGTAGAAGACAAATCTATCAACCAAGACCAATTGAACACTATCTTTCCCTCTTCTTCAAGGATAAACATATCTTCAATATCCGGATCGGTTCAAAGTAGCAAATGGACTTGTCAATGGGAGAATTGTAACGAACGTGTTAGAAGTCAAGATAGAATGGCTCATGCTTTAGAACATTATGGAAGGAAACGGTTCACTTGTAGTTGGTAAGTCCTGTGCATGTGTGTTTTTTATTCTATCATATTTTTTTTTAAAAAAAAGAGCATTAATGATTAACGTAAAAGAGTAGTGGTCATACATTTGCTCGATCTCAAGATAAGAAACGACATTTGCGGGAACAAGCTATCTGTGAAATCTGGTGCGTCTCTTTGACATCAAACTTTTCATTTTTGTTTTTGTTGAACGCGTGTTTTTTTGAAAACAGTCAACTACGGCCAGTCGGTAGGAATGGGAAAGAAGGCAGATGTCCACCTTGTCGACAAGAAAACGTCCATAGATAAAGGCCCTCCCTTTGTCTCGATGGAGGGGAATTCATTTACCATAAACGTTTCGTCTTTAATCAATCTACTACTTTGTACTATATATTCTCAAACTGCTTTTACAAGAAGAAAAAAAATCAAAATCTTTTGTGAAGGGCCGGAACCCTCCTTACCCCTCTCTCCCCTAATCCAATGCGCCTTTAACTCTCCAATACCCAATCCACCCTTCCACCTCTTCTTTACTAAGAACGGGTAAATATGGTGGACTCAAAGATACACACGCAGAAACAGTCCGAGTCGTTTCATACGTCGCTAACCCAATAGCATCACGAGATTCTCTATTCTCCACTTCGGAAGGTGGAATGCATCCCCCATAAAAATCGACAAGATGAAGAGCGGGATTAGCTTTCAAGCTTTCTTCAGTTCTTGGTAACGATTCTAATCGTTTAAACCATTCAGAGTATGAGATGGTAGTAGGGACGTGGAGGATATCTGTAATGTGACCAATAAGATCCTTCCATGAGGACGGTCGGGGGTGAACCAGATGGGCAAATCCGATAGAAGTATGACGCAATTCAAGAATAGCACTTGCGGCGATATGGATAGGCACAAATGACACGACCTACCATTGAAAAAGTTAACATGAAAAAAAAGAAAAGAAGAAAAGAAAGCTAGGAGCAACACTTACACCGTCATTCTCCGGAACAGCGCCGATAATCTGACTAGCACGTACTAAACCAGAAAACCACTCTTTAACATTCCAATGCCCGTTCAATCCTCCAGATAATTGACCAACACGTATGATAACAGGTTTTAAAGATGTTTCTTGTTCGGCTATTGTCAATATACGTTCACACACCCATTTAGATTCGGAGTAACCGTTGGTGTTGATGACGTTAAGGTCTGTGATAGGTTCTTCTTTGATTGCCGGGATGTTTAGCCAGGCTATTCAGGGTGTGAACTTTAGAGTACGGAGGACTGGTGTATTACATACTTTTGACTATTCCAATACTGCTAGTGAATAAAATCCGAGGTGGTTCAGTACGTGGAGATCCCAGTGCAAAATCGATAAGTTTCCGAACACCACGAATTGCAGGTTCAAAAGATGACAAGGAGATGTTGAAATCAACTCTCCAAGCTGTTGTAAAAAAACGTCAGAGCCTTCATTTTCATCTTAAATGGCACCTAGTACCTACCATTATGGATTACCGTAGTCACCGAATTTCGTATCTAGATAATACCAATTAATTAACCGTGACAAAAAAAAAAAAAAAGAGGCCGATGGAATCTATACTATACCTCATTAAATAATTCCAAATCAATTCCAAACCCATCCACACTCGTATCACCCTCAACAAACACAAGTTTACTCGATTTCAACAATTCAACATCATTCCCTCTATCCAAAAACACTTCAACATGCCGTTCATAAGACGATTTCTGCTGCTGAGGTCGATTGAAAGCATAAACCTTTGAAACTTGATGTGAAACAAGTAATCGTGCAAGAAGTTGTGATCCTAAACCACCGGTACTTCCGGTTAATAAAACAACATCACCCGACCCATCGTCTTCTTTAATTGTCACCGGACGAGGAGTGTGCACGGGCCATTGTTGAGTATACTTCTTGATCAGATCTTCCATACGTTGATGTCTTTCTTTATCTCCTATTTCCGGCGCCGGCGCCGACAACGATGTGTCGATGGTGTTACCACGAGACTGAGATATGATCGTGGCGAAATTGGCCAATGAACGAATAGTGGGATGTTGGTACACAAAATTACCGGGTAGAGCTTGTACTACCGCCACAGGTGTTACTTGTCGAAGGGCGTGAAGGATGGTATTTTTAATCATAGTCGCCTGTAAGCTTTTGATTCGTTTTCAATCAAGAAAAAAGTGCCCGTTACAAAACAAAAGACAACTTACCTATCACAATTAAACGTGAAAATATCATCTTCATCCGTCATCCCATGTATCTCTCCCAAAATTTTATAAACAGCCTTCCGAACAAATTCTAATCCTTCTTCCATAGTCCATCCACCTCCAGGGTATGTGCCTAACGGAACTGGTAAATCAACATTTGAAGATTGTTCCACAAGCTTATACAAATCATCTATTTCTTTATCATACGCTTTCAAAACGATTCCTCGTCTAGGAGTATTCTTAGCTGTATATGCAAATGGTTTCTCGGCAGAAGAGATCAAGATCATCTGTATAAATAGGGTAAGAAGGCGCGCGGGGTAATACATATACATATAATACTTTTTCTGAAAACATACCTCTTTGAATACCCGTGAATGTGCAGGAGCATATTCATTTGCTTTTTGAATGCTCGGCCTATATATAACAGGAAAGAGATGAATTCCATTTTCCATTTATTTTATCATTTGC
Source organism: Clathrus columnatus (assembly GCA_020884735.1). NCBI lineage: Eukaryota > Fungi > Basidiomycota > Agaricomycetes > Phallales > Clathraceae > Clathrus > Clathrus columnatus. The sequence goes on from BPWL01000006.1 coordinate 2,939,028, forward strand.
GGGGACTCTTACCATATAAGGTTTCTGAACGCCTCAATGCCAAGCTTTTCAACCTCTTCATGAGATTTCGGTTGAATAAGAACTCCATTTGAGATCCTTCCACGTCCAAAGTAAAGAGCTGCTTGGACGTGTGAATCTCTTTGTATGATAGTTTCTAGAGTTTCACAGGGGTTAACAATAAAGACTGAGATAAAAAAAATGGCCTTACCCAGGGGTCCTGGGTTGGTCTACGAAAAAAATGTCAACAGATGTTCTCTAATTCATTCAGGGGGGTTCCCACCTTTTCACCAGTACTTAACATCAACTGATCGTCTTTCCGACCAATAACCCTATAAAGCTCCCTGTTAATCGGATGTGGTTGTACTAAATCGTTAGTTTCGTAAACCGGAACACCGTCAATCTCTGAAGTGAAATTCGTGATGTGGAATAATGGTGTATCCTCAAAAAGGTTATTGTCAATAGAGGGAGAGGAAGAAAAAAAAACGAAAGAACATACTTTCATGACTACTTCATATACATCCTCTTCCCCTTCTTGAGGTACGAGAATTGGTTCGACTTGAATCGAGAATTTGAAATAGTCCCCGCCTTCTGGATATGGTTTGGCTTTTGAGGAATTTCAGTGAGATGAAGAAACGAGTTTCCTGATAAAGAAGAAAGAAAGGGTGTCTAACCTGGATAATTCACCGGCATACCAAATTCCGTCAAACCGAAAACCATGAAGAGAGGTGCACCAGCATTAAACAAAGTCTTCTCAGCCTCATTACTGAGAGGAGCGCCACCCCAGAACTGTTTTAAACCCCAAACTACATTAGTATTACTGAATAAGCGAAAGAATCTTTCCCCCTTACAATGCCATTTAACTTTCTTAATACAGGAAATGTTTCGGGTTTTTTAGCCCATTCCTGCGAGGATAAATTTAGCCAAATTAAAAACGGCCATAGCCGGCACATGGGTCTCACTTCAAGATAACTTGGAACACAATAGACAACTGTGGCTTTTGCTATTATAACTTGTTCTAAATAGGATTCTGCTGTGAGGGGAGTGAATGTCGCCTTGGGGTATTGAACGGCTCGTATCAATCCGGATGCCTAGTAAACCTGGAGCTTAGTATATCGCTCTTTGAAGAAAAAGATTTGGTTGATTATGGAAAAACTTACAGCAGCCCAGGAAGAAACAAATACGCCCATCGCATCTAAAACCGGATATCTTGTATCATCTGACTTACAGAATCCGGAATAAACCAAAACTTACGGAAAATGGGAGGAGCATGTGCACCAAGAATCTGACCAAACATATTAAATTCGCTCCATTCTATAACATCAATTAATATCATATTCCTAATATATATAAGAAACTTCACCAAAAGTCATACACCACTCTCTTAACATCCGATGTGTTAATGTACGCAATTTAGGAAACGCAGTCGATCCTGAAGAATGGAGGATTAAAGCTGGTTTATCAACTACAACAGTATCAAATTCAGGCTTTGTTGGCACCACAACTGAAATGTTCTCTGAATACAGATCTTCAAAAGAAGGCATTGATAAAATCGTCGGGCGTTTTCCTTCAGGCATGCTATTAACGGCTTCTTCCGCAATCGCTTTCATAGGCCCTTCAGACGTCCAAAGGTATAAAGCACCTGATTCTTGTACGATGTGTTGGACGACCGTAGGGGAATTACGAGGAGAAATCAAGAATGGGACCAAAGGTCGTCCGGTGGTAGAATGTGAGAGCCTTAGATGGGCGTATAACATTGCTGTATATGTAATGATGTCTGTTATATAAAAGATCGTTAGTGTTTTGTTTTGAGATATATTATAGAGATCGTTTTTAACTTGTAGTAGCCAGAACTCCAACGATGAAAGGTTTTGAATTTGGGTCCCCATTGCAACATTCAGGTATACGATCCCGTATAATCTGTACTCCAGTCAAGATGGCTTTCTCTAGTTTAGTCCAAGTTATCTCGACCTTTTTTTTTTTGACAACAACATTTTTAGTGCATTTACATGAGGGAGATAACTACAACAACAACAACTTACAAGTTCATTATTCCTATTCTCATCCGGATAAATGAATGTCGGGGCCTTTGACGAATGAACACTATGCCATTGATACAACTGATCGATAGTATATTCGTGATCTTTAGGAGGTAAAGTAAACAGACTGGAATAATCCGACATCATTTTTTTGGGTTCAAGGGATCTGAGATAACGAGAGAAAAGCGAAAGGTAATAGTATCGTATGCGTTTCGGGAGCCTGGGGTGAGTTTTTTTACTGAATATATATATATGACGGCAAAAGGCTGAAGAAACCGATCCGATATACGTAACATTCAAAAAAACCAAGCTTCTATTTGATTTAGTATCTCTAGTCCTTATTGGACATTTAATTGAACTCGCGCGCCGAAGACTGCCCTTGCCACGATGTGTTAGTATGATGTAGCGTCTTTTCCTCTACCATTATCCAACGTTTATGATAAAAACGTTTTTGGAAGGAAAAAAAATGTGAGCTGGAGAATGAAAGTTTCATATTGAAAGGAAGGGGAAGTTAGCATCACTTTCAAGTTGAACGGCAATCGTTTTTTGTCGGGGCATCAAAAACATGCCTGCCGATTACCGGAGCCTTTTTGGCGTTGAACGTCATATTTAGCCGATGTCATTGCGCGTATAAGAAAGGTATATGCATGGAGACTCATGGGGATTGCAAGGCTCCTTCTGATAACATACAACATGCGGAAACGTCATTATCAAATGGGAATCAATAAAATAGATGCCGGAATGTAATTTTAGCTGGAAGCCTTCGAAACTCATTTGGTATCAGTCCTACCATTAGTACTTACTACGACGGGTCTGCATCCAGAAATCCTCATTCCCCCGATGTCTTAACTGATAGCGGTTAATTTTTTATTACTCCAAAGACGGAAAATGCAAGTCACGATATAACAAAAAGAACAATCAGTGCTAAAAGTTATGCAAACGCCTATTATTCATATTAGTAATGCGCGATAACGATTTAAATAGCAAAAGTACTAGTAACAAAAGTCCTTAATTACAAACACGACTTATAATCGTGCTAGAACAGTATCCCGATGCCCGGATCCAAGAATTAACTCTCCCTTTTCTCCAACATTAACCCAACTAGGTTGTTTACTCCAATACCCAATCCATTTCTCAACCTCATTCTTATCCAACTGTTCCAGATCAAAAGGTATACTCCTACTCGTCATTTCAGTATCAAACATGGCCAGTCCCGTAATTTGATATTTTTCAGTTAATCGTTGTATGTCCTCGTCCTTTGGGTACAAGTTGTGTTCGTAGAAACTTATCAGTTTAAAAGCTGGATGTTTTGTGTTTCTTGTTTTACTTCCCCAGAAACGTAATTTAGTTAACCATTCTTCTATTGAAACGATTTTGAGGTTTAAAGAGTGTGAGACAAAGTTCATTAGGGTTGTCCATGTGATTGGATTAGGATGGACGATATGCGCAAAGCTGAGAGAGGATGCGTTTCGTAAATCTATAACGGCATTTGCACATTTCTGTAGAGGTACGAAACCAACGGACTATCTCAAAGATTGATTTTTTTTAAAAAAAAATTACTTTCATATAAATCTCAAAGAAACACAACTTACGCAGTCACCATCCGGAACACAACCAATCAACCTACTCACATTCACTAAAGCTGGGAACCACTCATTAACATTCCAACTACCATTAACACCACCCGATATCTGTCCAACACGAATAATCAACGGTTTTAATTCAGTTTCTTCACTTGCAATTGCTAAAATTCGTTCCGCCACCCATTTGGATTCGCCATAACCTGATTCTCCTACGAGGTCCACATCCATAAAAGGTGTGTTAGGAATCAGTGGAATGTTTGCCCATGCTGGGAAGTGAGATGTTGAATTAATACAGGGTTGAGTTGGGTGAGATTTGATCTATATGACATACCTTTAACCATACCAATACTACTCATGAAAAGTATACGCGGTGGAGAAAGGTGAGGACTTTGAAGTGAGAAATCTATCAAGTTTCTAACTCCTCGAAGATTAACTTCAAAGTCGGTTAATGGTTTTGTAAACTTGACAGGCCAGGCTTTTTTAATACAAAAAGGGGGGGAATCATTTCCCATTCTACAAGGAAGGGGGAAATCACGTACCATTATGAATGATAGTCGTAACCGATTTGTTCATCTAAAACAAAGTTGGCATAGGTAAAGTATATTTAAATAGTCAAACCTCTTCATAAAGCTCTTTAGCTACACCAAACCCAGGAACAGACAAATCACCCTCAACATAAACGACCTTCGGATCTTGTAACAACTTGATACTACTCCCTTTATCCAAAAAGATGGATTCATGACGTTGACGAGATGAAGTTTTCGGATGTGGTCTGTTAAAAGCATAAATTCGCATCGTATACGGTCTCATAATGAGCTCTGCCAAAATCTGAGAACCAAGCGTTCCCGTCGTTCCGGTGAGGAAAAACACCTCTTTAGCATTGGCCTCGGGATTCTTGGAACCGATAATATCATGATTGCGAGTTGGCCAATTGATAGTAAACCGCCTAACATACGTTTCTAATCTCTCTCGTCGGGATAATGTGATCTGTGGTTGTTGTGGTTGTGATAAAGAAGGCATGAGTAAACAACTCCACACCTTAAGAAGGTAACAACCTCCTTCCTTTAAATCAAAACGTTCGCCCTTCGATGTATTTATATACTGTCAAGTGCCTTTTCTATTGGTTCAAAGAAGTCGGACTCCATAGAGCGTGGGCACTAGAAGGCAATTAGACTCAATAGTGGCAGACATCAATAGACACGGTAGGTACAATAACACGTACCGCTGTTTATCGAGACCGTCGCGTCCAACATCCAACGCTCGCAAGTTCAACATGTCCGAAATCCGTTTCCAATTTTTTTTTTGGAGGTAGATCATACATAGCCATGCATAAAGCATAACATCTTCCCGTCCTTGTCAATATGTGAGCTTCTTCTTAAAGTGATAGTGATGTATAGCCATCTGATTAAATTTATACAAAAACCAGAAATGGCAAAAACCTTTTCCAACTGGCGAATCCAAACCGCCAAGGGATTAGGCCAGAACTGATCAAAGAGACAGGGGTCAGTTGCGGTACCGAATAAGAGTACTGCAATTTGATCTCACTCATCCGGACAAAATCCTCCACTGAGCACAAACAGTTTGAGTTTGATCTTTTGATTTTATATTTCACTAAGGTAAATGTTGAGTACAAAGGGTTTCATTTCATATAATAATGAAAAGAAGAAAAAAGAATGAAAAAATACAGGTACATAAAGTAGCCGTCGATAAAAGGGCGTAATTGCAGAATTTATGCTATTGTTGTGAAAAGATATACTGAAAAGCAACATTAGTTTTTATCGACGACGAAACGAGAATGTGAAAAAAAAGATATAAGGGAAAAAAAGGCAATGTTCGTGGGAGAGAAAAGCATGGGGTGGGTAAGTACTTGGTTGGTTGGTGGGTTGGGAATATGGGCTGGATGTCTTATCGCTCCTAATCCTGGTTAGGCGTTCGTCTCGGTGTAGGCGAAGCACTCGAATCCGTATCGAAAAGCCGATCCACCACATATTTCGATAATATAGGTCCACGCCGTTTCTTCCTCGTATTATTATTTAAAAGCATAATCTCATCTATAGCCTCCTCCAACACCCGATCAGCCTTATCAACCGCCTCAGCAGCCCTCCTAACAGATTTACTAATCATCTTCATCTCCGAAGGAGTAGGAAGAGGTTTCCTCCCTTCATGTTTCTCATTAAAAGCCCAAAGATAATTCCATGTCTCCGACTCTAAATTTCGTAGTGCAAGATTTAAAGCAGCTTCTAAATGTGGAGGTCCTGGTGGACGTAACGTGCCTTCTGAGACTTGCGTGGCGTGAACGGTCGTCTGACGCGAACTTCTTCGTTGAGGTAAGATGAGATTTTGATTTTTGTTGTTATCTTTGATATTGCCACCACCAGTTCTGTTGTAATCGTCTGGTTCTTTAAATTCGGCATGAGATCGTTTACGACTGGTCGTCGTTTCTGATGTTTTGATAGCGTGATTATTAGTTGTATCGGTAGTATTACTTGTTGTCGTCGTCGTTGTTGGACCCAGCTCAGGCGTTCCGTTCGCTGATTCCTGATTTTGATTTGCTGCAGCGGCTGCTCCTCTCGAGCTCCTACTTGGTTTCGGAGGAAAAGCTTCTGCTAGACTACGAGTTTTATGTTTAGGTGGTCTGCCTAATACAGAATAGAATGGATCAGAAAAATCATACATCATTGTTTGAGAAGTAAAAGAAAAAAAAGTAGAAGGAAGAAACGCGAAACCCAAAAAAGAAAAAAAAAACAAACAAACATTAAAAAGAACATACCACGTGGTCGTTTAGCGACATTCTCCTCAGAATCCATTTTTCTCTCTCCCCACAGATGAATAAAAAAATAAATCGCCCCGTTAAAGAATGATGAGTAAAGAGAGAGAATGAAGAATAAATATCTAAGCAGTTTTTTTTAAAAAAAAATGAGAGAACAAATTGATTGAAAGAAGAAAAAAGAAAATCCAGAGCAGAAATAAAAAAGAGCGAAGAAAGAGGAGATTCTGGAGGGGGACCTTGGGACTTTTACTTAAGCGAGATGCTTTGATAATTTGCTTCCGCTCTCCGTCTCGATTTCCGTGAACTGTGTGAGAAAAAGTAAAAAGTGTATGACATAATGGACCATGGTTACTCGGCCAAAGGGAGAGTCCAACGTTTGGACAACTTTTGTACGAAAATTTGAATTGGGACAATACTACTTACCCAAAAATCCCTTGGAGTCCGGCTAAAGCCTAATTACGTCATAAAGTTTCGTCAAACCACTGGGCCCGCCGCCCGTATGTGTTATTTTATCACAAGACTTAAACATTCAAAACGTTCTGGGGATACAACCTACCCGGATTGTTTTAATTTTCCCCCGGATGATAACTGCTCTCCAATGGCTTAACGATTAACCACGTCTTTCCCCGCCAGAAAACAAACAAAAGGATTGCCTACCACGTCTTTAACCTAATTTTGGACTAAAGAACCCAACACCAAGATACACACACATACACACAACGTCATACATGATTCTGTGTATTCCCAAACCTATTTATTCAAAAGGAACAAATTAGTACTCACGAGATTTATCTATGTACACTCAGGCTCCGAGTCCCTGACTGGAAGGCCCTCTTTAAAGGGAAAAAGGGATTAACAGTGCCCTCCTTAACTTTACAGAAGAACTCTAATTTGACGCGTTAACATGCAGATCCAAATACGTATGCATCTCACAACTTCAGGGTCCCAAATTTCAATTCCCCCCCTCGCTAGTACTCGTCTATAAATACCCCTAAAGTTGCAGATCCTAAATTCAGGGCACTTTGGTCATATATTCTTCTAACCATTTATTGAATACAATAACAAGAATAGGTATCCTAATCTCCGCCGAGCGAATAACAAGTGAGAGGAGGGACAAAATAAATGTCAAAAAAGAACAAAACACATCATGTCAAAAAAAAGAGTTCCCCCCCATAGAAGCGCAGAAAAAGAAAACGCGGGGCTAATATTCCCCGTTTTTAGTATAAAAAAGGAAATATAAGTTGTATTCAAAACCACCTGATTAGTTTAAGATTTGTGTTATTCGCATCTCGCATCTTATTGCGCGTCGTCGGTTCCAAAATTTTGACGGCGCAACCGGCAGTTTGCGGACTATATCTCCAATCGGTCTAAAAACGCAGGGTCCTTTAGTGGTAAATCGGTAGATTATCAGAGATGTCATTTACTAGCATATACAAAGATAATATAGATCCTCTTGACGTAAATATCAATGATAAAACCGTTTCCCCCCTCGCCGTTGCACCTTCTCCCGGTCTTTCCCCCTTAATTCATTATCCAGAAAGAAGAAAAAAAACTGGCTTTACGAGGTAAATTAAAACCCGAAGAGGACCCTTTGATTTGAGGTAACTGACGCGTTTATTAGTAGTAGTAAGAAAGAAATTCGATCTCCGGAGAAGTGTGTATTAAAAAAAAAAAGTCTCTCACCGGACATAGACCAGCCGAAATTCGGTAGACACAAATTCCGGAGAGAGAATTGAGAATTTCTCTTGGCGCTCGTTTTTTTTTCACTCTAGTTAGATTGTTGTTCGGTAATCCTCGAGTAACAAAGAAGAAGAAAAACAAAGAGGGTGAGAAAAGAAAACAATCAGTTTTTCCATTAAAAAAAAGAAACATGGGAAATAATATCCCAATATTTCACGAACGAACGGAGATAATATAGATAAGAAACAGATCTATTTCAAAATAATCATAACATTGGTGTGGCAATCTTACTTCTCTTTTTGATTACCTCCGATCCCCGACGTTCCAAAGTTTGCAGCCCACGTTTGGGAATCCAAAATCTCGATAAAACCTCTTTTCATCAGTTTTCTGCTAATTAAGAATATTATATTACTTACTCCCTGAAATGGAAAGTTTATCCAAAATTAGACTTGTGCATTTGACGAGAGAGAAGGGGGGAGTGCCAGATTACCTTATAAATAAGCAGTATTATATCCGCAAAATATACACTACCTCTCCTTCATTCCTTTAACTTCACCACCACTCTTTCCTCATCCTTATTCATGTCTTTCATCACACCCGCATCTTCCCAAACAAAAGTTTGGTTTATCACTGGTAAAAAAATTAAAAAAAAACCATGATTTTCACGTTACTTACCCCCCCCAATTACCATTACCCTTACTCCTAGGTGCGTCTTCGGGGTTAGGATACTGGTTAACCCTGGAGATTCTGTCAAGAGGTGACTATGTCATAGCAACAGCCAGAAAGTTATCAAACCTCGAAGATCTGAAGAGGAAAGGAGCATACGTGATGGAACTAGATGTAACGGATGATATTGGTATCATCCAACGAAAAGCTGATGAAGCTCTTAAAGTATATGGAAGAGTGGATGTTCTAGGTAATTTTCAGACATCAGAGGGAAAGAGAGTACATACCTGACTTATTACACCTAAGTTAATAATGCTGGATATGGAGCATTTGGAGCATTAGAAGAAGTTGGGTAAGTCTGATGATCTTCTTGAAAGCGATGAGGTGCAATGTGTGTTGTCCACCATCCAGTATAAAAGGATATATCGATCAGTATAAAACCAACGTCTTTGGAGTTATAAACGTTACACATGCTTTTCTACCCCATATGCGTCAACGACGATCGGGGTGTGTCGTCATTATTGGCAGTAGATCTGCGTGGACGGCGAAAGCAGCCGTAAGTTCCTCCTCCCTCCTCCTTTTACTTTTTTTCTCCCTATCTAATATGATTTAAACGTAAAGCTCGTTGGTAAGGAACAAAATTGTCAAAAGTAGACTCACCTCTAATACAAAACCAAACCACAGGTCCGTATAGCAGCTCAAAAGCTGCAGTCCACGGTACGCATTACTCTACCCAAACCCAAAGCCCAACACTAACATCCCATCCATACATCACAATCATCCACCATCTTATCATCATCAACCAATCATTTCCTCTCCGCCCATCTCCATCTCCCCAGCCATAGCAGAATCCCTCACAGAAGAACTAAAACCCTTTAACATACGCGTATTGTTGGTACAACCAGGAGCATTCCGTACCCGGATGATACTGAATTCAACAATAAAACCAGCGAATTCACTCATCAATCCGGATTATCAAAAGTTCCATACAATAGCTTCCAAAGTACTCTCAGGAGTACATGGTAAACAACCAGGTGATCCTCGAAAAGCTGGTCGTGTTATCGTTGATATCGTTAGAGGAGAAGGACACGCGTTTGGTAAGATGAAATGGCCTGATACAATTTTTTTAGGAGATGATGCTGTGAAAGATGTTAGGAAGAAATGTGAAGCTGTTCTGGCTTGTTTGGATGATGAGGAGTGGTGTCATGTTTTGAAGGATGTTACGTTTTGAAAGTTTTCTTTTTTGAAAAGTTCGTTCGTTCGTTCGTTTTTTTTTTTTTTGATTTTCAAGTTGCTCCGATATTTTCTTCTTGTTGTTACGAGTTTTGAGTAGTGGTAGTAAACTGCCTGTACCACGGAAGGTTACATAGCTGCAGTGTATAAACGTCAATCACCGGTGGCAAAATTTTACCGGAAAGTTCCAGCCAATTGAATTCATTTAAGTATGACGTTATATTTCGTATTCTTTCTACATAAGAAACAGACATAATTGATTTCTTTCTTGATACATACAGTACATATGGCTGTGGGCATTGAATAGCATAAAGCAAAGCAGAACGAAAGCGCAAAAAAAAAAAGTGACAAAAGAAAGTCGAAGAAAAAAGCAAAGGAGAAACAAAAAACAGAATAAGCTCATCTGTTTATAAAAATCGGATACCTAATAACCGCCTCAGATTTCACCTTTGCTTTTTCATTCCTATTTTGGACCACATCACCATCACCACCATCATCATATGACTCCTTCTTAACCTTATCCTCTTCCGGAAGATTTTGATCTTCAAACGGTACACGAACCTCCGTAATAGTAACCTCCATATGATTTCTACCAGATACCGATGATACCTCAGACTGCGACTCGGATTGTATTCGATAAAAGTCCCATTTTGGATATCGATAACGCGCAAGACATTTAGGTTCGAAATTCAATAAAGGTATATCTCCATGAGCGTTCACTTTAGTTAAGGAATAACCCGGGACAAGATATGAACGGTCAATAGTAGGATCCGCACCACCTCGAGGAGTAAAGAAAGAGTCGATGTTAGGTTGATGATAATGATAATGACGGTAAGGTTGTTGTTGTTCTTGATAATGATACGGGTTGTTAGATTCATAAGTTGATTCAGGAAGACTACCAGTTAAGGAAATTTCGACAAATTGTTCGTCTTCATCATCGGTCTCATCGTCTATTTGTGGCGATGGTTCCAAAGAAGAAGGAATAGTACCATCCACTTGAGATGGTGAATCATCTCGATAATAGTCATCCCCGACCGACGATTTAGAAGAAGAATATTGAAGATAAAGATAATGGATGAAACGAAATAATATGTCGAACAAAGTGAAAAGCGTGATAATAATAATTTGTTGAAAAGAATTCATAGCATTCTATATGTTTCTTTATGAGAAAAAAGTGTTGTTTGAAAGGGTGTTAAGGGTACGTACAACGAACATTAACTGAAACGGAATAACATTAGAATTAGCGTGATGTTCCGGTATAATTTCAATTTCTTGACGACCAAGATGGACTTGTAGAGGTTGTATAGTATCGGAATCTATAGGTTCGGAAGGCATGTCAATGTTTTCAGTACGTTTTCCCGAACGCGTGTCTCCGAGTATCGGTCTGAACCTGAAAGAAACAACGCCGACATGGTTTTTCAATCATCTCGCCTATTAAGAAAGGAAGAAATAACATTACCTTGAACGATCTGGATAAATAGAGCCTATAGAGCTTGACATCGAATAAACAGAGCCTGAATCCGACTTGCTCGACACATTTTGTTTAGAAGAACTTGGTGCATGGGTTTGAAGCCGTGATAAATGTTCGTTTTCTAATGGTCCCAGAACCTTCCGAGTCCGTCTATTTCACACGCGATAAGGTTAGATAAAAACAACTGCAAATAACGCCCAAATTCCTTACCTTAAGGTAACATCCAAGTCTGAATCGTGTGATGGTAACGTAGGCGGTTTGACCGTCTTTGACGACAACGACGGAAACACCTCTCCAATCAGATCAGAGTCGGTACTCTTGCTCTTCGTACCCGTGCCATTGATGTTCAACCCCGAAGCAAATTCATCACAACGAGGGTGTTGTTGTTCAAGTAAAGACATGTATTGATTTTGACTATTTTCAAACATCGAGTTTGTTCCATTGAACCTTTTGTGTGGCATAAAAAAAACAACAGAAACAGCGAGAATTCCAGCTGTAAACACGAGAATGAGATGGGGGTGGAACATGGAAGGATTTGACATACCTCGTATTTTGATTGACCAGCAAAGAGGAAAAAGAAAAGAACGGAACGAGATTCGGAAGTATCCATCATGATAGGACTTTTATAAACGCACCCTCCAAGTCAACAGTCGAGAAGAACCCCTTTTGTTGCCTAGAGTTGGAGGGGGGGGTTGTCACGGACCATCCGTATTTTGTTGTACAATAAAGCAAGCGAGATTGATTTGACATTTGATATTTAAAAACGGAACCTAAATTGGATTATGGGATAATAAACAGGAAAGTATATGTGACAATATAGAGGGATATGGGGGATTCCACCGAGTACAATAAGTAAGCGAGAAGCTGGAAATGGGTATAATGTAATTTTGACCGTGTGAGAAAAAAATAAACACTCACAATTTAGTTTTTACTTTTATACATCAAAAAAACCCGTCCTTAGACAGAAAATATTCACACACAACTCTTTTTATGTTGCGTGCGTGGAGGTTGGGGAAGAGATTCTAGAAAAGCAAAGAAAGGCGGTCGGCGCTACATACCTACGTTACGCCCACAACCGACGACGGTCCACATCACTAAGCAATCGACCCGCGGCACCGAGACCGCCGGCGGCTATAGCCTAATTTAGACCGTCTGGGCCACTGGAATATCTGAAGCGACCCATTGAACGCAATTTAAATTTCCCCCGTTAATGACACTCCAATAACACAGCTAAGAGAATTTTTGCTACGATACCAAGTATTCAACATCAACCAATTTAATAAGGAACACACAGCGCCAATGCCCTTACACTCGCCTGGGCACTAACAGGCGAATTTCAAAAACACATCCGTCCGATTCGCAAGTCCCTTGGTTCCGCAATCATACAAAGAATGAGAAAATCTCCCAAGCGAATAAAGTTTAAAAGGTGGAACTCCATTCAAGTTATGCCGAGGAATAATTTATATATGTATATAAATATTATCATTAATGTTACATTCAGATTTGGATAAAGAAACGACTCTGCGACGAATAGAACAAATCGTGATCAATACTGTAAGCAACAGAGGAGTGAGCTTCCAAAATATGGAACATTGGAGAAAGGGCGGGGGGAACACCAGAATTAATGTGAGTATAAAAAGAATAGGAAATAGATAGATAACAGTGATAGCGATAGCGATTTAAGAAATTAAAAGATATTGATGAAAACTGTATATAGGTATTTCAATATCGACACTAAAAACAATATCGTCAAAAACGTATTTCACACTCCAAAAAAAAGAATACTTACATTACCCATGAGCTCTTCCTGAATAGCTTGTAACGCCTGTCTAGCAGCCTCATCTCGCGCTGCTTGTCTATTAGGAGCCATTCCTCTACCATATTCAATTTCATTAACTATACAAATATAGTCAACATCCGCAACGTAAACCGTCTAACGATACTGCACTGAAACTTACTTAGAGCACTACAAGTCCATACAGCGTTATGAGTGGGACCCGCAACTTGGTCATCCCAGGTCAGAGCCTTGAGACGACCTTGACGTTGCATTTCATTGTGCAAGAGCATAGCCCAGTGCATATGACCTAAAGAAGAAGAAAAAGAAGTTCAAAGGGGCGCTCTTTCCAGAAGTGGGAAAGAAAACGTACCTTTAGAAGACATGATCGTATAAAGATTCGGAGAAGGGTGTGAAAGAGGAGAAAGGACTGAGTGGATCTGTAGTGGGGGGTATCTCCCGTTGAAGAATATGCACCCTTTTATATCAAGAAGAAGAAGAAGAAAGGAGAACGATTTGAAGGTGGTACCTGATTAAACTACAACTCAAGACCTGCCAGCTGTACCCACTACACTCTTTTCAGGCACCCATCCGTCGAAGTTCGCTCTGGTATGTACAAGTTGGTTGATCATCCATTCAAAAGATTGTATTAGCGCGTTCAGACCTCGCTTTTTGATGTGAAACATGCAAATGTCAAAAAAAGGAACGACATCGGGGGTTGAGCCTCATTGGCAGATTTACACAGGATATATATATTGTCCATCATCTTTGCCACCTGTAGCCCATTCTTTTCTTCCTTGTGTGTAAGGGGTGGTGGTGGTTAAGAACTCCTGCCGGCACTTAATAGCACTAGAAAGAAAAAGGTAAGATGAATCTTTATTTTTGTTTTATTTTTAAAATATCCCCGCCACGTACGATTAAAAATCCCACATCCACCACATGCAACTGAGAAACCAAAAAAAAATAGTGGATGTTGATGTCAAAATCTGGGCGATTCATGGATCTTGTCATCTTTTTTTTTTTTTTTAAAAAATTCGGCTCACCAGGCTTTTGCCTTTGAATGGGCGTTAAAAGCGGGGAAGGGAAAGCAAGAAAGCCCTCTTTTTTTTTAAAAGTTGATGTTTGATGGTCGATTGATAGGGTATGCAGATACTAGTTCAAGTTCCAGCAAGAGCCTATATCGGCTCCGAAGATCCTCCTTATTAAAAGTAAGGAACACTCTGTAATTGTGATTGTTGAATACGATACGTCTCCTGAACCCTAAGAGTTGTCTTAAGACGTATGTCAAAACAAAGATATAGATATAGTATAGTAAAAAGCACAAGAAAAGAAAGAAAGAAAAAAAAGAAAAAAAGGCGGAATTAGGCGCCCTCAACCATTCACCGATAGCCGGTAATTTTTATTTTCAATGAGGGAGATTAGAGAGAACTGACTGATAGAATTCTAATCATTTGATAGTGATCTCTCTCCCCTTTCATGGGGATTTCATTCATCCATTATGACCAATAGTATTGAGTCTTTTTTGACTTCCCACCGGCCGATCATCCTGCCGAAGCGAAGTCGAGCTAGAAAGAGAAGGGATTAAAAAAGGGTGGGCACCCCCAAACTCACTTCAAAAAGGTCATGATCATCTATTGGTCAAGGGGTCGATTGGACAACAACTGGACAGGCTTAATTCGGAACAACATGACCTTGCGCAAAAGTAGGTGCTTCCGCGTCAGAGAAAGATGTAGCCTGTAAATGTGTAAAAAAAAACCTTGACCTTGAACCTTGTTCAAGAGCAGCAAGTCCTGAAACCATTACGAATGCGTATCGGCGCGATTGCTATGTCGGAACGAACCACCGCCCCCTCACTGGGCTGCAAACAGGGACCATCAATACAAGTTTGAGTTTGCTGTTTGACGGATAGTGCCAAAACACAAACAATAATAATAAAAAAAGGTACTGGTACTTCTTGTTGAGTACGCCCCGAGGATGAATCACATCATTTCTCCGAATAATTCGCTATAATCATAATACACAGCAGTCAATTCAAGTTCATTCTTCCTAACTGTCAAAAATGAATATATATATTAATATATACTTTACCTCATTAACACACAACCGATCATAATATAGATCATAAACCCGTGGGTAAAGGACATAATTACATCCCATGTGCCGGCAATCCAGTTCTACAAGTGTATTCGAATAGGAATGGGTATATTTATAGAAAGAGCTTCTATGTTGATTTTTTATCCTTATCTTAATTAAAGGTTTGAACTAAAACACCAAACATTCTATCTGCCTGGTATTATGAGAAGAAAAATCATCAATCTGCATCCACAATATCAATCAATAAAAGAAAGGCGACATTTCTATTGCCATCGTGTTAGAGTGTTCCTTTCTGTCTGGCAATGCAAATAAATGTACGGGCGAACGCGACGCGAACACTGGAATTCTGGTTCTTTTAGACTATTACATAAAAAAAAAACACGTTTGCGATCTTCGCAAGAACGCAGTCAAAAATTAATAAAGGCGAGGTACCAACTTTTCAAAAAAAGAGGAAACATATGACAGAACCATAGAAGATCTTTTTACCGACGCGGGAATTCGCTACATCTTCGCTCCGTCGCGATCGATTCGGAAAAGTCACATTTTTACAAATGTTGTGAAAAAAAAAAAAAAGGTCAGGGAAGAATACGAAAAGGGATTTATATTGTCGATGATACTATCAAAAATCGCGTTACAGTAATGCTGTTCAACTCCTCTTAAAAACAAACATATCCGATTTAAACGATTTTCTTGTCTTTACATAAACGCCAATACCAAGTTTTAAATTCTACCACTGGATCATATAGTTTCCAAAAAAGTAAATCGCTCCTGACAGGTATACCGAAGTACCTTAATTAGTGGTATACAATCCGCATCCGCATCATTAGCAGCTCAAAATCATTCGTTTAAAATGGAAAATCCAGGAACGCACGCGCATGGCAGTACACTGACAGTGGATGGGTGAGTTAGACACTTTGTATTAACCTTCGGTTCCCTCGTCATCTTTTCTATTCAATGAGTGGGAAAGAAACATCATCTTGTCATGATTTTCTCAGCGCAGTTTCTTAATTTGAAGAAGCGTTTTTTTTCATTATCTGTGTTTTGTCAAAGGTTTTTGATGATCTGGCGGAGAGAGCTGCGGAATATATATCTATAGAGATAACAGCTTTTAGCCAAGACATGGTTATGATATACAAGAGTATATTTTTTCTTGTGAATAACTATTTTCGCCTGTTTAGTACTGATTGAAGTAGAACCGCCGATATAATATCCCCGAAAAAAAAAGTGAGCCAGACGCCTAGAGAATGATATACAAGATACGACAGATTTGTCCAGAATAAGGTTTTACATACCTTAAATGTCATTTCTGGGCGAGATCCAATACAAAAGTAAAGTAAAGCCAAAATCGTTTTTACTTGGTTTTATTCTTGGACATTTGAGGCTTTCACGTCTTTTTACGTTTATAGACGACGTTGCAAGATCCGTTACACAACGAAGAAGTCTAGACCAGAGAGAGACTGAATCTGTCACCCTATTTTTTCTTTCGCTGTTGTTCTGAGAAGTGAAACAATCAATATGGTGAGTGGGAATGGTGGCTGTCCCTAGATCAAAGATGCCTCCAACCACCTACACAAAAGGTTTATTTGGAGCTGATTCTGATAAATGTTTTTGGAATATCAGTGAAAGGGGGGGGTAAAAGGGACGCAAATCATACCCTTTGTCTTCGTTTTCCTTCTTTTTTAAGAAGGAAGATCACTTTTAATGTTCTCCTCCTTCGTTGGTTCGTTCGTGGATCACAGCGTGGCTCAGCGATTGTTGTGAAAAAAAAAAGGCTTCTTCCGAAACAAAGGCACATCTCGACACGAGCCATTGCTGAAATTATATTTTTGCTCATAACCAATAATCAATGCAAAATTTTGTTCCTTTTCTTCACAAGATCAGGGTCGGATTGCACATGGATCATTTGGGACTTGGATGGCATCGGAGGAGATCATCATGGATGTGGATTTGGAGTGATAACCGATTTAAACACCGACGGTCTTTTTTGTCACATCAGCCATGAAGCCGAACCGGTTAATTGATCAAAACGTCGTTGAACACTGCGAAACAAGGGTAGAAAAAAATAGAAGAGGGGATCAAGAGGATTTCAACGCACTGGCACGGAGTGTGATTTTTATCTTATTTTTCCTGCTTTTTCAAACCCTCTTCAAACCCTTCTCTATACAGCCGTATCGATATCTGTATACAATAACGTACGAAGGATCCGTCGGGTTCGTTATTCAGATATCGATATCGGTACATGATGCACGCTCTTATTTATATTTTGGGCACACACATACTTAAACTTTGCGAAGAGGTAAATAGTATTTATTCAAAGCTTTGGAGAATTCTAATTTACCTCTTTCTCAGAAATCAACGTTTTATTAGAGAAAAGAAAAGTTGAAAGAAAAAGAAAAAAAAACCTGCCAAAAGCAGTTGACATCCCACTATCAATCTTATCCAACGCTAATATTGCCGCTTGACCTGGTGATTCTACACTAAACTCTGCTAAAGGTACATTTGCAGCATTATTTATACGAGTTATAATAACCCATTTGCCTCTCTTTAGGGCCCAATACTTATTCCAGAACAAAAAGACGGAAATGTTGCCAGAGACTTCAATATGGCATTATCAACCCTAATTTTCATGGTGGATATTTTCGTTTGGCTTAATTGTGGCTGTGACGTCATTTAGTTTGGTTAGCATATAATTGTTAAAACAAAGCTCACAGAAATATTATTTAGCAACACGGATGCAAAATTCTGATAACAAATTAATAATTTTGAGAGTTGGAAGAATAAGAGGTAAAAAGGATGCACTAACGTCAATCATGGTCTTTATAGTGGTTAATGCAAAAGCTCCAGCTCCTGGGAATGCATCTTCAATTGTATCCTTACTGGCTGTAAATGCAGGTATGGTTTGAAGTACTTCTGATTGAAGTGTGGTTATCTGAGTCATTATCGTTTCTGCGTCTGTAGGATCAATGACGGCCCCTAGATTCTATATAATATGAATATGATGGTAAGCATTTTCTAATCTGGGCTCATTTACCTGGAAATCCGTCATCAATTTATTTAGTGTCATAAGGGTATTAATCCAGTTTATACCTGACATCTATGGTCAAGAGGCTAATATCAGTTATGCCATTTCGAAACAAAAAGACAAGAAGAGAACACACCGCTACACTGCCGAAGTTGGACCCAGTGGACGGTATAGCGTTGACCGAGGCTTTCAAATCGGCCATATCCATCGACAATTCTTCAATATCAGCCAAAATATTTGAGGCCTGTCCTGTGTTTACAGTTGCTGGGGATACAAAAATGGAGACAGTGGTTACTAAAAGTAGGACGAAAGCCAGTATCATATTCGAATATGAGTTAGTTCGAGGTTGCTCACCGTTCTGTGGGTTGACTCTTTATCTTGCTCTATGACCTTTATTCCTATCTAAGTTTAATTACGTTTGATTTAATTTAGTAAGTGTCGTTTCTAGTCTGGTCTCTATAATTCTATTAGAACTTCCATGTGACGTTGTTGTTTGAATGTGGAAGCTCCAGAATAGAAGGCACCCTCTCCATTCTCGTCAGCTTTATCCACTAAATTTGAATACCTGCTAAGAGATTCCATTCTGACGTGGGATCCGAATTCAAAACACGGTGACACCCTGTCCAATCAATATGATGTATAGGCCAAGTTCACACATGTTCATATTCATTTCTTCCCTAATGCCATACAAAGTGCATATCCGCTAACTGGAGCAAAAAAAAGACTTTGTACAAGATAAGAACTCGGCTAAGTTTAGATTCCAAGTGGCTAGTCCGAACTCCGATGGATATGCGTATGACCACCTCTCGTCCATTTTCCTCTTCAGACAAGAAAAAGAAAGCTCATTACATCTGAGGAGCTCTCTATTTGAATAAGGAAAGGAATTGCAATTGATTGAAACTGTACGTCTTGCGCAGCCGTTTGAATGTTTAGCTGTTGAAGCCAAATACGCCCAAGTTCGCCACTAACGGACACTAGTTTAGTCTATTGTTCTAGTTTTTTTTTTGTATCTCCCACTCCGATAATCACTAGCTGGCACTGTAAACTGTGCCAACTAATCGTTGATACCTCCAAATATACTTTAGTTCACGCATATAAAAGATGTAAATACATTTATCGTAATATCAGTTGCATCAGTTTCTACATTAGCTTCATCAATCATTTACAATCTGCCGCAGTCATAAATTTCTGCAAATATAGAGTGATCAATAAACCCTTGGAAGGGAAGGGGGGACATGGCGAAGAAGTAAAAGCGTACAAGTTGAGATGTACTCGTGAGTTCCCTACTCATCTCCTCAACATTGTTGATGTTCCATCAATATTTGATCCATCATGATTCCCAGCGATGCTCAACAGGAAATCAACAAATATCTATTTCCGCATTCTTCCTATGGGCAAAAAAAATATCATACGCGCCAAAGTACTACTTTTGAGGGTTGTGATTTGTCAGATTGAATGCCTCTTTGCAAGCGGGCTCAGTTGCTTTATTTACTTGATGCTACTCAACTTTTGTATCTCATTTCATTCTTTCTTCGGCAGACACAATCAAGATGCACGCGATTTGTGATCGGCTTGTGCGATGGCGAGATCGGTCGACCCACTGTGACAAGTTAGAACCACCCAATTACCTCAATTTCTATCGTCAATGGTTTTTTTTGTCTGGATTCGGATCAAGGTAGGTGCCGCCCTTCTTCTTTTGGTTAGACGAGCACAGACAGTTGGCAAAGAACTCTCTGTTAACAGCGCTCCGCTCTCCCGCCTAGCAGAAAGTATAATTATAGAAGTCAATTCATCGCACTTGAGAAATATTTTTGATGGCTAGATTGATATAATAGCAAAACTACAGATCCCCGAGAATTGACATTGACGCCATCCACAACTCTCTTCGTATCACTACCAGGATGTCATTAGTGCAATCAATACCCAGCGGACTAATTGAGATTCTCACACATTCTGCGCCATTCCTTATGTTCAATGTAGGTGGGTAAGACTGTATTTAGAAGTACGAACAGATAGAAATTTACTCGTCTTACTCTCAGTCGCTAATACTACTTTACTCCTTTGGGATGTCTTTTTGACATTTGGTGAAGAAGTGAGTGCGTATCCATAATATCCTTTGCTTTCGCACCTCTCAGCTGCTATTTCTAGATAGAATTTATTTGGAAGTAAGCCCCGTTAGACTTCAAATTCTGTCAAACTGTCTAAACTATAATCAATCTCAGAGCCAAATATGGTTTTACTAACATTTTATTCATTGTTGTCCGTCTTTTAAGTATAATTCTGGCACTGTGAGTACATGGTTTCTAATCTTCAGTAATTGAACTCTCAATTATATTATACTCAAAGCGGGGATTTTTCTCTCTTGTTCGGCATCCAGAGCCTTGAAACTTTATGTCCCAGCTTAATCTGGTTCATAAGTTTTATAGGTACTTCGGTGATAGCTTGTGCTAACCTCCTTATGATAAATCGGGGTAAGTTTGAAAGGTGTTGAAAAAACAATGAATATATCTCTTCTATAGCATATGCCTTTTACGGAAAAAACAAGCATCTCTTATATATGTTACTCAGTGCTTTATTTATCCATGAAATCGTGGTGATTGTTATCCTAGTTATAACAGTCCCGGGTTATGACATTATCAAGAATCCGCTTCCAGAACCCTTTCCCAGAATTTCCGGTCACTGCATTTCTGTCAGTTCTTACTCTCCAACAATCTCCTACATCTGGTATGGCGAAACAGTATCGTCAATTATTTTTACTTATGCAATTAATCAATCAAAAAGGCTATCAGAACTTCTTTTCCAATCCGTCACTTTTGGCTGCATTATCGCCAGATACATACGAATTAAAATTCAAAGCCATAGACTAGGTGTAAGAATGTCCAAGTTATACATAGTTTGTCTCAAGGATGGTTTTTATGTCTATGTCACCTTATTTGGTAGGCTTTCAATTCTCCGTATTTGAGCAATTTCAGTGTGACGAACAACTTGTTTTCACAATATATAGTAACCTGCTGCTTATGTATCATATACAACCACGATCCAAGTTATGCTGGTATGACTTTTTCACTGTAAGCGGCCTTTCAATTTATTTGTGAAACAAACAGTAATTATTATTGTGAAAAATAGATGGTCATTTACGGTAACGAGTATATGCGTAAGTTCTTTATTTTGAATGTTGATGGCATAATCATGATTAAAACCCGTCCCCTTTTTAGTGTACTCGCTTGATCCTGAACCTACACTCTTCAGGAACTGTCTGAGAAATGGAGGATGTTTCGGTATTTGTATTAGATAATTTATGCTAGGAATAAGAACCAGTACTACCTGTACATGTTGTTATGTATGTAATAGCAAAATGAAATGATGGACCAACTCTTTCACTTGTATTCTTCTCGAAAATGTCATGGATGTGTCCATATGCCATGCCATACGTTGAGTCCTGGCCCAACTTGCTTCAGATCATCGCTTGCCATACCCGGCCCATAACACAGTCGATGGGATGACGATATAGTGTAAAGGTCCTCATTGAAGTGGACCCTATTGTTTCTGCTTTTTACGTGGGCAAATAGTGCTCGAAAGCGATCTCCACGTTTATACGGAAATTGCTGTCAAAGTTGACAATAGTACTACACTCCTTTTGTCAACTCAATAAGGCATCGCATTGGAGTGTTTTAGTGAACCACCTTTCGTCTAAGGCTCTTTTACTACATGTCAGGACTCAGGACGGAGTCCCATCTCCGTTTTTTCTTGGAAATGACGGTGTCACAAAAATCGGACCGAGTTTATTTATATCCAAAGCTCTGATAAATCTAAATAAACCAGGTAAGATTTACCGTTTTTGCGACAAGATGGCTAACACACATTTTGGAAAATTTCCACGTACGTTTGAACTTGACAGTGTGACCGCGTTATGTAACAAACTTCTGACAGGTAATTACATAAAATTCTTGCTCTCAAATGATTCCGTCGACTTCCATTCTCTGTGATTTTCTCTTTTTCCCCACACTGGCATAGTCTTCTATAGGCGCAGACGGATTTCTCTTTTATGTCAGCTGATAATAAATGAACCTTGATAGGAAAGTGGTATTTTCGTATAAATAACCCAGAGAGTTATCCCTACCTTACAGTTGTAAACCCATCCCACCATCATCCACATGACTACTCCTACTCTTTCATCACAAGTAACAGACCCACCTGTCTCGGGTTTGAATAGTGCTGTCTCTATCCAGGCACAAACCGCAATTGAGAATGCCATCACCATCGCTGGGACTGTATACCAAAGCCCTGGGCTGCATAAAACTTCAGCACTTGATGTGAGGCATGAGCTGGCGACCTTATCTACTACGATCGTTAGGATTTAATATTGTTGTTCTTATTAGCAGAGCGTACTGATGATTACCATTCTCGACACATGTTAGGAGCAAGCGACTGCAGCCGCCAATGTTTTGCCAGATAGTTGCTCCGAAGATTTCATTTTGGTTTGGCTACCCTTTTTTTTTCTTCGTCATAACTTGGGAGATCAAGTAACCGTGAAATTATTATAATAGCAAGAAAATACGAATGGGGTTGGTATTTGCGCAGCTATCTCTCGTACAACAGCGTCCATAAAGGTGAGAATAACGTTAAGATTGACGATGACACAAGCACAAGGAATCCTTGATTAGTTCACTACTCACTAGGACACATCTAGAGCCTCCCGGGGCCTGTCGCACAGGATGATGGTTTAGCCATACTGAATAGTTATAAAGAGGTGCAAATCAAGATTTCTGTCTTGTTGTCTGCAATGAGTGTTGGTGTTGCTTCCATCGAACAAGGAGCACCTGGATTATGCGAGTATGGATTTAATAGAGTCTTAGTGTTATTCACGGTGAATCCTATTTTGTTTAGATGAAAAAACGTACATTCATGCTGTTTCTCCCACTGTTACATAACCTATCATACAAATCTTTGCTTACTGTCACTTTCAACAGTCTCTTACCCAAGCTTTATTGAACGTCTTACCGGTAATCATGCGGCTTTAAAGAAACCAAATACCAAAGGCTGATTTCTATCCTTTCTTCTCCCAGTCTTCGATAAGCCCAGACGAGGTTCAGGGTATACACAACGGTATTGAATCTGCATGCAACGACGCCTTAACCAGTGCTCGCAATTTGTCGTCCAACGTTAATTGAGTGGGAGGGGAGGTGTTATGGTTTCTTCTTTTCCGCAATGTTTTATTCTTGAATTTCTGTAAACCTCAGATTCGTGTAAATTTTGCTTTTTGTAACCGCTCAGGCATGTATTGAACGAGAGCTTGCGTACTCTCTTGCTGAGAGAAATAATAAAATTTCATCGATGTTCGGACTGGTCATTAAGCCGTAACAAAGAGAATGTGTCCAATGCGCGTTTCGTCCGGGATTCCACTAGTTTACTCCGGCTGCTTCGTTTCGCCAGGAGAAAGGTGAGGTTAGACCAGAAAACCACCGGAGACCCCGGTACGACCGATATCATGTACAACTTGATCGGTCTTAGTACAGGTCGAAAGAAAACTCGGATATGATTGTCATGCGTAAAAATCCACTGAGCAGTATGCTGTTATTTCGACGTTAAACTGTTAGTCTAAGGAATTTGACCTTAAACAGACTTGCACCCACAAATGAAGTTGATAGCGTTACAGTATGACGATATGTGATTCTTTCTCTCTGGACTTTCTTTTTGATTGTCAACTAAAGATAAAAGGAGGTGACGAACCGAAAGAAAATCGTAAAGTTGGACGCAACCCCAAGCTGGTTAAAACTAAATCGACTATTCTGTCAACTCTTTGCCGTAGGACGTTGGGGGGTCGGGACACCATCAAGCCTCATCACGGACGACGCCCGGAGACCAAGGTAAGGTTCCAAAGAGAGGTATCCCATATTTGGGTGTTATTGGATAATACCTCTCGGAACTGATTGATAACTTGAAAGAGACCAGATGTACAGTTTGATGAACCTTGGACGTGTACAATGTGCTCATGAGTCATGTTGTGTTCCTGAAATGTATATAGAATAAATAATAGACCTCAGTTGTAGTTAGACAACTATAAATGTATTTAGTACCTAAATAATAGACTGTAAACGAAGATAAGTACTAAATCTAAGTGGGGAAAAAAATGTATATAGCTTACCCTCAATTGTAGTTAGACAACTGAGGGTTCATACTCAGAAATGAAACTGTATATAAGGTGCTCGTTTTAAAATAACGAGCGCATATAACGAAAATAAGTATGAGGGCGACGGAATGGCTGAACGTCATGTGATAGTGTTCTTACGTAAATATTCCAACAAGTCATGAGTCTCGTTAACTCGTAACCGAAATTTGACAAGACGACTGTGGGATTTCGTTTTTATTTTCGTTCGAAAATAAATAAGTAAATAAAGCTGCCTAGAGGGAAGCAAGGAGAAATTTAATACCAAGGACCAAATGACGTAATTTCAATTCCGTCGCCGTTGCTGGCCGCTGATATAATCCACTTCCCCCATTTCTTCTCTACCACGACGGTCAAAATCCAATGCACAGAATTGGGTTCTTTATGTAATTAATACATCGGGGACACGTTTTGTTGATAAAATTGAAAGGCACCTAGATATGTGAGTGTGTATACCTACTAGTACATGATGCTCTTCAACTTGCTTGTTCAGTATCGTGTGTCCCAGCATCTGGTGTGAGATACAGCACACAGGTACGTACAGTTATTTTTTATTCTTTAATGGTTCCCATAATATATTTATTATAGTAAAGGTCAACCGTTTCCTTTTCGATGTAACTGGTTCCTCGCGAGCCGCGCCAGGATAAAACTAAAAAAACACGCTCCTTGTCATCTGCCTCCAAAGTTTCTAATCGCGGAAATGATTAACCTAGATAAAGTGTATTGTATCACTGATTAAGTAAAGTTATTTTATCTTAATCGCAGAAAAGAAGCGCAGATTATAATCGATTTGAACGATAGCAAGCCAGGTTTCCAAAACTGAAGTTGTGTTATCACCCTACTTTTCATGTGATTCGCTATATAGAATATACCTGGACAGTAAGAAGTACAGGAGAAAGCCCCGGTCATCCAAGAATGACACTCGTGAGTCACATAACATAATACTGTCTAAACCCGCATCGAACCACTTTCCGTTGACGTTCTTCTCCTTCCTTTTTTCATACTCCGTAACAACATTGGAGAAGCTTATTGCCATTCATATGTTCCACCATTTGCAATTCCAACGACGATTTACCAAGTTCAAGGTTAAAAGGGATATATCGGAAACGAGTGGTTAACGATGAGAACGAGGGTTTATAAAGACTGATAGAATGTGCACTTTTGATACATATCTTTCTCAGGGTGGTAATTACTGTCTTTTCTAAATCGAGCGTAATGTTCACTGATTTAAAGTTTAGAAAATCTGTCTTCCTGTCTCGTGTGCGTGTGATCCGTTATGTAAAACCTTATTCCAAAACGGACCTCAAGGATTGTCATTTGCACATATTCCGCATCCTACGTCAATCATGTTCTTCATAACGAGTAGGGGTACCATTAAGTTAAAGAAATTAGGTATGTAAACTGCGATTTATTCCCTTCCCCTCCCCTACCTCATGGTCCCATTCGAATCCGGAGCGTGACCAGTAACCTTACTTTTGTTTGTCGATGTTTATCTTCTTTAGAACGAGCACTATCTACCTGATATCAGATGATCAAGTATTATAAAGTAAGAAAGAAAGAAAGTTTGAAAACATATAACCTCCTCCCCAACCCTGATTCTTCTACCCATTATGGTTGCTCATCCTGTCGCTTTTCAAGTACAGAATTCCATTGAGATTGGCAGTATCGTTGGAGGGACTGTATATCAAAACACAACTACATTACTTGATGTGAAACGCGAGTTTGCCACGATCGTTGCTACAACTGTTAGATCATTTTCAGGTTTTGTCGTATTTATAATTGACTTCTCTTTTTGTAGGATCAATTGGTTGCGGGATACAATGCTTTACCTGTTGTCGAGTGTACAGGAGATCATATTTTGGCTCTCACTATTTATCAACAATCCATCTTTATCTGACCATACGAATATAACAGAACGGCCAACTTGATTCCAAAGGTGCGGCTGTTAGTGCGGCTATCTCTTGCACAACTGCATCCATTGAAGTAGGCAAATGTCATCATGTCTTCATCGAACGTATCTCTCAAAGCTTGATAAATGATTTTTTTAGAATCTTTCAAGAAATGTCGCACACGAGGCGGGTGTAGCGTTATTAAACAGCTATCGAGAGGCTCAAATTAAATTCGCCTTGCTTCTTTCCGCTTGCAATATTCGCATCGGGACACTCGAAAAAGCGGTACCTGGACTAATGAATTACTGCTTTGGCAAGCTTTCCGAGTTAACTGAGGTGGGTTAGTATTTATGTATACGACCGCGGACTCACTGTTCTCTCCCTTATAGCCTCTTACTCGAGCTTTATCATCCGTCTTACCGGTAAGTAAATGCAAATCAGGCTTGCTCACTTGAAACTAATTATCTCATTCTCTACAGTCTTCCATAAACAAAGACGAAGTACAAGCGATACATAGTAAGATTCAATCTTCCTGTGATGAATCTTTCAGTTGTCTTCGTCACAAACTCGAAAGTGATGGGAATTTGTTGATAGAAAAATTTCTGGTAAAATCTCTGAAAACGGCTTTATATAAATGTCTCCAACACTCATCACTTTCCTCTGAAGAACCAAGGCTGGCTTGGTGTCAATGCAGGTATACGTAGAGTCCGGTAAGAGTGCGAAATATTACAAAACAAATGCGGGGTATGCGCCGGTTGTACGTCAATCTGGAAATCTTCACATCAGTCTACTACTACAACAGGGTTCCAGTTGTCATTAAGGTGGAAAGTGAAAATGAAATGTAACCTTATTAGGCACCCAGACATTTGAGGAAAAACTCACTCAGAAGAAAGGCACTATAATAACGAGGAAAAAAGAAAATAATTAATTGGCGAGCTATGTGTAGAAGGCACAATATTTAGATAATCTAAGATCCATCCTATCTGAATCGGGACTGATCTTGGACCAGTACTGAGTTTCCACTCATCTTCTTAACATCACTCTCTATCCGTGATCCGATTCTAACCATCAGAATTTCAAGATAATTTCCCGTTATGTAAGTTCTGGACTTGAACTATTCTCATTTGCTTCACAACAATGACAGGGCTCGGAGAATGTTCTCCAAGTCCGTTTGAGGAAAGCTTTAGACAGTAAAAATAAAAAGTAACTGATATCGTTTTTATACCATGTTCCTTTGTCAAGAAATCTATGATAAATACACGTTCGGAACAAACACATTCATATTGGGAAAACAGATCGCGAATATTTATACCCTCAAAACAATTGTAAATTTCTTGTCTGGTTCAAGCTTCATTGGGAAGATCGTCATAACTGAAGAAAAGGATTAGAAGCTCGAATGTGAAGCAACTGGAAAATTTGATAGACTTACAACACAAGCGCACGAAGCTCAATACTTTCCCTAGGTGGTGCGTCTTCCGGAGTCGTCGGGTCAACGAAAGCGGTATGTAGCACCAGGATAGCGGTCTTTCCATCCATTCTTGAGTCAAAACTAAATAAAACAGGTCAATACCGGATTATTGAGAGAGAAGTGATAAACTGGATGTCCTTTCACCATTTGAAAAGCACAACCTCGTCTGGTCTCATATTTCTTTGATATTTCCATTTATGACTTGGATTATAATTCACCCTGATTATCTCCGTGATATAATCTGGATGTATCAAACTCGCAGCGACGAGATCTTTCCCCCAATTTATGGAACGATAATCACATAGTGCTAATGGGGTGTCGATAGCTGGATGATTGATGGGACGCCAGAGGTTGATAATTTGAAAACGATGTTTGAGTAAAGGGGGGACTAATTCTTTAGGAACTTCCGGCAGGATGTGTAAGAACTTGGTTGCCTCATTGGGTGTGTGGTCGCTGTGCACGTTTTGCACGATGTCCTGGGGTAGTTGCTCATTAGGACTGTCCAGTACTCCTAGTCGGTTTTTCCTAACAACTTCAAACAAAGTTCGTTTTGCTATTTAGTGATGTTCATTAGATGGACGTCATACCATGATTGTATACAACAACCTGATTTGCACCAGTTACTTTCTTGATCAACTCGGCACTCTCTTTATAATATACATCCTTAATGGTAACTTCGTCTTCAAAATCACTGTATTGCATTTGGGATTCATGCCCACGAAATAAAAATCCGGTAGTATCCAAATCATATTCGGACTCGTGTCCTCTAACATTCTCTATGATAACTTGTTTAGCCTCTAGTGAGAAATTAGAAGAATGTTTTCCTGTTTTTGTGCTAATCTCAACCCAAGGTTTAGATCCGTCAGGTGGAGGTTTGAGGTAGTTTACAGTGGTAGAAACAGCAGTTATTTCGGGGACCGACATCGAAGATGTTGAAGGGAGAAGTCTGTTATATCGTCCTCACTAGAGTGTTGGTGTTTTATATCCATAGTTCCAAGGGTTAAATCATTAAAGCAAGCAAATTTCTTTAAGTGATGCTTTGCTGTCAAAACAGACTAAAGCGGAAGGGACAACATCATAGAGCGCTATGAACGGCGTTTTCTAAAATAGTATTGATTGGTATGAGAAGTTAAAAAAGGAAGGAAGTCTTCCCATTTCTTTTTCAAGTGGTTTGGTTATGTATTCTCTGCTTACTTTTTGTCTTTGACCCCCGATCCCAATCCCGTCTCGACTTTGAGGTTAGACGCTTGCAGAAGTCTCTGTGTGCACACACATGTTGGTCCAGACAGAAACAACTGAGCAAAAAAATATTAGACGAATTTGCAGTCGCGTGCAATACTAGTAATGCTCACAGTGTAAGCGGTTTCGCCCTCAGTTTATCCTATCTGTTATCCACCCCAACACCAAACTCGGCGCCCTTTGTGCTTCATCAAAAGGAATCCGTTTCACGTCTATTAGGACCAATGCCGATTCAGAAGAAGAAGAAGAAGAAGAAATCCAATCCAGAATCAAGCGGTTCAAAAGAGATATTCGACTTACGTTTGAATCTAACGAGGGAAATCAAGTCTTAATTGAAAATTAAAACAACAAAATACCACTGCAATACACATGGCCGTTCGTCTGGAACGGTACAAATTTTCGCGGCCCTCGTTTCGAATAGCTCGAGGTCATGAGACCATTAGAAATCTCACAGGCAGTCAAACTTCAACTTCGGAAATGATTTCGGCGACTTCTATTCTCCGTGATTTTCTCTTCCCCCCACAGTGACCATAGTCTTCTATAGGCGCAGACGGAGTTCATAGGTTGTATAGGAATGTGCAATTACTCCTTATCACTTGATAAATGGATGTCAGCTGATGATAAGGAATATCCAAAACAAAGATAGGAAAGTGGCATTTCATATAAATGACCACGCTTGAAATCCCACCTTACAGTCGTAAACACTCCAGCTCTCCCATGGCTACTCTTTTATCGGGGAATTCACCTCTGTCGGCTGCTGCCCTTCAAATACAAGCCTCACTGGAAAGTGCTACTGCGGTCGCTGGGACTATATATCAAAGCCTTGGCCTGCATAAAGCTTCAGCACAGGATGTGAGACACGAATTTGCGTCGTTGTCCGCTACGATTGTTAGGAAAATTATAATTTTTGTGATTCAGGCATATACTGATTTATTTTACACATCAAAAGATCAAGCAACATCAATTGTAAACGATTTACCTGATACTTGTACTGAGGATTTCGTCTTGGTAGGCTACTATTTGAAAGGAAGGACTTGCGCATCGATTTGATCGCGGAATAATAGGAACAGGCTCCAAAAGGGGCCGCTGTTTTTGCAGCTTTATCCCGCACAACAGCATCCATCAACGTGAGTCAATAGGCCCTGAAACATGAAATATAAAGTTTTGCTAACTCACTTTAACTATTTTATTCAGAGTCTCCAAGGGCCAGTCTCAGAGGAGGAAGGAATAGCAATACTTAACAGTTATAAAGAGGCGCAGGCCAAGTTTACTGTGGTCGTACTTGCTTATGGCAGTCGTGCTGGTTCAATCGAACACGGAGCATCTGGAATAAGTGAGTACGGAGTTGGTAGAACTTTGGCTCTATTCAAAGTAAGTATATTAGTTGGTTAAAGATCTGCAATACAGGCTCTAATTTAACTATTTGCTTTATTGCTTGTTTATATGACATAACTTACCGTCTTTTTTAAGACTCTTGCCCAAGCTTTACTCAAGATCTTACCGGTAAATGATCCCCCCCCCCCAATAAACAAAAATCAAGCAAGTACTGACTTTTATCTCTTCTCTTCGTCTAACAGCCTTCCATAAGCCCAGACGAGATTCACGTTATACACAACAGTATCGAATCTGCATGCAACGATGCCTTGACCAGTGTTCGCAATTTGCCGCCCAACGTTAATTAACTGGGAATGGGACTGTCATGGTTTCTCCTTTTTACGTCATGTTTCTTGAATTCTATAAATGTCAGATACGTGGAACTTGTGCTTTTGATAGCCGCTCAAGCATGTATTGAACGAGAGCTCGTGTACAATCAATCTTCTTGAACCCTGCTGAGAAAAGATAAAACTTCACCGATGTTTGGACGGGCTGCAACGCAAAAATACTCACCCGCACTCCACATAGCACTCGTGTCAGAAAGATATATTCGTCCAGTCCGATACACGTTTTTCCATGACACTAGTTAACGCCCGCTCACTTCATTTCGTTGAAGGTAGCCTTAGGCCAGAAAATTACCATAAATCCCGATATGACCAATACTTACCATGTAAAACCTGATCGGTCTGTAGTTGAAAACTTGAACGCGTAGTTACTCTTATATAATCCTCGGCGTACGGAAAGCAAAACAAGGTGGGACGAGAAGCTGAGAACAAAAACAAGTATTAAATGACGTAATCAATCCTTTTGCCGTTGTTTGCCGCTGACATAACATTACTTCCATTTCTAATACATATTCGAGGATGTTTTGCTGAGAAAATAGAAATGGATATGTCAGTGTGTATACCTACTAGTACATGGTACTCTATTCTTCACCTCCCCTGTTCAGTCTCATGGTTCATGTTTCGCTCGACTCGCTGCGTCTAATGTGAGATACGCGTACGTACAGTATTGGAAAACCATACTATGAATTCAATCCTTCATTTTTTTTTGATAGCGTTTATAAGACATTTATCAGGCTAAAAGGTAGAAAAGTCAACAGTTTTCTTCTTGATGTAACTGGTGGGTGTAAGCCGTGTCAATATAAAACTCGTGATAAAAAAACCCTCCTTGTCATTGCCATGTCATTTGCATCTAAAACTTCAAGTCAATAATTTGTGCTTCTTTCTCGCGATCAATATCTCTGATACGGTTTAGAGCAATCATTTCCTCGATTTGAGCGATAACAAATCTTCTAAAAACCGAAATAATGTTATCACCCTACTTTTCATGCGATTCGCCCTATAAAGTATACTTGAATAGTAAGAATACAGGAGATACCCAAGAATGTCACTCGTGAGTCCACACAACGTACTATCTAAATCCGCAATCGAACCACTTTCCGTTGATGTTCTTCTCCCTGCCATTTTTCGTAATCTGCCAGTGGGAGGCTGTGAAAGAGTAACAACATCGGAAAAGCTTATTACCATTTATATGCTTCAGCGTTCCACTGTCCCAACGACGACTTACCAAGTTCAAGGTTAAGATGGATATGTATATAGGAAACGAGCGGTTAACGATGAGAATACGGGTATCAAGGACTGATAGAACGTGCGCTTTTGGTACAAGGCTTTCTCAGGTCTCCCAGGGCTGTTAATTATTGTCTTTCAAAAACAGATTTTGAGGGCTGCCACTTGCACATATTTTGGAGGAAACTGTGAGAGTACTATGAACTATAATTAGGATAGTTCAATAATACGAGAGTGGAGAGAACTTTAGAAATAAAAGGTTC
This sequence comes from Clathrus columnatus, assembly GCA_020884735.1. NCBI lineage: Eukaryota > Fungi > Basidiomycota > Agaricomycetes > Phallales > Clathraceae > Clathrus > Clathrus columnatus. Next base: position 2,971,324 of record BPWL01000006.1, read on the forward strand.
TTTGATTTGTTCTAACTAAGATACAGCGATTATATCTAATTTAAAAAAAAGGATTAAACAAATAAAGGAAGCTAAATTAAGAACGAATAACGCGCGTATATAGTATGTTGATCCAGACAGAAGTGATTGGGCCAAAGTAGTAGACAAATTTACATTAATACATAATACAATACTAATAATACTCATAGTATAACCAATCTTACCCCTTCAATTTCTCTTACTATTATTCGGGTTCCACCCTGGCATCAAACTCGGTTTTGTACCTCCTCAAAAGGAATTCATTAAAAAACAACTGATCGCAAGCGAGGATTTTTGTGTTTTTCGAGATTTATTGGCACTGATATTAAGATACAACAAGACTAGAACGGAAATGGAATTCTACCAGATCTTTAGTAATATTCTTACTGACCATTACTAACGCTAACAATCCATCCAACCGCCGATGGGTTGAGTAGTGGTAATACTCATTACTCCAAAATAACGAAATCAATTGTTTATTTCATTGAGAAAGAATAATTACACATGTATATGGAAAACAAATGTTAGCATAAAAGAGTAATTCATGCTCACAAAAGCTTGACAGTTAACGGAAGTTCGGTGCGACCTGATTTTGAGCCTTTAACCCTGTACAAGTCCATTTTTTTTTGTTAATGACATAACATTGACCCAAATAGTCAGGAGAAAACAAAACGTACATGGGGCCCATTACACGGACTGGTGCTCGAAGAATCTCGATATTTCCGGGTGGCGGTGAGAATTCGAATTTTTCTATTAGTTCAAGTAGGACGGCTTGCATTTCTAGTACTCTTCGGGTGGGTTTTTTTTTAGCATCCTATATACTTAATTTTAGAAAAACGGGTCTTACGAGAAACGCCATCTGGAAGTATTATTATCAACATGCACTAAACGAAAAAATTTGAATTGAAAGACTTACCCAATACAACTTCTGATTCCACTACTGAAGGTCGCTCTGAAGTGTAGAAAATGAATAGTGTGTGGAAGTGTGTTCAAATAACGTGTTAATGAAACGACGACGTACATGTTGCCAACAACCCCTAGTTTAATTTGCTGTTTATGTTCATAATCCTCTAAAAACCTTTCAGGATGCCATTCATCAGCGTCATCACCCCATACAGACTTGAGCCTTGCATAGGATCAATTCAATCTATATTTCCAGACAAACAAAGGGACGATTGAGAGTACCTATTATAGTTAATGAACGACATGAAAACCTGTTGACCACGCTCAACTGGGATGCTTGAAACGACTTCTCCGGTAGTGAGTTTGATAGGGATATCCAAGGGAATATGATCATCCCTTCCGGCATTACGGAAGATACCGGCGAGAATTGGATGATAACGGAGTGTTTCCTTTTTCGATAAAAAGTGGTCAAATGCTTCCGGCACCCCACATATGATTTGCACCATACCTTCATAAGAGCCGGAAGGTATTGCATCGAGTCCAAGTCTGTAATAGTTATTTCATTGTCACCTCGCTCAGCTACGTGAGTACGAAGGGCTTTGATTTCGTCTCTTAGTTTGGTTTGGTATTCGGGATGTCTCGAAAGTTCGTATAATGCCCAGCTTAATGTTGTGGCGGTTGTTTCGTGTCCGGCGAAAAAGAATGTCCTATGAAACCCTTAAGATATATGAAATGCAGATGATTTATCGAAAGACTTTACGTTAGTTGTGAGATAACCTCTTCATTTGTCAATTTGGTTCTGGGATCTTCGGACAGATTTGCGCGAACTTGAGCAAAAAAATTCAAACGAGTCGGAACAATCGTAATGCGGGAGAAGAACGCACCTAATACACTCATAAGATCTTTAGAGCCTTCTTTACCATGAGCGTATAAAGCTGTCTGCTTATCAACGACATCTTGAGCGACTTTCATTACAACTGGCACATAACGCCTTATCCTTTTCAAACTTCGGGTCGGTAATAGTTTCATAAGATCATAAACGAAATCGGGAACTTTTCCCATGAGATATGTAACAGCGATATCTCTGTCACTGGGTTTGTAGAATGCATCTGCCCTGCAAAACAAAAATTTGTAACGTTAGCATTAGTCGCAGGGTAAAAGTAAAAAAGGAATAGAAATTCTACATTAGGTTGCTATATGCCTGAGTTAGCTGGTTCGTTTGGCCGCCGTCGATTGCTTCAAAATCATAGTCAGCGGAGGCTAATAAGGGTGTATAATAAGATTGGTTATTGTTTACAAAGACAGGTGAAACGAAAATCATACCAGCTCCAATAATTTCCAAAGTCATCCGAGACAACCATGGCACCATATTCACTACGGGATTTCCTGTCGATTCAATTTGTTCCTTGATTTTGGTTACTGTCTGTATTGACAATGAGGAGTGAAATTATGAACTGATTTGTATTTGACCCGATATACCTTTTGTGCCTTGTTGCGGAACATGGGGATAAAGCCACGAAGTGTGTTGACCGAAAACGCGGGTGCCATAATTTTCCTCTGCTTGGCATGTTGAGAACCTAAAGTATATAAGTTTAATAAAGACACAATGACCCTTTTGGATCGTGAATAATAGTACCATCAGTCCAAACAAGTCCTTTCCCTAGGATAAGTGCGGAAGAGTTTCGAGCGGACGGAGTCTTGGGGAAATTGTATCCAGAAGTATTCAGAATGTATTGGATAGCCTATGAGATAAAATCAAATAGGTATAATGATCGGGGGAGATAAAACCAAAATAAATTACCTTTGGATCGGATATGAAAAGAGAGGTTCGCTATAATAACATGTTTTGATAAGATGAAAATCCCGATCACTCAACCTAGTTTTGGATTTATCATTTGGATATGAGGGCTTACACCAAATTCAGCGTGTGTCTTTAGTACAGTCCCATATTCTTTCAACCATGCAAAATGTGCATCGCTGATTTCCGGTGAACGAAGGAGATCGGGTACGTTACCTAGGGTGTTTTAACGAATTTGAATGGAGAAAGAAATAAGTCCTTTGACATACCACTAATCCAGCTCGTACGTGATGGCCCAGGTACCTTATCAATAAAACATTGTCGCAAACTTCTATGAAGCAGGCGAACGAAGATGAACAAGAAAGCACCAGATAGAAATATGGAGAGAGAAGCTGGCATGAAAGTAGTAGAATAGGGAAGCAATTGGCCATTTGAGGGGGGGTTTGTATATATAGATGGAACCTATGACATCGAACCCAGGCTGATATCGTGATAGTTACATATATGGTAAACACCTGGGAAGCATCACAGGGCGTTTAGGAAGAAGACTAGATTTATAAAAGAGTTAGGGCGGCATAGGTTCACTTTGATAAAGGAAGGGATCCGATTGGTTGGGATGAAGATAAGCAGAAATTTGAAGGAATGCAAGCTGATTCTTGCGAAATGTAACTCGTTACTGCACGAATCATGACACGAACGGACTGACAGCTGCACCCGTTCCCTCGAAACTTGAACAAGGCACCCCATAGAGATTGTGAAGAGCGCTGATGAATGGATGTAGTTTAAAGTATATTTTAGGAGTCATACGTTAAATAAATGCTTTCTTTATGGGGTTAATACTTCCCGAGTTTCTTGTTTCTTCTTTTTACCAACACAACTCGTTTGTCACCAAGCCGACATGAATGAAGTTTCGAGCTTAGCCATGTGAGGAGAGTGAAAAGCTATATCCCTTGGTGGCGAATCCTCCCAGGCTCGGTGACTGGCACCAGTCGGGCACCAGGCAGTGTCAACACGAAGCAAGAGATTTTTAGCGAATAGGTCACAGTGACACTAGTTTATATCATTGTCACGGTCTCGCTTTGCCAGTGCCGGGCAACCGGCATCTTTTTTCTCCTCGTAAACACGCCACCACCCGCACCGTGTTTCCGAAATACAAACGTTGTTTTGCCAAAGACAGATTGTTTCTTCTATAACATATCTAGCGCAAGTTGCGCCAGTCGATACATTCCGTCAGGTGAACTCCAAAACATACTACTTAAAGGAGAACTTGACCCAGAGGTCAGGTGCTCAGTTACTATGTGAGAAAGAATCATCCTTTATATCGTGCATTGAGATTTACCGTTCAAGTTTAGAATGTAGATATCACTGAGCTGGTGGCTCATTGAACTCTTCGGTTGCTTTCTCCCCGAATGTTTCCGAGCCAGAGATTCCGAGTACGTACGAAGGTAGATCAATTGTGAGAATATATCAAATATCAACCTTTGACATCGTCATTCAGCGGAAAGAGTAATTGTTGTCCGGAAATGCTCAAATTGATTTCGCAAGTCCGATATTTAACGTATAAGTACTTCTGGGTTATTTTGAAACAAAGTAAACAAACTCCTAGGTAGATACATGATAAAATGGAGAGGCACCGAACGCTGGGGAAGTGCACAACGGATACATTCACTTATGTTGAAGGGCAATTACGAATCCTTATTGACTTTGTGTTTTCAAAATTTCAACCATTTGTCCAATTCAAGCTTCATTGGGGAGATCATCGTAACTGAATAAGAAAGCGCGATTAGAGATCGTATGTGACTAGCGACTGGCAAATTCGAAAGGCTTACAATACAAGTGCGCGGAGCTCAATACTTTCTCTAAGTAGTGCGTCTTTCGGAGTCGTCGGGTCAATGAAAGCGGTATGTGGCGTCAGGATAGCAGTCTTTCCATCCATTCTAGAATCAAAACTGAATATGAAAACAGGTTAATACCAGGCCGTTTAGAGAATAAACAGGTCTTTCACCATTTGATGAATACAACCTCGTCCGGTCTCATATTTCGTTGATATTTCCATTTATGACCAGGATTATAATTTACGCTGAATGTCTCTCCAACACGATCCGGATATTTCAAGTTCGTGGGGACGAGATCTTTGTCCCAGTTTACAGAACGATAATCACATAATGCGAGTGGGCTGTCGATAGCGGGATGGTTGATGGGACGCCAGAGATTGATAATTTGGAAACGGTGCTTGAGCAAAAGTGGGGCTAATTCCGCAGGGGTGTGTCTATGTACACGGACGGTTGCTGCTTCGGGTGTCTGGTCGACATGCACTATAGCGGCGACGCCACGTTTTCCGTCTCGACCGTCGGGTACACCAGGCCGATTTTTTCTTATAGCTGTGAACGAAATTCGTTAATCTCCGCCCATCTAGTAATATTGACCAGGAACATCGGACGCACTATGATCGAATAACACGACCCGATTCGCACCAGTGACTTTCTTGATCAGGTCGGTACTCTCCTTATAATATACATCTTTGAGGACCGCCTCGTCTTCAAAATTCTTGCATTGCGATTCATGCTGATGAAATAAAAATCCGGTGGTGTCTAAATCATATTCGGACTCGTGCCCTCTGACGTTCTCTATGATAACTTGTTGTGCTTCCTTTGAGTAATTCATAGGTTGTTCTCCTGTCTTTGGATCGGGGTTGACTTGGACCCAAGGTTTGGATCCGTCAAGTGGGGGTTTAAAGTAGTTTAAAGAAGTAGGAACAGAAGCTATTTCTACAGCCGACATTGAGGACGATGTTGGGAGAGGTGAGTGTATGTGATGATTTATGTATCTCTCGTTCTTGTCAGAGGTATTTATACCCCCATAGGACCTGAAACAAGAATCTTCAATCAAATCACACCATCGTTTAAAGGAGTTCTCGGGGTTGTAAGCATAGAGTAAGCAATTTTCCTGGTTGGACGGAATGCAACGGGCAATCGTCCAATCCCACCGAAACGCGGATAGATGACGCCATGGCGTGGTGATAGAACGATATTCTCATTTTTCCAACAGGTTAATGATTGGTGTTGTCGACTTGAGAAGTCCTCCTTTTTTTCTAGGCGATGTAGCGTACGCGTATCGACGCCTGACGGCATACATTCAACATAATTGTCTGACTCATCCGTTTTCTTGAATTTCAATTATTCTTTGAAGTTTGACTAATATCGAAACCTTTCTCAAATGTCAGGAAGACGCTTGTACCAACGGCAGCCAGATCATTTGCAATTAAATGTACAGTGGTGCGCTGCCCATAAAAAAGTTGTCCCCAAGTTATTCTTTCCCTTGTTAATTACTAAGAGAGTCGTTGATCATACCGGTTCCAAAGCGTGGAATCCCGAGGACAAAAAAACCTTTCTGCTAATGTCTGTGAACATGTTTTTTTATTATTATATACGTGAAAAGGAAGAACAAAACAAATGAAAGGAAACTCTTGACATCATTGGATGTTGATCAATTTATCAGTCAGCGCTTCAGCCCTCAGGCTGTATCATGCTCCGATTTGAATGGCACTAATGCCACCACTAATTGGAAAGACCGGACTAACTTGGAATTGGATTGCATTAGTTGAACTGATTGAAAGCGTAATCGACTAAAAAAGGTTCATTAATTATTCATTGGATTCGTTTGCTTTCTAAAATACTTACGGAATTTGGGGCCTCAGTCGGGAGACTAGTAGTCGGTAAGTTTAGGGCGGAGTTAATGTTGGATTGCATTGTTATCATTAGGTTCATAGTCTCCGAGCTCATATCAGGCTAGTTAAAAGTTCATTTGTTACTGGTATGTTTACATAAAGACTATATGACTTCCTTACCGGAGCAGCAGAGACAACCGCGTTTGTCAAATTATTCAAAAGTCTCCGGAGAAAATCGATACAGCTTAAACAGGGAACGAGGGAAAAAGGCAAATGTCTTCGGGAGATCCTCACGCAGATGTTCTGTGTATTTTCAAGAATCATCAGTTCGCTTTTCGTTGAACGTGATTCGGAAACACAATCCCCTCTGACCTCATTAGTCGTTGCAATAATGTCGGGGATGTTTCCTAGAATGATGGTCTGTATATTTCCAAACGTCACTAAATCGTTTTCTCCTAATGCAAGTGGAGGCGTATTCCCCTGCATCTCCTACAAATGAGTTAAATCAGAAACTAGGGAACTAAGGAGAAAGGAGGAATTATTTTTACGTTGATGACAGAGGTGGCGAGATCTGCAGATTCCCGCCAATCTCTTCCCGGTTCAGAGGTATTGTCCTGTATTATAGTAAATATTGGTGTGAAAACATTGCAATTGTTTACTTTTTCAGCTCCATAGGAGTTATTCTGTAAAGATTGTCATTGTCCTAGTCTTTAACATGCAGCGTTAAAATTTACCAGGTCGCTCAAGATATCGTTCAAATATTGTGTAGCTTCAGCGTTGGGAGTGGACATTCCTTGATGGGCTTGGATATCGACGGGGCTTTGGGCTTTGAAAAAGGGCAAGGCAAGTTGGTGTTTAACCTAACGAAATCTGGTCAGTTTTTATACTCTTTGGGCTATCGTCATCCTTCACTTACACACAGATGTGATCCTATTTTAGCTATAAGGTTAGAGTTTAATTGAACAAAGTTGCTGCGTGTGGCGTCCCCAGTGGATGTTTCAAGTTGTTTGGGTCGGTGGCACTGATGCATACTACTTTGGTCACATAATTTCGGAGGGTCCAATGCACGTGAGAAATCTACTGGGCAAGGGTGTGGAGCTTATTATTTAACATGCGGCACGTTGTCAGTGATCATCCTAAATCAGGAATTGTGAATCTGTGAACCTTTGTATCGGTTAGACCGTAGGGAGAAGAAAACATTACAGCGCTTTGCAAAAGTTAAGGCGGGTGGCCGTTTTGGTGGAACTAGGATTTCTGGAATAATTTAAAAGCATACGTTCAGTAAAAAAAACATGTCAGTGCTAGATTTAATTTTATACCAAGCTGTTTCAAAAGAATGTTTATGAGTACCTTATACAGTTATTAAGAAATCTTTGTTTCAAAATCGAAATTCATCAACTCACCCGCCTTAATTTTGCAAAGCGCTGTAACAGTGCCAGAGATGAACAAAGGGCACGTTGATCATTCTAATCGTGGGTGGATGTTGGAGTAATTAATTTTTAATAGCAGCGAAAATTTTCCACGGGCGTTATGAAGCATAAAATTTGATTTTCTTCCTATCTAAAATGAAATCGGTCTCTGGGTGGCCTCGAGGCCAGAATGCAATCAGATGCATAGTACGCGTCTTGGCTTGCCTTCATCCAAAATTTGTCGCTACGAGATTGGCCAATTCAAGCTCCATCAAAGCCGTCTAAAACCAACCTCAGAGCCAAATATAATTTCATCAACATTTTATTCAATATTGTTCCTTATCCTGGGACTGTAAGGAAAATATTTATAAGGAAGAGAACATAGCCATAATGAATAGCTATAAAAAGGTGCAAGCCATGGCACACCTGTCTTAATGTCTAGTGCCAATGTTCGTGTTGCCTCCGTCGAACACGGAGCACCTGGATAATCCGAGTACAGATTTAATAGAATTTTGGCTTTGTTCACAGCGAGTCCTGTAAAGATCATGAATACGCACGCCATTCGAAGCAATTATGAGGCAACCTACATTCATAGTGTTTTTCAGACCCTGTCTTCCATCTCTTCCACCGTTAATTTTCTTATCCATATCACCTGAGCTTACTATCACCCCTAAGCCCAGCGAAACGCACGGTCGGGTTTCGCTACCAACCTTGACTCACTTACAAGTACTCGTTTCAAGCATGTTTCTCTTTTGCTGCATGGTCCCAATTTCTTCAAACCTCATATTTCCTTCCTTTCCTATGTTCGCGAGAACCATATAAAACCCTACCACAAACTATCTCCTTTAGCTTTGATTACAGTGCATGAAGCATATAACTCTCAGGCTTACCTTTGACGACGACTTTACACTTACCCAAGCGTCCTACCAATAAAGGTCTTCAATCAACGCCGGACAAGGTTTAGGGTATCACCATGGTATTGAAACCTTCGTGTAACCATGTGCATAAAGGAGGATGACTTATTCCCGTCCACTACTTCAATTCCGTGGACTTCATATAAGTGTCATGATAGCCCGACGTATCAAACAAAATGCGTACAGTCTGGTTGTAGTTGTAACCCTTCTGAACCATGTTTACTGATGCCCAAATTTCCGACATTTATACTTACCGGCATCCCGTAAGTATGATGCCATACATGCATACACCCCGACAATGGTCGGATTCCGGGATTCAACGACCTTGAATGTGTGCGGACGATGTTTGAGCTATGAACACAAAGGTATCCAGACTGTCTGTAGTAGCGCCCTAACCAGTATTTCGAAATCGCGCCTTCGATATCCAAGATGACTAGGATTGATCATACGCAAACTTGCCTATAAAATCCTTCGTTTCTCCTATATTCCTTGCGAGTTTGGAAAACTTCATATAATCGTCGTGTAATTTTCAAATCAAGTGCTGCAATGACAAACGAGGAAGTCGTAACCCTCCTGAGAAATATACGTATATGTTCATTCACCGAAATATACAAAAATCCCCGACGTAAAATCTTACTTACCGGCCGTCATATAAACCGTGTCGAAGATAAAGATGCACATGTACCATGATCTGAGAATACAGATTAAAACAGGTCCACATGCTCGTACACCATTGTAGTTAAAGCTTGTTCTGACTTGGATAAAGAAATATAGCGTCGCGCCAACGAGACCCTGGACTATTGAATAGCTTGAGGTCATCAGACCGGTGGAAAATTAAAGGCCTTGCTCCCAAAGTTCATCGACTTCCATTCTCTGTGATTTTCTCTTTCTCCACTCTTCTATAGGCGCAGACGGAGTTCATATATTGTATAGGGATGTGCGATTTCTCCTTATCACTTGATAAGCAGATTTTTATTTGATGTCAGCTGATTATAAGGGATATCTAGAATAAAGATAAACCTTGATAGGAAAGTAATATATTCATATATAAACAAGTCAGAAAGTATCCCTGTGGATTCATAACTCACAGTTTGTAAACCCCTCCCAACATCATCCAGATGACTACCCTTCTATCACAAATAACAACAAACCCACTTGTTTCGGGTTTGACGAATGCCGTCACTATCCAGGTACAAACCTCACTGGAGACTGCTGTTACTATCGCCGAGACTGTATATCAAAGCCTTGGCTTGCATAAAACTTCGGCACTCGACGTTAGGCATGAGTTGGCGACATTATCTGCTGCTATCGTTAGAATTATGTTATTATTCGTATTGAAAGAGTGCACTGATGGCTATTTTTTTTGGAACATGTTAGGACCAAGTGACTTCAGTCGTAAATGTTTTGCCCGATCGTTGCAGCGGAGATTTCATTTTGGTTTGGCTACCTTTTTTCATAGCTTATGAGAGATTTAGTGACAGTGCAATTGTTATAATAGGAAGAAGGTCCAAAAGGGGTTGCTATTTTCGCGGCTATCTCTCGCACAACAGCATCCATAAAGGTGAGAGTAACGTTAAGATTGACAATGACACGGAAATTCTTTGGCTGGCTCACTACTCACTATGGCACACCTAATCTAGAGCCTCCCGGGTCCTGTCACGCAGGATGAGGGTATAGCCATATTGAATAGTTGTAAAGAGGTGCAAGTCAAGATCTCCGTCTTGTTGTCTGCTGTCAGTGTTCGTGTTACCTCCGTCGAACATGGAGCACCTGGATTATGCGAGTATGGAATTAATAGACTTTTAGCTTTATTCACGGTGAGTCCCATTTTGTTTAGATGAAGTGACGTACATTCATGTTGTTCCTCCCACCATTACATAACCTGTCTCTTTCATCATGCATATTTATATAACCTGAATTCACTCTCTCCCTTAACAGGTCCTTACCCAAGCTTTATTAAACATCTTACCGGTAATTATGCACCTAAACAAAACCAAATATCAAAGGCTGACTTCTATCCTCCTTTCTTCCACATAACTAGTCTTCAATAAGCGCAGACGAGGTTCAGGGTATACACAATGGTATCGAATCTGCATGCAACGATACCTTAACCAGCGTTCGCAATTCAGTTAATTGAGTGGGAGATATTATTATGGTTTCTTCTTTTCCGCCTTGTTCTTTTTCTTTTTCTTGAATTTTTGTAAACTTCAAATTTGTGTAACCTTTGATAGCTTTTGATAGCCGCTCAAGCGTGTATTGAACGAAACCTTGTGTACAATCAATTTCAGTGAACCCTGCTGAGAAAAAAAAATAGAACTTCACCAATGTTTTGACGGGGTTCGACGTAAAAACACCCGCCATATATATTAAACGCTGTCAGAAAGGATAAACACTGTACATGCCAGCCACCTGAGAACTTTTTAAACCACGAAATCATATCCAGACAACGTCGAGTTTCGAATTGTTCACATATCCGCCCACTAAATCGCGATAAAGGAAATGCTTACGCCCAACGCGCGCTTCGTCCATGACACTAGTTCAGTCCGACTGCTTCTCTCCGTCGGGAGAAGGTGAGTTTGAGGTCAGAAACCCACCGGAAATCCCGGGACGATACCTTGTACTAACTTGATCGGTCATAGCACAGGTCAGAAGGGGATTCGTTGATTGTGACACATCAAAATCCAAATCCATTGAATAGCATGTCGTTTACCTTGACAGTAGACTATTAAGGAACTTGACCGGTAATTAAAATATTTTCTCCCAATCGACTTCTAGTCCTTTGTTTTCTTTTCTCATAGTCTTCCTATAGGCGCAAGCGTAAATGAAATCGATGTGGCTCTTTCTCTCTGTCAATGGCCGTCTTATTGACATGTGAATGTCAACTAAACCTGAATCATTGTTAGAAGTGACGAGCAATGGACAGAAAATTGGAAGTTTCCCTCATATAATTTCCCTACGAAACAACCTCGTGCTAATCAAAATTGGGGCCTATTGTATTATTGGATCACTTTACCATAAAACATTGCAGACCTCATCACAGACGACTTTTGAGGACTAGTATAAGGTTAAGAATCAGAGTACTCCGTATTTTCGTCCTAGTGGAAAATAGTTCTCGTGGAACCAGGAAGATTAATAGTGTGAAAAAGAATTCTGAACGCTACAGCTTTATGAATCTTGAACGTGCACTTATGTTACCGAAATTTCACAAGGGAAAAGGTGATACGGCCCTGTTTTTTTGTTAAGGGCTGTCTCCAGACAAAAATTAAATAAAAAAATCGCTGCTTAGGTTTGGCAAATTCACCCATTATGAGAAGGTGGGACGTGGGCAAGAAGAGGATCAAATGACGTAAACTCAAGTCCTTTGCCGTTACTTGCCGCTGACACAACAATGTCCGTTTCCTCTCCACCACAACGATAAAACCCAATGCACAGAGATGAGTACATATTCGAAGACGTTTTGTTGAGAAAATGGGGTATCATTTGTCTAAGTGGGTTTATTATGGACCCTCTTGTATCTCCGTCAACTTTCTCTATAACTAGGATGTCGGATGGACTCGCCAGTCGCGTATACGGTACGTCGAGGCAATTAGTATTTTAGACGAGCAACCTCATGAACTGGCCGACAGAACTCAATAATAAATCCCCGTTTTAATGTGGAACGTTGATCTGGATCTAGAAGGGTATCCGATACTAGGTTCCCTGCCAGCGACGAATCCGGTCGATGAACTCTATTTCCAACGTGCCCATGCGTACTTGCCCAAGCGATGTGTAGGAAAAGTCAACTTTGGAACAGGCGCACTGAATATGCCATGTGGTGTCCACGTTGTTTTGTATTTGTATTTGCCACCCACTCCACTCGGGTTTAGCCACAATGGACAATGACGAATCCAGTAAACTCTAAATAAAGCTGCCAATAAAAATATACTCTCCAGGTCTTTTTCTCTCTCCGTCTATCAGATTATATTCCTTGATTAGGTTACAAAGTGGGTATTATCTACCCATCTATCTATACCTATATCTGATCTCTAATTGTACTTCACATTTAAATGAGAACAGGATCTCACACTTGAAACCAATTCCACCCACGCACTGATTATGACTACTTTTTCACCACAAGCAGTTAACCCACTTTTGTCGGGCATGGATAAGACTATCCTCGCTCAACTACAAACTTACATTGAGACTGCTATCAATGTCGGGGGAACGGTATATTCAAACCTTAAAACCACACCGCTTGACGTGAAGAACGAGTTCGTGACGGTGACAGGCATAATTGTTGGACATCCAAATACATCGTTCTGCATTTTTTAAATTGACTTTCGTTTTGTTTATAGGAGGGAATAATTTCAGCTGTCAATGTTTTGCCCACTGACTCTTTTGATCCGGATCAGATTCTGGTGACTATTTATCCTATCGATTTTCAAAGGTTTTATATCGAAATAACGCTTGATAGGAGCTTGGTCAACAGGGCGCCGCTATGAGTGCAGGGATTGCTCGGACAACCGGATCTTTAAAGGTAAGTAAATAAACCTGATTCTGAAAGAAAAACTTTCAATAAAGATCATTTCATATCAGAATCTTCCGGGTCCCGTATCACATGAAGACGGTATTATGTTTTTAAACAGTTACAAGGAATTTCAGGTCAAGTTAGCTCTACTTTTTGCTACCTCCAATGTTCGTCTTGGCGCATTTGAACAAGGGGCACCCGGAATATGCGAGTACTGCTTTAATAGACTTATAGATATTGTTACGGTACGTCCATGGGGGCACTCTTATACGCCAGTTGACTGTTGTCCCTCTTATAGCCTATTACCCAATCTTTATCAAACGTCTTACCAGTAAGTGATTTACTCCCCGCAAGCTAACTCGTTCTAATATCTCCCCTCAATATAGTCCTCTATAAGCCCAAACGAAGCCCAAGCAATACATAATGATATTCAATCTGTTTGCGACGACTCTTTAACGCGTCTTCACGCTGCGACATCCAAATGACTTACGTAAGGCTCATTCCTATTATGGGTTCGTATTACTTATCTCTGTTTAAGTTGCGTTTTGAGTTTATCTTTCTGTCGATATCAATCAATATTTTTGAAAATTCATGTTATGTAACTGGTGGTTGCATTAAAAATGATAAATACATAAATAAAGATCACCGATCAATGGGCGAGAGAGAAAAAAACAGGTGACAAGTCAGGTTGGCGGGGTCACCCACGGGCTGGATGAATGAAAAACGAGCAATTATTTCCCTTTCCAACTGATTATTTTCCCATGTCTTAATTGTCCGCTGATATTGACTTTGACATGCCGCTTAGTATACACTCTAAGCCCAAGTAAAATCGTATTATCTTCTTGGCCTTGATAGACCTAAAAGCCGAATCAATCAACTACACATTTTTGCCTCGAGAAAAACCCATTTTACGTACCGTTTCACGGAAATCTTCCGCATCTGATGGTGTTTCCACCCGAAGCATAGTATGTTCACTAGGATGCGCACCGGAGGAATGACAAGCATCACATAAATCATAGTCATCACAGACGAGGCATTTCCATCTTACGCCAACTAAGGGATTGGTCTTACAACCGTCGCAGGTGATTCCTTCATGTGTAACCAAGAGAGCTACAGGCAAGAGATATATATCAGCGCGCAAGTCCAAATGCAAGAAACAAGATTGTCCTCCTTCCTCACTTACAATCGCGTGTCTCGATCCTCAACATCCGATGCGTAATCGAATGATTCGCACTAGTACACCCAGAAGACCGACAATCCGTACACATATCATAATTATTACACACCAAACATTTCCAACGAACACCTACAATCGGTTGAACGCCACAAACGTCACAACAGATATTAGTATGAACATCAGGTCGTGTGGAAGGATCAACCATTTCGGCGATACTGGGTGATTCTATTTGTTCATTTTTGACTTGAAGGGTGTGTTCTTTGCTGTTGCCTATAATGATGACGTCGTTGGATTGATCTTTGAGTTCGATTTTGGTGGTGGTGGTGATGGTAGTGTCGATGGTGGTGTTGATGTTGACGCCGTCCTTTGGTGATTCAGTTTCTTTTATTGGTGTCGGAGGTTCAACGGATAATTGATTTGGAATACTTAGAGTAGCTGTTGTCTTCGTTATGTTGGACGACGTCTCGGTTTTCTCCTGTCCTTTGTCTGCTGAGCTCGTCACTGCCTCCGCCTTTTCTGGTTTACCAGCTACCAGCTCAGTCTCAGCCTTTGGACTTGGAATGCTTGAGATAGCATTGGTCTCGGTGACGTTAGATGACGTTGAAGTAGACACCTCCTGTCCTTTGGTCCCCGACTCCGTCTTCTCTTCCTCCTTATCCACAGGACCCGCCATCCCCTCAATTCCTCCAACTACAGGCTCCGTCTGCTGTTCCTTGTCTACTAAACTCGTCTCATCCACAGCGCCCGCCCCATTCGCTTCCCGCTGCTTATCTCCACGTCTCGTCGGTTCCTCATCGCCACTAGTACTACTGGAGGCACTAGCACTGGACCTCGCAGACTTCCAATCATCCTCCGAATCCCTCCTCTTATCCGTACCCATACTCATCCCACGAACAACACCATTACCATTACTCTGAACCGGTCTTTCAGTCCGAACACTACTACCGGTACCACGTCGTTCCGGATCTTTAGGTTTAGGGAAAAATTTATCCCTCATTATTTTCCGATCCAATGTATTCTTTTCGAACGTTAATGTTTCTAATTCCATAAGATCTTTACCGGCGAATGCTTCGGGTGGTACAGGCATTTGTTCCCTCCAAGCTCTTTAACGGGGTTGTAAGAAGAAGAAAGGAATCTTAGAGATGAAGACTTTTACTTGTGATCATAGTTGGCTGCCATTGACATACTTCTCGCAGCTTCTGACCAGACACGCGTAAGTTTCCGAGAATCCCAGTTTGGTTGGTTTTGTTGTATAAAGTCCTGACGTGTAAAGTTAAGTAAGGGTTTTGACTTTCAAACTCCTCACTCACTTTTGTTCTATGGAAGTTACGATCCAACCGGACCTAAAAACATGCATCAAATTGAATTGAAAAAAAGGACTACTCAAAAAGAGTACTGACATGAAGAACATAATCACCAGCTTTAAGATCAGTGAAAAGTGTAACACTACGTGTCCATAAGATGGAATATTCCGAACGGCCAATTGCTTTTTCTTCGGATTTTCTATATAGAACGAAATCGAATGTCCAGAGGAAACATCCGGAAAGTTCGTCCCAGTATCGTTCATCAGCTTGAGAGAGGACGATGATGGATGGTGTATCGTGTGCGATGGTGAATGTAACTAAGAAAAGAATATATCAAATAGGGTAGAAAGGTAATATAGTAGAGGCAGCTTACACGAAACATCACCATATTGCCAAGCAGAGGGTAACCTCCTCGCATTAACATTAAGCCAATGCGATGAAACAATCCACGAATTATCAAATAATTGTGTTCTTTCAACAGCATACCACGTCTTCAAAAAATCCTCGTACTCCATAATAAAAGCACCATCATCACCAAATTGGTGATCAAGCGCATCAAGAGCTCCAAGCCATTCTTTTGTCCATTCTTTACTTCCATCACTCCATCTTCCAGTCCATTCACTTTTGCCCCAGGGGTTTCGTAATTTTAAGAAACGTTTACCTTTGTATTCAGTTGCTTTTAGAATACTGTACGCGTGGGAGCTGAATAAACCTGTTGGTAGTTGTCAGAAAGATGTCGAGCTCTGATAAGAAGGACTAGAGATACCATTAGTGGTGGTACTATCCGTTGCAGCTCCTTTTCCAGCTAATGAATCAAGGTAACAACCGAATAATCGATCTTGAGTGGCACGCATAAGATCATTATGCCAGAACTCGTCGGTATCAAGGATATCCTGAAAGTTATCCATCAGTTTACGCCCTGCGTTCCATTGAATAATGAGCGCTTACGTTTGTGAACAAAACTTGAGAAACACCCCTAAGAAAATAATATGATTAGCGACGAAGCGATCATCCATGATGCTTTATTTCACCCTGTTAGGTCTTCCAATGCTTGGAATGCGAATCCGCCATCTAGCGCTGCATAATCCCCATGTAATTTAGCAAATGCTTTCTCCAATAATGGTCTAAATAAAAAGTAAAAATGAAAATAGTTATAAAATTGGAGATAGAAAAAGTATATAACTTACACCCAGGTCTCATTCTCTTGACTAGATTTCGCAAAGTACAGAGTCTTACTACCCCTTCTCGCCACCTTTTCGTATAAATCCTTCTCTTTGTGGTATAGATTCTGACTCTTGAAAAATAAAAAAAAGCAGTAGTAAGTTTAAGTCATCGAGAGGGGTGATTTGGTTTTTACATCTGAACTGAGCGTTTCATACTTTGGAAC
The DNA here is from genome assembly GCA_020884735.1 of Clathrus columnatus. Taxonomy (NCBI): domain Eukaryota; kingdom Fungi; phylum Basidiomycota; class Agaricomycetes; order Phallales; family Clathraceae; genus Clathrus; species Clathrus columnatus. The sequence continues at coordinate 2,988,408 of BPWL01000006.1, forward strand.
TGAGGTACAAAGTTGACTGAGATAAAGGTCTTGAGAAAAAAAAAGGGGGTTTCAAAAGAGAGAGGATAACTTACTCGTCGATTATAACGTCTACCCATTCACCGTCCCGACAGAAAATAAACCCATAAATACCGACCTAAACCAAACGAAAACATAAATATGGCAATAACATCGAGAATATCCATTCAGACCTTTTCATCTCTCTACATATAGAGTATTAGATGTAAACAATAAAAAGAGATTAAAAAACACCCACCTCGACGCAGATTTTCTCTATCAAACCGGGCAGAGAAGATAACGTCGCTACACCGCATAAGAACCAGCAATCTCCCAAGCTTCCTTGAACGATATCACTTGAATTCGCTCCATCCACTACAAATTGAGGATTCTCAAAGATTTGTGAAACTCGTAATACGTCGGCTGGTTTGGCTTTTTCAATGGCGGGTCTAAAAAGAAAAGAGTCACGAGTCCGACTACAACAACCCTGAACCCGACATGGGAATGATCACGTACGTAGAAAGTGAGTGTAGACACTGTTCAAGATCTTTCCCCAAATCAAACTCAATATCCCTATTCCGTTTTTTCAGATTCTACGGGGATAACAAATAAAACAAAAACAAAACAAAAAACATACCGGAACTTTCTATTCCTACTCCGACATTCTGTAGCCAACTCTTTGACTTTGTTCCTGCACCTCGTAACAGCCTTCTCAAGTTCATCAGTAACCAATAATCCAGCTCGAGATGGTTCTTGTTTATATAAATGAGCTTCATGTCCTGCAGGTACTTTTGGTTCGCTTCCAATGATGGTGTTACCAGTTGTTGGTGACAAAGCTTCCGCTCGTGTCGGAGTACTTGGACCAGTATTACCAGTTTTAACAGCTTTAAACTGTTGTAATAACTCTAAATGGGTGAATAGCGACATTGATCTGTTTCGATACCGCTCGTGTAAAAGGTGGAGGTAAGGGTGAAAGGTGGAAGCCCAACCGTCAACAAAGATTACTCCTTAACTTTCCCCGCAACCCAATGGACAGATTGCTTCTTATAAAGGGAAAGCTTACCACATCTTCATCTTCCATTTCCTGCTTCCGCTTTTTTTTTACCCTGCCCTATGACAGGAGCGCGCTCATTTTTTCCTGTTGATCTCTACCGTTTTTGACAAGGTTAAGGGGTTTTTTGATTGGCAAGGGGGAAATCGGTATCCGAAAGCGCAGCACTGGCGCGCTAAAAAAAAACTAAATGCATTGGAAACTGCAGAACATATATATGTATTTGCTTACATATGTCTGCCATCTTTGTTGTCTTCTCAGGTGGATCCGTTCCTAATGAGCGCAATCACATTTTCTGATCTTATTCAAGGAGTCTAGATGGGGTATTGATAAGGGGGGGAGGAGATCTTAAGCTGTGTCGTTACAAGAACCTAAAGTATTTCTTGGAAAACCTTGGCTTCCTTACCCAAGTAATACGTGCGTGTGATGTGTACTAATAGTCCACCTATAAGCGAAAAAGATGTGTATAATAGAAAGAGCGCCCCCGCCAGTTATCGAGGGATATATTTATATTTATATCTTTCTGCCTTAACTCAGACTAAAAGCGAGTTTCCAAGTTCTAAGAACTCTATATTACAATGACGTACGTATATGTATATAATGTATATATAATTCGTCAGATTTGATATACATGCTTCGGTTAGTAAAACCGAGAAGGAAAAAACATTCGGAGAAAATGTCAAGGGTTTTTTCCCTCGTAGTACTTGTAATGGTATGGATGCTATGTTCCTAGATCTTTCTTCTTCTCTACAGATTATCACCGTCTAAGCTCATATTCTTTTTCTCTTTTTGCGGTGCCGTAACGTTGAACCTTGATACCCAAGTACATATATAAAAGGCACCAGCTGGCTACGCGACCTCAGTTACTTACATGTAAGTACTAAGAGGCCGCCATTGATTCGTCGGAGGTTATCCGCGATAAATATACTTATATGACAAGAAGAACTCTCTTTAAAAAACGAGGGTCGGTTATCTATACCCGTATACCCGTGTTACGGGGAAGGGGGGGGTCTAGGTTTTCAAGGGTACTTAGAGAGTGCGAAGTTGTTTTTACACAAGATCGGAGCCTGCAACGGACTTTGTTTTACACAAGACATAAGAAAAGCTCTCATACTCAGTTCACTCAATTGAAGGCTTATCAGGTATCAGGTTTCAATGACGGACTTGAAGGTTCTTTGCTAAAAAGAACCGTAGAAACTTTCTTATCGTACCGCTTACCGAGATAGGACACAAAAAACGGTTTTTTGAGCCTTCATCATACCCTCACCTAACGCTGGACCCTTCATCCTTTCCCCCCTCCTATCAGGCATTCTGAACCTAATATAAGAAAAAACGTGACATTCCTTTTCCTCGGCCCCGCATGTACATTTTGTCCCGCCCCAACCGTGAATCTCGGCCTGCGAAGGGATATAAATCTTTATTCAATCATATCCATATCGTACCTTAATGAATTTTGCGCTTGCGCACGTCGCTGCGCTAGTTATATATAGTCGTTAAGGTTTCCCCAACTCCACGATTTAACATAGTAGTGAGTAATAAACAACACGTAATAGTGAGTTTTGAGTTTTTCCGTAATTCGCGGAACACAAGAGCAGTGAGAAAGTTTTTCTGGTGACGTCGGTCAAATATCAATTGAGCGAGGGGGGAGACTATTCCTTAAAAGAGAGAAATTAATTGTACTAGTGTACATGTCATTTATTAGCTTTAGCGTATTTTTCTATTCTTACTACTACCTCATTGATCAAAAGAGAGGGGAGAAGGTTTATCCCGGAGAATTGAAATAATCGATCTTTTGCATGATATTTTGTTTACATAACAGCTTGTTCGAGGGTACACACAATTCTTACTGACGTTAAAGAATGTATGTAAGCACGTTTAAGCGTAGTGGTGATCGATCGATTGATCACTTGGGAGGGGGGTTTAAAGTATTGATTCATCAGATCCTTAATGTTGCAACACATGCGTGGATATCGATAAGACGTAATTCAAAAAAAGAAAGAAACAAGAAACAAAAAAGAAGAAAATATTGGGATTCCTTCGTACAAGCTTGTGCGAGTTAGGGGTAGGGGAGCTATCTATCTCCTGTACCTACAACGATCGCAGTGACGATCCCGATAATCTTTACGAGCAAATCCGTCTTCACTATATATATTCTTTATCATCAGAATCTAATCTCAATACGAAAGATACACATACCAGAATTCACATTTGAATTGTTTCCCATTATTCATAGTATCAACGTGACGAATAGCATCCTGTCTTCTAGTAAATGAAGCATCACTAGAACCAAAACACACACTTAACCGCTTCACCTAATGTTAAGAGAAGAAAGACATACCAAGTAGTACAAACAAACGGTTTTTCAGAAAGATGAACCGATTTGATATGAGTGATCAATTGAGCCTTCCTAACGAATCCTCCAGAATGAGTACAACCGTTCCATCCACAAAGAAAGCGTTTGATCCCTTGATCAGGTATCTCGATGATAAGCGGTTCTAAAGCTCTAGGCAAGGTTGTATTGGGGATCTCTGTCCAATGGTGAAGAGGATTTCCGCCAGTATAGGATGTTGATGTCTACATAAATTTTGTGGGAATGAGCGAAAAAGGGATGATGATTTATAATTTCCCTTTCTTACCGTGTTGTACCCGGTTGAATAGTCTTGCTGATGGTGTTGAGCAGAACTTCCTTCTTGATTTCCGCTACCACTATAATAATCTAGGGGGGGGATGAGGAGGTTATTACACATTAGTCAAGAGAGGAGATTGAAAAACCGTACAGGATCCATAAGGGTAAGAAAGGGGATACCTAGGTTTTTATGAGAAGAGATTAGAGGAGATCTGGGAAAAGGAAGATGGGTCTACATACTGCCTTGCGAGTCTTGGGTATCTTGAGCTAGATGAAGGATCGTTAGATGCATTAGTAAAAAAGTTCTCCATTATATACATAATACGAATATGTGTTACCTTGTGAATCTAACATAGAAGTAATCAGACTAAGAACAAAACAACCAAACATGAAAGACATACGGTGAGCACCATAACCAGCTTGAGCTGAACCCGCCGGAGAAGCAGCATCATTGTTGTTGTTGGTACTGTTATACTGTCCGTAATGAGGATAATAAGGATGGTTGTGGTTGGGATACATTTGGAAGAAGGACTTTGTGAGCGAGAGAAAAGAGAGATTACTCTTCGAGCAGAATAACCAGACACTCCCTCTGCCCACAGAGAGAGGGTCTTAAATAGGATTTCCCCTCCTCTCTCTTCATGGAACATATTCCTTTTTGGAGAAGGTGGTGGTGTAGGAGGACTAGAACGGATTTGGGCTGGATGTGCGCGCGCGGGGGCGAAGTTGAGGGTGAAGGAAACAAATTAAAAAAAAGTAAAGTAAACCAGGAAAGGAAAAGGAAAGATAGACTAGATGAGACGATGTCAAGACCAGAAAAAAATAAAAAAATAAATTATTATTATAAATTATAAAACATTAGGGTCGGGTATCGTCTTGAAAAAAAAAATCTGAGATTAACCTAGAAAAGGGAAAAATTAAAGTAAACGAGAGATAAAGAGAGGAAGATAGAATGAAATTACATTTATTTATGTTTTTTTCCAATTTTTTTTTTTTTGAATTTCCAAAAAAGATGGGAGTCAAAAAAAGAAAAAATTTGTCCGACCAAGGGTCGTCCGCGAAACGGAGTTTTAAAAAAACTTTGCAAAAAACAAACTCCGTTTCAATATCCGCTCCTAAAAAAATTAAAGTTCCGTTGCGTCGCTTACAACAAAATAACTCTCCGCTACAAAAAAGAAAAGTATTAATAAGATTTTTTAGGAAAATTAACAACCAAAATCGTCGTTCTTTTTTCGAGTCTAATCAATTTCGTCCTCGCTTGTCTTTGTCTTAAAAGAGTCGGTCGGATCGCATATCTCCAATGAAATGGGGGTAATCTATTACATCCATCCCTTTTTATCATATTATCGGAATAACACTCAGGCTGAATTGAGAAAAAAAAAAGAATTTTGTTTTTAGTGTCAAAAAAAATTGAAACGTTTCTGGTGTTTTTGTCGTAATCCAAGCCCACCACCCCGCGTCTGTGTGTATAACAACCTAAATCTGGAAGATTGCAGACGCGCGCGACCATATTTGATTTTTCTTTTTTTTTTTTGGATATGTTTTTACCACAGAAACGGTAGTATCCCGCAATCGACTAATTATTGAAGTATTTTACCATTTGTAGATTTTTTACACACGCGATAAGAGTTTTCTCTCTTGAAAGTTGGAAATGGGAATTTGTGAAATAAAAATTGAAAATTCGGTGTCTGTACGACGAGAGCTGAGTTAGATTATGGTTTTCCCGTAGATCTTGGATTTTTTGAATAATAATAATTCTTAAAAAAAAAAAGGTATTTTATACTGATCGAGGTAGGGAGCGTCCGAAACCGAAAATGAAGAGAGAAAAAACAAAACAAAAAAATAGCAACAACAACAAAGCAAACAACGAACAAACAAAAGAACAAACAAACAAATAATTTGAAAAAAGAAATAGTATCGAATACGGGTAATAAAACTCCTTTTTTAGTTCGAAACCGAAACCGAGAAGAAGGATCGGGTACTCGGTCTAATAATTCTAAAACCACTAAAACAAAAGATTCTAGCTTCGGGAAGGAGAGCCGGATAAAGCTTCAGATAAACATCTTTCCTCATGTGCATTTCGATAATGTCTTCTTGAGTAAGATTTATGACTGTTTCACATCATTTTAAGTTCTAGTTCCATATTTCGTAAAACAAAAAAAAAACAGAACTTACCAGACACTACATCTATATTGTTTACCTCTGTTGAGTGAAACAACGTGTCGTTTAGCGTCTTGTTTCCGTGCAAAAGTTGTATTACTAAATAAATTAATAAATAATTCATATCATATTTTCTTATTTTATAATTTTCACTTACCAGGTTGTACAAACGTAAGGCTTCTCCTGTAAATGCGCCGATCGAACATGGGTAATAACTTGAGCTTTGTGAGCGAACCCCATTAAATGTGTACATCCTGGCCAGGCGCAAAAGAAGGTAATGACGCCATCATTGTAAACATCTGTTACATGTCCATTAAGTGTTCGAGCAGGTATTATTGGTGCACGTTGAATCCATAAATGTTGTCTGGGTCTATCAGGACCGGTAGGAGAGTTTGAGGTACCGGTGTCTCCGATCGCGAACTCGGAGTTGGGATTAGTGGTAGTAGTAGTAGTAGTAGTAGTAATGGGACTCGGTTCATATGATGGCGGTGTGGATGTAAATGTAGTATGATTAAAATTTGAAGGTTGAGGCTTTTTAAGATTAAAGAATTAAGAAACCAATCTAGGAATGAGAGAAGAAGAAGAAAACTTACATTGTATAACTCATAATTTGTTGATAAAACCTGTTGACCGTCCGATGAAGCGGGACTTCCCCGATCGCTGTCTAATAAGAAATGTTAAAGAAGTTCCTTGTATACAAAATGAACAATAACAATAACGTACTTTGAGTACTAGAACTTAATATATTCTCAATGACATTATTAGGATCGGTTCCATAAGAAATAATATTTCCACTACTACGAGGAACAGCGTTGCTAGCCGAAGAAGAAGAGGAAGGACCATGTCCATGATCGAGTATCGAATCGCAGTAGGTATTTGAATGACAACAATTGCCATTGACGTCGACATTGTCATCTCTTATCGGTATCAGTGTCGCGCTATTATTTTCATTTCGTCTATCAATAACAACTTCTTGCATATATGATTCCCGTCCCGCTAAAAGCCGAGAAGTCAAGCTTCATGAGAGAAATAAAGAAAGTTGATGTACTTACCAGGTTGAAGAAACTGGTTGACCGCCCTATCACTAATAGACCCGCTAGCGTATGGGAAAGTGTCATCGTTATAGTTATAAGTTACTGAATGGGTCATTATCGGAAATTCTTGGCCCGAATGTTGGAAGAAGTGATAATTGGGATCCATAAAAGAAAGAACGAGAAAGATAATAAAATAAATAAGATGAAACAGGGCTAAGAGAAAGAGAGAGAGGATTAAGAGGAAATAAAAAAGGAAAGGTGACGAAAGGTTTGATAACGAAAGGAGGATATTGAGAGAGATGTCTACGTTCCCTCGTTCACCTTTATAAACAAAGATTGTGCAAGGAAAAAAAGATATTGAATTTTAGAGGAGCACGGCCTTGAATTAGATCCGACTGATGTAGCAGATTTCTTGCCAGACACGAACATTTTCTCTTTGGCATTGCATTTGCATGCTCTTTTTCCACAAAAGGAGATAGGAAGCGAACTAAGAGCTGATTTCAAAAAGAGAGGAAGTCAGTCAGTTTTTTTTTTTGATCGACATGGATCAGCGATCAAAGCGAGATCATCGCCTTCGACAAGTAAAAGAAAGTACCCGTGTCATATCCATCAAAAGAGGCCCACGCCCCCTTTGTGGGAGGGGGGGGATTTTGATCAATTTCTGATTTCCAAAATAAAAGAGCTGGGTTCTAAAGTTTCAAAATCCGAATGAATATGATTCGTTCCCATTTACTGGTAATTACGTGAACCCCCTTCCAATAGTAAGCTCACACCTCACAGGCCTCACATCCATATGTTCTTACATTTTATATTAATTTTGGCTTATAGACGATCCTATCGCTTCCTTGTCTTTCGGATAACAGGTCCCAACTCACAACCAAGAAATAATAATATTTCAATTTCAAGCCGTCCATTCTAACATCAACCCTAACGTCAGTCCCGGGGCTCAAAAGTTTACGATCGGAAGAACGCTGTGAATGCGTCATTAGGATGTGATCTGGTTTTATCTTGCATCGCTATACAAAGATGTACTAACAAAAGTGAGAAAGAGAAGGGGGGATGGTAATATGTCACACACCCTCTTTGTGCCTATTCAATTATGTGCACACTTTACCCGCGCTATTGATTGATCGCTGTCCTGTCCGCGCTTTCCAAAAATAAAAAAAGACAACACAGCAAGCTAGATCTTTTTGGAGATTCGAAGTATACAATTTACCATATACCATTCAAGACTTCTCACATTATGTTTATCTCTCTCATCTGAGTTCTCATGTGCGTGTATACCTCTCCCTCCCCGACATCAGGCTCTCATAATTCACTTTTCACCTTCCCATCAACACACTCCCACAAAGTCGTAAATATTAAACAACAAAAAAGCAATGCAAGATAACCATCATTTCTCCTCGCCGTGCAAGACATGAAACACGGAAAAAAGCCAAGCAAGATTTCCCCCCTCCCCCCCCAATTTTGACCCGGCATCAAACTTTAAAATTGCGTAATAGTAACCCATATGAAACCTGTCCTCTCCATGTGTAAGTAAACAGAACTTGCGCTCGTGCTCCGTTACCCCCCTTCAAAAGAGCGGGTTTATTTCTCAGAACCTAGAGGCCGGTGTAAGATTACCAGCCCTAAGTACAACTATTTTAATAACTGTTGAGGTCATATCGACCAACCGACTCTCAATTGACTGTATTGGGAGATCGGCGGCCGATTCTCCGAATCTCAATTGACTGAAACTACATATAAAGATAATTGACGGCCCCCTCGGCGTGGAGGGGATCTCTTTTTTCTCATGGGTTGCTCATTATCATTATCTTATACAAGTAATACCACCCTCTTCGGAAATTGTTCTATGATACATTTAATTGGTTAATGAGTATTTATTTTCACACACACATGTGATACACCAAGTTTTTACTTTCACATGCGGGGACGACGTATGTAACACGCCGTGCATCCGCCCCGGCATATCCGGCAGGACGTTTACCGAAAAGATATATGAAACCCACACTTTTTCTTTCCGATGTAATTCACTCTCTGATGAAAAGAGAAAAGAGAAAAGAAACAAGACGTATATATGTATACAATTTGTATTTCCCTCCATACCAAATGGTAACCAGGGGGAGAGTTGAAAAGGTAAATGAATGAAAAGAACGTGTGTCAAACCCTTTTAATAAGGAAAAAAAACAAAAACGCAAGGCCTGGAAGTCAAAAAGGAAGTTGGAAGTATATTCAAAAGAGTTGAAGGAGTGTATATGGTTTCTTATCGGATGAAATCATGGTGGAAATCCCGATAATTCCAGAAGAAAAAGACAAAAAAGACTTCTCCCCCCCGGGTCTTAAAATGAAAAATCCGAGAATCAATCAACTACGGAAATTATCACAAACGTTCGGATCGTTAAGATCAGCCGGATTATGAGTGAAATGACCTGCTTCTAAAGCGGTGAAATAATCCCTTTTGAAAAAGGACAATCAGCGATCCAATATAAAGGGTATATGTATATTTATATACATACCATTCACGTTGATCCGTTGAATTATTCTCAATTTTGAAACTCCAGAATATCCATCCAGATGATTGTGAATACATGAGTTTCTGAGCGTCGGCCCCTAATGAAATTGAAGGTTAGATATGATATACATAAGCGCACGTGCACACGACGTACATTGCGTGAGGAAAGTGTCATTCTATAAAAAAAATAAAGTTTGATAAGCATGCTTTAGAAAGAAAAAAAAGTCCGTGTTCTCTCTGTAATACCCACCGCATCGAAATTAGTAGAAAGAGCCCATTCCCCGAATACCATAGGTAAATTATCAGAAGCAGTGTCTTGTTCGACACGGGGGAGATCTAACGTTTGGTTTTTAAGATTCTGATTTCGCGATCAAAAAAAGGTGTACGTGTACACACTGCAGATAGATTCCAAATATGCTTCGGCGTTCGGATCAGCTACCCCGCCGAAGGAATAGTCTATATATGTATATTGCGTAAACGTCAGAACTTGTTCCTAGCAATCCGCTTTCTAGCAAATCGGAAAACTTACAAAGGTGATCATCAAATAAGGCTGGTCCCTGAGTAGCTTGCGCCGGATTAAACCCTTGCTGATTTTGCCAGAGCGCATCCATAAACCTGTGTTCAGAAAAAGATTTATAATTTAGAAAAAAACTTTCAAATCTCCAATCCCCTCCGTTGTAGACAGACGTAAACGTACGTGGTATGCAAACATTGTCTATTAGTACCTCCGAATAAGGTTGCGATGGCTGTGGCAGTCAAAGGATTTGACATTCCGATCTCATTGGCGACATTTTGAATGATGGGTATGATCGATATAAGCACTTGTGCAACACGTCCAAGTCCACTAGCAGTATCACTACTATTACCGATACCACCGAAGGAGGTTGCCATAGTGGATAATGAAATAGGGTTACTACCTATATCTATACCTAAACCAAGAGCGGTTGAATAATCGAGATCAGGGCAGAATATTCCAAATGAGAGTTCGACAGCTCGAACGACAAGTGTGAAATCGGTTAGATCTGCGGAGCAAGAAAAATTTCAAAAAACAAAAAAGGTGCAGATCCTTTTTTTCTCTTACATTCTCCATAACCTGGTGTTTGAGCAGAATTCATAAGAGGTTCATTTACGGCCTCAATAGCGAATACTTTGCTGAAATCAGGATCAGCATGAGAAAGAAAGGTCATAACACCAGCCCATTGAAGTGCTCGGAAGTAATTGGAAGGTTGCTGTCAAATGGCAAAAATGTTGTAAAAAAGGGGGGGATATATGATGATATGGTGTTTCTTACATAGAATTCAACTTGAGTTGTACAGTTTCCTGTAATCATACTGAATAAAAACTATCGCCCTTTTTTTTTAAGCCCGACGCACCAGCAAACATCTGTTGGGACGCAGAAACGCCAGGCATGGCATGAAAATCTAGTAAAGCATTGATATTTTTAGCTTTCAATTGTGATAGACCGCGTTTCTATTTTAAAATTATCAGCCTTATAGATGTACTTTGTGTCATGGATAGCAGATCTTTTTCACCAGTTGTTTGATCCCACCACGCGCCTGCAGAAAGAAGGAAGGTTTTGATTCTTTTAGAAGGGTTGTACTTCTTTTTATTGAAAAGAGGATCACTTACATAGAATTCCGTAGAACGATCAACTAAATCTTCTATGATCCAAAAACCCAACTATATAAATCAAAAATCAATTAACATCAACAAAAAGAAAAAAAGGACGCGCGTTACCGGAATTCTAACAGTATTCAAACCAGCATTTGCGATATCCTCAACATCCTGACTAGTAAACCAAGTGGTCCAATGTTCAAGAAAAACTTTATCCGCCTGTTGTTGTCCGAGTTTTTTTGTCAGACTCCATTCGGATGCGGCACAATCTTCACAATTGGAACAGCTCTCTCCTCCCATTTGTGCCCATTCGTTTGGAAGCATCCATGATTCTAAAACTAGCCATGATCCAAGCTTGGGTGGGGTTTAATAGGTATATATTATTGAAACGGTTTTTTTTTTGGTGGTCTTACGTTTACCCCATAGACCTTTTCAACAGGAAGACCGTTACTTGACGAGGAACTTGAAGCGGGAACTACTAAAGAACCCAAACTGAGAAGGATCGGGTATAAGATGGTCAGTTGAGACCACATCATCGTATAGAGAGGAAAGAAGGGGGGGATACTAGAAAATTAAAAAACCGTCCGTTTTTTGAATATATA